>OX387243.1:67045587-67784584 GCA_947561735.1 Cenchrus americanus
ATGAACAGCAAGATGAAGTCATGGACGGTTTCTTGGTTGAGACAGAAAACCAAGGTCGAGCCGTGACTACGTGGGAGCCGAGTCATGAGTGGCGATTGGCGGAGGCTACACCGAGTTCGCGGGGTTTCTGGTGGTTCACCAGAAAACCACTGGGTTCCTTGGTTGATCCACAAAGCCAAGACCGAAGAACCGAAGACGGAGCTGCAGCAGCGCCAGACCGATCTGACCGGTGGGTCTGACCGGTCTGACCGATGGGTAACGGTCTGACCGGTGAGGAGCACCGGTCTGACCGGTGTGCGACGATGTAGTCTGGAATCTTCGAAGCGGAGGACACGTGTCGGGATTGCAAGGCTTGCGTCGAGGCTAAGCAGGTTGCGGTCGCCGGGCATCCGTCCGATGGAGAAAGCTTGAAGACTTCCAAAACCGCCCTTGAGGGGCTTGTATCCCTAGTTATTAGGAAAGGGTATTTTAGACTTTCGGTTGCCTCCATATAACCCATGAGGTGAGAGGATGGCAGACATCTCTTGGAACCCTAGTTCATTTGCTTTCCTATTTTTCTCTTCCTATTTTCTTAGGATTTCCATAGGACTAGCTTGAGAGCTTCATGGTGAGATCTTGTGAGAGGGTTGGATGATCAGGCGGAAAGCTAGACCTTGTATGAACCTTTGTGGTATGTATAGATGATTCGGCGTGGTTGAAGGATTGGATGGCGACTAGAGAGGGGGGAGTGAATAGGAGTCGGTAAAAATTCTTCTCAAAGAACCCGGCCTATACCCTAGACAATTCCCGGTCACACACAAGCGAAGGATCGAATCACACACCAACCGCCAAGACAACAAGATTATGGATCAACCTCAAGTCTTAGGAATGATTCCTTGAAGCACTCGCGGAAGCACGAAAGAAGGGGGAAGGAATCGAACCAAAGAACAAAGCACTCAGGCACTGGCGAACCGTCCGGCCAGGAGGGGCAGACCGTCCGCACGGGCCACGCGGACCGTCCGCCCGCCGCCGTGGACCGTCCGCACCCACACCACGGACCGTCCGGCCCTGCGCCGCGGACTGTCCGAAAAAGCAAACAGAACCTCCAGAGACGACCCCGAATAATGGACCGTCCGCGGGGAGCACGCGTACTGTCCGCCAGGCACCCGCGGACTGTCCGCGCCGCTGCTGCGGACCGTTCGAAACCTTGCCCAATGAAAACTCAATGCCACGACGGATCGAAGACAAAGGCGAGCAAGAACACGAAGAACTCGCTAAGAAGACGCACGTCGCAGACTGTCCACCACCAGCTCGCGAACTGTCCGCGCCTTGCGGTCAGAGCTGAAACCTGCTCGACCTCGAAGGTCAACCCCTCCAATCCATCACCGGATCTCCCAAACGGTAGAAGCTGTTGAAACAAAAGTTTGGGGACATGATATGCGTCAACCAAGGATGCTATACCCCAAAAATTTCGTCTCCTAACTCCCTAAATCATCGGGAATCGCGGATCCTTTGAACACCACCAAAAGCTAGAGCTCCGAACAAAAATCCTTGAATCGAAGTGGTTTCCCGGCGTTTGAGGGCACAAGATCAATCACAAAGATGCACTAGACATCCATCCATGTTTCCCTCAAAGAAATCCGGGGAGAAACCCACTCAAATCCGTGGAATCACACCGAGAACAAAGGCACCAAAAACAAGCACGAAAAAGACCACGAAAAACACAACGTCGAATCTTCTATACAAACCAGGAAAGATTCACAAGGTCTAGCATGCCGCCCGAGCATCCATCCCTCTCAACAAATCTCTCATGAAGCTCTCATGCTAGCCTAGAGAAAATGGAGAAGAAAATAGTCTAGGAAAATGAGAAATGGGAGGGGGGAAATGAAACCCTAAGTCAGGGAGAGAGAGAGCCATCCACACACACTCATGGCTTATATATCGGGTCCCGCCGTTGTGGGAAATGACTCAACTACCCCTAACTCAACTACTGGCGATACAACCCACGTAGGGGCATTTATGTAATGTTTGTGGGTTTTTCCATTGGACGGCCACGCCTTCGCCGCACCCCGCGTCCTCCCGACGCAAGCCATGCGATCCCGCCGCGTGTCCTCCGCTTTGAAGCTTCCCGACACGCCCGGATCCCGTCTCCGTCGTGTTGGGCCTTCGGACTTGGTTTTGAGGCCCAAACCAAGAAACCGTCCTCTGATGGTTTTGTGGGCAAACCACCAAACCCCGCGTGCTCGGCTCGGCCTCCCGCCAAGCCTCTTGACTCGACCGCCACCGTGCACCGGCTCGATCGTCCATGACTTCATCTTGCTCGTCTCGCCACCATGTGGCCGGCACCTAGTCCCGCCGTCCACCGGGTCCCTCGAACCGAGCCTACTTGTCTCTCCATCTCCCGGAGGCCCCTCAAGGCTGAAGACCTTTCGCGCACGTTCTTCACCTGCAACAACACGAACTAGGCCGCAGCCTACACCTGCGCACTGAGCCAAAAGTCAGTCCAACACCCGTTGTCAATCACTCATCACTGAGGAGCGGTCATCCATCGACCACCGGGACGCTCCTGGTCCTCAATCTCCCCCTTGATGAGTGCATTGACAACACACAACGCGAAATGAAATTCAGAGAAAGAAAGTAAGAAGAAAGAAAAACAAAGAAGCTCAACTCATGACAAAAACCAAAGAAAGGCAAAGAAAGGTCACAAGCCGAGCAAAGCACAAACTCCACACTGAAAACAGCAAGAGAGCTCCCCCTGAACAAATGCAAGCTCCCCCTGAACATGTGGATGCAAACTTCCAAGTTTTAGCTCACCTTTTCTGAATTTGCATTAAGCTCACCTCTTCTCCCCCTTGTTGACAATGCATGAATCAAGATGAAAATGCAGGAATGTAAAACAAAGCATATAAACATCTACATGAGCTTCTCAAATAGGCCAAATCGAGTGTCAAAGGCTAGAAGTGAGACAAAGAGCTCATAAATGGATCATAACATAGTCAAAGCATTGCCACAAGTAATATATGAAAATATAGGCATGTGCAAAAGCAAATTTTCAGATTTGACCAGTTTTATCAAAAGATGGCTCACTTCAAATGTAAAGGCCTATCCATGTCATATTCTAGCCAAAAACATGCATATCATCTAGAGATCATATAAGGATATCCAATTCTCAACAAAGGATCATTGCAAACACCCATAAAGCAAAGCATGTCATGTTAAAGCTCATGAGCCATGTGTCCACTTCGGGGAGACTTCTTCACTGGTGAACATCATGCAACATGTGTTGCACCCATGTGTAAAAGATAAGACATTTTAAGCATAAACATGGTGGATAGAGAATTTTTCAAGCATACACACTTCTTTTCAAGATTAATTCATTTCATGGTACATGAAGTGCCTTTGCGGCAAAAAGAAGCTTATGCTCCCCCATGAATGCAACATAGGCTAAACATTCACAATGATATTCGGCCTTTTGCCCAAATGCAAGAAAAAGACATCCAAGAACAATCTAAGCATAGAAAGCATATTTAGACCAAAACGTGACATGGATACACTACTGCACATGAGTGGAGCACAATTCATCAAATTTAGTCAAGATTAGCATTTGATTCAAAAAGGGCTATCTCACAACACATATATCTCAAATATTCCAAGAGCATAGCCTCACATAGCCATTTCTCCACACACATGATCAATATCTCACAAGTAGCCAAAGAAACTCAAACAAGGCATATGGAAGAAGCTCATCATCCTAAAATGCAATATGATACAAATGCAACATGATATATAACAAGATGGCTATCCTACCATGGTTTATACATCAAGCAAAGCATGTATATACATCAAAGTAAACATGGTATGATACATATGATACAAAAGGAAATCCCCCAAGAATCAACTAGAAAGGGCAACAAATCCCAAGTTCCCCCCGCAAGCGCACAAAAGTAGCTTGGTCGAGAGGCTTTGTAAAGATGTCTGCAAGCTGATCTTCGGTAGGGACATGGCTCAACACAATGGTCCCTTTCTCCACATTGTCTCTCAAGAAATGGTACCTCACTTCTATATGCTTGGTTCTGGAATGAAGAACTGGATTTTTCGCTATGCTTATGGCACTGGTGCTATCACAAAGAAGTGGGATCTGGGTGCACTCCTCACCAAAGTCTCTCAAAGTGTATGAAATCCACAACAGCTGGGAACAACAACTCGCGGCTGCAACATACTCTGCCTCGGTGGTAGACTGAGCTACACTAGACTGCTTGCGGGAAGACCACGAAACCAACGAGGACCTAAGAAACTGACAAGAACCAGAAGTAGACTTCCTCTCGACTCGACAACCAGCAAAATCCGCATCAGAAAAACCATGAAGTGAAAGAGTCGAGGAGGAAGAATACCAAAGGCCAAGACCAGGGGCAGACTGTAGGTACCTGAAGATCCTCTTGATGGCCTGTCGATGTGATGTCCTCGGCGAAGCCTGAAAACGAGCGCACAGACACACACTGAACTGTATGTCTGGCCTCGTCGCCGTCAGATAGAGGAGGGAGCTGATCATGCTCCTGTACTCCCGCTGGTCCACTGGTTCTCCGTCCTCGTCCGCATCCAAAGTAGCCGTACTCCCCATTGGTGTCGACATAGGCTTCACATCTTGCATCTGGAACTTCCTCAGCATGTCTTTCGTGTACATGGTCTGATGTACAAATGTTCCATCCTTCACTTGCTTGATCTGCAACCCGAGAAAGTACTGCAACTCGCCCATCATGCTCATCTCGAATTCCCTGCTCATCTCATCTGCAAACTTGGCAACAAGGTTATATGACGAGCCACCAAAGACAATATCATCCACGTATATCTGCACAATCAACAAGTCATTCCCATACTTGAGGAGAAACAAGGTCCTTTCCACGGTACCCATCACAAACGCTCTGCTCACCAGAAAACCTCTCAATCTCCCATACCAAGCCCGGGGCGCCTGTTTCAACCCATACAGAGCCCTTTTCAACCTGTACACCCTGTGTGGATACTTCTCACTCTCGAACCCCGGTGGCTGCTTCACATACACCTCCTCCTCTATGACCCCATTCAGAAAAGCGCCCTTCACATCCATTTGAAACAACTTGAACCCTTTAGCCACGGCAAAGGCTAGAAGGATTCGAAATGCCTCAAGACGGGCCACAGGAGCAAAGGTCTCCTCATAGTCGATCCCCTCCTTCTGACTATATCCCTGAGCAACAAGTCTGGACTTGTTCCTCACAACCATCCCATTCTCTCCCTCTTTGTTCTTCCAAACCCATTTGGTTCCTATAGGATGGCAATTTGGAGGTGGTTCAACTAACTCCGACACCTGGTTCCTCTCAAAGTTTTCCAACTCCTCATGCATAGAATTGACCCAATTTGCATCAGATAAAGGTGGCAACAAATGCGGCATGAGCGAAATGAGAGAAATTTCTAGACCTTAACCGTGTACTACGTTCGTCGATGTCCCCAATGATCCTCGATAGGGGATGCACTTCTTGAATCCGTCGGGGAGCCTCACGCCTCGAGACTATCTCCCCCTCAACTTCAGCTTCTCTCACCTGGTCCTCTTGTCGCACTGTCGTTGTCCATGAAGTAGACGGTCCACCCTCCGTAGTGGTCGCAGGGGAAGTAGTGGGTACACACTCAGCTTCAGGCGCATGGTTCACTCCATCATCATCTCCAGCTTCATCCTTCTCCTCTTCAAAGAGGTCCTCGGCCATCTCTTCATCACCTGCAGATTCAAAGCCAAGAGAGGTACATGGCATTGTCTCGTCGAAGGTTACCTCGCAAGTCTCCATGATTTTGTTAGTCTCAAGGTTAAGCACTCTATAGGCTCTAGAATGGTTAGCATATCCAAAGAAGATCCCATCACTAGACCTAGCCTCAAACTTGTTGAGTTTTCCCTTCTTAAGAATAAAGCACATGTAGCCAAAGACTCGGAAATTACTCACCTTGGGTGCCCGACCATGCATCAGCTCATAACAGGTCTTCCTCTTGAAAGCTTGCAATAAAATCCTGTTGGAGACATGACAAGCCGTATTGGCCGCCTCAGCCCAATACCTCCTAGGAGTAATGTGCTCATCGAGCATCGTCCTAGCCATCTCACAAAGAGTCCGATTTTTCCTTTCCACAACTCCATTTTGAGGGGGCACATAAGGGGTCGAATACTGATGTTCAAGACCTAGATCACGGCAGAAGGCATCAAAACAAGAGTTCTTGAACTCTGATCCATTATCACTGCGGATAGCTCGAATGGCATTCCCATGCCTCTCGTTTTTCAACCTCATGATCAGATCTCGAACAAAGCCAAAAGTCTCACTCTTGTCTTCCAAGAAAACACCCAGGCATAGCGAGAGTAATCGTACACCACAACAAGGACATACCACTTCCCACCCACCGAGCAAACTCGAGCTGGCCCAACAAGGTCCATATGCAACAGCTCTGTCGGACGCTCGGTCATGACATTAGTCAGGGGTGGATGGGGAGTGGCTACATCTTGCCATGCCTACACGGAGCACAGACCAAATCCTTCTCAAACTTCAACCTCGGCAATCCTTGGACAAGGTCAAGACCACTCAAGCGGGAAACCAAATCAAAGCTCAAGTGACCCAACCGCCTATGCCATTTCACAAATTCAGAAGAAGGACCAGCCATCAAACAGCGAGCAGGACCCAAAGAACAAGAGAAATTAGCCCTGAAAATCTGCCCCTCGGGGATGATCATACAGACAAGATCACCTCGAGAATCCAGCAAACGAGACTCACCAGACTTGAAACGCACCTCAAAACCCTCATCAAGCAGCTGAGAAACCGAAAGCAAATTGAAACCCAAAGACTTCACAAGAGCAACCCTCTTCAACGTTACCTTGTCACTCACATGCACTACACGCTCAGAAATCACCCTTCCTCGTCCATTGACCCCAAATGTGATGTACATCTTTTCCTTCACTAGGGTCAGGCTGGAGAACCACTTCTTATCTCCGGTCATGTGTCGGGAACATCCGGAGTCGATCAACCAAATGTTCTCCAAGCCTCCTACCTGTAGTCAGAAACACGAACGAGAATGAGCTAATGACTCGACACTGGGGTTGGCACAAAGAAAGTTGAACCAGTGTCGAGCCATCTGCTCAAAAGAGGGGTTAGCAAACATCATTCCCTTGCCACCAAACTTCCCATGTCCCATGGAAGGAGTACGAGCACCACAAGGGGGAAAACGTGGTCCGTAGTTCCTCTGGAACCCAAAGCTGCGATCATCTCCCCTAAACCCGTATTGAGGACGAGTAGGGGGACGTCCATCAAAACTACCAGAAGGCCGACCAAACCTCTCACCAGCACGCACACCATCATCTCTCCTAACAAACCTACCACCCTGAGCTCCAACTCTACCAACACTCCTCACACTTCCCACGCCCCGTGGAAGTGGCAGTCTAGGCTCAGGAATACCATGAGACTGGCGATATTTGTCCTGGTTTGCTTGCTCCCTAGCAAGCCTCTCATCCCTCTTCCTCTTGTAGCAAAACTCTGCTAGATACCTCTCCTTGCCACAATACTCACACCTGAAGGGGATGGGTTTTGGTTTTGGCTCTGGCTTCTCTCTAGGCTTCTAACCCTTCTCACTCACAAACTTCACTGGTTTCTGGAAGTCATTTGTTTTAGGTGGGAATTTGGGTGGATCTTGAGTTGTGTCAAGCTTGTTGCAAAGGTGGTTGGGCTTTGGTGTGAAAGAGTTCTTGGGTGCTTTTGGAAGTGGGACTTGGATGTCTCCGATCACCTCAAACTCGGGGTTAGACTCAACACACTTCTCATACACACTCTCCCCACTCGTTTTCTCCCACTTTCTCACCCAACTTCTCAAAACCCAAACCACAACCATCTCGCTCTCTTGAACTCCTCAATCATGATTTTCAATTGAGGTTCCCGCCGTACAACCAACCCAACACCTTCCTCAAATAGTCATTCTCCTCGTAGATGACATCCAAACGGGAAGTAAGTTCAAGATTGCGCAAAGTAACTTCATCACAGCTAGTGCATGCATTGACAACAAGAGATTTCAAAGATGCTTCCAAAGTACTAATGGTAGAACGAGCATCAACAAGCTTAGAATGCATAGTAGGACATGATTTACAAGCACCAAACAAAGTGGGTCTAGCCTTAAGCTCATCATACTCAGTCCTAAGAGCATCTAGTTTAGCCAAAGTAGAAGCATTCTTCTCATTAAGCAACTTGATCTCATTCAACCATGCATCACACTCGGAGCACTCAACATCATCAGAAATAGTAGGAGCAAGTTTCAAAGAGTCATTCTCAAGTTTCAATTCAAGCAACTTAGACTCTAACTCTCCTACTTTCTCACTAGCATTCTCAAGTTGAGCCCTAAGATCTTTCCTCATCTTCTTATCATCTCTCAACACACTATCACGGTTGTCAATCAAGCCATTCAACCTAGTGATCTCAGCAAGCAAAGAGTCGGGGTCACGATTTACCTCATCCTCCGAGTCAGAGTCGCCGTCTTCCTTCTCGCTCTTCTTCGCTTGAGCTATGGGCCATGCCACAAAAGCCTTCAAGCGCCACACAGCTCAATCCACTGAGGTTCCGGCTTGCACTCTTCTTGCCCTTGCGCCTCCCGGCGTCTTCATCTTCACTACTTGAACTTGACTGTGCGTCGCTTGAGCTTGAGTCGACGTCTCTTGCACCGGCCACCATGGCTCTTGCCTTGTCCTTCTTGTAGCCGCCCTTGCTCGGTCGCCGCTTGTCCTTGTCCTTGCTCTTGGACTTGCTGAAGTGCTTGCCCTTGGAGAAGTACTTGTCTTCATGCCTTGGGTGCGCCTTGTACTCGCTCATCTTGTACTTGTTCTCCTCCGCTTCCGGGCACTTGGTGATGAAGTGCCCACGCTTGCCACACTTGTAGCATGTCCCCGAGCTCCGCCTTGCATTCCTCCGGCTCTCATGTAGTCGATCAAACCTCCTCGAGAGCAAGGCCAGCTCCTCCTCGCCCAGCACATCAAACTCCTCATATGGAATAGACATAAGAGAAGACAAGGAAAATTGTCGACAGGAAGGGTTAGTGTTGGCTTTGCCCTTTGATCCGCCCACAAGAGCAAGACTATGATCAGTCGAGCCCTCATGCTTGGATTGCAACTTCCTGTCAACCTCAGCCGACTTGAGCTTAGAAAAGAGGTCATCCAACTCAATGGTAAAATATTGCCCAGAATCCTTGATGGCCTCAACCTTAGCACCCCAAACATTTGGGTCCAAGATATGCAAGAGCTTCAAAGCTTGATCATGCTCAGTGTAAGGGAAATCCTCAACATTGGCCTTCATGTTGTTCACGATGGCGGTGAACCTCTGAAACATCGCATCAATGTCCTCACCGGGAAGTTGAGTGAAGTTCTCATATTGCATCCGGTAAGAGACAAAGAGGCGAGCCTTCACATGGTTATCACCACCGTGAGCAACCAACAACTTCTCCCAAATTTTCCAAGCAAGATTCAAATGGCGAACACGCTCAAACTCAGGATCACACAAGCTTCTCACCAAGTGATCCACGGCTTTTGCATTGGCCTCATACTTGGCCTTAGCACCGGCATCGGTCACCATAAGAGTATGGATGTTGGCCGGAATAGCATAGGTCTTGTCAAGCACAATGAAATCCAACAACAGCATACGAGCCGCCCACTTGTGGTAACCCTTCCCATCGAAGTGCGGCGGACCGCCCCGCTCAACGTACGCCATCTTAGGATTCAAGACTTGTCAAAGTCACAGAGAATCCGGCACCAAGCTCTGATAACAATTGAAGGATCGGATGGCGACTAGAGAGGGGGGAGTGAATAGGAGCCGGTAAAAATTCTTCTCAAAGAACCCGGCCTATACCCTAGACAATTCCCGATCACACACAAGTGATGGATCGAATCACACACCAACCGCCAAGACAACAAGGTTATGGATCAACCTCAAGTCTTAGGAATGATTCCTTGAAGCACACGCGGAAGCACGAAAGGAGGAAGGAATCGAACCAAAGAACAAAGCACTCATGCACTGGCGGACCGTCCGGCCAGGAGGGCGGACCGTCCGCACGGGCCACGCGGACTGTCCGGCTGCTGCCGCGGACTATCCACACCCACACCGCGGCCGGTCTGGCCCTACGCCGCGGACTGTCCGAAAAAGCAAACAGAACCTCCAGAGACGACCCCGAATAACAGACCGTCCGCGGGGAGCACGCGGACTGTCCGTCAGGCACCCGCGGACTGTCCGCGCCGTTGCTGCAGACCGTCCGAAACCTTGCCCAACGAAAACTCAAAGCCACGATGGATCGAAGACAAAGGCGAGCAAGAACACGAAGAACTCGCGAAGAACACGCACGTCGTGGACTGTCCGCCACTAGCTCGCGGACTGTCCGCGCCTTGCGGTCAGAGCTGAAACCTGCTCGACCTCGAAGGTCAACCCCTCCAATCTATCACTGGATCTCCCAAATGGTAGAAGTTGTTGAGACAAAAGTTTGGGGACATGATATGCATCAACCAAGGATGCTATACCCCAAAAATTTCGTCTCCTAACTCCCTAAATCATCGAGGATCGCGGATCCTTTGAACACCACCAAAAGCTAGAGCCCCGAACGAAAATCCTTGAATCAAAGTGGTTTCCCGGCGTTTGAGGGCACAAGATCAATCACAAAGATGCACTAGACATCCATCCATGTTTCCCTTAAAGAAATCCGGGCAGAAACCCACTCAAATCCGCGGAATCACACCTAGAACAAAGGCACCAAAAACAAGTATGAAAAAGACCACGAAAAACACAACGCCGAATCTTCTATACAAACCAGGAAAGATTCACAAGGTCTGGCATGCCGCCCTAGCGTCCATCCCTCTCAACAAATCTCTCATGAAGCTCTCATGCTAGCCTAGATAAAATGGAGAAGAAAATAGTCCAGGAAAATGAGAAAGGGGAGGGGGAAATGAAACCCTAAGTCACGGAGAGAGAGAGCCATCCACACACACTCATGGCTTATATATCGGGTCCCGCCGGTGTGGGAAATGACTCGAGTACCCCTAACTCAACTACTGACGATACAACCCACGCAGGGGCATTTATGTAATGTTTGTGGGTCTTGCCATCGGACGGCCACGCCTTCGCCGCACCCCGCGTCCTCCCGACGCAAGCCATGCGATCCCGCCGCGTGTCCTCCGCTTTGAAGCTTCCCGACACGCCCGGATCCCGTCTCCATCATGTTGGGCCTTCGGACTTGGTTTTGAGGCCCAAACCAAGAAACCGTCCTCTGATGGTTTTGTGGGCAAACCACCAAACCCCGCGTGCTCGGCCCGGCCTCCCGCCAAGCCTCTTGACTCGACCGCCACCGTGCACCGGTTCGATAGTCCATGACTTCATCTTGCTCGTCTCGCCACCATGTGGCCCGCACCTAGTCCCGCCGTCCACCGGGTCCCTCGAACCGAGCCTACTTGTCTCTCCATCTCCCGGAGGCCCCTCAAGGCTGAAGACCCTTCGCGCCCGTTCTTCACCTGCAACAACACGAACTAGGCCGCAACCTACACCTGCGCACTGAGCCAAGAGTTAGTCCAACACCCGTTGTCAATCACTCATCACTGAGGAGCGGTCATCCATCGACCGCCGGGACGCTCCTGGTCCTCAGTGGTTCCTCAAGGCCTTGTTGTGTTATTCCCGGTTGTTCTTGGTGGTGATTTTCGGAGCCCTCTCTTGGTGTTTTTCTTGGGGTGTTTTCGGGACCTTGCTCTTGGGAATTCGATGGGGGAAATTTGTGGGAACCTTTCGTGGTTTTTTGGGCTGTGATTCCCCTCCCAAATCCGTGAGTAAAGGGGCTCGATTTTGGGGTTTTCCGAGTTCTAGGGTTAGAGGTGTTCTTGGCGGGATTTCTTCAATTCCTCCTTTTTGGACAAGTTTTGGTGGGATTAAACTTGGCTATGGACTCCTCATGAGGTGCTCCTATTATCCCCAAAGTCTTGTTCAAGTCCGTGGAGCGATTCGGGAGATCAAAGTTTGGATTTGGGGGAGTTGACCCGCGCAGTCTTGTTCATCACGAGCCGCCCGGAGCTACACCGGTCCGACCGGTGCTCTTGCCGGCTCGACCGGTGCAACCCTTGGTGGGTTTTTGCTCGGGTGAACGTCCGGGTGAGTTTCTTTGTTGTCTGTGTTGGGGCTGTTTCGAGTTTGGGTCAGTTTGGAGATCGGATGGCCTGTTTGGCGTTTTGGGGGCTTTCAGGCTTAGACCGGTCCCCGGCCGTGTGTCGCACCGGCCTGACCGGTGTGGAGACACTTAGTGGAAGTCGCCAAGTTTCACCAGCAGGGACCGGTCTGACCGGTGGTGCTCACCGGTCTGACCAGTGTTGGTCAGTGGACTCGAGGTTTGGTGTTCCGCTGCGTTCTCGGGTCGGAAGGTTGTGTATTGGTTCCTAGGTCCAGTGGCACTCCAGTGGCTACGTGAGCTTGGCCAATTTGGGTAGTGAGTCGGAGACGTGTGTTGAAAGCCGTGTTCATCTTGTTGGAGTTTCCATCTCCTTCGAGAAGAATTTTTATCGGCTCCCATTCACTCCCCCCCTCTCTGGTTCGCCGTATCGGTCCTTCATTGTGGCAAACGTCGATTTCGATGATCAAGCGCTCAACTATTTGGGTGTCGGCATGGACATATATTATATGTTGGGGCACCTTGGATGGGTGCAATTCTCCAACTGGGTGTCGGTAAACACCCACAAGGAGTTTGCCTTGGAAATCTTGATGACTATAGCACCATCCTTGATGAGGGGGTGCAAAGTTTATCATTCCGTTTGGAGGGAATCCAACAAGTGGTTCCCTACGAGTATGTTAGGGAGCTACTTGGGTTCCAAAAGGAAGCTCCGGAGAAAGTCGATGTGCCGGACGGCTTGTTAGATGGATTTTGGAATTTAATCTCCGGAGAAGCCCACCAACATCGCAATTCCATCCGCAACCCCATTATCTAAGTATTCCACTCTTGGATGTGCAAGAGGATTATGGGGAGGATGAGGGAGATGAAGGTGACCGACACGGAGTTGAATTGGCTCTACTCGGCTTTAATTGCCAAGCAGCCAATAGACCCCTCATACCTTATGATCAACCGATGGTGTTGCGAGGCAACATTGGGATCGGGAGATATTGGTTCGGGGTGCTACCTCTCTATGTTGGCCATTTCCTTAAGGCCGGGGATTACGAGGAATCCCGAACATCTTTTACGTGGAACCCTTCTCGGTTTTGAGTATTTGAAACAAGGGAAATATATTAGTGGATATGAGAGAGGAGGCTTTCATGTGACCAAGGTGAACCTACCCCTTCCGGACGCAAGGCTTAGGCTTTTCATTCAAGGGAAGGAAGATTGGTTGGAGGAGGGACTCCTTGTCCTGGCAAAGAAAAATAAAAGAGGAAGAATTGTAGAGGAGGGATCTTCCTCCGCGCAAGTGGGTGGTGCACAACCTAACTATGTGCCACCATTCGGCGGTATTCCTACTCCGCCAAGTTATTACGGAGGGCCACAAATGCAAGCATGGGGGGTGGTGCACCGGTGCCCCCACCAAATTATGAGGTGCCCAATGTAACCTTCGCGGAGCCCTACGCACAATATCCCCAACCACAACAAAGCATGGCCATAATTGGAGGGTATGTTGCGAGAAACATGCAAAACGTCGCAGACATCCAATCCAACGCGGCTCAACTTGGGAGGGCAATGCAAATATTGCCTACGAGCTTGGGCGCATTCACCTAGTACAGCCGGATCAATTCGTTGGAGGGGATGTCCAACCCTACTATGAGCAAGGGTACAACTACCAAGATTATCAACACCAACCACCGGCAGAGGATTAGGAAGAAGGAGGAACTTTAGTTTTCTTTTCTTTTCCCTTTTCTGTAATTTTCAACTTGTGTTTGCTTGTGTTTGCGTAGTATTTTCAGTTTTCATTTAAATTTCAGCAAGTGTGTTAGTTTATTTTCAGCATGTATTTCAGCTTGTTTTCATCATTAATAAAGTCACCACCTTGTTTACACCATTGGAAAAGTTACAAAATTTGTGTCATGATGATATATGATTATAATTGCCGCTTGTTTATCTTTGTAATTGATTTATGCATGTTAAAGCTAGTGCTCTCTTAAAATTGTGAATCTGAATTTATCTAAATGCTAGCTTAATTTTTAGCGGAGGTTATGACTAAAATAAAGACCCATAGTGTTTTATGTGCTCTCAAGTTATAGATAGATTAAAGATGGTTTTTATGCCCAAAAATATCGCTAACCTTGTCATGAATATCGCTTGTGTGTTGCTCAACCTATCCAGAGTCTTATATATATTTGAGTGCATAAACCTTAGTGTACAAGATTTATTTTTGAGTGAGTTATTGCAGGCCATGATTTCTCTGGCTCGAGACTAAGAAGCTGGTCATTCCGTTTTTGCGTATCTATCATTTTGCTAGCCTTTTATCCGTGCATTGTGTATCCCCGCATCGGGGATCTCACAAACCTCGCCGGATATCCACCCTTAAAACCAAATATCATATTTCGTGATTACCTCCTTGACCACAACCTATCATTGAGAATGGATCATCAATTCAAGGAAGATCGCAAGACAGTGCCAACATTGAAGAATTCAAGTATCTCTCCAAGAAAAAATATTTCTGGTACCTACCTTATTTATCACCTCTTTGCCCGAGGACGAGCAACGTCTAAGCATGGGGGAGGAGGTAGGTACGATGCAATTTTAGAGTTCAAAGGGGAGCAAATAAAAAAATCAAAAGAAAGAAATATATATATATATGTATATGTGAGAAAAAGAGAAAAAAATATGAGTATGTGTAAAAATAAAAATAAAGTGAACTCCCTGGTTCTCTAAAGTGCATTAGGAATTTCAAGGCTTCAAGATCAGATCCATACTCATTTTCCAACCATGTGCAATCCGATAACGAGGACTTCCTTTGTGCCTCGGGATCACTCATTGCCATTTGCACATGTCCACCTATTTCAACTGTGTGTATTTTTCTCTTTCCCCTCCTTGATATAACATTATTTCCCAATGACCTTTTTGATGAGTCTCGGTAAGACCATGAGAAGCTTGTCTTGTTTTGACAACATCTCATTTATAATATCTTGGTAGGACTAAACTTTCCCAAAAAGCTCCATATAAAGCTTACCACACATATATGTTATGAGAGGGAAAGGAGTAGAATATATAGGCTTGAGAGACAAGATGAGATGAGAGTTCATGAGCAATATGCAAGGTGATTTAAATTTGTGAACTTGGTTTAGCTCTTTTTCATCTAGTTCTTTATTTTCAAAATTTCTGAGATCTATTTAAATTTTGGGAGCATGTTAATACTTGTGGGATAAGCTTAATTAAGAATCTACCCTCCGTAGAGATGAAGGCTAGTACATTATGGAACTCTAACGAATTAAAATTTTGAGAGCATTATGTTTTATCATGTATGATCAAGTGCAGGGTTTAAACATTGATAGGCAACGATGATATCCATCGAAGGCTTACTCGAGGACGAGCAAGGTTTAAGCATGGGGGAGATGTTGACGGTGAAAATCCGTCAACCTAGCCATGAGTTTACCTTCAGTGTTTGCATAAGTTTTATACCTTATCCATTGGTACTAACCCCCGTGGTATAACAAGTTCACTTGTGCATGTCGGTTTTGGAGTTTAGTGTTTATGCGGGGTTTTAGCGTTGAAATCAAGACTTCCGGGATAAGTTCATCAAGCACCTTGTGACAAGACCTTGAAGCCCCGTACAAGTCATGCAATGAAGCAAACTTGACTCCAAGAAGCCAGGGACCTAACCCGAGAAGATGACAAACTCCGAGGACCTAACCAGAAAAGTGACGAATCTAGCAGGACAAGGAGCTACGTCCAACTCGGAGAGAAACTGACGACAAGGGCCTACATGCAGAAGGGGGGAGGATCTAGAAAACTCGGGAACCGACGCCACGCGAAGGAGGCCGGGAACTGGGCCTGGATGGCCAAGGCCGGTCGGCCCAGCCCAATCCAGGGCCCATTTGCCCCCTCCTTTGACCTAGCCGCCATTCGGGCTATTTATAGCCCCGGGGTCAAGAGCCACACATCGATCCATTCGTCATCGGTCGCCGAGGAGCAGAGAAGAGAGGGACACCATCCCGGAGAGGAGAGGGTCGAGCTAGTTGACTAGGGTCTCCCTAGCCGACGTGGGAACCTTGCAAGGAAGACCACGTCGGAGTTCCCGGAGCTAGAAGCAAGATCAAGGTAGGATCCCGATGGTGATCTTGTTTATGTATCATTGTACTAGTTGAATTATCAAGTTGAATCCGATTTCTAGCGATCAAGTGTTTCTTCGATGTCTTCGTTTTTTGATCGGCTTTGCTTATTCTAGATCTATTCTCGAGATAGATCACATAGGGTGTTCTTGTAGCCGCGGTGGCAAGAGGTACACGTCGGATCTTCTGAAAGAACTCGACTTGTCCTTGGACTCGCCCTAGACTACCCGCATGAATAGGAATACATTGTGACAGAACGGGGGTTCCGAAAGGCGGGCGTTTTCGGAGTCGGACGGGAAACCACGATTTAAAGAGGCTTTTAATGAGATTCGATTTGCTACTTCTTCTTTGCTTGGAACTTCAACAAAAGGCTTAACCCGATCTCTCTAGATCGGTTTATCTACCCTATCTATCTTTGTTACCTCCGGTCTTTAGTAGATTAGATTCGTTTTGTGCTCTTTATCTAGATGCATTAGGGTTTCACTTTACCAAAGATTGAAGTTACTTGGCTTTACTAGATCATCTTTTGCGTCACACATTTGTTCCACGGATTCGATACCTTGGGTTCACCACTCGAGGGAAGAAGGGTCCCTTGACTACGATGGGAGACTTGTCCGCTTGCAAGTCTAAACGAACTTTGATACAACTATTAACAGTCAACAGGTGGCAAGAAAAGCAAGATGAAGTCGTCAATCGGAGCCGGTGCAGGGTACCGGCTCACAACCGGAGTCTGCACGCGGGGTTTGGGGCGGTTCACCAGAAAACCGTCGGGTTACTTGGTTGAGCCACAAAACCAAGACCGGAGGCTCGGCGGGCGGAGACGGGATCCGGGCGTGCCGAGAAGCTTCGATGCCGGCGGACGCGTGGTGGTGTCGCAGAGCTTGCGTCGGGAGGACGCGGTCTGCAGCGACGGCGTGGCTGTGCGATGAAGAGGAGTGCTATATGACCTATTTGCCTCTGAGGGGTTGTATCACAACTTAAGTGCTAGGGGTAGTGTGGTCTTTTGCCTGGCCCGGAGGGGACTCATATATATTAGCTCTAGGGTTTCCGAGCAAACTATCCATCTGGACTGCTTCTCATTTTCCTTGCTCTCTAGGGTTAGATTTTTCGTCCGTTTGTAAAGAATCTGACCTCCGAGTGAATGGAAGCTTTCATGGTTGCGTCGATTCCCGGTTTGTAGCTCGTTGGATTTTCGTGTCTTTTTTGAGCTATTTTTGTCGGTTTTTCGTGCGCGGCTTGTTCCTTCGATTCTGAGGTGTTTGGGCTCGGATTTGTTTGTGGGAATCATGGATAGTTGCTTCGTGCATCTTTGTGCTTGATCTTGATCCCTTAAACTCCGAGTTCGGCCTCCGATTGAAGGATTTCGGTTGGAACCTAGGTTTTTGGTTGAGTTTGGTGGCTATTCGATTCTCGGCTATTTAGTTCATTTGAGGACCCAAGTTTTGGGGCATAGCATCCCCTAGGGACGCTTCACATCTTCCCCAAATCTCTCCTCAAGAGCTCAAGTCGTTTGGGAGATCCATGGTGGGATAGGGGAGGTTGACTTCTCGATTTTCACCTCGGGTTGTTCTGTTCAAGGGCTGGCGGATTGTCCGCCCATAGCCCGCGGACTGTCAGCGAGGTGCAGGTTCTTCGTGTGTTCGTCCGGTTCTTGTGAGCTCGCACGTAGATCTTTCGAGGTGTCAAAGTTTTGCTGCAAGAGGTTTGTCGGACCGTCCGCGTAGGGGTACCGGACCGTCCGCGTGCGGGCCGGATTGTCCTCCTGGAGACTGCGGACCGTCCGCGCGGCACAAGTTGCTCGCGGACCGTTCGAGGACCAGGTACGGACCATCCATGTTTCAGTGTGCTTGTTTGGTCGTTTTGTTGTGATTAATGGACTTTCCGCCCGTGGGTTGCAGACCGTCCGCCCGGTGTCTGCGGACCGTCCGCCCCAGGGTCACGGACCATCCGCCAGGGCTTTTGTAGGACAGCTAAGTCCTTTGCTTCTTGAGTCGTGCTTCCACTTTGGGATCATTTGGGGTTTGTTCCTAGGGTTGGTAGGTCCAGTGTGACTACGTGACCTTAGCAAACTCATGTGGGGATCCTTGGTTGTGAATTTGGGGTATATGCCGAGTTCTCTCTTTGGAGAAGAATTTTTATCGGCTCCCGTTCACTCCCCCCCCCTCTTTGGTAGCCTAATCAGTCTTTCAATGTCGGGGCAGTCCGCTTCTCACGCCGGAGAAAATCTCATCATGGCCTGACCACCTGACAGCATAGATCTACCCGCCTTGCGACTCCTACACGTCCCGGACGGCGCAGGGCCGCCCGCGCCATGTTACGGTCCTCGTCGGGGGAGGGGGTCGATGGGCTGCAAGTGAAGGAACCTTAGGTCGTGCGGGATGGAACCTTTTTCCGAGGTAGCCACGAGACCAGGGCGCTCTCTTAGGTCGCACGGGGCGAACGCTTGAGTCGGAGGCGGTCCCATGGATGATGCCAGCCTGCTGTCTTTGGGAATGTTGGGCCTATCTTGCTGGCGTCGATGTTGGGCCGCTGTGGATGTGGGTCGTTTTTAACCTTCATGATTTGTGTATTTAGGAGCTAAGATGATTACCCCTGATTTATCCTCTCATCAATGACCGTGAGCCTGGTCGGTGGGGACCTAGGTACCCATATCTCACAATAACACATTAGGAATAGAGTCGCCATTTGTCAGCAATTGTCCTACTGACTCATGCAGTGCTTGGCCATTTCAAATAATGCCCCCCGCGACAGTCACTTTTGGTTCCTCGGACAACTCAAACACTTGACAACTTTGCTCCCCCCATAACCCAATTGATGATTCACAATGACATGCAAAACGAGCTTTTCACGAAAAAATATCTTACACTACAAGAAACTATTTAATCTGTGACGTAACCATTCTGTCGCGGATTAAATAAAATTCGTCGCAAATCAGCATCCGCGACGATTTACATTTTCGTGGTGGAATGAGCGTCATTGATTAAATCTCTCGACGTTCCCTTAATAAACGTCGCGATCCGTGACGTATCTGAATCGTCACGGAGCAGCCCCAGGCCCATGCAGCCCAACCCATGGCTCACTATTCGTGACAAAATAAAATCGTCACGGATTGCTACACACATGGCAGCTGTGGCATCCTACGTGGATGATGACGTGGCATCCTACGTGGGCGATGACGTGGCATCCTACATGGACGATGACGTGGCATCCTACGTGGACGATGACGTGGCATCCTACGTGGACGATGACGTGGCATCCTACGTGGACGATGACGTGGCATCCTACGTGGACGATGGCGTGGCATCCTACGTGGACGATGGCGTGGCATCCTATGTGGACGATGACGTGGCAAAAATTTTAAGCCCAGCAGATACAAATTCTCGCCCACCACAGCCCATTTCAGAATTATATTCCAGCATAAAATTAGCAAAATTAGCCCATCTTCAGCCCATTTTTCAGAGGGTACATTTTTCCAACACATTTACCAAAATTCAATGAACAGACCTTGTATCATCCAATCAGATACAATCTCTGGGCAATAAAAAACCCAGCAAACACAATCAGATATTGAGGCAGATAACACATGCTTTCGGATGTCTACCATTCCTAAAACACTACACCTTCCTTTTTTTTATTCTGCCACTCTTTTCTCTGATTCCTTGCGAGTTCGTATAAATCCTGAAATAAATGAAACCGGAATCCAATTAGAAAATACAATCAAATATAGGATAACTTTGAATTTTCTGGCAAGGTATATATAGGCAACTTAAAAGAAGATAAACAAGGAAATTAGAGTACATTCTAGTCTGATGTGTCAGTACTTACATGATTTACATGGTAATATATATATATATTCTCATTACATTCACAGTAACAAGCGAAAAAGACTGACCACACATAGACAATATCAAATAAAGGAAATGAAATGGAATGGAATACACAAGATAAAACTTCAGTAGAGAAGAAATGAAATGGAATACACAAGACAAACTTCAATAGCTTACTTCAGTCTACAGGTCCAATTTTATTTTCAGCCTTTCAGAGCAGAAAAGAATTACAGGTTTGTATGTCCATTTTTTACAGTACTTACAATGCATGACAATTCCGTGCAAAACCAATTTTACAGGCTTATAAGTGCATTTACACAAGCAAAAAAACGGAAAGCTCAGCACACACATGGTATAGCCTCCAAGATCATGCAAATTGCACCTAGAACAAACACCTTTGTGATTGTCCTGCAGTAAAAACAAAGTGAGACAATTTGTATAAGCAATCTTCAATTGTAGAACCACTTTCTTTAATCAACAATCATAGCAGAAGCAACATAAGTACTATCACTATAGAGGCTGTGTATCAGAATTAAATTCAGTTGGTGAGACCTAAGGATATACGACTAGATTTCATCGGCACAAAAATTTCGATACGAACTCCAAGAATCAATGGCGCATACATTAATCTCCATTAATTATTATGGTTTACGCCTTTCTCTTTTCCTTATCGTTTGGACTTTGGACACTAACATAATCTCCATTGCATACCTTTGGGCATTTATATGTTAGCAAAGATTTCAATGCGAAGCATTTACGATATGATGTCAAACCTACTAATATCATTTCAGCGTGACAAATACAAAAATACTTTATGTATATTTGTGACCGACAACGTATTCTAAGACGTCTCTTCGACAACGGTATAGTAAAACAAGCATTCTAGCACATCTCGGAAACGGATACAATAAAGCATCATGAGTTCAAAGCAAAAAATTCAACAGGACTATAAAGTCCATTAGATTTATTGTCGTCACAAAATAGTGTGTACTCAAACGGTTGCAGAAATATAACAATAACATATTCCAATTAGATACACACAGAACTACTCCCTCCGTCCCAAATTACTTGTTGTTTCGGCTTTTCTAGATACATTGCTTTTGTTATGCACCAAGGTATATATATATATGTCTAGATACATAACAAAAGAAATGTATTTAGGAAAGCCAAAACAACAAGTAATTTGGAACAGATGGAGTATAAGACAATAACTTTATTAAAATTTACATTAAAGCAAGTTCTCATACCGTTCGGCTAGAACAGAATATTGAAACTGGCTGCCCAATGAATTTGTGAAATGCCTCCTGAAATAATCGACAGAAAAAAGATGGATTGTTAACAACATCTAACATCTAATATTCCAATCTCAAGCATCTACTGCTAAACTAACAGTATAGTAATACTGAAGTAATGAAGAAGACAAAATGGTTCTGACATTAAGCATAGAGAAGCCTTGTTTTTACTGTTAGCTGATTAGTAGCGGCACATTAAGAGAATAGTAAGCATAGACAAAATGCTTTTGAGGCCCAATGTAAAGAGAACATGGTAAGACAAAAACAACACCAGCACTAATCCTGATAAGTCTAACATGTTTCATTGATAACACAAAAGGCTCTCTAGTTCCTGCGAGGTTGTGGAAGGTGTCAAGCAGAATGAAATTTCCTTCTCTTCAAACAAGACCCTCATATCGGCTTTTGACAATTGACATGTCTATTTGAATTTCATGGAATCAAATACATCTGATTTCTTCTAGCCGCAACAGAGTGATTGACCAGAGAGTGTTAGACCCTTCAATATCTAATTCTAAACTTGCAATTTACCCTCCCCATTAAGGATCCATAAACCCATGGCAGTCGTCCAACCAACTCACTGAACAAGCACCTTTGTTTTGCACTTGGCCAGAGGCCTCGTGCAAGCAGCACTCCCAGGTGTCCGATTTCGGTCACCTAGGGTGAGATCGCTGCCTGGCCAGCAAGCTGCCTACCAGGTCTCGATCTCGATCCAAACAAGCTCCAAAAGCCTAAAGTTTAAATGGACGTTTCAACAGCACATTACATTATTACAATGTATGAGCATCACCCACCTGATATTAGGGAAGCACAAATACATTTGCAACCTCTAAATTACCAACCAATTGAACACAATTCACAACCATATATAGATAAATCAGCAAGTCCCCTAGTGCCATCCAAACAAGGTAGCTATTGCACATCCTATTAGCAAGTGATTTGAGGCCAAAAATTGACCTTCGTCCCTGCAGTATTATCCTGTTATACTCAAGGGGATCTCCAAGAGCGCTCGGGAATTGGGCCTTCACAGTCGTCGTTTTACAAAAAAAAAGTAATTCCACAATTTGCAACCTATTAACAAAGAGAGGACAACTCCATTCATAGCCTAATCACAAAATTACTACAACTCCAACAGTAAGGCCATCAATCACTTAGTTCTTCGGTTAAATCATCTAGAAACACATGAATAAGTGAATTTGGGGATTGAGGTTGGAGCTCTTATCTGTGAATCTAGATCTCGAGCTGTCAGAGCTGCACGAGCAACATAGGGATCCAACATCTGTCAGAGCTGTCAGGCACGAAAATAACTTAAGAACTTTTAGCAGAAACAATAGCAGATATCGGCAGCAAGCATGAGACAAGTATAAGTTAATTGACCTTGTTATAACGACTAATCACTCTAGAAGCTTGGAAAGCGTTCCGGCCGGTTAATGGGCTACATGCTCTGTTAGAAATATGATTGATGAGACGAGGAATTTAAAAGGAAAAAGGATAGATACAAATGATTAGCCCCGCCACAAAAAAGAGGAACAACTGCTTCCAAGCTAAAACATGCAACTGTCAAAAAGAAACACATGACTACAACGCAGGCAGCCTCCTTGGCGAGTGCCTCCCGCTGGTGCTGCTGCACACCCCATGCCTCTCGCTGGTGCTGCTGCACGCCCGCTCCCTCCTCCGCATGCCCGGGTGGGTGGGGGCTCGCCGCCGGATGAGAGAACGAGACGAGGATGAGAGAGAAGAGGAGCCAGGGTGGAGCCACTGCATAGAGCGAATCTGGAGGAATTACCTGAGTCAGATTGGAAGCAGGCAGGGCGTGTGGGGCGGGGGCTGGCTGGCTGGCTCCTCCAGGGGGTCGGTCGACGTCACGGGAGGCTCCGGGTCCGGCGGGCCTTCAGCTCCGGTAGGCAGTGCAGACGGTCGCTAGCGCGTCGCTGCGATTCAGCCGCGCCGCTGCGAGATCGGTGCGCGTACGTGCGAGCCGCAAAAACGGAGGGAGGCAGGCAGCCTAGGTGTCCAGGGGAGCCAAGATGGGGAGCGACGCGGAGCGGGGGAGGGCGGAGGGCGGAGGGCAGGTGGTTGGTGGCGGATCTGAGGAGGCGGTGGCGGTGAGCCAAGACCGAAGGGGAGGGAGGAAGAGTGAGGCGTTGGGCGGGATTGCTCGTCTGGTGGAGCAGAGACTAGGGTCCGGGCCTTTTATTCATCTCGACATCGATAGGCAACGTTGGATCATCTTTCTGAACGGTTAGGATGAGTTGGGCCTCGTCTAAGAATGTACCGGGCTAGATGTTTCAACCCATTTAACAACTGTTTTTATTCCTTAACGTTTTCCTTTTTCCTTTTCATTTTATTGTACCCCTCTAAAGTAAGAACTAAAAATAATTTATCCTAAACACATAAAATCATTTTTAATATATGACATACTACATATAGATTGTGTTGTAGAAGTTTCACAAATTTTAAATCGATTTACCATTTTCTGTATGTTAAATGAATTTCTACATGTTTACCAAAAGTAATTCCAAATTGACCAATATGTACCTCTAATACGATTCAAAAATTGTATTTAGGTGCCTATCGTTCATTCTAGCACACATATAGGAGATTGACAAAAAAATCAATTTACTTATATGAAAAACTCAAGCTTGTACTATTCACCTTGTTGTAAAATAATAATAACAATACTTAATTTTGTTAAAAACATTCTACAAAATTACATGAAACCATATTTTAAGCGTCTAATGCTCCTATAAAAAATTCATATGGTTTTGATAAAGTGAGATTATAGATGTTCACAAATAGGACACAAGACTCACATAGTTTCCTACAATTGAAAACAAACTTTGAGATTTGAACAACTAATAACATGACCGAACTTGTATGCACCTCAATTTTTTACACCATCTCATGTTGACCATAACATAAGAAAATATTAAGTTATATTAGCAATTATTATGAAAAAACATGTTTTTTATATTATCTTTTCAGTTGGAAAAGATATGTTGTATGAAAAGCAATCAAGAAATAGTAATTAAGATACAAACAAATGGCACTGAGTAAAACATCTCGATTTTAGACAAAATTAGAAAAAAGAATCAACTAATTTGGAGTTCGTATGAGGAAGAAAAACAGTTTACAAGTTTTATCCAAAGATTAAAAACAGAAATTGCACTTGCTATGAACTGAGATGAACAAGTGTGTTTTCTCTTTTTAATCTTTGACTAAAACTTGTAACTAGTTTTTCTGCCTCATACTAACTCCAAATTCGATGATTCTTTTTTCTAAAATTTTCTAAAATCATTCTCTACCAAGATATACAACTTTAATAAATGAAAAAATGAGGTGGCGCCTGCGTGGCGGTGAGGTGGGCCCCGGGCGCTCACGTGGTGGTGACGTGGCGCCTAGGTGAGGTGGCGCCTGCGTGGCAGTGAGGTGGACCCCTGGCGCTCGCGTGGTGGTGACGTGGCGCCTGGGTGAGGTGGGGCCTGTGTGGCAGTGTGGTGGGCCCTTGGCGCTCACGTGGTGGTGACGTGGCGCTTGGGTGAGGTGGCACCTGTGTGGCAGTGTGGTGGGCCCTTGACGCTCACGTGGTGGTAAGGTGGCGCCTGGGTGAGGTGGCGCCTGCGTGGCAGTGAGGTGGGCCCCTGGCGCTCACGTGGTGGTGACGTGGCGCCTGGGTGAGGTGGCGCTTGCGTGGCAGTGTGGTGGGCCCCGGGCGCTCACGTGGTGGTGACGTGGCGCCGGGTGAGGTGGCGCTGCGTGGCGGTGAGGTTGGCCCGGCGCTCACGTGGTGGTGACGTGGCGCACGGGTAAGGTGGCGCCCGTGTGGCGGTGAGGTGGGCCCCCGGCGCTCGCGTGGTGGTGAGGTGGCGCCTGCGTGGCAGTGTGGTGGGCCCCGTGCGCTCCCGTGGTGGTGACGTGGCGCTTGGGTGAGGTGGCGCCTGCGTGGTAGTGAGGTGGGCCCCTGGCGCTAGCGTGGTGGTGACGTGGCTCCTGGGTGAGGTGGCGCCTGCGTGACAGTGTGGTGGGCCCTTGGCGCTCACGTGGTGGTGAGGTGGTGCCTGCGTGGTAGTGAGGTGGGCCCTGGGCGCTCACGTGGTGGTGACGTGGCGCTTGGGTGAGGTGGCGCTCGCGTGGCGGTGTGGGTGGGTCCTAGGGTCTTGGTGAGGTGGGGTTTTTTTTTAGGGATCGCGACGAATGCGCTAAAACGTCACGGTGTTGTGGGCCGTATTGCGACGAATTTAACAAATCGTCGTGATGGTTTGGGCTTCAATATCCATCGATGCACGTCCGTGACGAAAAATATGAATACGTCGTAGAATCGCGACAAACTAAACAAATTGTCGCAGTGTTTGTGACGAAAAAAGGAATACGTCGTAGAATCGCGACGAATTTAACAAATCGTCCCAGTGTTTTGGGCTTCAATGCACATCCGTGACGAAAAAAAGGAATACGTCGTAGAATCGTGACGAATTAAAGAAATCGTCGTAGTGTTTTGGGCTGCAATGCACATTCATGACGTTTTCTGAAAACGTCGCCGAGAATGCGTCACAGATTAAATAGTTTCTTGTAGTGTTATGAGAAAAGACTGAATACAACACTGCTTAATAAGATAGAGTCAACATGCATTTTCTTTCTTTCTCTGTTCTCTCAGCAAGTGGAAGCAGAAGTAGTGGGTATAGGGGCCACGAGAAGAGTTCCTCAATCCAAATTGCGACATCACCTCCCTTATTGCTAACCAGTTCCATCTGTCTGATGGAACTACATTCCACATATTACTTCTGATGAATCCTCTCATACGAATCTAAGTCAGAAACTCAAGTGAATTACAATCATACTTTGCTATGTAACTATGATGTAGTATCAAGCTTATAAGGTATTGAATAATATACTAAATGCAGCAAGACTCGAAGTAATGAGATCCGTTCATCCGGTTAAATTTAATAGTGGAGGTGGTGGGAGTCCCCAAACACAGAAGTTCCGAACACTGATCACACAAATCACGAAAGTTGGGGAAAGGAGACAATGAATCTCCGAATGTATACCCTCGACTCAAAAGTTGTGAATCCCATTACATGTGCCCTCGCGCCCCCTTTTATAGGGAGACGAAGGGACTTTTATATTCCGAGAATACCCTCGAATCTAAGGAATATTCCTAGTGTGAACATGTACATGAATGTCTTTTACATCCCGTTGTTGACACAAAATCTGCACCTTACGCCAAGCACACAGCAAGCCGAACAAGCTAGCTTCACACACGAAAAGATTCCAAGACGTGCCAGTCAATTTTTCCTGAAAATTAACAAAAGATAAAGTAGTTAAGTTCCAAAGCTTGGAACTTGCCGGGTGGTACCAGACAGTTCCATATTTACGGCCATAAAGCCGAGTGAGATGACATATAGCTATAAGGAGCTATCTGCCAGCAAACTAGAAACCATTCGGGAGCTTTAAAGTGTAAAACACAACATAGCCGAACGGATGATGTAAGCATGACGAAAGATCGGTCTTTATTTGGATAAAATTGCACGTGCACGAAGCCATGACCGATTCTCCATGGTAAATAACAGTAAACAATAAATGAAGTGAAACATGGTCATAAACATGTAATAAACAAACATGCATGGGCCCAAAGCACTAGTCTATCGCATGTCTAGGTACTTTAAAACTCGTCATGCATGATACCAAACAAATCTATCCACCGCATGATACAACTTGTTTGAAAATCACACTACTAACCACAAATAGATCTATCCACCGCATGATACGATCTATATATGGAAATCTAAAAGCATGCAATATTTAAAGCATAACTTATAAACATGTTTCACTCGTGAAAGCATAACCGAATACGGCTGTACAGCCAAATCGGGGTCCATGAAGAAGGAACAAACGTCGCCAAAGATGATAAATCTATCGAATTGAATTAAAGATTTAGTCCACCGGATGACTAGCTTTAAAACAACCCTAAAACCTGCATCTACCGCATGATACCTGGTTCTTTCAAGATTTACGCAAAATCAACAAGATTGAACCCGCAACACGTAGCAACCTAGATTGGTTCGGTTTCGGCTATTTGATAAACACGTGATCCACGTGCCTTTTGAAGCAAGATATGAACATGCAATGTAAAGACCACTAAACAAGATAAAGCCGATCCAAATCAATCTAAATTGGGCAAAAGAGTATTACATGAATTTAAACATAAAGTAAAAACTCAAAACACTACATGGTAACTTAATGAATCTATTGGATCTTGCCAAAATCCAATAGAGCCGATAACTAGCTCCAAGCTAGATCTTAGCCCACCGCATGTCTCATGATCTAACAAGAAACCTTCTTGAACCAAGCTTGAATCTACCGCATGATACAAAGCATGGTAACAAGACTACTTGCATCATGATCTAAATCCACCGCATGATACTAGACATGATACAAGGTTGCCGATACTTACGGAGGTCGACGGATCGATGAACCCTCTCGCAAAACTCGACGACACGACAAGGACTCAAAGGTTTGGCGTAAAGCCGGTTTGTTATGAGAATGTTTCCAATACAATTACATACATCCAGGGTCTGTATTTATACCCTGTCATGGCATGACTCCGAATGGACTACGAGCACAATATTTGATACCTAATTTATCTCTAAGTGCGATCGCTTATCCATCCATTCGTCCCTTCCGCTCGGGCCACGTCATCACGCAATCCCGCAAAATCAGCGCAAACAGTTTCCTTGCCGAACGGAAGCCAACTGCCGACCGCGAGCTCCTTTGCCGAATCTTTCTGGAGAAACCTTCCTTCTTCCGGACGGATTTTTTCACCAAGCTGGGCCCACAATTCAGACTCCTTCCTGTGCCAAATTTTGGTGTTAACATATGCCCCTTCAATTACGGGATAAAAGTGATTTTATTTCAAAATTGACTCCAATCGCCAACGTCTTCAAATTGAATCTGTTCAACACCTATTCTCTCTCCCCGCAATCCATCGGAGCCTCCGTCCTGATCCAAACCCTAGGTCATCTCTTCCCCAAGCTCAAGTCTCCAATGGCAGGTCAAAATCAAGCCGCTCAGGTAAATTCCATCCCCGTAAGCTTCATTCGGCACTAACTTTTCGATCGTTACCTGAGATTTCTTTTCCACCTTCTCTCAACAGGAGCTTTCTACCGAGCTTTTAATCCGCACTGAGGCCAATTCGACATCTTACTTCCTTGGTTCTGTGGGAATTTCCGATCCTCGCGAGTTTACCGCAGCCGAATCCCAAAGAATCCCCTTCAAAGCAGCTTTATCTAAGCCTTCCTTGTGGCAGGACGCCTTCAAGAACTGGCCTTTGCTCCCAATTGTGAGCTGGAGAAACTGGTACAAAAGGGTGCTTGCAAATAACAGCGTCAAGACCCAAACTTGGGACAGCCTCCGCATTGCTCAATGTTTGGAGCTTTCTTTGGTCGAGACACCGAAGAACGAAGACCTTTTGATAGCGGCTTGTCACTTTTGGTCAAATGGTGTCAATGCCTTCCTCTTTGGTCACGGCCCAATGTCCCCAACTCTGGCCGATGTCTACATGATTACCAGCCTTGATGTTTCAGGATCCGTGTACCCCTGGGACTACAAAGGCTCCACAAGACAAACAGGGGTGAAACCAGGAAGTGGATATAAATTATATATCCAGAATCACCTGAAGGACGGTCCCCTGGGTGACGTTGAGTACAGAGCATTCCTGAACAAGTGGTTGTGCAGATTTATTTTCTGTGGTAAAGCCAATGAGCCCACTCTGAATCACATTGTAATGGCTACTCAGTTGGCTGGTGGTAAACGCATTCCTCTTGGAAAATACCTCCTGGGTAGTGTATACCACATGCTTCATCAGACTGTCACCCAAATGCATACCGGCCAGAAGATACTATGTGTCAACGGCCCTTGGTGGTTTGTACAGATGTGGCTGCAACTGCACATGCACCAGATTGTCGGCATTGACCTCAACAACCGGTTTTTCCCTTCATCCAGCTATCATGAAGGGGAACCTCAGATCACCAGAGGATGCCAAACCTATGGAGAGGCTGCTTCAACTGTTTCCATCAATCAGAATGTCAGCCAGCTTTTCGAGCTCTTTTTCAAAGGCTTCCCTAACCCTCTTTGGCTTCCTTATCTTGATAATGACAATTTAACTCTCCCCTGCGAATTCTCCTTCGAGACCGGACGCCAAGATAGAAGGTTTATAGAGATCTTTAACATCTTGATCCATCCATGTTCTTTGCCAGCTGAATTTTGTGGAGGGAGGTTAAATCACAACACTTACGAATACTATCAGCCAAATATGGTGGCTCGACAGCTTGGATGTGGCCAGATGCCTCCAAGACTATTTCTTCATGAATTCCTCAAACCCAGAGAAGAAATCAAAGAGATTGCGCAATCCAGAAGGATTTTTCAGTATGAATGCAGCCCAACTATTTACACCTGGCCTTTCACACCCACAACAATAGCTCATACCACCTTCAACTCTTGGTGGCAAGAATTTCATGACCATATTTCAGTGAGCCAGTGCACTCATTTTGTTTAGAGTTAATGCCTGATTTTCAGCCAACTTCAGAGGTAACATCATGATCTTTCTCTTCAGATCAAATATTTCCTTTACTAACCATGATATTGACCACTCCCTGCAGAATACAGTGCCTGCCCCTCAAGCCAGGACAATCATTTACAATGCAGTATATCCAGTTTCTGCTCTGGGATTTAAATCCCCAACTTTGGCTCAACTGATGGCCAGGTATGCCACAATGGACCCAATTTTGTCCAGTGCCACTGCTGACAAGAGAAAAGGCCTGTCTCTGATTGCACCTCCAGCTGCCAAGAGGAAAAGAACCACCAAGAAAGTCCTTGTTGAGGTAAAATTTCCTCTTTCTTGATGACAAGATTACCCTTTACTGATAAATTTCACCTTGTGTAATTTCAGACTAGAATCCAGCAGCCTTCAGCTTCAGAACCTGTCAATGCTTCATCTACTGGTATGATCTTTTATCACCTTTTCTCAAAGATTGACACTGGCATTTATCCTTAACCTAATATTCACAAAAAAACACTGGTGAATCATCCTGTGGATATCCCTGATCCTCAACGCGCAAGCCCACCAAGAGCTGAACCATCTGCCCAAGTAGAGATCTCATCCTCATCAGGGACCCAATCACTTCTTGCTCAAACAGAGGCACCAGCTTCACCAGAAATGAACCCTTCAATCCAATCAGAGACTTCCAGTCTTTTAAGATTTCAATCCCCTATTGGCCAGGCAGAAAACTCAACCATAACAGAGGTAAATCCACCTCCTCTTCAGCTAGAAGCTTTAGATATGCTAGAGACTGCACCAGCACCTTCTCAAACAAAAGCCTCTGCCTTGCCAAGAACTCCTCGGACTCCTCTTTCACCGGTGGCTCAAGAAATCCCCCCTGAAATTTCAATGAACCACTCTTGATTCGGCAATGTTACCCTTTCAGGATCAAATTCCTTCATCATCAAGCCCATTAGTGGAGAATAATCCAGCTGCCGAAACGAGAGGAACTCAAGCCCTACCAGAGGAAATCCAAACAAGGCTCAGAGAAATTTTTGCCTGGCTGCAGAAAGATGCTTGAGACCAAATCAGAGATGTCGATCACTTTGAAGGAATGTTGTGGCCCATCAGCCAAAAACTCCCTGAGGACATCAAGACTTCATTGGAACCCATCTCTGATTTAGATATTCATTATGTGGCCATAAGGCGAGCCTTGAGGAATGTGTCTACCCGACCAGCTGTTGAGCAAAAGAAAGCCAAAGCTGAACAAGCTGTGAAGGGAGCACAATCCCAAACTGAGACTCACAAGGAAATGCTGGCCAATTTGCAAGCTGCTCGCGAGCTGAAGATCGCCAGAAAGGCTGCATTGGAGGCAGAGCTGAAAGATTTGTGTGCCGAAATAGAAGCTGATGACAAGAAAATAGCCGAACTTCCCTGTCTGATAGAGAAAACCCAGGAGGAAGCCTCATCGGCTATAACTGAAGTGAATCAATGCGAAGCAGAACTCACCATCCTGTCCAATGCCCAAAAAGATTACCAGGAACGGATGGAGGATATCCGCCAAACAATATTAAATGCCTCTAATGTAATTGCAAAATATTTAAACATTTAGCTGTGCTGAGCGATGTGTAACCAAACTGATCGTTCTTGCAACACTTGCCTTTTACAAGCCCGCTTTCCTTTTCCTTGCATGACTTTGACTGCAACTCTGAACGATCCATTCGGTAATTAGTAGCCAAATAGTGCCATACCCGAACGGCACCTCAACTGCAACTTAGCCGAGCTAGTCAGCCGAATACGACTCAGCTTGGAATCCCAAACGACCCGATGGCGAGTTGGTCAAGGAAACCTCTCCACCTTCCAAGTTTTTCGGGATACGCGCCACGATCTGAGGCCACGATCTTTTCACCAGGCCTATAAATAAAACCGTAGGTGCCCCCAGCTCTTTACCAAGCCTTTAGCCTTCAAATCTTCACCAACCTCAAGCTTTTCTTCCCAATCGCCAGCGCAGCCCCAAAAACCAATGGCGGGGAGCAACAACAGGCGTCGCGCCGCCGACGAGGCAGAAGGAAGCCACGCCAGTTCGCGTCGGAGGAAATGATCACCATCTTCTCTGCATTACTTGCCTAAGATTTCCCTTTGTTTCTGACGATCCTGTTTGTTTCAGGCTTGTTCAATGGAACCCATCTCCTGCGCCGGCCAATCAACCTCTGCCGGACGACTCCTCGGAGTCGGACCACTACTCCCCCGTGCCCTACGGGGAACTTGACGCTCTCCGCTTCAAGGCGGAACTTGAGGTGGCCCAGCGCGAGCTGGAAGACGTCTCCAAGAAGGCTGGCATAGCCGAACTGGAGTGGGAGGACCAGCGCAAGCAGCTGCTGGCAACTATCGACGGTACGGCTCTGGAACCGCTCCCCGAATCCAATCGGCTTTTGATACTAATCACCATCACCTTGTACTTTGCAGCCCGTGACGCCGAGCTCAACCGCTGAAAATGCTGGTGGAGCAATTGGCTGACAAGGTGAACGCCCGCTGAGACACGCCGGCGGAGCGCCTTGCCGCGGTGGAAAACCGAGTGGACGAGGTGGCCACCCACGGCATCCGCCTGGGCACCACTTTGGGCTTGGCCTCCATGGCGACGCACACCGGCGTCGACTACTCCACCCGGCCGCGCGGCTTCCAGGGCGGCACGCCGGAAGACATCGACGAGATCGAGGTCATCTCGGAGCGCCTCGACGGCCACAGCGACGCCATTGCCGAACTCACTCATCCCCAGTCTGTGCTAAACAGGCTCTTTGATTAGATTGTACTAGGGATGTTTGATTATCGGCAATAAATAAAGAACTTTCAATTCTCGTGCTTGTATCGTGATGATTCCTCTGTGTTTGCAACTGCGAGCCTTATTTTCCTTGAACGTATTCGGGAACTTGCTTGAGCCGAACACGCGAAAACAGATGCCCCTGGCGCAAAACCCGCAGAAAATCCTCGATTCGGTAATCCACAAGCATTGTTCAATGAAAACCCTTCGCATTCAGGAGGAAAACCCTGCCGCTTGGTATTCCAATAACGCACGCCAGCCAGTCATCACTCCCGATGCACTCTCTCAGTCAATAAAATAGCCTGCTGAGATGCCCTGCAAATCCACTCGCACACTCATCCATCACTTCTCATCTTCTCCCCTGCTCTAGAAGAGAGAACCCCAAGGCCATGGACAAAGGCAAGCAACCCAGGGAGGACAACGCCCCAAAGAAACGCACCATTCGAGAGTGAGTTTTCCTTTAACTTGCTCCTCGCTTCCTTGTGTGATCTCGTGCTTTACCTCCTCTTTGTTTTTTCTTTTAGCCTCGATCTGCTTCCTGAAGAAATCATTGGGACCGAAGCAGCGCCTGAATACATCTCCTCTGACTCCTCCCTCAAAGCAGAGGATGCCACGCCCGAGCAGAGGATCAACCATCAACTACGCCGCCGCGTTCGGCATCTGGAGCATGACCTCCGGGATATCACCGCTCGTTGCCAGGCCGAACGCGAGCGTCGCATGACTTTGGAGGCACTAGTAGGAGGTAAACATTTCCAACTTCATCTTGATTCCGCGCTTGCACCTGGATCTCTGTTTCTAACCACTGTTCCTCTGTCCTAGATGTCTCTGACAGGTACAATAACCTGAAAGCGCATTGGGACAGCTTGGTGGAGGCAGCAAACCATGGTCATCCCCACAGCTTCCAAGTTGCCGTCATGGTGGTACTGGAACAACTGAAGAGGGAGCAGCTGAAGAAGCAAAGAAAAAAGGATTGAAGCATACTTTCGCTTCTTACGCCAGGCCTTCTGCTTTCCACCCCCTCGTAGTCCTGATCAACTGGGTTGTTAGATGTAAACCTGCAAGAAGCATTTGCAATGTAGTTTTGTGCTAAGGGCAATACATCTAAGTATTGGCCATTCCCCCTGTTTAGGAATTTTTGTTCTAAAGGCGGCTTCATTCTTGAACGCCGGCTATTTCTGTATCAGATGCATGTAATCCCAATGCTTGTGATCAACGATCGATTTCAATACTAGGATAATATTTCTTCAAATATCTTCCATTTATTGCAGCAGAAAATTCCTCTCTTAGTAAAGTTTTTAGCATGTAGGCATTGCCGGGTACGCATCTGACCACCCGAAAGGGTCCTTCCCGGTTAGGAGACCATTTGCCAAATTCACTGTATTTGATTCCAATCGGCAGTAAAGCTTTCCAAACCAAATCCCCTTCTACAAATTGCCTGACTTTTACTTTCTTGTTGTAATATTTGGCAACTCGCAGCTTGTTCTTTTCAATATTTTCCAGTGCCCTAAGACGGATCATGTGCAAGTCCTCTAACTCATCCATCATTAAGCCATTGTAATCTTTGGAGCTTAAATCCTTTTGCAAAACCACTCTCCTAGAATCTGATTGTATTTTCCAAGGTAAAACTGCATGGTGCCCGTAAATCAATTCATAAGGAGATGTCTTTGTAGCTCCATGAGGGGCCATTCGGTAAGCCCATAAAGCTTCATTGAGTACCGAATGCCACCTTTTTGGCTTCTGGTCGATCTTCTTTTGTATAAGCTTGATCATGATCTTATTAGAAGCCTCTGCCTGACCATTAGCTTGGGCATAATAGGGAGACGAATTGAACAATTTGATCACCATGCTTTCGGCAAACTCCCTAAACTCCAAGGACACAAACTGAGCTCCCTGATCAGTTGTGATTGTTTGAGGTATTCCAAATCGATAAATGATGTGTTCCTTGACAAATTCAACCTTGTTCTCTGATGTCACCTTCTTCAGTGGAATTGCCTCAACCCATTTGGTCAAGTAATCTGTCGCCAAAAGCACAAACTTATGCCCCTTGCTAGATGGTGGATTAATCTGGCCAATCAAGTCTATACCCCAGCCTCTGAATGGCCATGGCTTGATAATGGGATTTAGTGCTGATGCAGGAACCCTTTGAATATTTCCAAACCTCTGGCAGTCTTGACATCCCTTGTAATACTCAAAGCAATCCTCCAACATCGTCGGCCAAAAGCACCCAGCTTGCCTGATGACCCATTTCATACGGTAAGCCGATTGATGTGCTCCACATATCCCATCATGCACCTCACTCATCATCCTTTTTGCTTCTTCTGGACCCAGGCAACGCAGCAATACCCCATCCAAAGATTTGTAGAATAGACTTACATCCAGCAGAACAAATTTGATGGCATTGTACCTAAGTTTCCTAGAGACCTTTCGGGATGGATCTTCCAAATAATCAACGGTCTCCTTTCTCCAATCATCCTCTGCAGGATCCATTCCTAGCGCACAGACCTCCATGGCAAACGCTTCTTGATTTTCTTTATAGCCTGAAGTGCTTTGAGCCAGCCTGTTTGCCTCTTCATTGTGTTCTCTAGGAATATGCTGCAGAATTACTAGCTGAAAGCTCTTCAAAATCTCTCTGCATTCCTCGTAGTAACTCCTCAGGGCATCACTTTTGCACTCGTAGAATCTCCATAAACCTCAACTGAAACAGCCCCGGCCTCTCTTAAATATTGAAGCCCTCGAAGTAATGCCTCGTACTCAGCCTGATTGTTTGTAACAGTGGGCTGGATAGGGATGGCAAACTCAAACATCTCACCCCTGGGTGAAATTAATAGAATCCCTACTCCTCCACCTTTACCACATGATGATCCATCAAAGAACAAAGCCCAAGGAGTAATTTCAAGCAAATCAATCGATGGATCACGATGTTCAGTTATAAAATCGGCAATGATCTGACCTTTTATAGCTTTTGCCGATTCGAACTTCAACTCAAACTCAGATAAAGCCAAGATCCACTTGCCAATCCTGCCATTCAAAATTGGCATAGATAACATATGTTTTATTACATCAAACTTGGAGTACACAACGCATTCGGCATTCAACAAGTAGTGCCGAAATTTTGTACATGAGTAGTACACACATAGGCACAGCTTCTCTGCAGCCGAATACCTGGTCTCAGGATCAAGTAACTTTCGGCTAAGGTACGCTACTACCCGCTCCTTTCCTTCAAATTCTTGAATAAGGGTCGATCCAATGGTTTGGGTATCGGCCGCCACGTACAACTTGAAAGGCTTATTCAACTGTGGAGGGACCAGCACTGGTGGTTCCTTCATATATTGCTTGATCTCATCAGAAGCCTTTGTTGTTCGTCACCCCATATGAACTTCTGATCCTTCTTAAGCTTTAACAATGGAGAAAAGGGCAAAACCTTTTGCGACAGATTTGAAATGTATCTTCTCACAAAATTGATCTTGCCGAGCAGTGATTGCAACTCCTTGAGATTGGTTCGAGGTACAACTTCATCAATGGCTTTCATGCTTTTCTTGCCAACTTCGATCCCCCTTCGTGTACCAGGAATCCCAAGAATTCTCCAGCTGATACCCCAAAAGCACATTTGTTTGGATTCATCTTCAAGCCATGCTTCCGGGTGCATTCCAAAGTCCTCTTCACGTCCTCCAAGTGTGTGTCATGATTCGAAGACTTGATCACAACATCATCAATGTAAATCTCGACAATTTTGCCGATCAACTCGTGAAAGATATAGTTCATGGCCCGCTGATAAGTTGCACCGGCATTTTTCAACCCAAATGCCATGACAATCCATTCAAACAAGCCTATATGACCAGGACATCTGAAGGTTGTCTTTGATATATCCTCTATTGCCATGAAAATCTGGTTGTACCCTGCATTACCATCCATGAAACTGATAACTTTATGCCCAGCTGCAGCATCAACCAATAAATCGGCAACAGGCATTGGGTACCCATCCATAGGAGTAGCTCTGTTCAAATCCCTGAAATCTATGCAAACCCTCATCTTTCCATTCTTCTTGTAAACAGGGACAATGTTAGAAATCCACTCCGCGTATCTGCATGGCCGAATGAAGTTTGCATCGAGTAGTCTTTCAACTTCTTTCTTCACATCGGCCAATACTTCGTCTTTGTAGATTTTCCGGGGAGGTTGCTTGTACGGTTTAAAACCAGATTTGATTGGCAACCGATGCTCAACAATGGAACGGTCCAAACCAGGCATCTCCGAATAATCCCAAGCGAAGCAATCTTTATATTCCTTGAGCAGCTTGATCAATTCCTCCCTGAAGTCTGATTCCAAGTTTGCGCTGATAAATGTCGGCCTCGGCTTGTCACCATTTCCAATGTCAACTTCCTCCAATTTGTCGGCCGACATGAATCCTCGCCCCAACTTGCCATCAGTACCATCGACGGGATTATCCATTAAAAATTGCTATAAGAGCCGACTGCTTGAATCGGCTGTTGATCACTGCTGACAGGCTCAACAGGACCTTCTCCCCAGTCTTTTCCTGAGAAACAATCAATACCCTGATATTCCCAGAAAGCTGGTTCCATATTTGCGACGCTCACTAAGTCATCTGCTTGGACCACCTCAATATCGTCATCCACCCATTGAATGAGCTGCTGATGCATGGTAGATGGGATGCAGCAATTGGCGTGAATCCAGTCCCGCCCAAGCAGTAGGCTGTAGGCTCCTTTGCCCTCGATGACAAAGAAGGTTGTGAGCAATGTCTTGGACCCAATCATCAGATCCACGTGGACGCACCCCTTGGTATCTGAAGGATTCCCAGCGAAATCGTTCAGAATTATGCTCGTAGGCGTCAAGTCTCCAGGGCCCATGCCAAGCTTCCTAAAGGTGGTGTATGGCATCACGTTGACTGCAGCCCCACCATCGACAAACATCTTGGTCAATGGCTTGCCATTGACGTATCCCTTCAAGTACAGCGGCCTCATGTGTCGATTCTTGGCCGGTTTGTCGAAGGTGGCTTGCTTGTCTAACACCAGTTGCGCCATCAGTCCCCCAAGCTGTTCATCGTCATTGACATCCAGGGACGTTTCTTCCTGCACAACTTGATTAGCGGGAGCCATAAACTCATTCGGCAGAAAGTATACCATACATGCCGGAGCCGAACGATTTGATCCCTCAGGTTTGTCCTTTGGACGCCACACCTGTCTCTTCTGGATCCCCGCCTGCCTTAATTCACGGTTCCTCAAGCGCTGAACCCTTCTTTTCTGGCTCTTCCTCAAGCCAGGCGGGCACCACTGTCCTTCTTGCCAGATATATTCGTCTTCTTCTTGATCAGCCCATCTTTGATCTGCCTGTCTCTTTCTGGGGTGATCAATGACCTCAACTATTTTTTGACGCCGATCGTCACTAGGATGTATCCTTCCAATTCTTTCATGGACGGATCGGCGATTGGCAATTTCCTGCCTATACTCAAAGTATCTGTCACTACATTCAGGGCCGTTCCTCAACGGAGGAAGCTTCAAGCCTTCATTCCAGCAGTGCTTGAAGAATGCGCACCCCCAATGTGCGTGCTCCTACTCGCGCGCGTACTGCTCCAAATCTCTCCTGCGTGCTTCTTCTTCATCCCTGCGTCTCTCTTCCTCGTGCCTCCGCTTCTGGTAGCGCTCTTTCTCTAACTGACGCTGCCACTTGTTGAGGAGGATGCGCGTAGTGACCCTGGGTTTGGCCCTGGACGACTCCCCAACCTCGATATGGCTCTTGAGAACGCGAGGGGCTTCTCCATGAACCTGCTCCAATGTCACTTGACGCTCTGGGTCTACTGCTCCATCTTGCCTTGCCCTAGCCGAAGTCAAGACCTTAACCTTTTCCTTTTCCTCGGCAGTAACCATGTTGACAGAAAAGCTTATCATATTCTGGGGAAAAGGGTGGCCGTCCAGTTTCATCTTGTTGTCAAACTTGAGATGACCCTCCTGGATAGCCTTCTAGATCCTCATCCTGAAGACCCTACAGTCGTTGATGGAGTGAGAATTCCTATCATGAAAGCTGCAGTAATGTTTCTCTTTTACTCCATCAGGCCGAAGCATGGAATGCCCCTCAGGCAACTTGATTCGGCCTTCCTTCACCAGGAAGTCAAACAGCTTATCAGCTTTGGTGACGTCAAAGTCGTATGTGCCCTTGGTCTGCTTGATCCAGCACTGATTCATGGTCAACGGCTCCTTGCCCCACATGATCTCAGCAGCAGCCACTTCCCGATCATCGTCAGAATCTTCCATTTGATCGGCCTTCTCCAGGAACTGGTTGTAGATATCAGCTATGTCGTGCTGCTTGTTGAACCTGGTGTCTTTCTTAAACCCGTAGGCCTAGTTGCTCATTAATGATAGCTTTTGAGACAACTGGCCCAGGTTATCAAACTCCATACCGAACAACTTTTCTCGTACGACCGGCAGCATCCCTGCAATAGCCATATCGGCCAACTGATCATCTGGCAGATTCAACGAAAAACACATGCCTTTGACGTCCCTGAACCTCCTGAGGAACTCTAAAGGCGTCTCACTATTCCTCTGCTTCAAAGTGGTGAGGTCGATAAGCTTCTTTTCCGTGCTGCCACTGAAGTAATGGGCATGGAATTTTTGCTCCAGCTCTCTCCACGTGCCAACTGACTGGGGAGGCAAGGAAGTAAACCACTGGAACGCAGATCCCGTCAATGACATGGGGAAATACCTAACCCTGAATGCCTCATCAGATGAGGCCTCCCCAAGCTGCATCAGATAACGAGCAATGTGCTTTGTTGTGCTCGTGTCATCCTGCCCAGAAAACTTGGTAAACTCCGTGGGGGGCTTCACCCTAGGCGGCAAGATCACTCTGTAATACCACTCCGGGAATGGAGGCGTGTAGGCTGGTCCCTGCATTTTAGGTTTGAGGCCGAATTGATTCTACATCATATCGGCCATTTTCTGAACCAGGATGTCGTCCTCTTGTATGCCTGCAGCTGCACCGTACCCCGGATTCGGGAGAGCATCAATGGCCCCATAGTCCATCACTTCGTGGTAGCCTCCACCGTACAAGTTCTTCTGTAATCTGTTGCTAGCTGGGGCAATCTTGTAGGTGGATGCGAGCGGAACTCCAGACGAACCGAACGCCATTTCCCCATACGTGGGCTGATATGGGTTCGGCTGTTGAGTCGGTTGACCTGTACTGCCTTGCGGAGGTCGCTGGACTGGCTGCCCTCCTGCGGCCCGCAGAGGAGGTTGAACTGGTTGACCTCCAGCGCCTTGTGGAGGAGGCTGGACGGCCTGGCTCCCAACACTCTGCGGAGGAGGCTGGACTGGCTGGCTTCGCAATGGTGGTTGAGAACTGGACTCTCCAATCTCCATGCTGTATCCCTGAGGGGGTGCTCGACTGAATACTTGCTCTATGCCCGAGCCAAAGACACCCACCATCATCTGCTTGAACACACCCAGGAAAGCCCTATGATGTTTGCCCATCACGTCTTCCGCGGCATCCCGAAACGCTTGCATGCATTCTTCTTTCTCTTGCAGAGTTGTGGCGTCAGTTTCTCCTGAGAGTAGAACCCTGGGCATTTCATTTTTGAGATACGGAACATCGCTTCTGTTCTTTTTGAATGACATCAAGAATTTTTGTTGAAACTGATCCGTGGCATCTTTCAGCTGTTGTAGCTGCTCTGGAGAGAGATCCTCGATGGCGACATCCAGAATGTCACTGATGTCAGGCATCTTGATTTTCGGTTGTTTGTCCCACCAGGCGTGCCAAAAAGTGTGTTGACGCAAAATCTGCACCTTACGCCAAGCACACAGCAAGCCGGACAAGCTAGCTTCACACGCGAAAAGATTCCAAGACGTGCCAGTCAATTTTTCTTGAAAATTAACAAAAGATAAAGTAGTTAAATTCCAAAGCTTGGAACTTGCCGGGTGGTACCAGAGAGTTCCATATTTACGGCCATAAAGCCGAGTGAGATGACATATAGCTATAAGGAGCTATCTGCCAGCAAACTAGAAACCATTCGGGAGCTTTAAAGTGTAAAACACAACATAGCCGAACGGATGATGTAAGCATGACGAAAGCTCGGTCTTTATTTGGATAAAATTGCACGTGCACGAATCCATGACCGATTCTCTATGGTAAATAACAATAAACAATAAATGAAGTAAAACATGGTCATAAACATGTAATAAACAAACATGCATGGGCCCAAAGCACTAGTCTACCACATGTCTAGGTACTTTAAAACCCGTCAAGCATGATACCAAACAAATCTATCCACCGCATGATACAACTTGTTTGAAAATCACACTACTAACCACAAATAGATCTATCCACCGCATGATACGATCTATATATGGAAAGCTAAAAGCATGCAATATTTAAAGCATAACTTATAAACACGTTTCACTCGTGAAAGCATAACCGAATACGGCTGTACAGCCGAATCGGGGTCCATGAAGAAGGAACAAACGTCGCCAAAGATGATAAATCTGTCGAATTGAATTAAAGATTTAGTCCACCAGATGACTAGCTTTAAAACAACCCTAAAACTTGCATCTACCGCATGATACCTGGTTCTTTCAAGATTTATGCAAAATCAACAAGATTGAACCCGCAACACGTAACAACCTAGATCGGTTCGGTTTCGGCTATTTGATAAACACGTGACCCACGTGCCTTTTGAAGCAAGATATGAACATGCAATGTAAAGACCACTAAACAAGATAAAGCCGATCCAAATCAATCTAAATTGGGCAAAGAGTGTTACATGAATTTAAACATATAGTAAAAACTCAAAACACTGCAGGGTAACTTAATGAATCTATTGGATCTTGCCAAAATCCAATAGAGCCGATAACTAGCTCCAAGCTGGATCTTAGCCCACCGCATGGCTCATGATCTAACAAGAAACCTTCTTGAACCAAGCTTGAATCTACCGCATGATACAAAGCATGGTAACAAGACTACTTGCATCACGATCTAAATCCACCGCATGATACTAGACATGATACAAGGTTGTCGATACTTACGGAGGTCGACGGATCGATGAACCCTCTCGCAAAACTCGACGACACGACAAGGACTCAAAGGTTTGGCGTAAAGCCGGTTTGTTATGAGAATGTTTCCAATACAATTACATACATCCAGGGTCTGTATTTATACCCTGTCATGGCATGACTCCGAATGGACTACGAGCACAATATTTGATACCTAATTTATCTCTAAGTGCGATTGCTTATCCATCCATTCGTCCCTTCCGCTCGGTCCACGTCATCACGCAATCCCGCAAAATCAGCGCAAACAGTTTCCTTGCCGAACGGAAGCCAACTGCCGACTGCGGGCTCCTTTGCCGAATCTTTCTGGAGAAACCTTCCTTCTTCCGGACGGATTTCTTCACCAAGCTGGGCCCACAATTCAGACTCCTTCCTGTGCCAAATTTTGGTGTTAACACCCGTGATTTGCGGGGCTGATTTCATACATTTACAAGCCTGCCACTAGTTCACACGTCAAACCCAGACTTTTGAGGCAACGTCTTTGACTTGGCTTCTTGCTGGTTTCCGAATCTCTTGTACACGGGGATCTTCACACATTGTAACCTTCGAATTTGAACATCACTATATTCCCGAACTTCGCAGGTCCGTGACTCCAGATCTTCGCGGGTTCGTGATTCCAGATCTTCGCAGGTTCGCGACTTCAAGGCTTCACAGGTTCATGATTCCAGACCTTCACGGATTCGCAACTTCAAGACTTCACAGGTTTCAACCACCCTGAAATGGACAACAGATTCATGCGAAGAAGCCAGACTCGGTTGTCATTTTCACTCGTTGCTTGAAGACTTATCTCGTGAATTTCGGCAAACCCGACGTTTCGAAAGTGTAAGGTTTTTCCTGAATTCCCCAACACTAGCCCCTCGGGGAAGCGGGTTGACTCCTACGATCCGATTCCGCGAAAACTTTCGAATTCTAGTAAAAAAAGTCACCCTCGGAACGTAGGAGTAGACACGCATCTTCCAGAAAACCCGCAACAGTCATATCGAGGAGGTTTTCTTGAACTACCCCCCTTGCCCCTATAAATAGAGAGAGCTCTCACCATAAAAAATTTTCACCGCTCTCTCGTTTTTCTCCGAACTTTTGCTTGCACTTTCGCATAAAAGCATCTCGCGTCAAAGAGTCCGAAGCTTCAAGACTTCCTCAATTTTTGAAGGTATTGCTTTCTTTGTTCTTTTGTTATCATCTTTTACTTTTCGACATTCACATTCGCAACTTTTGTTTCGCATATTTTGATTCATGAATGTCGACTTAGGTTTTTCCTTGTATTATTGTCGGATAGGAAGCACCGCAAGACCCATGACGTCTGAGGAATTAGCTGCTGCTGGTCTTCCACCTGTTGAGGAGGACATGCAAGGAACTGAGATCGGTCAACTTTCGGAAAAAAACCCAGTTGCTGATAGATCGAACCGTGAGGAAGGAGAAATCGGATCTGAGGGAGAGAATATTGAAGATGTGGATGCTGATCTGAAAGATCTCGTTTCAGCAAAGCGATCAAAAGCTCTCCCTGCGTCTTTTGTTTTTGGGGAATCTAAAGTCACGGCCGACTTGATCAGGGAATACGAGGCAGCTGGGTTCTTTCCTGCTGGCAGTGGTCGCGCTCCCCTAGATGAAGAAATTCCTACTCCCGAAGCCGACGAAATTGTCGTATTCCGTGACTTCTTCACTTGCGGGTTAAGGTTCCCTTGCGATCCCCTTCTTCCTGCGATCTTGGACAAGTTTTCTATGAAGATTCACCAGCTTTCCCCGAACTCATTCCTGGAAGTTTCCAAGTTTCTCTGGATCATGAAGACTTTCGGGTGTAACTTCAGCACCGATGTTTTCGCCCGATTTTTTGAGCTAGTCATCGTGCCAGACATCATCGAGCTCAACAACGGTCAGTATTATGAGGCTCACTACACCTGCTGCACCTTCAATACTTGCAAAATACACGAAAGGGGCTTACGCGAATTCAGATCGCGCCCTGCTGCAAGATAAATTTCGCGAAAGATTGGAGCTTTTACTGGTTTTATCCGAAGGTAGACATGTCTGCGATTCCTGGCTATGACGAAGCCTTCTCACGAACTCTTCCCCTTCACGACGGAATTTTGGCTATCACGAAGCCTTTCACACGAACATTTCTTTTTCACGATGGAATTCTGGCTATCAAGGAGCCTTTCATATGAACTTTTCTTTTTGATGATGGAACTCTGGCTATCAAGGATCCTTTTCACGAACTTTTTCTTTCACACGATGGAATTCTCAAAATGCACGATTTGGGGGAAGACTCTTTTCATATATATCACAAAGAGTATTTACATAGGATCTGCCTTGTTAAAAACCTTGCCTCTTGATTTAGAGCCCCCTTTGCAAGGAAAAGAGTACGATCCTTCTTATTGTAATGAAATTGCGGAAAGGAAAGCATATATTTTTGTTCCCGAAGTCACTTATAGCTTCGTGACTCGGATTTTGTTTTTCTAGCATGTAGACTTGCGAAAAAAGAAAATACTCTAAAGTAAATCTATTTGACTCTGGAATTTTCAAGGGTAGTACCTTTTCAGGCTATCAACATTCCACGAATATGGTGACTCTTCACCGGTTTGCTCTAGCAAACGAAAAGCCCCTGGCATGTTCGTTTCCTTTGCTATGTATGGCCCTTCCCAAGATTCATGAAGTTTCTAAGGGTTCTCCAAGTTCTTCTTTCTTTTCAAGACCAAATCGCCAGTTTGATGTCTTTTCTGACTACTTTCTTGTCCTTCCATGCCTTTGTTTCCTTTTGGTACTTCTCGATGTTTTCAGCAGGTTCAAGAATTGTCAATTCAATCATATCCTTTTCTACTTTCTGGTCAACCTCTTTGATTTCTTTTGCTTTCAGCACTCTCATGCTTTCATTCTTGATTTCCTCAGGTGTCATTGCTTCGGTGCCAAAGAGTAAGCGAAAAGGTGTGAAACCTGTCGCTCTCGATACAGTGGTGTTATGGGACCAGATTACTCTCGGCAATTCATCAACCCATTTGCCCTTCTTTTGATCTAACAAGCATTTTTTGATTCCTGAGAATATTTGCCCATTTGCCCTTTCAACTGCTCCGTTAGACTGCAGATGATACGCTGATGAGAATTTCGCATGAGTGCCCAAGGACTTGCAATACTCTTTGAAAGTGTAACAATCGAATTGTGTCCCATTGTCAACAGTTAGTTCTCTCGGAACTCCAAATCTGCAGATTATGTTCTTCCAGAAGAACTTCTAAATTGTTGGTGCCTTGATGTTCGCGAGTGGTTTTGCTTCCATCCATTTCGTGAAATAGTCCACAGCGACAGCTGCGAATCTGCAGTTTCCTTGAGTTGTTGGTAGTGGTCCAACTAGATCCATTCCCCACTTTTGCAAGGGCCATGATGGTGGAATTAGATGGACTGGCATGGAAGGTAGATTTTGTTGATTCGCCGTTTTCTGACATGCTTCACATTCTCGAACTAATGTTTTCGCATCTATATTTATGGTAGGCCAATAGAACCCTTGCTTTATTGTCATGCCTGCTAGAGCTCTAGTGCCTATGTTTGCACCGCAGAATCCACTGTGGAGGTGATGCACCTCAGCCATGGCTCTGTAACCCCCGATTTGTACAGCTCTCCATTGACTACTGCATAGCCCCTGGCCCTTTGCTTCAATCTCTTTTCTTCCAATTCGCTTTGCGGTTCATAATGACCCCTCAAGTATGCCATGATTTCTGCTCTCCAATCAGGAGTTTCCACAACACCTAAGATTTTCGCCTTTTCTTCCTTGATAGATGGTTCTTTGATGATTTCGAAAAACACATCTAGAGGCATTTCTTGATTTTTGGCTACTGCTTTGGCTAGCTTGTCCGCTTCATTATTGTCATCTCTTGGAATGTGTTGTACTGTGTAACCCTTGAAATGTCTTTCCATTTCCCTGAACTTTTCAAGATACTTCATCAAAATAGGGTTTTTTGCTTCACTTTCTTTCTCAATATGTTCTTGGATAACTTTGGAATCTATTCTGATGATAAAGTTTTGCTGGCCAAGAGCTTCCATTTTTCTCAATGCCAAGAGTAAGGCTTCATACTCCTTTGTGTTGTTCGTGGAATTATGTTCATATTTCGCGAAAATGAGTCGGGCTGCATATCTTATCACAACCCCTGTTGGAGATGTTATGATCGCTGAAATTCCAACTCCCTTGTGACACCAAGCTCCGTCACATTGTAATACCCAAGGTGTAGGAATTTCTTCACCAAAGTCATGTGTTGGCGAAGTCCAATCTACGACAAAATCTGCGAGGACTTGCGATTTTTCACGCTTCTTCTCTCGAAAACTCCGATATATTCTGAGAGTTCAGCGCCCCATTTGATGATTCGGGTGGATGCTACTTTATTTGCGAACAGATCGTTCAATGGTTGATTTGTGATAACTCTTATTCTGTGACCCTCGAAGTAGTGTCTTAGCTTCCTCGCAGCCATGACGACTGCGTAAGCTATTTTCTCCAGCTCAGATTAGAAGATTTTCGAGCCTAAGAGAGCTTCTGAAGCAAAATACACTGGGATATGCTTGAATTTTCCTTCTTCTTCTTTCTCTTGTACTAGCACAACACTTACTGCTGAATTTGATGCAGACACATATAACAAAAGCGGTGATCTTGGCTCGGAAGGACACAATTTGTCATATTGGACAAGAAGTCTTTGAGCTCTTGGAAAGCTTACTTCTGTGTTTCAGACCACTGAAAAGTTTTTGGAACTTCTAAGGACTTGAAAGAACGACAGACTTCTTTCCGCGGCCCTGGGAATGAATCTGTTGAGCGCAACTACTCTCCCTGTCAGTTTTTGCACATCCCTCATAGACACTGGGTCTTGCATTTCTATCAGTGCTTTGATTTTGTCAGGATTTGCCTCTATGCCTTTGTTGAGACTAGACATCCACGAACTTTCCCTTTGTGAATTCCGAAGACACACTTCTCAGGATTCAATCTCAAGTTCGCGAAAGTTTCTGCCAAATCACTGATATGATCTTTCCTTTGGACACTTTTGACAACTATGTCATCCACGTATGCCAGAATGTTTCTCCGAAGTTGGGGATGAAGGACTATTGCTATCATTCTCGAAAATGTGCATCCTGCATTCTTGAGCCCCTCTGGCATTCTCACGAAGCAAAATGTTCCGAAAGGGTGATAAAGCTTGTCTTCTCTTCGTCTTCTCTGTGTACTCTAATTTGGTGATACCCTGAGAACATGTCTAGAAGTGAGAGCATTTCACTGCTGGCTGCATCATCTACGATTTTATCTACCCTCTCCAAGGGAAAATCTTCCGTCTTGCATGCCTTGTTCAAATCCGTGAAGTATACACACATTCTCCATTTTCCATTTTTCTTTTTCACTGGTACAGTGTTGGCCAGCCAGACTGGATATTTCACTTCTCTAATCACTTTTGTGTCTTGCAGTCTTTGAACTTCAGCTTCGACTGCTTTTACTTTTTCTTTGGACATTTTCCGAAGTTTTTGCTTTTTTGGCATTACTTTTTCATCTGTTTCCAAGGTATGTTCGATGATGTCTCTGTCAACACCTTGCAAATCTTTGGCTGACCAGGCGAAGACATCCTTATTCTTGTTCAAGAATTGTATAAGCTTGTCCTCTTCTTCGGGGTTGAGGTGAGCCCCAATTGTGACCGCTCTATCGGGCATATCGTCCAAGTACACTTTCTTGGTTTCACCATCAGCCGCTATCTCGATCTTTTCTTTGTCTCGCTTGGCCTCTTCGTAAGGTTCTTTTCTTTCTTCAGATGTTTTCAGCTGATACACGTTGGTTTGGCCCGGAGTATGGCCCTTTTCTATATTTCTGGCCTCTTGCTGATCGCCAAACACTGTGATAACCCCTTTGGGCGCTGGTATCTTCATACACAAGAACTGCTGTCTTATGACTGCATCGAATTTGTTCATAAAACCTCTGCAGAAAATCGTGAGATATGGATGATAAATGTCAACCACATCAAAGGTGAGGGTTTCTGTTCTGGCATTGTCAAGATCTCCGAAAGATACGGGAAGCGATACTTTTCCAACTGGCTTGATTGGTTTTCCTCCGAAACCTTGCAATGGGTACTCTGGCGGATGCAACATGTGCTGACTCAGGTTCATTTTCTCGAAAGTTTTCAAGAATAGGATGTCTGCTAAGCTTCCATTGTCTACCAAGATCTTTCCGATAACCCATCCAGCTATGTTCACTTCGATAACCATGACATCATTATGATTCGCGGATTTCAGTTTGAAATCCTCTTCAGTGAATGTGATTGGCACCTTGGTCCATTCTGATCGCGCAGCTGGACCGTCGTTGATGATGGTGTTCACAGACATGAAGTAGTTGTTTCTTTGCTTCTTGGTTTCGAATTCCATGGCTGACCCTTCTGTGATTGGCATGATTGTTCCAAAAGATGGCAAGACTTTTGAGTTCTGAGGTCTTGGACTTGATTCTGGTCTTGACGAACTGTCGGGTGGTGGTGGCAATATTTCTCGAATTGGCTACAGTTGCTGGATTGACTGAATTGCCGGTGACTGAGGGTAGAACTGCTGAGAGGGTTGCCACGATGGTTGTGGTTGCTGAAATTGCTGCATTGCAACTGGATTTGGTCGAGAGTTCATGAAATGTGGCTGCCAGAAATTCAGGCGAAGTTGGTTCGGCATTGAGGATGCGATGCTCATCATTGCCTTCTCTTGACCAATTTTATCAAAATAATGCAATTTTATTCATTTTACAATTAATTACTTTTTATATTAATCATCTGGCCGAGGAAGCAAAACACATTGTACTTTCTCGTAACAAAATTTATAATTTAATATTTGTACATAAGTATTTTGTGGAGATTGTTACGTGTGTTACTCCCTCCCTATCAAAATATTTATCGTTGTTAACTTTTTTTTTACAATTTTAACCATTTGTCTTCTTCAAAAATTTTATTGTAAATATGTATAAAGATAACTCAAGATTAAAATACCTATACAATAGTAAAGCATGTAACAAACAAAATAGAAGGTACTTTTATAATTTTTTGATAAGATGAATGACCAAAGTTGTAAACAAAAGTCAACGGTGACAAATATTTTGATACGAATGGGGTATTTGTTTACTTCTAACTATGTGGTTGTGCGACATCCGGAGAGCACAAGAGGGTGTGTGCGGTGACCCCTCCTCTTAGCGGTGAAGAACGCCTGTGGTGAACCCAGGCGAAGCTCTCCTCAACTCCGTCCCCAAGCTCGAGAATGAGAATCTCCAATAGCGGTTGACCGGTAGGGTGGAGCAGGGGTCACCGCGCATCTGGGATCCACCTTGGCGTGTGGACTCCATTGCCTTGTCATCCAAAATCACTAAACCAGCAGAGGAGTCGATTATATTGGAACAATGCACCAATGATCATTTCATTGACTTACACTTTTTTATTGAATGAATGTTATTTCAATTAAATTAATTTCATTAAATTTGCAAAAGAAAAATAAATTCCATTAAATGCTAAATATATATTTTTTATGGAACAAAATTTTAAAAGTTAGACGAGACTTTGTGGCCGGAGGGTAGCAGTACCACCGAGTTCGGTTGCACCCATTCCGCCAACTCAAAACTACGGGCCTGTTTAGATGCAAGTGGTAAATATTTAGTTTATTCCAAGGTAAATGTTTTGTCCCTTTCATTTGTCAATAATATTTACTCATTGGAGTATTTGGATTGAAGGGTAAATGTGTGGATGTGGACAGGAGAGTGGGCTGGATTAACCACAATTTTACTCCAACTTATTAGTTTTTAAAGGTAAATGGAACTACGGGTCACTTAAGGTAAATTTAGGGTAAATTTTGTCCCATTTCCTCCCTCTACTTATAGATGGCCATTTGGCCCGCCCAGCCCAGCCCGACCCAAGCACGACGCGGCCCGGGCACGAAGCGGCCCGGTCCGACGTGGCCCGACGGACTTCGTGCTCGTCTTTGGGCGGCACTATGGGCTGAGATCATAGCCCAGCACTGGCCCGAGGCTAATTTTTTGTGCTGGGCCAACCCGAGGCACGACTACGGCCCACCGTGCCGATGGGCCGCGTGCTAGCACACAACACGACATCAGGAGGGTGTGGAGGAGGGAGATCGTTGTCCGACGGTGGAGGAGGGGGCCGATGGCGGAGGAAGGTGGGGAGCAGGGCACCCGGCGGCGGCACGGGCGACGCCGCCACAGACATCAGCGGCTCTTGCTTCACTTCCACCGGCGCAGGCACTGGCAGCCCTTGCTCCGCCTCCACCGCGACGGTCGGCGGCCCCTGCCGGCTTCTTCACCGCACGGCGGTGCCGCGCCCTCGCACCTCCGGCCCCGGCCGGCCGCGACCCACGGCGCGGTCTTTGTGTCGGCACGGGGCCGGCGACGCGGCTTCCTCCGGCGGGCGTGCACCGCCTCTCCCGGCGTGGCGGCTTGCCGCTGCGGGCGGCGCTAGCTCCCCCGGCCGCGGCTTGCCCGGGCGGCGTCGCGCTCCCCCTAGCGGTGGGACGAGGGGAGGCCGGGAGGGGCGGCGGCGGGGATAAAGGAGGGGCGACGGCGGGACAAAGAAGGGGAGGCGGCTAGGGTTTGGGAGAAGGAGCCACCAGTTTATATACCGTCGTGCTAAATGTGCCAGTTGGGCTTTTGGGCCGTCGTGCTAGCCTATGGGCCGCGTCGTGCCGGCTGATTTCGTACCGTGTTGGGCCAGCACTATGGGCTGAGAATGAAGCCCAGCCCAGCCCAACGTCGTGCTCGTGCCGACCCGGTCCTGAAAAAATCATGCTGGGCTCGTGCTCGTGTCGGGCCAAAAAATCGTGCTATGGCCTGGCCCATGTATACCTCTACCCTCGTCCGAACACCCCCTACAAAAGGGGATCTCGTTGGACGTGTGCCTACCGCCGCCGCCGCGCCCCCACCCCCTAAACCCGGGATATTTAACTTTTTACCATTATAACGGAGGGCACCTCCTCAGATAGCATCTTCCCGGTTGGCACTATATTTTTAGCATATGAAAGAGAAAATTCATACAGATTTACCACAATTGCTCACGTGGCATGCTAGCGTGGCTGTCCAGCTCAGATCCCGGTCAGCAAAGACTGCGAAATGTCTCCTATACCCTTTGCCCTCTTCCTTCTCCTTCTCTTTCCTGTCACTTACACGTGGGGCCCATGTGCAGGTTGTCTTCAACCTCCAGACACTGGTCACTGCCACCCTCCTCCGACATGGTCTACCGGCCAGCGGCCACTGCCGCCGACGTCCGCACGCCTCCCAGCGAGTGTGAGGGCCGGATACTCGACGACCACTACCGCTCAAGCCCACATGGTTGCCGTCCCTCCCTGCCTGTGGCAACTGCGAGCATGGGAGCTCGAGCTCCGCCGAGAGCAAGGGGCTGCCGCCGCCCCTCCCTAGCCTCTCTTGCTGCAGCTCGGGTCCATGGCCGCCGCCCGAAGCCCATGGCCGTCCCTTGGGCCGCGCTCGCCGGGCCCCCGCCGCCGGCCTCCGCGCGTGGGGCCTCCGTCGTTGATTCGGAGGGGAGCTACCCCGCGGGGCGGGCGGAACGGCGCCGCCGCACCGTCGACTTGGTGAAGATGCGCCCATGACGGGGGGAGCCCGAGCAAATGGTGCGGCGGCCGCGGGAGGCCGCGGCTCACGGGGGCTTGCGGCGCGTGAGCCGCCGCCGCGCGGCGCTCGCACCCCTGTGCCCTCCATGGCCGCGGGGAGGCCGCGGTGGACGGGTCGTTCCCTCCATGCCCGCGAACCGCGAGGGGACGAGCCGCCGCCGCCGCCCTCCATGGCCGGCGCTCGCACCCCGTGCCCTCCATGGCCGGAGGTTGAAGGTGACTTGAAAACGATGGTGGCTAGAGGTTGAAGATAACCTTACACGTGGGACCCATGTGTAAGTGACAGAATAGATAGAGTAAGAGGAAGAAGGCAAAGGGTACAAAGGACATTTTACACACATTTGCTGACTTGGATCCCCCGAGAATAAGATTTGGCGTGCCACGTGAGCAAATGTGGTATTTTTGTAGCATCTTTTGTAGATCCGTGGTAAAAATGTAGCGTCAACCGGTAAGATGCTATCCGGAGAGGTGCCACCGGTTATAATGGTTATAATGGTAAAAAGTTAAATATGCCCCTAAACCCCTAGCGGGCCATGACACACGGATACACCGGGAAATTCCCCATTCGATCCCAACCCCAACAACGATTAACGCGATGGGGGACAAGAGGAAATCGGCGGAGCTTCGACGAATGCGAACTCATCGGAAGCGTCGACGCGTGCGAGATCCCGCCGAATCTGCATCAAGGATGCGGCCAGGCCTCAACATGGGACCTCCCCTGGCCGCGGTAATTTTTTATTTCCTCCCTCTTCACTAGCTTGTCTTTGATACGTGCCTTGTTTCTTGCTTGCATTTGCATCTTGTTTAACGCCAGCCTTTAATTTTGTGAGAAAAAAAGGCGGGAGGGCGAAACCTGCTTAGAAAATAAATACGACGAGCACAACGCATTTGCGAGAGAATGAGAAGTGTACCAAAAACAACGCTCCCTAAAGAGAAGGGACAAAGAGGCGAGCCACACGGACTCTCGGGGAGAGGAAAATGAGCACCGCGGAATTTCGCCAACGTAAAGGTATTGCGAGGGGAGCCTTGTTTCTCTTACATTTGAGATCTCGGATCTTCTTGCTCGAAACTAAAACAAATCATATTCGAATGCTATTGACAATATGCTCAAACACATCTATGAGACTTATGATATAGTGGTCAAGTCCACTATTTGACAGAGATACAAAAAGGGCATTCCCAACTTCCACACATTAAATTTCTTTGCCTCTTTGGTGGAACTCTTACGGTGATCAATATATGAAAAATCATTTTAGGTTTAAACATTAACACGATGTTGTTAAAATCATCTAAAAGAATACTTATCTTGTGTAATTATACTTTCCTTAAGTGCTAGTTAAAGTCTGGATGTCCTAAATGACTTATATTTTGGATCAAAGGGAATATTTGATTTGATTTGATATGAGTGCTAGTACCAGATGCACTTAAATGATTTTTCTAAGGATGAATTATGCTGTTGGCGTTTCTAATGTGTGCAGTTTACCATCATGCATGCTCCAAAGAATGATCTTTATTGAAATATTATGTTTTTGAGCATTCATATGTTAATGCAACTACTATTATCATTTGTTTAGTTTTTTATGTTTGTTTTTGTATATGTATTATAACATTCTCACATTTATGTACTTTCTCCCTAATAGGCTATGAAAGCCAAAAAGCTGGGCATGTGTAAATTTTTCATCTTTAAGTGGTAAATACGTATTGAGGTTTATATGAGCACGGAAAATGCTGTCCATTGGAATGGTAAAGCCTGCTCTCTTCCTTTTCACAAGGCATTCGGATAATCACATATGACGGATCTGACATTGCATATCAAACTTAGCAGGAATTAAGTCTGGAGCCAACGCTGTTGATCCAAAAAAACTCTTATACGTCCACTGATATACAAAACAGTTTGTGGACTGTGCACAGATTCTTTGACGACTCTGAAATGATGGAAGACAAGGGAAAATTTATACTTGTAATTCTGCCAGAGACCAGAATGTTTGACGGTATTTAAGTTGTTATTTTGTTCAGATGCAATTCTTTTTATTCTTTATTTTGGTGACAGTTTCATATCAAATTTTGCAGTCTTCGTTAGAGATGTGTGTAAGCGTGTTGGGCATGCACATCATTGTTGTTTGCCTCAACATGATATGATGTTGAGCAATGAATATCTGGAGGATGTTGCTAATGAAATAAAGAAGGTAATCTTTTCGTTTTCTGTTCGGTGTGATTTTAGTTTTTTCATGTTATGGAATTCTCATGCTTCTTTGTTTTTTAATCGAATTAAGTAGAATACAATTCACTTTCTTTTTCTAGTGAGGATATGAGTGAAGATGAGGACTACGGTTTGGACACGGAGTCGAGAAGGTGATGGCTACGACGGCGAGACGGAAATTATGGACGACATACTTTTCGGGATTCTTGCAACGATATGAGCGAAGAAGATGATGACAATGAACGATGCAGTGACTCCAAGGAGACGGGATTTGTACGGCCCAATATTCCTCGACGTTTTGGTAGAAGACGTCATGCAGCGAGATGCATGCGGCTCGATGAGGACAATGAAGATGATGGTTTCGGTGATGAGGTAATGCTATCTGTTTAGTTCCTTTTCAAGTCATAAAAGGAGTGGTTTAGAAGTTTACATGGTGTGTGAAATTTTTATTTAGTGGATATATAAAACCTCGTTATACCACTTGATGATGTTTCTCCAAGACAAAAATGCGTACCATTTTCTATTCCTCTAATCTCAATATTGACAACAAACTTTTGAAAATCTTGTTTTGTCCATGAACAGTATCACTTGCCCTACCTAGTTATTGTTGCTGAATTTTATTTTACTTGAATTAAAACCATAAGACTACATAAGCATCCACTTCCATTATGTTAGTGTTAAAACTTTTCTCTAACCTTTCGAATAATGCAGTGAGAATAATTTCGTCAACTCTTTAACGAAACAGAGATTTCAATCCCTACTTGACTCAAAACCATTTAAAATACAACCTTCGAAAGTTTGTGAGCTCAATACCTCATACAGAGTAAGGTGTTTTAGAACATGTGGTGTACGTGTGAGTGCCTGGCATCCTTGCTCTTTTAGGGTCATCTTCCACAATCCACAACCCCTTTTAGGGTCATCTTCCACAATCCACAACCCACGCCTGCAGTCTCTCTTCAAACCGTCTGCATTATGATGCCAAAGCTTCTCTCAAATTTGGCACAAAGTAAACTCGAATAATCAAGTTTGTTTTTCTCATTCTATTTCGGAGTTATAAGCTAAAACAAGTATTGTGAGCGGGTAGGAGTATATATTGTCACCGTGATAGCCGGGCCTCACCACTGTCCTCGTGATGTTAATGCAGCTCTTATCATTAATATAATTTTGTTTGCCAGTCCTATTATACTATATATTATGGAATCATCTCTTATGGATCTTTTCTCATTAGGTCGGAAGGGATGTAAAAATCTGGGGATGTGTATCTTTTTCACGTATGCATGGTAATAAAGCCTACAAGTTCTTCCAAAAGCTCAAATGTACATGCATGCACATTGGAATGGTAAATTACTGCACTATTTCTGATTAAGGCATTCACATAATCTCATTTGACTCATCGTTCCTTGAACTATCAACATTATAGGATTTTAATCCATTGCCAAGTGTATTCCTCCATGAAGTCTGCGCTTGTCCCTACGGATATAGAAAACACTCTATGGCAAGCGCGTGAGCGGATGCCAAATCGGAATGGGATAGATCTTCTTATTGTAATTACGCCGGACACTAGATCTACGATGGTATGTGAGTGTATTCCTTTGGGGAATCGAGATGTGACTTTGATTTTCCCTTTTGTTGGTGAGTCATGTGATCCTTGCGGACAAGTTCGAAAGGTGTGCGACACTATGGGAGTCACATATAAATGTTGTTTGCCCAAGTTTGCTAGGATGCAAAGCAAAGTATCTGTTGTTTGCTCATGAAATAAAGGCCAAGGTTAGTTTTTCTTCTTTTGTTGATGTGGTTTTTTGTTGTACGAAAATTCTCATGTTTGGAGTTTCTACGTCGGGGTTGTAGGCGCGAACACATCCTCTACGCAAGGCCATACCATTTTGTCTCGGAACCCACCAGAATTGTTTTTGGTGGCGACATCTCACATTGCATGGTTTAGGAGAGGGTTACATATCTATTGCATACGTATGTCTTAACATCTCTGTGAATATGTTGCGCTCTGGTTTGGTCATGGAATGGTCTTCTAAAACTTGTACACGTGTCTGATAATGTTTTGTGGATTCATGTAGTTGGTGGCATCAATGAGCGCTGCCGAAGTCGGTAAGTATAGAGCTGTGGTCAATTATCAACCCCATAGTGAAGTGGTTATAAATGGTGACATGGTCGAGTAATTGTTCTATCTACGGCTACGTCACATGTTCCATTTGGGTACCTAACATTTTTTTTACGGTGAACTTAAATTTTGCCTTCAAAAAAAAAGCAAAAAAAAAGACCTCGAGAAGATAATCTTCTTCGAGGTAGTACTTCTATACGATTTCCATCTTTGGCACGGTGAATTTGTTGACAACATTGTTACCTTGCACGGACATGGCATAGTTGGAAGTCTCGGTCTCGACGGCATTCGAGTGTTGAAAGAGGTGCTATTAAAAAGGTAAGTAATATTTGCCTTCATTTGTATGTGCTTTGGTTTGACTTTTGCTCATTTTGTCATTTGATGGTTTTGTATTTCATGATAGGCTTGTGCCTCTTTAGAGTACGGATATGAACCAACAATCACATTCGTGGTTGTTACTTCGCAGGCATGAGTGAGATGGCCATTACAAGCGAGAACGATCTTCTGGTTAGCATGAGCATGCTACCGTTTCTTTTTATTACTAAAAATACATATATGCCACTTGTAGCTTTGGGTGACCAAGTGTCCTATTTTCCCATAGGAATAGAAATTGGAGAAGGTGGCCGGATCCTACGATTTTGAGTTTGTAGCACGTAACCATGTTGCCCATGAGGTACTGTATATTTTGCTCTAGCCTCTCAATATTTTTGCGGTATTGGGCGGCTATTAATTATATTCATTTTCGGGGGGACTAGCATGCTGGCCCATTATCGTGTTATTCATGATGACAACAATTTTTACGGTTGATCGAATCAAGTATATATGCAACAATCTCTTCACTTTCAAGTAAAGTTCAACTTGCTCTTGAATTGTTGTGACCAACTTTTAATCATTCAAGTTTAATTCGACTTGACATCTATTATTATTGGCAATGCGGCCATGATCGGCGGGCCTACCCACAAATGTCCATGGGTGAGTTCTTCCATACAGGCTGACGTGATTATTCTTGTTTTTGTGTGACTCACACCATCGGCTACTCCATTCCTTCCAAAATTCTTTGATCGCTTTTAACATATATATGAGCGGCATACAATTTGAAACGCGAGGGGGTAATTGGGGGGGGGGGGGGGGGGGGTGCTAGGCTTGCCAATTGTTTTATAACCATTGTCTCCATTCATGGATGCATCTTTTGTGTGACTCCTACAATAACATGTTTGTTGTGCGACATAGTTTCTTTTTCTTAGTCCCACCAACCTTCTTTGCATCTCAAGTGGCATCCCGTGCTCGCAACCATGTTGAAACGGAGATAAGCTCGGGACGGGTGATCAATGATCCTTCAACTCTTTGTTTTAAAGATTATGTAATCTTACGCAAAATAAACACTTTCACGGAGATGAGAACATGATGCATGTGTTCGGCCAATAATAACCAAGATATACGTTGACCTAGTTTCTTGTGCTCGGCCCTAGGGTTGTTTGTCGATGTATTGTCCTACCATGAATGTTACTTTCTAGATTGTTAGGTATTCTTGTAGCTAGCGAGAAGCGAACATTGCTCTCATTATTGGTACTTTAATTTCGCCCACCCCGGCGATATAATTAAGAAAACATTCGGAATTTCTTGTTGTTGGGCGTTGAGTGGTCGGTGGCTCGGTGCCCACTTCAACACTTCGTTGGAAACATTGAGGTCACTACGACGTAACTATTAGCGGAATCGATTTTCTCTCCTTTCCACCCTCTCACGAGAGCGACGATGAGAGGCTGGAGGAGCGCGAAATACTCGCTCCCCGTAGCTTCCTCGGCAACGGTGTAGGAGCTGAAGTTGGTGAATTGGTGCCGAACGCACATAAGTTATTAGGCGGCTAGTAATAATATGAATTACAAAAAATACACTAGGCACCCATATGCTATGATAAATAGACCTGGAGTTGTACAATGATAGCAAACACACAAAGAACACGTACAATTTTGTTCGGTTATTGAAAGAAAAGCCAAACAAGACTCATGTTTTCATGAGGAGACCTAATATTAATGTATTCCAAGTAGCAACCACCGGTACTAAAACTAATGAGAAGCCACGGCGTCTTTTCTTGATGTCTCGCCTCGGGGAAGATCTGTTAAATCCACCAATAAATTATTATTAGACTAGGCATGTATTGCTACGAGATTGATCCGAGTATTCATATCTCAGCATTTGCCGAAAGCGACACGAAGTGATACTCCCTCGATCCATTATTGTGGGCATATTATGGTATGATGAAGTTTTAAAAGCATATTTTGATCTTTATTGTCTCTTGACTATATTTTGTCATTGCTATTGAATTAAAACCTTATCAGAGAGCACTTTGAAATATGGATCTATTGATACTAGAAAAGCATATAATTTGACTTAATTGTTGGCCTAAACTTAATGTTATGATGCTTGGAATTTCCTCCCATTTCCTCCACCAAAAGTATTTTCCTCACTTAAAGGGTAATTTGGTCATTTCGCGTTTGTAGGTCATCCCCCCAACCCCGCGCCCCCACCCGATCCGCCCCCTCGGTCAACACTCATGCAACACGCGAACGGGCGAACAATGGCGAACGCCATAAATTGCGCGGCAGCTCCTCGGTGAGGATCCGAATGGCGACCCTCCCTTGCGCCTCCTGCTCCATAGTCAACACGGCCCTCATCTTTCCCTCCCTCAAGCTACCGCCGTGCCTACTTAAAGGTGTCGCCCTCAAGGTGACTGGCGACTTCTCCTGCCTCGCGACGCGCGAGCCTCGGCGGCAAGGCGGGTGTCCGGCGGCAGGCACGGTCTTGCGCCTCAGCACCCATCCCCATCGAGACCACTGTTCTTCTCGCTTAGGTGAGTCAAGCAACCACCTTTCTCCTCATCTCTCCCGTGCTTTTTAGGGTTTCTTGATTCATGAAGAAGAACCTTGCAAATGTATTTCTTGATTCATTTACAAGTTATTGATCCGATGTAAAGCGCCCCTTGTAAATGCGGTAGTTCTTGATTCGTTTACTAAATCTTGTAGAGTAGGTTTGCCAAATTAGTTGTTGAAGTCACATTACGAGATTTATGAACTCCTGGGCAGCAACACTTGCTCTTAATTCTTTTCTCTTCCCCGGCGGAAATGGCGATGATAATTACATCTTTGGAGTACGATGAAATAGTTATGAAGATGTTTAACGGTGGGGATGAAGGATTTCAGTTTTATAACGACTACGCTTATGAGAAAGGATTTAGTGTGAGGAAGGATTACTGCGAGTGGGACAGAGACCTGAATGAGAGGAACCTTCGCAAGTTTGTTTGCAGCAATGAAAGTTTCCATGCAAAGAAGCACCTTAGGAGGGAGATCAAGTTGCGGAGATCGCAGGATATCACTCGTAGTGGTTGCCTTGCTAAACTTTTGATTGCACAGGATTATAACACAGAGCAGTGGTATGTGAAGGATTTCATCAACGAACACAACCATCCGATGATTCACGGACCTTTCTTGTTTCTTTAACGTTCTTACGGAAAAAATTGCGGTGAGCGAGCGGTGTGCATATGCGGGTTTTGGAATCCGCAAACACCGGATAATGGACGGTATCTTTGAAGTGGCACGGTGGTTATGATAAGGTTGGATTTACGGTAAGGGACATTTATAATTTGCGCCCATTTGCAATAAGTTACTTGAGATGCTCTCCGCCGATGATACTCAAACAATCATGAATTACTTGATAGCTCAGAAATGTAGAGATCCAGATTTCCATTTCGACCACAAGAGAGATGGGGAGGGCATATGACGGGAGTGCTTTGGTGCGACTTCCAATCTCAGATGGATTATAGATAATTTGGTGATGTCATCGTATTTGATGACCACGTACAAAACCAATAAATACAACCTGCCCCTTGTTCCTTTTGTTGGGGTGAATCATCATAAAAGCACAATTCTTTTTGCTTGTGGAATTGTTGGTCATGAGGATACTCAGACCTATGTGTGGTAACCAGGGCATTCACTAAAGCCATGTCTCGAAACATCCGGTATGTGTGATCAGAAACGGAGACCTTGCTATGCAAAATGCAATCAATATTGTGTGGCCGAATGCATCACATAGGCTATGCGGATGGCATATTAAGAATAACATCGTGAGTAATGTTGGGATGACGATGTGAAGGAAGGGATTAGGTGCTTTCTTTATGATCGTTTCTCTATAAGAGATTGAGTTGAAATGGATGGTTTTCTTGAATAAGCATGATGTCACGGATAAGAACTCGTGGCTATATCGGATGTATGAGAGGAGGGAATCTGGTCTTACATTGCGTATCATGCTTGTAGCGCTATTTAGGATTGAGGATCAACCGGCGTAGCGAGAGCCTACACTGGGATCGGTGTAATCTAGATCGGAAAATGACACTTTGCTAGAGTTGTTTCAACACTTTGGCTTGTCTTGTAAGCGGGATTCACTAGAGAAGTGAATGCAGGATTTTGTATCCAATTACAAGCCATGCGCAGGAACCCGAGATGCTTCATTTTTTTGTGCATGAGGCTACAAAGGTTCACAACAAGTCTTTTTTATGATGATGTGTTGTACGATCGACGGTGAGAAGTGTTATTTCATTGAGGAAATAGATGGCTATAACATTGTTAAGTATATAGTTGCAAGGGTTGATAAAGGAGAAAAATGATACTTTGTGAAATGTGACATATGTGTTGTTGAGGATAAGGCAGGAAATTTCATGTTCTTGTCTAAAGTTACGGTCTGGAACCTCATGCTCACACATCTTCTTTGTATTGGGCCTTCGGAAGAAAGTAAGCTTCCGGACTAATGTGTTTTGGAAAGGTGGACGATGTGTGCCAAGCGTGGATTTCCTCCTACAAGGAAAAGAAGAGCAAATGTATGACTATTATGATAGCGTACGGAGGTACAATGACCTACACAATATCAGTCAAACGACGACCTACGCGACGACTCAATCACAAGAAGCATTTGAACGAGCTCAAACACGTTCTTGAAGAGGAAGAACAACTGTGATCCCTCAAAATAGAGGAGAGGGTGGACGCAAGACGTTTGGTCTGTGCTCCCACAAGCCCTGGATGTTGATTACGCGAGGAGTGATGCAATGTATTAGATCCCATACGTGTGCACAGCGAGAGGGCCCCAAAGTTGAAGTCAAGTTTAGATAAATCTGACAAACATCGCACCCTATGTAAAGATTGGGGTCACAATCGGCGAACATGCTACTTCAGAGATGAGGTAAGCTAAGAGTAATTGTGATCAAAGTTTAAAATTGATTGTCTGTGAGCGATGTGTACTTTTTGCTCCCTCTTCATTTGGATAAAATGCTCCCTAAGGATGTGTTGGATAAATGATTCGGCAAAGGTATACATTCCAACAAAATTCTAGATCCTTGTATATGACTTCTCTTTCTCTGGTACCTGTGGGTTCTTGTTTGGCTTCATGAAACCAACAGTTCTCTTTCTCATGCTTTTAATGGGTTCTTGTTTGGCTTCATGAAACTAAGATGAGTTTGTGAAATTTTGAGTCGAGTTATGTTCTTGGCAAATTTCATTCTCTTAATAATTTTCATTGTTCCTACCTTCATTGTGCCTATTTTGTTTGTGGCTTTTATGAGTGCTTGTTGTATTGAGTGTTCAACTCTTTACGAACCAGATAAGATTTAACAAGGATTGGGTCATTAACACGAGTCGGGAGAGTAGTTGAAGCATTCGGATGGATCATGGTACTCAATAAAAGCACTCGGAGATGAAGCTAAAAGCACTTGGATGACAAAATCACTCGGATGATAAAAGCACTCGGACGAAGCTAAAATTGTAACCGGGCGGTGCATTCCCGCCCACGAAATTTTGGTGCGGCATATGTTAGTATTGCAATACTTGCTAGGTGTTACAAGTAGTTGTGTGGGCATCGTTGGTCTAGAACATTTTGTTTGTGGCTTTACGTATTGATTATACAAGAGTCTTGTAACCTTTGCAATGCGGAATTGATCATTTGACATGTGGATCATGTTTTGCGTTTCGATCCAACGCATTTCTTGTTGAATAAGTGCAAAAGGAACGTTAACATAGCGTCGTTACATTAACATGCAATGTACGGATTGGCAAGTTACCATGACATGGAAAACAACATATTGTCGTCAAGTTAACATGCCATAACATATCATTGTATAAGCTACCATGTCACGAATGGGTGCCACATTGTAGTTAGCGTGCGCCAAGTTAACATGACATGTCAAGTAAACATGCCATAACATTGGTTAACATAACATGTCAAGTTAACATATCATCGTTTAAATTGCCATGCCACGAGAGGCGACATATTTTGGTTACCATGCGCGTCAAGTTAACATCTTGCGTCAGGATTAACATACCACATCAAGTTAACATACCATGTTAGCATGTCCCTTCTACTATACCCAAAGTTGCCTATCCACAAGTAGCATAACATGAGTACTTGAATTACATCGTTAATATACAAAATGAAAGAGTACACATTGTTTTGTCTCGAGTTTGTAGATATGGAAGTATTCGTCACTCGCGAATGTCCAAATGGAATCTCAAATTTAACTTGACCTTTCTTGGATGAATATTCAACGCAAGGCTGTATGCTTTCCACCTACGTTGAATGGGTACATACATGTGAAGTTTGATCATGTGCTCGTAGATGAGTACATAAAAGTTGCTACATATACTTACGATGTCTTCTATTTTTCTTCATCTCGCATGCTGAAGATTGAGAATTTGTACTGTTCCTTTTGAAAGTTTAGGACTAGGAGACCCCAGTGGTTGCCATTAATGTTCATTGGAGCGAAGACCTATTGAAAGATGTATGAATGCATGGCTTCAATCCAAAAAGATGACGTTAACAAAAAATCATAGGAAATCATGAGATACTAACACAGATAAAGAGACATAAGAAAATCAATATTGCATTACCTTTTCCCACACATTTTCCACTATATGCTTCATAAACTTTTAAGCTTTCCCCCTTTTTGGTTAGACAACTTTTGAACATCAAACGTATGTATGAATGACGTTGAGTCATTCTCAACGTTGTTGAAATGGACATATGCATTTGTGCACATGGAAATGTGGATTCGGTAAATATTAGGTGTGCACATGTGTTCACTGGCCGACATGGATGTGAAAGAATATTACCTCTCCAAATATAGTACATTTGTGAGACATTTTGGAGCAATTCTCTCGCTTGAAAGTGGTCGTCTATGTATACAACCACGGCGTCCTCGTAACTACGAACTAAGAACTTGGTAGCTTCTCTGTCAGGCGGGTCACATATTGTAATCGCTATCGATAATTGGCTCTCTTCGTTTGATTCGTGTTTTAGGGGTCGGTACATCTTCATGGTCGTATCATTTTGGGAAATGGGCAGTTCGAGTATATTTTTCCTTCGCCACTTGGAAACGTGAGCGTGGTGTTTCTGCAATTGGTGATGTTTTTTTAGATTGAAAGTATCATTTCTATCGTGAAAAGGAACAATGATAAAACAAGTGAACATACAATACCTCAACATATGCGGATGAAGGCATATGTTGTGCGGTATGGGTAGTTTGAGGTATCGTTTGCTCAATAAGTTTGCCCAATAGGTCATGGAGTTCCTATTAGTTGAGACATTGTTGAAGGTTAAAGCATTATAGTATGTTAAATTGAATATATCACGTTGGTAAGCTGCAACTGCGTTTGTGTTTGTTCACGATACGCGTACATTAGCTTCTAGCTTATTGACCATTTTATCTTCCAGGATGTTGTCATTTCTAAACAAAGCAAATTCCTTATTCTATTCTAGAGATCTTCTTATCCTACATTTGTGTTCCAATTCAGAAAGCTTCTACTCCACATCTAGTTTAATCTCAAATTTCATTGCTTTCTTCCGATGTTCAAGGCTTTGCGCTGCAAATTTACTAAATTGTGAATTAACCACACAAATGAAATACAACACTTAAACATATGTCATACTTACTTCTAGGTTCTTTGCTTGGACCCCTTGTGTGCATAATTTGCTTTTTTCGATTGTGACATAGTTACTTCTCGTTTTTCTTTCGTTGTGAAGTGACAAAAAATTAAGCTATAAACAATTAAACTTGTTAATGATATGCATAACAACGGAGACCGCCTGTGCTATGCTTGCAAACTTGCTTGTTCCTTTCACCAACCCTCCATTATCCCAAGCAAATTTGTCGACGATTGACATTTTCTTCATCCCCGAATACCATGGCAGCGGTTGGGTTCTCCTTTAGCCATCATAGTTGATGTGATAAGCATTGTCCACTCTAACTCACTCCCCGGTACCAAAACCATTTAAACAATAAGCACATATGTATGTCAAAAAATAAACATTATTTAAAGGGTTTGATGTACGGTAAAGAACTCACACAATAGAAGAACCAAATTACCCTTCGGGGGTTTTCCCCATTCTTGTAGGCGATTGATTCAATAGATGATTTAGAGTAAATTGGCCCCGATTGAAATGTTGAATTTGTCATACATCTCTAACGGCTTTTATATAGCTCCAATTGATGGGGGTCCTGTGGTTGATATGAGGACACCAATCGTGAAAGACGAAGGCTCTCGAGAAAGTCTTCGTCGCGGGTCGATTTTGTGAAGCATGTTTTCAGCCCTGGTAGTTCAAGCTTGTGGTTATCCTTGCTTGCAAACCTTTTGAAAAGTTCAACGCCTGAATTTCATTTTCACTCTTCGATTTTACGTTTATATGTTGCTTTACATCATTGCCTCCGATCTCGAGTTCCATTATATGGTGCACATCATCCAAAGCAAACCTAACCACTTGACCTAATATCATGAAACCTTGGTCGCTAGTGTCGTATGCATATATAATGGCTCATACCATATTTTCCTCAAAACGATACTAGGAATTTGAAGCGATCCACCAAAGCCAATAGACTCAATAGCGTCTAAAAGTGCGGTTTAGAATCATTGAAATTTGCCATGGCTTTATAAAATCTCATAGGAGAGTGCATCAAACGCATCTTACTAGAATTACGCGACAACCGAGTTGGCGATGCTAAGTTGGTATTAAAAAAAAGAGGCAACATAAAGGAAAATAAAACTTCGTACGATCTTGATGCCCATCGTGGTTGTTATTAGTGCGATACTTGCTACACCATTGGCACTTGCATAAATGTTGCAAACGAGAAATCTTCAATTTGGCATCACGGAGAACCCAAAATCACACCATTTTATTGTATCATGCAAAGAAAATAGTACCCACCCCGCTCCAAACTTTATCATGAGACAACCGATCCCCACAAATGCAATCATACTTTCCTAGCATAAACCTCGGATTCAACCCATTGAAAACCCATTATGAAGGCTAAACCTATTTGCTGCACCTCGACCCCTCCACACAAAGCGGATGAGCAACACGGGGAGCGTGAGCGGGGCCAGCGCACCATGGCACGCTCCTCGTGATGGCGTGCGCTCTCCACCCTCGGCGGCCACTCCCCTCATGGCCGCGGCGGTATGCGGGATTCACGCGATGGGGCGCCAACTCGTTGCCACCACCGTTTTGCCAAATTGAAGGATCGGATGGAGACTAGAGAGGGAGTGAATAGGGCCCAGGTAAAATTCTTCTCAAAGAACCGTGACCTATACCCTAGTCAAATCCGGTCACACACGAGCGATGGATCGAATCACACACCGATCGCCAAGACAACGAGGTTATGGATCAACCTCCGATCTTAGGAACGATTCCTTGAAGCACACGCGGAAGCACGAGAAAGGAAGGAGGAATCGAACCAAGAAGCAAAGCACACGGGCTTCTGTGGTGTCCGGCCCGGGAGGGGCGGACGGGAGTCGCGGCACGCGGGCCGTCCGGCCTATGCGCGGAGCGTCCGCCCGCCTGCTGCGGGTATCCGGCCTGCGCGCGGACCGTCCGTAAAATAAGCGAACCACCCCGAGAGACGACCGAATAACGGGCCGTCGCGGGGAGCACGCGGAGCGCGCCGGGCACCGCGGGCCGTCGCCCCTCTGGCGCGGTTTGTCGAAACGAAAACTCAAAGCCACGATGGATCAAAAGCGAAGCCGGAGAGCAAGAACACGAAGAACACGGGAAGAACTCGCCGTCGCGGTGTCCGCCACCGCTCGTGGAGCATCGCGCCTTGCGGACGAGTACAGCTCGGCTCGACCTTGAAGATCAACCTCTCCAATCCTACGAGATCTCCCAAATGGTAGAAGGTTGTTGAGACAAAAGTTTGGGAACATGATATGTGTCAACCAAGGATGCTATACCCCAAAAATTTCGTCTCTAACTCCCTAAATCATCGGGAATCGCGGATCCTTTGAACACCACCAAAAGCTAGAGCACGAACGAAAATCCTTGAATCGAAGTGGTTTCACGACATTTGAGGGCACAAGATCAATCACAAAGATGCACTAGACATCCATCCATGTTTCCCTCAAATAAGTCAGGGAGAAACCCACTCAAATCCGCGGAAACACACAGAACAAAGGCACCAAAAACAAGCACGAAAAAGACCACAAAATCCACAACGCGAATCTTCTATACAAACCGGGGAAAGATTCACAAGGTCTAGCATGCGCCCTAGCATCCATTCCTCTCAACAAATCTCACATGAAGATCTCATGCTAGCCTAGAAAATGGAGAAGAAAATAGCTACGAAAATGAGAAATGGGAGGGGAGAAATGAAACCCTAAGTCGCGGAGAGAGAGCCATCCACACGGACTCATGGCTTATATATCGAGTCTGTGGGGTAAATGACTCGAATACCCCTAATAATGGCGGCGATACAACCCACGTAGGAGCATTTAGGTAATGTTTGTGGGTCTTGCCATCAGACTGACCCACGCCTTTGCCGCACCAGCGTCCTTCGACGCAAGCCATGCGATCCGCGCGTGTCCTCGCTTCGAAGCTTCCGTGCCGGATCCGGGGCTCCCGTCGTGTTGGGCCCTCGGACTTGGTTTTGAGGCCCAAACCAGAAAACGATCCTCACGATGGTTTTGTGAGCAAACCACCAAACCCCGCGTGCTCGGTCGACCTCTAGCCAAGCCACTTGACTTGGCTAGCCACGGGTACCGCCGGCTCGATCGTCCACGACCTCGTCTTGCTCGTCTCGCCACCATGTGGCCCGCACCTCGTCCGCCGTCCCGCCGGGTCCTCGAGCCGAGCCTACTTGTCTCTCCATCTCTCGGAGGCCCCTCAGGGCGAAGACCTTTCGCGCCGTTCTTCACACAGCAACCACGAACTAGACCACGGCCTACACCTACGCACTAAGCGAAGTCGGTCTCGCCACCGTTGTCCGTCACTCATCAGCGAGGAGCGATCATCCATCGACACGGGATGCTCCTGGTCCTCAATCTCCCCCTTGATGAGTGCATTGACAACACACAACGCGAAATGAAATTCGAGAGGAGAAAGAAAGAAAAGAAAGAAGAAAGAAAAACAAGAAAGCGCGACTCATGACCAAAACCAAAGAAAGGCAAAAGAAAGGTCACAAGCGTAGGAGCAAAGCACGAAACTCCACGCCAAAGAAAACATCAAGAAAGCTCCCCCCTGAACAAATGCAAGCTCCCCCTGAACATGTGGATGCAAACTTCCAAATTTCACGTCTTCAGAATTTTCACTAAGCTCACCTCTTCTCCCCCTTGTTGACAATGTATGAATCAAGGTGAAAATGCATGAATGTAAAACAAAGCATATAAACATCTACATGAGCTTCTCAAATAGGCCAAATCGAGTGTCAAAGGCTAGAAGTGAGACAAAGAGCTCATAAATGGATCATAACATAGTCGAAGCATTGCCACGAGTAATATATGAAAATACAAGCATGTGGCAAAGCAAAATTTTTTGATTTAAGCGAGATTTACCAAAAAGAGGCTCGCTTCACATGTAAAAGCCTATCCATGTCACACTCGAGCCACAAAGATGCATACCACTCGAGAGATCATACAAGGATATCAAATTCTCAGCAAAAGATCATGGCAAACACCCATAAAGCAAAACATGTCATGTCAAGCTCATGAACCATGGGGAGACTTCTCCACTAGTGAGCATCATGCAACATGTTTTGCACCCATATGTGAAAGATAAGACGTTTTAAGCATAGACATGATGGATGGAGCATTTTTCAAGCATACACACTTCTTTTCAAGGTTAATTCATTTCATGGTACATGAAGTGCCTTTGCGACGAAGAAGCTTACGCTCCCCCATGAATGCAACATAGGCTAAACATTCACAATGATATTCGGCCTTTGGCCCAAATGCAAGAAAAGACATCCAAGCACAATCTAAGCATAAGCACATTTAGACCAAAACGTGACATGGATACACTACTACATGAGTGGAGCACATTTCACCAAAAATTAGTCAAGATTAGCATTTTATTTCAAGGGCTATCTCGACACACATATATCTCAAATATTCCAAGAGCATAGCCTCACATCACCATTTCTCCACACATATGACCAATATCTCACAAATAGCCAAAGAGACTCAAATAAGGCATATGAAAGAAGCTCATCATCCTAAAATGCAATATGATACAAATGCAACATGATACATGACAAGATGGCTATCCTACCATGGTTTGTACATCAAGCAAAACATGTATATACATCAAAGTAAAACATGGTATGATACATATGGTACGAAAAGGAAATCCCCCAAGAATCAACTAGAAAGGGCAACAAACCCCAAGTTCCCCCCGCAAGCGCACAAATGTAGCTTGGTCGAAGGCTTTGTAAAGATGTCGGCTAGGCAGTCTTGGGTAGAACTGTGACTCAACACAATGGTTCATTTTTCCACATTGTCCCTCAAGAAATGATACCTCACTTCTATGTGTTTGGTTCTGGAGTGAAGCCTTTGGGTTTTTAGCTACGCTTGCTAGCCTTTGGTGCTATCACAAAGAAGTGGGATACAGGTGCACTCCTCACCAAAGTCTCTCAAAGTGTATGAAATCCACAACGGTGGGAACAACGACTCGCGGCGCAGCATACTCGCCTCGGTGGTAAGTCGACTACACTAGGCTTTGCTTGCGGGAAGACCATGAAACCAACGAAGACCCGAAAGCGGCAAGTACCGAAGTAGACTTCCTCTCGTGGAACAATGACAAATCGCATCGGAAAAACCATGAAGAGAAGTGAGGAGGAAGAATACCAAAGGCCAAGACCGGGGGCGGACTAGGTACACGAAAATCCTCTTGACGGCTGTCGATGTGATGTCCTCGGCGAAGCCGAAAACGAGCGCACGGACACACAGCAGGCTGTATGTCTAGCCTCGTCGCCGTCGGGTAGAGGAGGGAGCGTCATGCTCCTGTCTCCCGGTAGTCAACGGTTCTCAGATCCTCGTCCACATCCAAAGTGGTCGTACTCCCCATGGGAGTCGACATCGATTTCACATCTTGCATGCGGAACTTCCCTCGACATGTCTTTCGTGTACTTGGTACGGTGCACAAAAGTTCCGTCCTTCACTTGCTTGATGCGGCCAGAAAGTACTACAACTGCGCCCATCATGCTCATCTCGAACTCCCTGCTCATCTCATCTGCAAACTTGGCAACAAGGTTATGTGACGAGCCACCAAAATTAATATCATCCACGTATATACGAACAATCAACAAGTCATTTCCATGCTTGAGGAGAAACAAGGTTCTATCCACGGTACCCATCGCAAACCCTGCGCCCGAAAACCTCTCAATCTCCCATACCGAAGCACGGGGCGCACGGTTTCAACCCATGAGCCCTTTTCCTTTATTACACCTGTGTGGGCCACAACTCACTCTCGAACCCGAGTGGTTGCTTCACATACACCTCCTCCTCTATGACCCCATTCGGAAAGGCACTCTTCACATCCATACGAAACAACTTGAACCCTTTAGCCACGGCAAAAGGCTAGAAGGATCCGAATTGCCTCAAGACGGGCCACGGGGAGCAAGAGTCTCCTCACCAGTCTATCCCCTCCCCTTCGACTAAACCCCGAGCAACAAGTCTGGACTTGTTCCTCACAACCATCCCATTCTCACCCTCTTTGTTCTTCCAAACCCACTTGGTTCCTATAGGATGGCAATTTGGAGGTGGTTCAACTAACTCCACCCTGGTTCCTCTCAAAGTTTTCCAACTCCTCATGCATAGAATTGACCCGGTTTGCATTAGATAAAGCGTGTCCAATGTCCTTGGGCTCAAAGGTGGCAACAAAAGCGACATGAGCAAAATGAAAATTCTGGACCTTGGCCAGGTGTAGTCGCTCGTCGATGTCCCCGATGATCTTCGACGGGGGATGCACTTCTTGAATCCGTAGGGAGCCTCACGCCTCGAGACTACCTCCCCCTCACCTTCGGCTTCTCTACTTTGGTCTCTTGTCGCACGGGTGCGTTGTCCATGAAGTAGACGGTCCACGCTCAGTAGTGGTCGTAGGGAAGTAGTGGGTACACACTCGGCTTCGGGCGCATGGTTCTCTCCATCATCATCTCCGGCTTCATCCTTCTCTTCAAAAGAGGTCCTCGGCCATCTCCTCATCACCTGCACACTCAAAGCCAAGAGAGGTACATGGCATTGTCTCGTCGAAGGTTACCTCGCAAGTCTCCATGATTTTGTTAGTCTCAAGGTTAAGCACCCTATAGGATCTAGAGTGGTTAGCATATCCAAAGAAAATACCATCACTAGACCTAGCCTCAAACTTGTCGAGTTTTCCCTTCTTAAGAATGTAAAGCACTGACAGACTCGGAAATGACTCACCTTGGGTGCCCAGATAATACATAAGCTCATAATAGGTCTTCTTCTTGAAAGCTCGCAATAAGATCACATTAAACATGACAAGCGTGATGAGCGCCTCGGCCCAAAACCTCTAGGAGTCTGTGCTCATCGAGCATCGTCCTAACCATCTCACCAATCGGAATTTTTCCTTTCCACAACTCCATTTTGAGGGAGCACGAAAAGGGTCGAATACTGATGTTCAAGACCCGAGATCACGACAAAAGGCATCCAAAACGAGAGTTCTTGAACTGCGAGCCATTATCCTTGCGAATAGCTCGAATAGCATTCCCATGCTTCTCGTTTTTCAACCTCACGATCGGATCTCGAACAAAACCAAATGTCTCACTCTTATCTTCCGAAGAAAAACACCCGGGCATAGCGAGGTAATTGTCCACCACAACGAGGACATACACTTCCCACCCACGGCGAACTCGGGCGACGACAAGGTCCATATGCAACGGCTACGTCGGACGCTCGGTCATGACATCGGTCGGGGGGTGGATGGGGAGTGGCTACCATCTTGCCATGCACACGGGCCACGAACCAAATCCTTCTCAAGCTTCAACCTCGGCAATCCTCGGACAAGGTCAAGACCACTCAAGCGGAAATAAGTCTGGCTTCCGAGTGTCCCAGCACTTTATGCCATTTCCACAAATCGAGAAGAAAGGACCGGCCATCAAACGACGGCGAGGACCCGAAGAACGAGAGAAATCGGCCACGAAAATCGACCCTCGGGGATGATCATACAAACAAGATCACCTCGAGAATCCGGCAAACGAGACTCACCGGACTTGAAACGCACCTCAAAACCTTCATCGAACGGCGAAACGAAAGCAAATTGAAACCCAAAGACTTCACAAGAGCAACTCTCTTCAACGTTAGGTGCCAAACTAGCTTTGAAGAATTGAAGAAACGTGACTACCGCCCCGATGCTTGATAATGCACATTATACACAAAGGATTCGACGTGTATTGTGATGCATCACGACAAGGTCTTGGTTGTGTACGTGCGAAAGGAAAAGTGGTAGCATATGCTTCTAGGCAACTAGAGAAGCATGAACAAAACTACCCTACTCATGATGTTAGAGTTAGCGACTATAGTGCACAAGCGAAGATTTGGAGACACTATGTGATTGGGAATAAGTGTCGGATATTCACGGATCACAAAAGCCTAAAGTACATCTTTACTCAAAGAGATCTCAATCTCGGACGAGCGTAGGTGGTTAGAGTGATTAAGGACTACGATTTGGATATACGGTATCATCGAAGGAGGCCATGTTGTGGCGAATGCTTTAGTCGTAAGAGTCAAGCAAACATTTAGTAGCTCGATTAATACCCCGGGAACTCGTGTTGGGAAATGGCACGACTCAATCTAGGGATAGGCGCACGCAGTGAAAGTATGACCTTAGAAATTGAGTCAACTCTTGAACAAGAGATTAGAAAGGGGCAAATGGATGACGAAAAGATTAAGGGATATAAGAAGTTGATTGAACTAGGCAAAGTTCCGAATTCGAGAGAAGATGAACATGGAACTATTTGGTTTAAGAACAGGATTTGTGTACCGGAAATCAAACATCTTCGTGAGTCTATATTGAAAGAAGCACACGATTCAGCGTTCTCTATACATCCAGGAAGTACCAAAATGTATCAAGATTTAAAGCAAAAATATTGGTGGTACGGTATGAAGAAAGATGTTGCAGCTCATGTTGCACTCAGGTTCATTTTCTCGAAAGTTTTCAAGAATAGGATGTCTGCTGAGCTTTCATTGTCTACCAAGATCTTTCTGATAACCCATCCAGCTATGTTCACTTCGATAACCATGACATCATTATGATTCGCGGATTTCAGTTTGAAATCCTCTTCAGTGAATGTGATTGGCACCTTGGTCCATTCTGATCGCGCAGCTGGACCGTTGTTGATGATGGTGTTCACAGACCTGAAGTAGTTGTTGCTTTGCTTCTTGGTTTCGAATTCCATGGCCGACCCTTCTGTGATTGGCATGATTGTTTCAAAAGATGGCAAGACTTTTGAGTTCTGAGGTCTTGAACTTGATTCTGGTCACACCCGATTTTCCGTAGAAAACCGAATGCATCTCATATGTGTGCCAGGATCAAAATATCACACATATGATAGACTCATGAGTGTAATATCACAAGACACTGCTCAAAACGTACAGAAAAGGTTTATTAACTTTTATTACACTCACGATGGTAGACACAAAGGTCTTTACACGAACAACGATAACTATGAAGACGCGACTCCATCTTCATCTTCCACAGGCATCTGACTGGTTGACCGCATCCTCAGAACTCCTCGTAGTCGGTGAAGTGCTCCACTCCGGGGTTCTTCTCTCGAACAACGTAAGCAAGGATGAGTACACTTATGGTTGGTACTCGGCAAGGCCACGAAATAACCGGAAAGCAATATTAATCCATCTTTAAGTTCAATTAATCATGTGAGGGTCCAGGCCGCTCTTGACCGTGAGCACGGCCGATCGATCGCCTTTAACACTGCGCGAGGTTGCACACTTTTCCCACGGTTCGCGTAAAAGTTCCAAAGAACTTTGAACCCAACCACGCATGTGCCGATCGAGCACAATACCACACTTCCGAGGTGTGATTGCATAGGGACGCTACGAAGCCTTTACAAAGATATGCAAAAGACTAACGACCCGCATAGTTACGGATCGGGGCGGACCATAACCCTCCCTAGTGGTCGGCACCTTAGCAAAGGCGCTACCCCAAAAGGACCGGGCTATACCCCCGCAACCCGGATCCCCCTCTCGCTCCTTTCGGAAAAGGGCCATCGGATCAATCGCACACCTAATTAATTGGCTAAGCCGAGCCATATGGACTGTGGTTGCACTGTTTTCCTGGGTGGTTCTCCATGTTCCGATTAACTTATAGTGATCTTGATTAAAGCATAGGTAGAAGGGTGGTTAGGGTCACTTGCCTTTCTCCAACGATAAGCTACTTTCCTTATCTGCAAAGCTCTGCACTTGAATTTCCTCGAACGGCGTGTTGGCTACGATCATGCAAGAAAAACATACAATAAATAAAACAATACATCAAACATTACCAAAAGGCTAAAACAAGCTTTTAGAAATGACGGGCTCGGAGAGACGATCGCGTGGACATCAAGAACGCGTAAAACGGAGCTAGGATGGAAAAGTTATGGCCGGAAACAAGGTTCGGGGACTAAATTGTAAAAGAACCGGAAGTTTATGGGGTTTTCTCGCAAGATTTCGGGGACCTAAACATAAATATGTGTGAAACTAGGAGGTCTAATATGTAAAAGGTTAAGGATAGGCTATTAAACATGAAAACTATGGACTGCAGGGGCCTAAGTGTAAAGAAAAGGACCTGATTGAAAGGCTTTTATATAGGTGGAAGGGTATATATGTAATTTCCGGAATCTCGGGGTTCTTTTTGCAAAACCGCCAAAGCGGCCGGCGGGTGGACCGTGGTGGCGACACGTGGCGGCTCGCGGTAGGCCGTGGCCGACGCAAGCGATGACGTGGTGATGACGTCGGCGTGTGGACCGCGCTGGTGGACTCGGTCCATGGTCCACCGTGGACCGGCGAAGGGGTATGGGCCGGTTTTAATGCGGGCCGTGGATTTAGATCGGACGGTTGAGGTGGCTTGTAGGCGACGGCGGCGGCGACCGCAACGGCGGCGGCGGCGGCCGGCGGCGGCGGCGGCGGGCTCGCGGAGGATCGCCAACGGGGGCCTCCGGGGCACCAAAGCGCGCGGGAAGAACTCCGAAGAAAGAGGAGGAGGCGGGGAACTCACCGGCGGCCTTGGAAGGAAGCTAGGGGCGCCGGCGGAGGAGATCGACGGCGAGGGGCGGGGCTCCGGCGACCTTCACGGGGGTGGCGGTGCTGCGCGCGGGGAAAAGGAGGGGAAGTGGTGCGGGTGGTGCGGGGGATGGTGCTGCCCTTTATAGCCCGGAGAGGGGAGGTAGAAAGGCGCGGAGGCGGTGGATTGGGAGCTCGCCGGGCGGCCGGCGCCATTAATGGCGTGCGGTGCGGTGGCGGCTCGGTGGCGGAGGGAGGGGAAGGGCCGCGGTGGGTGAGTGCGCGGGGAGGTGGAGCGCGCGCGCCCGGTGGGGAGGTGGAGCGGCGCGGGGAATAGGAAGGGGCGGCGCGGGGGTGCGGCGGTGGCGGCGGCCGGCTCGGGGAGGATGGGGCGCGGCGCGGGCCGGGAGGTAGGGGATGGCCCCGACGTGTGGGCCCCACACGTCGGCGGTCGAGAGAGAGAGAGGGAGGGAGGCGGGAGGAGCGGGACGGGTGGGCCTAAACGAAAGGTGGGCCGCGGGGTTGGGTTAGGTTAGGTTAGTTGTTTTTTTTTTTTTTTTTTCTTTTCTTTTTTCTTTTCTTTTCAAATTCAATTTCAAACCTATTTCAAATTCAAATCTTTTTCAAATCAAATTTTAACACAAATTCACCAACTATTTTAAGACTTTTTAGAAAACCTTTTAAACAAGTTTTCAAGCATTTTTAAATTCAAACTTTTATTCTTCTTTTTTTTTCAAACTTTTACACCAATTTCACAATTATTTTTAAGGACTTTTCACAATAATTTTTAAGACTTTTCACAAGTGTTTTTTTTTAAGACCTTTTTTTTTAAAACCACACCACAACCAAAACTCATGCATTTCAACATGATGCACAAACACTTGATTGTTTCTAATTATTAAATGATGTTTAATTTAATTAAAGTCAAATTTATTTATTCAAATTTATTAAATCCTTAGAAAAATAAAACTAAACCATGTTGCTAACAATATTTTATTGTGATGGAATTTTCGGGTGTTACAAATCCTACCCCCTTAAAAAGAATCTCGTCCCGAGATTCGGAGGGATCGGGAAACAAGAGGAGATACAAGATGTTCTTGATAGATGATGGGTTACTATTACAGAGCTTGTTCACTTCTCCTTCTTCTTCGGGCTTGTAGCAAAGCAAACTCAATCCTATCTCCTTGCGGGGTAGTTAAGAGCACCGACTTTTTGGCACACAAAATGATTCCATCATGCTTGCTTAACCAATCCATTCCAAGGATCACATCTATTCCACCGGATGTGAGAATCACTAAGTCCGCTTCAAAATCTATCTCTCCGATCTTAAGATTGACTCGTGGGCATACATAGGTGGATTTCATTTCACCGTTTGGAGAACTGATTAGCAAATGTGTCTTCATGGAACTCTTGGGTACATCATGCTTTGTCACGAATCGTTCAGTAATAAATGAATGCGATGCCCGGAATCAAATAAAGCTGTTGCGGTACGAGTTGATAAGAAACGTACCAAGCACAACATCTTTGTCTCCTTGAGCTTCTTCGACCGTCACATGGTTCACCCTACCATGCATATTGTTCCGTTGTCCTCTCGTTATCTCTCTCGGGGTGTCCGCATATTACGCCGAGGGCAAATACTAGCATAGTGTCCCAATTCTCCGCAGTTGAAGCATCCACTGGGGTGAACTGGAGTAGTGTTCCTTACTGGTGCACCTGAGCGATTCTGATGAGGATTTGGAGCCTGAGGTGTCATTGGGTTGGATTCTTCGGGTTCATCAAACGAACGATACTGCTGACTCTGTCCATGGCCTCTGCCTGGTGTGCTAGAACGAAACTGAAAGTCTTGCGATGAGTTGTAACGAGGGCGGGTGTTACTGCTAGAATGTCCCTGAGATTGAAACTTGCGCTTCTGTTCACGAAGTTCCTTGCGTTTATTCTCCAAGCCTATAGCCTTATTGAGCAACATCTGAAAGTTAAGAAATGTGTGGCTCTGCAACTGATAGTTAAGTGGCCCTATCAATCCATCGAGAAAGCGTTCTTGTCTCTTGGCATCCGTGTTGACTTCATCCGGTGCATAGCGGGACAAATGAGTAAACCGATCCGGATACTCACTAACCGTCATGTTGCCTTGCTTTAGAGCTAGAAATTCCTTCTTCTTCACCTTCTTTACACCAGCGGGGATGTGATGTGTACGAAAACTCTCCTGGAACTCCCCGCTGTGTAATGGTGTCGGCGGCGGCATGTGCGACGGTGTAAGCATCCCACCAATCGGCGGCCGCACCTTCCGGACGTCCCGAGGCATACAAAACCTTCTCACGATCATTACATTGGGTGATATTCGGCATCTTGTTGATGGTCTTGAGCCAATCATCGGCATCGAGGGGATCTACGAGAATGAGAGTAAGTGGGCGGGTTGTGGCTCATGAATTCTCTATGCTTGTTCACCGGTGGTGGAGGTGGTGGGGGTCCTTGTGGTGGTGGGCGGTTCTGCCGTGCCCGTAGATTCCGAACAAGTGGCGGTGAGGTTCCCGAATTAACCGCATCCGTTCCGTAAAGAACCGCCGCATCGTGGGATCCATCGCTAATTCTTGTGAAGGAGGGAACTTGATTCAACCGATTGACGATGAACGGAATATCCTGTCCGGCTCCCGACCCGACGTTTACCATTTGATTGTTAGAGAGAGAAGTTTTTTTGATAAAGGTGAATCGAGAGAAAAGGGGCTAAGATTCAAATTTTAACTTTTAATTATTTTATTGATGTATTTGTGGCCATCACTCCACAAAAACATTCCAATCAAGTCAAAGATCCAAATCATGCATGTTTACAATCAACAAGCATTAACATCGCACGTCCCGACAAGAACGGCTCTATCGAAACGAAACTGATAGAAGGGGTAGGCAACCTATGAATGTATCCTATAAAACACGTGTGGTAGTTCAAGGTGGAAGAACAAGAATCAGACTCAGTGTAGAAGAAAACAAAAGATTTGATTTTGTTTAGAGAATAAAGAATAAAATATTTTTTTTATGCGTAAATAAGATATTTTGAATGCTGGAAAGGCTTTCTAGATAAAGAGTCCTTAATATCGACCATTTCTATCTGAGGCCGCGTCCTACGATCGGCAATGCTCGATACCACTCTGTCACACCCGATTTTCCGTAGAAAACCGAATGCATCTCATATGTGTGCCGGGATCAAAATATCACACATATGATAGACTCATGAGTGTAATATCACAAGACACTCGCTCAAAACGTACGTAAAAGGTTTATTAACTTTTATTACACTCACGATGGTAGACACAAAGGTCTTTACACGAACAACGATAACTATGAAGACGCGACTCCATCTTCATCTTCCACGAGCATCCGACCGGTTGACCGCATCCTCGAACTCCTCGTAGTCGGTGAAGTGCTCCACTCCGGGGTTCTTCTCGAACAGGCGTAAGCAAGGATGAGTACACTTATGGTTGGTACTCGGCAAGGCCACGAAATAACCGGAAAGCAATATTAATCCATCTTTAAGTTCAATTAATCATGTGAGGGTCCAGGCCGCTCTTGACCGTGAGCACGGCCGATCGATCGCCTTTAACACTCTGCGAGAGGTTGCACACTTTTCCCACGGTTCGCGTAAAAGTTCCAAAGAACTTTGAACCCAACCACGCATGTGCCGATCGTGCACAATACCACACTTCCGAGGTGTGATTGCATAGGGACGCTACGAAGCCTTTACAAAGATATGCAAAAGACTAACGACCCGCATAGTTACGGATCGGGGCGGACCATAACCCTCCCTAGTGGTCGCACCTTAGCAAAGGCTGCTACCCCAAAAGGACCGGGCTATACCCCCGCAACCCGGATCCCCCTCTCGCTCCTTTCGGAAAAGGGCCATCGGATCAATCGCACACCTAATTAATTGGCTAAGCCGCAGCCATATGGACCGTGGTTGCACCGTTTTCCCGGGTGGTTCTCCATGTTCCGATTAACTTATAGTGTTCTTGATTAAAGCATAGGTAGAAGGGTGGTTAGGGTCACTTGCCTTTCTCCAACGATAAGCTACTTTCCTTATCTGCAAAGCTCTGCACTTGAATTTCCTCGAACGGCGTGTTGGCTACGATCATGCAAGAAAAACATACAATAAATAAAACAATACATCAAACATTACCAAAAGGCTAAAACAAGCTTTTAGAAATGACGGGCTCGGAGAGACGATCGCGTGGACATCAAGAACGCGTAAAACGGAGCTAGGATGGAAAAGTTATGGTCGAAACAAGGTTCGGGGACTAAATTGTAAAAGAACCGGAAGTTTATGGGGTTTTCCGCAAGATTTCGGGGACCTAAACATAAATATGTGTGAAACTAGGAGGTCTAATATGTAAAAGGTTAAGGATAGGCTATTAAACATGAAAACTATGGACTCAGGGCCTAAGTGTAAAGAAAAGGACCCGATTGAAAGGCTTTTATATAGGTGGAAGGGTATATATGTAATTTCGGAATCTCGTGGTTCTTTTTGCAAAACCGCCAAAGCAGCCGGCGGGTGGACCGTGGTGGCGACACGTGGCGGCTCGCGGTAGGCCGTGCCGACGCAAGCGATGACGTGGTGATGACGTCGGCGTGTGGACCGCGCTCGGTGGACCCGGTCCATGGTCCACCGTGGACCCGGCGAAGGGGTATGGGCCGGTTTTTAATGCGGGGCCGTGGATTTAGATCGGACGGTTGAGGTGGCTTGTAGGCGACGGCGGCGGCGACCGGACGACGGCGGCGGCGGCGGGCGGCGGCGGCGGCGGCGGGCTCGCCGGAGGATCGCCAACGGGGGCCTCCGGGGCACCAAAGCGCGCGGGAAGAACTCCGAGAAGAAAGAGGAGGAGGCGGGGGAACTCACCGGCGGCCTTGGAAGGAAGCTAGGGGCGCCGGCGGAGGAGATCGACGGCGAGGGGCGGGGCTCCGGCGACCTTCACGGGGTGGCGGTGGCCGCGCGCGGGGGAAAAGGAGGGGAAGTGGTGCGGGTGGTGCGGGGGGATGGTCTTCGCCCTTTATAGCCCCGGAGAGGGGAGGTAGAAAGGCGCGGAGGCGGTGGATTGGGAGCTCGCCGGGCGGCCGGCGCCATTAATGGCGTGCGGTGCGGTGGCGGCTCGGTGGCGGAGGGAGGGGAAGGGCCGCGGTGGGTGAGTGCGCGGGGAGGTGGAGCGGCGCGCCCGGTGGGGAGGTGGAGCGGCGCGGGGAATAGGAAGGGGCGGCGCGGGGTGCGGCGGTGGCCGGCGGCCCGCTCGGGGAGGATGGGGGCGCGGCGCGGGCCGGAGGTAGGGGATGGCCCCGACGTGTGGGCCCCACACGTCGGCGGTCGAGAGAGAGAGAGAGGGGAGGGAGGCGGGAGGAGCGGGACGGGTGGGCCTAAACAGTAGTGGGCCGCGGGGTTGGGTTAGGTTAGGTTAGTTGTTTTCTTTTTTTTTTTTCTTTTTTTTTTCTTTTCTTTTCAAATTCAATTTCAAACCTATTTCAAATTCAAATCTTTTTCAAATCAAATTTTAACACAAATTCACCAACTATTTTAAGACTTTTTAGAAAACCTTTTAAACAAGTTTTCAAGCATTTTTAAATTCAAACTTTTATTCTTCTTTTTTTTTCAAACTTTTACACCAATTTCACAATTATTTTTAAGGACTTTTCACAATAATTTTTAAGACTTTTCACAAGTGTTTTTTTTAAGACCTTTTAAACCACACCCCCAACAAAACCCAAACAAAATAAAAACAAAAAAAAAAAAATTAATTTTTATTATTTAAAAAATATTATTTAATTTAAAAAAAAAAAAATTTTTTTAAAATAATTTAATAAATAAAAAAAAAAAAAAAAAAAAAATACAAAAAAAAATTTTTTTTTTAGAAAAATTTTAAGTTAAAAAAAAACTCTAAAAAAAAAAATCCGGGTGGTGGTGGCTATATTTATCGAATTGGCTACAGTTGCTGGATTGACTGAATTGCCTGTGACTGAGGGTAGAACTGCTGAGAGGGTTGCCACGATGGTTGTGGTTGCTGAAATTGCTGCATTGCAACTGGATTTGGTCGAGAGTTCATGAAATGTGGCTGCCAGAAATTCAGGCGAAGTTGGTTCGGCATTGAGGATGCGATGCTCATCATTGCCTTCTCTTGACCAATTTTATCAAAATAATGCAATTTTATTCATTTTACAATTAATTACTTTTTATATTAATCAGCTCGCGGAGGAAACAAAACACAATGTACTTTCTCGTAACAAAATTTATAATTTAGTATTTGTACATAAGTATTTTGTCGAGATTGTTACGTGTGTTACTCCCTCCGTATCAAAATATTTCTCGTTGTTAACTTTTTTTTTACAATTTTAACCATTTGTCTTATTCAAAAATTTTATTATAAATATGTATAAAGATAACTCAAGATTAAAATACCTATACAATAGTAAAGCATGTAACAAACAAAATAGATGGTACTTTTATAATTTTTTGATAAGACGAATCACCAAAGTTGTAAACAAAAGTCAATGGTGGCAAATATTTTGAGACGAATGGGGTATTTGTTTACTTGTAACTGTGTGGTTGTACGACATCCGGAGAGCACAAGAGGGTGTGTGCGGTGACCCCTCCTCTTAGCGGTGAAGAACGCCTGTGGTGAACCCAGGCGAAGCTCTCCTCAACTCCGTCCCCAAGCTCGAGAATGGAGATCTCCAATAGCAGTTGACCGGTAGGGTGGAGCAGGGGTCACCGCGCATGTGGGATCCACCTTGGCGTGTGGACTCCATTGCCTTGTTATCCAAACTCACTGAATCAGGAGAGGAGTCGATTATTTTGGAACAATGCACCAATGATCATTTCATTGAGTTACACTTTTTTATTGAATGAATGTTATTTCAATTAAATTAATTTCATTAAATTTGCAAAAGAAAAATAAATTCCATTAAATGCTAAATAAATATTTTCATGGAACATAATTTTAAAAGTTAGACGAGACTTTGTGGCCGGAGGGTAGCAGTACCACCGAGTTCGGTTGCACCCATTCCGCCAACTCAAAACTACGGGCCTGTTTAGATGCAAGTGGTAAATATTTAGTTTATTCCAAGGTAAATGTTTTGTCCCTTTCATTTGTCAATAATATTTACTCATTGTAGTATTTGGATTGAAGGGTAAATGTGTGGATGTGGACGGGAGAGTGGGCTGGATTAACCACAATTTTACTCCAACTTATTAGTTTTTAAAGGTAAATGGAATTACGGGTCACTTAAGGTAAATTTAGGGTAAATTTTGTCCCATTTCCTCCCTTTACCTATAGATGGCCATTTGGCCCGCCCAGCCTAGCCCGGCCCAAGCACGACGCGGCCCAGGCACGAAGCGGCCCAGCCCGACGTGGCCCGACGGACTTCGTGCTCGTGCTGGGCGGCACTATGGGCTGAGATCATAGCCCAGCACTGGCCCGAGGCTAATTTTTCGTGCTGGGCCAACCCGAGGCACGACTACGGCCCACCGTGCCGATGGGCCGCGTGCTAGCACACAACACGACATCAGGAGGGTGTGGAGGAGGGAGATCGTTGTCCGACGGTGGAGGAGGGGGCCGATGGCGGAGGAAGGTGGGGAGCAGGGCACCCGGCGGCGGCACGGGCGACGCCGCCACAGACATCAGCGGCTCTTGCTTCACTTCCACCGGCGCGCGAGCACCGCGCGGCCCTTGCTCCGCCCTCCACCGCGACGGTCGGCGGCCCCTCGCTCGGCTTCTTCCCTTGCGCACGGCGGGGGCCGCGCCCTCGCACCTCCGGCCCCGCCGGCCGCGACCCACGGCGCGGTGCCTGTGTCGGCACGGCCGGCGACGCGGCTTGCCCCGGCGGGCGTGCACCGCCTCTCCCCGGCCGGCGGCTTGCCACCGCGGGCGGCGCTAGCTCCCCCGGCCGCGGCTTGCCCTGGCTGGCAGTGCTGGCTCCCCCTAGCGGTGGGACAGAGGAGGCCAGGAGGGGCGGCAGCGGGATAAAGGAGGGGCGGCGGCGGGACAAAGAAGGGGAGGCAGCTAGGGTTTGGGAGAAGGAGCCACCAGTTAATATACCGTCGTGCTAAATGGGCCCGTTGGGCTTTTGGGCCGTCGTGCTAGCATGTGGGCCGCGTCGTGCCGGCTGATTTCGTGCCGTGTTGGGCCAGCACTATGGGCTGAGAATGAAGCCCAACCCAGCCCAACGTCGTGCTCGTGCCGGCCCGGACCCGAAAAAATCGTGCTGGGCTCGTCCTCGTGTCTGGCCAAAAAATCGTGCTATGGCCTGGCCCATGTAACCTCTACCCTCGTCCGAACACCCCCTACAAAAGGGGATCTCGTTGGATGTGTGCCCGCCGCCGCCGCCCCCGCAACACGGCATGCACCCCCGGGAAATTCCCCATTCGATCCCAACCCTAGCAACGATTAACGCGATGGGGGACAAGAGGAAATCGGCGGAGCTTCCGGCGAATGCGAACTCATCCGGAAGCGTCGACGGCAGTGCAGATCCCGCCGAATCCTGCATCAAGGATCCGACCGACCTCAACATCCGGACCTCCCTGGCCGCCGGTAATTTTTATTTCCTCCACTCTTCACCGCTTGTCTTTGATACGTGCCTTGTTTACTGCCGCTGCATGCTGTTTAACGCCACTGGCCACTGCAAATCCTGTGAGAAAAAGACTGGGGAGGGCGAAACCTCTGCCGAAAATAAATCTGACGCAGCTGCTGCCTTTGCAGAGAATGAGAAGTGTACCAAAAACAACGCTCCTAAAGAGAAGGGACAAGAGGCGAGCCACACAGACTCTCAGGAGAGGAAAATGAGCACCGCGCGGAATTTCGCCAACGTAAAGGTATTGCAGAGGGCACTGTTTCTCTTACATTTGAGATCTCAGATCTTACTGCTCGAAACTAAAACAAATCATATTCTGAATGCTATTGACAATATGCTCCGAAACACATCTATGAGACTTATGATATAGTGGTCAAGTCCACTATTTGACAAAAATTACAAAAAGGGCATTCCCAACTTCCACACATTAAATTTTTGTTCCTCTTTGGTGGAACTCTTACAGTGATCAATATATGAAAAATCATTTAGGTTTAAACATTAACACTGATGTTGTTAAAATCATCACAAAGAATACTTGCATACTGTGTAATTATACTTTCCTTAAGAAATTGCTAGTTAAAGTCTGGATGTCCTAAATGACTTATATTTTGGATCAAAGGGAATATTTGATTTGATTTGATATGAGTGCTAGTACCAGATGCACTTAAATGATTTTTCTAAGGATGAATTATGCTGTTGGCGTTTCTAATGTGTGCAGTTTACCATCATGCATGCTCCAAAGAATGATCTTTATTGAAATATTATGTTTTTGAGCATTCATATGTTAATGCAACTACTATTATCATTTGTTTAGTTTTTATCTGTTTTTGTATATGTATTATAACATTCTCACATTTATGTACTTTCTCCCTAATAGGCTATGAAAGCCAAAAACTGGGCATGTGTAAATTTTTCATCTTTAAGTGGTAAATCTGTATTGAGGTTTCTGCGCAAGCTGGGAAAAATGTGCCTGTCCATTGGAATGGTAAAGCCCTGCTCTCTTCCTTTTTCTAAGGCATTCAGATAATCACATATGACAGATCTGACATTGCATATCAAACTTAGCAGGAATTAAGTCTGGAGCCAACGCTGTTGATCCAAAAAAACTCTTATACGCTCACCGATATACAAAACGGTTTCGGATCGTGCACGGATTCTTTGGCAACCCCGAAATGATGAAAGACAAGGGAAAATTTATACTTGTAATTCTGCCAGAGACCAGAATGTTTGACGGTATTTAAGTTGTTATTTTGTTCAGATGCAATTCTTTTTATTCTTTATTTTGGTGACAGTTTCATATCAAATTTTGCAGTCTTCGTTAGAGATGTGTGTAAGCGTGTTGGGCATGCACATCATTGTTGTTTGCCTCAACATGATATGATGTTGAGCAATGAATATCTGGAGGATGTTGCTAATGAAATAAAGAAGGTAATCTTTTCGTTTTCTGTTCGGTGTGATTTTAGTTTTTTCATGTTATGGAATTCTCATGCTTGGTGTTTTTTAATCAGGTCGTAGAATACAATTCACTTTCTTTTTCTAGTGAGGATATGAGTGAAGATGAGGACTCGATGGCTCGACTCGAGACGGAAATTATGGACGACATACTTTCTGATTCTTGCAACGATATGAGCGAAGAAGATGATGACAATGAACAGTCTGTTGACTCCAAGGAGACGGGATTTGTACAGCCCAATAGTTCCTCCGACGTTTTGGTAGAAGACGTCATCTGTGAGATGCATGCTGGCTCCAGTGAGGACAATGAAGATGATGGTTTCAGTGATGAGGTAATGCTTGCTGTTTAGTTCCTTTTCAAGTCATAAAAGGAGTGGTTTAGAAGTTTACATGGTGTGTGAAATTTTTATTTAGTGGATATATAAAACCTCGTTATACCACTTGATGATGTTTCTCCAAGACAAAAATGCGTACCATTTTCTATTCCTCTAATCTCAATATTGACAACAAACTTTTGAAAATCTTGTTTTGTCCATGAACAGTATCACTTGCCCTACCTAGTTATTGTTGCTGAATTTTATTTTACTTGAATTAAAACCATAAGACTACATAAGCATCCACTTCCATTATGTTAGTGTTAAAACTTTTCTCTAACCTTTCGAATAATGCAGTGAGAATAATTTCGTCAACTCTTTAACAGGAAACACCGAGATTTCAATCCCCTGCCAACTCCAAAACCATTTAAAATACAACCTTCAACTGTGAGCTCAATACCTCATACAAGAGTAAGGTGTTTTAGAACATGTGGTGTACGTGTGAGTGCCTGGCATCCTTGCTCTTTTAGGGTCATCTTCCACAATCCACAACCCCTTTTAGGGTCATCTTCCACAATCCACAACCCCTGCCCTGCGGTCTCTCTTCAAACCAAATCTGCATTATGATGCCAAAAGCTTCTCTCAAATTTGGCACAAAGTAAACTCGAATAATCAAGTTTGTTTTTTCTCATTCTATTTCGGAGTTATAAGCTAAAACAAGTATTGTGAACTGGTGGGAGTATATATTGTCACCGTGATAGCCGGGCCTCACCACTGTCCTCGTGATGTTAATGCAGCTCTTATCATTAATATAATTTTGTTTGCCAGTCCTATTATACTATATATTATGGAATCATCTCTTATGGATCTTTTCTCATTAGGTCGGAAGGGATGTAAAAATCTGGGGATGTGTATCTTTTTCACGTATGCATGGTAATAAAGCCTACAAGTTCTTCCAAAAGCTCAAATGTACATGCATGCACATTGGAATGGTAAATTACTGCACTATTTCTGATTAAGGCATTCACATAATCTCATTTGACTCATCGTTCTTGAACTATCAACATTATAGGATTTTAATCCATTGCCAAGTGTATTCCTCCATAACGTCTCTGCTTGTCCTACGGATATAGAAAACACTCTATGGCAAGCGCGTGACTGGATGCCAAATCGGGACCGGATAGATCTTCTTATTGTAATTCTGCCAGACACTAGATCCTCTGATGGTATGTGAGTGTATTCCTTTTGGGGAATCAGATGTGACTTTGATTTTCCTTTTGTTGGTGAGTCACATGTGATCCTTGCAGACAAAGTTCGAAAGGTGTGCGACACTATGGGGGTCACATATAAATGTTGTTTGCCCAAGTTTGCTAGGATGCAAAGCAAGAAGTATCTGCTGGAGGCTGCTCATGAAATAAAGGCCAAGGTTAGTTTTTCTTCTTTTGTTGATGTGGTTTTTTGTTGTACAAAATTCTCATGTTTGGAGTTTCTCTGTCAGGTTGTAGAGCGCAGAACACATCCTCTACGCAAGGCCATACCATTTGTCTCAGAACCCACAATTGTTTTTGGTGCTGACATCTCACATTGCATACTAGGAGAGGGTTACATATCTATTGCATCTGTATGTCTTAACATCTCTGTGAATATGTTGCTGTCTGGTTTGGTCATGGAATGGTCTTCTAAAACTTACTTGTACCTGTGTGCAATAATGTTTTGTGGATTCATGTAGTTGGTGGCATCAATGAACTGGCCTGAAGTCAGTAAGTATAGAACCGTGGTCAATTATCAACCCCATAGTGAAGTGGTTATAAATGGTGACATGGTCAGGTAATTGTTCTATCTACAGCTATGTCACATGTTCCATTTGGGTACCTAACATTTTTTTTACAGTGAACTTCTGTTTGCCTTCGAAAAAAACGCAAAAAAAAGACCTCGAAGATAATCTTCTTCGGTAGTACTTCTATCCGTTCCATCTTTTGTACCAGGTGAATTTGTTGACAACATTGTTACCTTGCACGGACATGGCATAGTTGGAAGTCTCGGTCTCGAAAGCAAAGATTCGAGTGTTGAAAGAGGTGCTATTAAAAAGGTAAGTAATATTTGCCTTCCTGTATGTGCTTTGGTTTGACTTTTGCTCATTTTGTCATTTTGATGGTTTTGTATTTCCTTGATAGGCTTGTGCCTCTTTAGAGTACGGATATGAACCAACAATCACATTCGTGGTTGTTACTTCGCAAGGCATGAGTGAGATGACCGATACAAGCGAGAACAGTCTTCCTGGTTAGCATGAGCATGCTACCGTTTCTTTTTATTACTAAAAATACATATATGCCACTTGTAGCTTTAGGTGACCAAGTGTCCTATTTTCCCATAGGAATAGAAATTGGAGAAGGTGGCCCAGATCCTACAGATTTTGAGTTCTTCTGTAACCATGCTGCCCATGAGGTACTCTGTATATTTTGCTCTAGCCTCTCAATATTTTTTGCAGTATTGGCTGACTGTAATTATATTCATTTTCAGGGGACTAGCATGCTGGCCCATTATCGTGTTATTCATGATGACAACAATTTTACAGTTGATCAAATCAAGTATATATGCAACAATCTCTTCACTCCGTAAGTTCAACTTGCTCTTGAATTGTTGTGACCAACTTTTAATCATTCAAGTTTAATTCTGACCAGCATCTATTATTATTGGCAATGCAGCCATGATCGCTGGGCCTACCCACAAATGTCCATGGGTGAGTTCTTCCATACAACGGAACTGTTGATTATTCTTGTTTTTGTGTGACTCACACCATCAGCTACTCCATTCCTTCCAAATTGCTGGTCGCTTTTAACATATATATGAACTGGCATACAATTTGAAACGCAGGGAGTAATTGGAAGTGCTAGGCTTGCCAATTGTTTTACTATAACCATTGTCTCCATTCATGGATGCATCTTTTGTGTGACTCCTACAATAACATGTTTCTGTTGTACTGACATAGTTTCTTTTTTCTTAGTCCCACCAACCTTCTTTGCATCTCAAGTGGCATCCCGTGCTCGCAACCATGTTGAAGAACAGATAAGCTCGGGACGGGTGATCAATGATCCTTCAACTCTTTGTTTTAAAGATTATGTAATCTTCTGCTAAAATAAACACTTTCCCGGAGATGAGAACATGATGCATGTGTTCGGCCAATAATAACCAAGATATCTGGTGACCTAGTTTCTTGTGCTCAGCCCTAGGGTTGTTGTCAATGTATTGTCCTACCATGAATGTTACTTTCTAGATTGTTAGGTATTCTTGTAGCTAGCAGAGCGAACATTGCTCTCCCGGTAATGTTGGTACTTTAATTTAAGCCCACCCAGCGATATAATTAAGAAAACATTCAGAATTTGCTGATGTTGGGCGTTGAGTAGTCGGTGGCTCGGTGCCCACTTCACCGTTGGAAACATTGAGGTCACTACAGCGTAACTATTAACTGAATCAATTTTTCTCTCCTTTCCACCCTCTCACAGAGCGACGATGAGCTGGAGGGGGAGATGCGAAATACTCGCTCCCCCGCCGCTTCCTCTGGCAACAGTGTAGGAACTGAAGTTGGTGAATTGGTGCCAAACGCACATAAGTTATTAGCTGGCTAGTAATAATATGAATTACAAAAAATACACTAGGCACCCATATGCTATGATAAATAGACCTGGAGTTGTACAATGATAGCAAACACACAAAGAACACGTACAATTTTGTTCAGTTATTGAAAGGAAAGCCAAACAAGACTCATGTTTTCATGAGGAGACCTAGCAGTAGTATTCCCATGATAGCAACCACCAGTACTAAAACTAATGAGAAGCCACCGTGCTGCCTGCTGATGTCTCGCCTCAGAAGATCCTGTTAAAATCCCACCAATAAATTATTATTAGACTAGGCATGTAGTGCTACCGAGATTGATCCAAGTATTCATATCTCACTGTTGCAGAAAGCAGCACAATGATACTCCCTCAGTCCATTATTGTGGGCATATTATGGTATGATGAAGTTTTAAAAAGCATATTTTGGTCTTTATTGTCTCTTGACTATATTTTGTCAACTGCTATTGAATCAAAACCTTATCAAGAGCACTTTGAAATATGGATCTATTGATACTAGAAAAGCATATAATTTGACTTAATTGTTGGCCTAAACTTAATGTTATGATGCTTGGAATTTCCTCCCATTTCCTCCACCAAAAGTATTTTCCTCCCGCAAAGGGTAATTTGGTCATTTCGCGTTTGTAGGTCATCCCCCCAACCCGCGCCCCCACCCACGTCCGCCCCCTCAGTCAACACTCATGCAACACGCGAACCGAGAGGCGAACAATAGGCGAACGCCATAAATTGCGGCGACGGCTCCTCCGGTGAGGATCCCGAATGGCGACCCTCCCTTGCGCCTCCCTGCTCCGTAGTCAACACAGCCCTCATCTTTCCCTCCCTCAAGCTACCGCCGGTGCCCTCGCAAGGTGTCGCCCTCAAGACGCTGGCGACTTCTCCCTGCCTCACTTGACGACGAGCCTCGGCGGCAAGGCAGGTCGTCACGGCGACGCCGACACAGTCTTCTTGCCTCAAGCACCCATCCCCATCAGACCCTGTTCTTCTCGCCGGTGAGTCAAGCAAACACCCCTTTCTCCTCATCTCTCCCGTGCTTTTTAGGGTTTCTTGATTCATGAAGAAGAACCTTGCAAATGTATTTCTTGATTCATTTACAAGTTATTGATCCAGTGTAGGCGCCCCTTGTAAATGCAGTAGTTCTTGATTCGTTTACTAAATCTTGTAGAGTAGCTGCCAAATTAGTTGTTGAAGTCACACTCTGAATTTATGAACTCCTGCAGGCAGCAACACTTGCTCTTAATTCTTTTCTTTTCAGGCGGAAATGGCCGATGATAATTCTGTAGTGGAGTACAATGAAATAGTTATGAAGATGTTTAACAGTGGGGATGAAGGATTTCAGTTTTATAACGACTACGCTTATGAGAAAGGATTTAGTGTGAGGAAGGATTACTGCGAGTGGGACAGAGACCTGAATGAGAGGAACCTTCGCAAGTTTGTTTGCAGCAATGAAAGTTTCCACGCAAAGAAGCACCTTAGGAGGGAGATCAAGTTGCGGAGATCGCAGGATATCACTCGTAGTGGTTGCCGTGCTAAACTTGTGATTGCACAGGATTATAACACAGAGCAGTGGTATGTGAAGGATTTCATCAACGAACACAACCATCCGATGATTCCACCAGACCTTTCTTGTTTGCTGCGTTCTTACAGAAAAATTACTGATGAGCAGAAAGCAGAGATTGTGCATATGCAGGTTTTTGGAATCCGCAAACACCAGATAATGGACAGTATGCTGAAGTGGCACGGTGGTTATGATAAGGTTGGATTTACAGTAAGGGACATTTATAATTTCTGCCATTGCAATAAGTTGCAGATGCTCTCCGCCGATGATACTCAAACAATCATGAATTACTTGATAGCTCAGAAACGTAGAGATCCAGATTTCCATTTCGACCACAAGAGAGATGGGGAGGGCATATGACGGGAGTGCTTTGGTGCGACTTCCAATCTCAGATGGATTATAGATAATTTGGTGATGTCATCGTATTTGATGACCACGTACAAAACCAATAAATACAACCTGCCCCTTGTTCCTTTTGTTGGGGTGAATCATCATAAAAGCACAATTCTTTTTGCTTGTGGAATTGTTGGTCATGAGGATACTCAGACCTATGTGTGGCTGCTTAGGGCATTCACTAAAGCCATGTCTCAGAAACATCCAGTATGTGTGATCACCGACGGAGACCTTGCTATGCAAAATGCAATCAATATTGTGTGGCCGAATGCATCACATAGGCTATGCGGATGGCATATTAAGAATAACATCGTGAGTAATGTTAAGGATGACGATGTGAAGGAAGGGATTAGGTGCTTTCTTTATGATCGTTTCTCTATAGAAGAGATTGAGTTGAAATGGATGGTTTTCTTGAATAAGCATGATGTCACAGATAAGAACTCGTGGCTATATCAGATGTATGAGAGGAGGGAATCCTGGTGCGCTGCGTATCATGCTTGTAAGCGCTATTTAGGGTTGAGGATCAACCAGTGTAGCGAGAGCCTACACTCTAGGATCCAGTGTAATCTAGATCGGAAAATGACACTGCTAGAGTTGTTTCAACACTTTGACAACTGTCTTGTAAAGCCGTAAACTAGAGAAGCGAATCTGGATTTTGTATCCAATTACAAGCCATGCTTGGAACCAGATGCTTCATTTTTTTGTGCATGAGGCTACAAAAAGGTTCACAACAAGTCTTTTTTATGATGATGTGCTGTATAGTCTGAAAGCAACTGAGAAGTGTTATTTCATTGAGGAAATAGATGGCTATAACATTGTTGAGTATATAGTTGCAAGGGTTGATAAAGGAGAAAAATGATACTTTGTGAAATGTGACATATGTGTTGTTGAGGATAAGGCCAAGGAAATTTCATGTTCTTGTCTAAAGTTACAGTCCCTTGGAACCTCATGCTCACACATCTTCTTTGTATTGGGCCTTCGGAAGAAAGTAAGCTTCCAGACTAATGTGTTTTGGAAAGGTGGACGATGTGTGCCAAGCGTGGATTTCCTCCTACAAGGAAGAGAACAATGTATGACTATTATGATAGCGTACAGAGGTACAATGACCTACACAATATCAGTCAAACGGCAGCCTACGCAGCAGCTCAATCACAAGAAGCATTTGAACAGCTCAAACACGCTCTTGAAGAGGAAGCTGCTATGATCCCTCAAAATAGAGGAGAGGGTGGACGCAAGACGTTTGGTCCTGTGCTCCCACAAGCCCTGGATGTTGATTCTGCGGAGTGATGCAATGTATTAGATCCCATACGTGTGCCTGGCAGAGGGGCCCCAAAGTTGAAGTCAAGTTTAGATAAATATGACAAACATCGTACCCTATGTAGAGATTGGGGTCACAATCGGCGAACATGCTACTTCAGAGATGAGGTAAGCTAAGAGTAATTGTGATCAAAGTTTAAAATTGATTGTCTGTGAGCGATGTGTACTTTTTGCTCCCTCTTCATTTGGATAAAATGCTCCCTAAGGATGTGTTGGATAAATGATTCGGCAAAGGTATACATTCCAACAAAATTCTAGATCCTTGTATATGACTTCTCTTTCTCTGGTACCTGTGGGTTCTTGTTTGGCTTCATGAAACCAACAGTTCTCTTTCTCATGTACCTGTGGGTTCTTGTTTGGCTTCATGAAACCAAGATGAGTTTGTGGGGGCTGGTCAGAGTTATGTTCTTGGCAAATTTCATTCTCTTAATAATTTTCATTGTTCCTACCTTCATTGTGCCTATTTTGTTTGTGGCTTTTTTATGAGTGCTTGCTGTATTGAGTGTTCAACTCTTTCTGAACCAAGATAAGATTTAACAAGGATTGGGTCATTAACCTGGTCAGAGTAGTTCTGAAGCATTCGGATGGATCATGGTACTCAATAAAAGCACTCAGATGAAGCTAAAAGCACTTGGATGACAAAATCACTTGGATGATAAAAGCACTCGGACGAAGCTAAAATTGTAACTAGGCGGTGCATTCCCGCCCACAAGAAATTTTTGGTGCAGCATATGTTAGTATTGTCTGCTAGGTGTTACAAGTAGCTGTGTGGGCATCGTTGGTCTAGAACATTTTGTTTGTGGCTTTCTGTGTCAGAGTTATACAAGAGTCTTGTAACCTTTGCAATGCGGAATTGATCATTTGACATGTGGATCATGTTTTTGTTTCGGTCACTGCATTTCTTGTTGAATGAGAGTGCAAAAGGAACGTTAACATACCGTCGTTACATTAACATGCAATGTACGGATTGGCAAGTTACCATGACATGGAAAACAACATATTGTCGTCAAGTTAACATGCCATAACATATCATTGTATAAGCTACCATGTCACAGATAGGTGCCACATTGTAGTTAGCGTGCCGCCAAGTTAACATGACATGTCAAGTAAACATGCCATAACATTGGTTAACATAACATGTCAAGTTAACATATCATTGTTTAAATTGCCATGCCACAGAGAGGCGACATATTTTAGTTACCATGCCGTCAAGTTAACATACTGCGTCAAGTTAACATACCACATCAAGTTAACATACCATGTTAGCATGTCCCTTCTACTATACCCAAGTTGCCTATCCACAAGTAGCATAACATGAGTAACTGAATTACATCGTTAATATACAAAATGAAAAGAGTACCTGTTGTTTTGTCTCAGGATTTGTAGATATGGAAGTATTCGTCACTCGCGAATGTCAAATGGAATCTCAAATTTAACCCAGCCTTTCTTGGATGAATATTCAACGCAAGACTGTATGCTTTCCACCTACAGTGAATGGGTACATACATGTGAAGTTTGATCATGTGCTCGTAGATGAGTACATAAAAGTTGCTACATATACTTACCAATGTCTTCTATTTTTCTTGATCTCGCATGCCTGAAGATTCAAGAATTTGTACCTGTTCCTTTTGAAAGTTTAGGACTAGGAGACCCCAGTGGTTGCCATTAATGTTCATTGGAGCGAAGACCTATTGAAAGATGTATGAATGCATGGCTTCAATCCAAAAAGATGACGTTAACAAAAAATCATAGGAAATCATGAGATACTAACACAGATAAAGAGACATAACAAAATCAATATTGCATACCAAATGTTTTCCCACACATTTTCCACTATATGCTTCATAAACTTTTCGCTTTCCCCTTTTGGTTCCGACAACTTTTGAACATCAAACGTATGTATGAATGACGTTGAGTCATTCTCAACGTTGCTGAAATGGACATATGCATTTATTACCTGTAAAATGTGGATTCAGTAAATATTAGGTGTGCACATGTGTTTACTGCTGACATGGATGTGAAAGAATATTACCTCTCCAAATATAGACTGTTGTGAGACATTTTGGAGCAATTCTCTCGCTTGAAGCGAGTGGTCGTCTATGTATACAACCACAGCGTCCTCGTAACTCTGAACTAAGAACTTGGTAGCTTCTCTGTCAACTGGTCCTATATTGTAATCGCTATCGATAATTGGCTCTCTTCGTTTGATTCGTGTTTTAGGGGGGTCGCTGTGCTGCTTCATGGTCGTATCATTTTTGGAAATGGCTGGTTCAGAGTATATTTTTTCCTTCGCCACTTGGAAACGTGAGCGTGGTGTTTCCTGCAATTGGTGATGTTTTTTAGATTCGAAAGTATCATTTCTATCGTGAAAAAGGAACAATGATAAAACAAGTGAACATACAATACCTCAACATATGCAGATGAAGGCATATGTTGTCGAGCATGGGTAGTTTGAGGTGTCGTTTGCTCAATAAGTTTGCCCAATAGGTCATGGAGTTCCTGTTAGTTGAGACATTGTTGAAGGTTAAAGCATTATAGTACGTTAAATTGAATATATCACGTTGGTAAACTGCAACTCCGTTTTTGTTTGTTCCTGATCTGCGTGTACATTAGCTTCTAGCCTATTGACCCTATCTTCCAGGATGTTGTCATTTCTAAACAAAGCAAATTCCTTATTCTATCTAGAATCTTCTTATCCTGTTTGTGTTCCAATTCAAGAAGCTTCTACTCCACATATAGTTTAATCTCAAATTTTGTTGCTTTCTTCCAATGTTCAAGGCTTTGCGCCTGCAAATTTACTAAATTGTGAATTAACCACACAAATGAAATACAACACTTAAACATATGTCATACTTACTTCTAGGTTGCTGCTTGGACCCTTGTGTGCATAATTTGCTTTTTTCGATTGTGACACAGTTACTTCTCGTTTTTCTTTGGTTGTGAAGTGACAGACAAATTAAGCTATAAACAATTAAACTTGTTAATGATATGCATAACAACAGAACCGCCTATGTGCTATGTTTGCAAACTTATCATTCCTTTCTGCAACCCTCCATTATCCCAAGCAAATTTGTCGAAGCTTGACATTTTCTTCATCCCAGAATACCATAACTGGCTGTTGGGTTCTCCTTTCGCCATCATAGTTGATGTGATAACTGTTGTCCACTCTAACTCACTCCCAGTACCAAAACCATTTAAAAAATAAGCACATATGTATGTCAAAAAATAAACATTATTTAAAGGGTTTGATGTATAGTAAAGAGCTCACCTATAGAAGAACCAAATTACCCTTCAGGGTTTTCCCCCATTCTTGTAAGAAGCGATTGATTCCAATAGATGATTTAGAGTAAATTGGCCCCAGTTGAAATGTCGAATTTGTCATACATCTCTAACAGCTTTTATATAGCTCCAATTGATGGGGGTCCCTGTGGTTGATGCTATGAGGACACCAATCGTGAACAAGACGAAGGCTCTCAGAAAGTCTTCGTCCGCAGGTCGGTTTTTGTGAAGCATGTTTTCAGCCCTGTTAGTTCAAGCTTGTGGTTATCACTGCTTGCAAACCTTTTGAAAAGTTCACTGCCCACAATTTCATTTTCACTCTTCGATTTTCTGTTTATATGTTGCTTTACATCATTGCCTCCAGTCTCGAGTTCCATTATATGGTGCACATCATCCAAAGCAAACCTAACCACTTGACCTAATATCATGAAACCTTGGTCGCTAGTGTCGTATGCATCTATAATGGCCTATACCATATTTTTCCTCAAAACGATACTAGGAATTTGAAGCAGTCCACCAAAGCCAATAGACTCAATAGCGTCTAAGTGTGGTTTAGAATCGTTGAAATTTGCCATGGCTTTATAAAATCTCATAGGAGAGTGCATCAAACGCATCTTACTAGAATTCTGCAGCAACCAGTTGGCGATGCTAAGTTGGTATTGAAAAAAGAGGCAACATAAAGGAAAATAAAACTTCATACGATGCTGATGCCCATCGTGGTTGTTGTTAGTGCGATACTTGCTACCATTGGCACTTGCATAAATGTTGCAAACAAGAAATCTTCAATTTGGCATCACGGGAGAACCCAAAATCACACCATTTTATTGTATCATGCAAAGAAAATAGTACCCACCCCGCTCCAAACTTTATCATGGACAACCCGATCCCCACAAATGCAATCATACTTTCCTAGCATAAACCTCAGATTCAACCCATTGAAAACCCATTATGAAGGCTAAACCTATTTGCTGCACCTAAACCCTCCACACAAGCAAATGAGCAACACAGGAGAGCGTGAGCGGGACGCGCACCATGGCACGCTCCTCTCGATGGCCGTGCTGCTCTCCACCCTCGCTGTACTCCTCATGGCCGCAGCGCTATGCGGGATTCACCGATGAGGCCGCCAACTCGTTGCCACCGCCGTTTGCCAAATTGAAGGATCAGATGGAGACTAGAGAGGGGGGGGGAGTGAATAGGAGCCGGTAAAAATTCTTCTCAAAGAACCCGGCCTATACCCTAGTCAAATCCCGGTCACACACAAGCGATGGATCGAATCACACACCAATCGCCAAGACAACGAGGTTATGGATCAACCTCCAGTCTTAGGAACGATTCCTTGAAGCACACGCGGAAGCACGAGAAAGGATGGGAGGAATCGAACCAAGAAGCAAAGCACACGGGCTCGGCGGACCGTCCGGCCGGGGAGGGGCGGACCGTCCGCACCGGCCACGCGGACCGTCCGGCCGCTACCGCGGACCGTCCGCACGCACACGCGCGGACCGTCCGGCCCTGTGCCGCGGACCGTCCGAAAAACCAAACCGAACCACCAGAGACGACCCCGAATAACGGACCGTCCGTGGGGAGCACGCGGACTGTCCGCCAGGCACCCGCGGACCATCCGCCCTCTGCTGCGGACTGTCCGAAACCTTGCCCAACGAAAACTCAAAGCCACGATGGATCAAAAGCGAAGCCGAGCAAGAACACGAAGAACACGGGAAGAACTCGCACGTTGCGGACTGTCCGCCACCTGCTCGTGGACTGTCCGCGCCTTGCGGATAGAGCTGAAACCAGCTCGACCTCGAAGGTCAACCTCTCCAATCCTTCACCGGATCTCCCAAACGGTAGAAGCTGTTGAGACAAAAGTTTGGGGACATGATATGCGTCAACCAAGGATGCTATACCCCAAAAATTTCGTCTCCTAACTCCCTAAATCATCGGGAATCGCGGATCCTTTGAACACCACCAAAAGCTAGAGCACCGAACGAAAATCCTTGAATCGAAGTGGTTTCCCGGCGTTTGAGGGCACAAGATCAATCACAAAGATGCACTAGACATCCATCCATGTTTCCCTCAAAGAAATCCGGGGAGAAACCCACTCAAATCCGCGGAAACACACCAAGAACAAAGGCACAAAAAACAAGCACGAAAAAGACCACAAAAATCACAACGCCGAATCTTCTATACAAACCAGGAAAGATTCACAAGGTCTAGCATGCCGCCCTAGCATCCATCCCTCTCAACAAATCTCACATGAAGCTCTCATGCTAGCCTAGAGAAAATGGAGAAGAAAATAGCTACGAAAATGAGACATGGGAGGGGAGAAATGAAACCCTAAGTCGCGGAGAGAGAGAGCCATCCACACACACTCATGGCTTATATATCAGGTCCCGCCGGAGTGGTAAATGACTCGAATACCCCTAACTTAACTACTGGCGATACAACCCACATAGGGGCATTTAGGTAATGTTTGTGGGTCTTGCCATCGGACGGCCACGCCTTTGCCGCACCCCGCGTCCTCCCGACGCAAGCCATGCGATCCCGCCGCGTGTCCTCCGCTTCGAAGCTTCCCGACACACCCGGATCCCGTCTCCGTCGTGTTGGGCCCTCGGACTTGGTTTTGAGGCCCAAACCAAGAAACCGTCCTCCGATGGTTTTGTGAGCAAACCACCAAACCCCGCGTGCTCGGTCCGGCCTCCCGCCAAACCACTTGACTTGACCGCCACCGTGCACCGGCTCGATCGTCCACGACCTCGTCTTGCTCGTCTCGCCACCATGTGGCCCGCACCTAGTCCCGCCGTCCACCGGGTCCCTCGAACCGAGCCTACTTGTCTCTCCATCTCTCGGAGGCCCCTCAAGGCTGAAGACCTTTCACGCCCGTTCTTCACCTGCAACAACACGAACTAGACCACAGCCTACACCTGCGCACTAAGCCAAGAGTCAGTCCAACACCCGTTGTCAATCACTCATCACTGAGGAGCGATCATCCATCGACCACCGGGATGCTCCTGGTCCTCAATCTCCCCCTTGATGAGTGCATTGACAACACACAACGCGAAATGAAATTCAGAGAAAGAAAGAAAGAAAGAAGAAAGAAAAACAAAGAAGCGCGACTCATGACCAAAACCAAAGAAAGGCAAAGAAAGGTCACAAGCCGAGCAAAGCACAAACTCCACACCGAAAACATCAAGAAAGCTCCCCCTGAACAAATGCAAGCTCCCCCTGAACATGTGGATGCAAACTTCCAAATTTCACGTCTTCAGAATTTTCACTAAGCTCACCTCTTCTCCCCCTTGTTGACAATGTATGAATCAAGGTGAAAATGCATGAATGTAAAACAAAGCATATAAACATCTACATGAGCTTCTCAAATAGGCCAAATCGAGTGTCAAAGGCTAGAAGTGAGACAAAGAGCTCATAAATGGATCATAACATAGTCAAAGCATTGCCACAAGTAATATATGAAAATACAAGCATGTGACAAAGCAAAATTTTCAGATTTAAGCAGATTTACCAAAAGAAGGCTCGCTTCACATGTAAAAGCCTATCCATGTCACACTCGAGCCACAAACATGCATACCACTCAGAGATCATACATGGATATCAAATTCTCAGCAAAAGATCATGGCAAACACCCATAAAGCAAAGCATGTCATGTCAAAGCTCATGAGCCATGTGTCCACTTCGGGGAGACTTCTCCACTAGTGAACATCATGCAACATGTTTTGCACCCATATGTGAAAGATAAGACGTTTTAAGCATAGACATGATGGATGGAGCATTTTTCAAGCATACACACTTCTTTTCAAGGTTAATTCATTTCATGGTACATGAAGTGCCTTTGCGGCAAAAAGAAGCTTACGCTCCCCCATGAATGCAACATAGGCTAAACATTCACAATGATATTCGGCCTTTGGCCCAAATGCAAGAAAAAGACATCCAAGCACAATCTAAGCATAGAAAGCACATTTAGACCAAAACGTGACATGGATACACTACTACACATGAGTGGAGCACATTTCACCAAAAATTAGTCAAGATTAGCATTTATTTCAAAAAGGGCTATCTCAGCACACATATATCTCAAATATTCCAAGAGCATAGCCTCACATCACCATTTCTCCACACATATGACCAATATCTCACAAATAGCCAAAGAGACTCAAATAAGGCATATGAAAGAAGCTCATCATCCTAAAATGCAATATGATACAAATGCAACATGATACATGACAAGATGGCTATCCTACCATGGTTTGTACATCAAGCAAAACATGTATATACATCAAAGTAAAACATGGTATGATACATATGGTACGAAAAGGAAATCCCCCAAGAATCAACTAGAAAGGGCAACAAACCCCAAGTTCCCCCCGCAAGCGCACAAATGTAGCTTGGTCGAGAGGCTTTGTAAAGATGTCGGCTAGCTGATCTTGGGTAGGGACATGACTCAACACAATGGTTCCTTTTTCCACATTGTCCCTCAAGAAATGATACCTCACTTCTATGTGTTTGGTTCTGGAGTGAAGCACTGGGTTTTTAGCTACGCTTATGGCACTGGTGCTATCACAAAGAAGTGGGATCTGGGTGCACTCCTCACCAAAGTCTCTCAAAGTGTATGAAATCCACAACAACTGGGAACAACAACTCGCGACTGCAACATACTCCGCCTCGGTGGTAGACTGAGCTACACTAGACTGCTTGCGGGAAGACCATGAAACCAACGAAGACCCAAGAAACGGCAAGTACCGAAGTAGACTTCCTCTTGACTCGACAACCAAAGCAAAATCCGCATCGGAAAAACCATGAAGAGAGTCAAGGAGGAAGAATACCAAAGGCCAAGACCGAGGGCGGACTATAGGTACCTGAAAATCCTCTTGACGGCATGTCGATGTGATGTCCTCGGCGAAGCCTGAAAACGAGCGCACAGACACACACTGAACTGTATGTCTGGCCTCGTCGCCGTCAGGTAGAGGAGGGAGCCGATCATGCTCCTGTACTCCCGCTGGTCCACTGGTTCTCCGTCCTCGTCCACATCCAAAGTGGTCGTACTCCCCATGGGAGTCGACATCGGTTTCACATCTTGCATCTGTAACTTCCTCAGCATGTCTTTCGTGTACTTGGTCTGGTGCACAAAAGTTCCGTCCTTCACTTGCTTGATCTGCAGCCCGAGAAAGTACTACAACTCGCCCATCATGCTCATCTCGAACTCCCTGCTCATCTCATCTGCAAACTTGGCAACAAGGTTATGTGACGAGCCACCAAAGACAATATCATCCACATATATCTGAACAATCAACAAGTCATTTCCATGCTTGAGGAGAAACAAGGTCCTATCCACGGTACCCATCACAAACCCTCTCGCTCAAAAGAAAACCTCTCAATCTCCCATACCAAGCACGGGGTGCCCGTTTCAACCCATACCGAGCCCTTTTCAACCTATACACCCCGTGTGGGTACAACTCACTCTCGAACCCGGTGGTTGCTTCACATACACCTCCTCCTCTATGACCCCATTCGAAAGGCACTCTTCACATCCATCCGAAACAACTTGAACCCTTTAGCCACGGCAAAGGCTAGAAGGATCCGAATTGCCTCAAGACGGGCCACAGGAGCAAAGGTCTCCTCATAGTCGATCCCCTCCTTCTGACTAAACCCCTGAGCAACAAGTCTGGACTTGTTCCTCACAACCATCCCATTCTCACCCTCTTTGTTCTTCCAAACCCACTTGGTTCCTATAGGATGGCAATTTGGAGGTGGTTCAACTAACTCCCACACCTGGTTCCTCTCAAAGTTTTCCAACTCCTCATGCATAGAATTAACCCAGTTTGCATCAGATAAAGCGTGTCCAATGTCCTTGGGCTCAAAGGTGGCAACAAAAGCAGCATGAGCAAAATGAGAGGAATTCCTGGACCTTGACCGTGTAGTACGCTCGTCGATGTCCCCAATGATCTTCGACAGGGGATGCACTTCTTGAATCCGCCGGGGAGCCTCACGCCTCGAGACTACCTCCCCCCTCACCTTCGGCTTCTCTCGCTCGGTCCTCTTGTCGCACCGTCGTTGTCCATGAAGTAGACGGTCCACGCTCCGTAGTGGTCGTAGGGGAAGTAGTGGGTACACACTCAGCTTCAGGCGCATGGTTCTCTCCATCACCACCTCCAGCTTCATCCTTCTCTTCAAAGAGGTCCTCGGCCATCTCCTCATCACCTGCACATTCAAAGCCAAGAGAGGTACATGGCATTGTCTCGTCGAAGGTTACCTCGCAAGTCTCCATGATTTTGTTAGTCTCAAGGTTAAGCACCCTATAGGATCTAGAGTGGTTAGCATATCCAAAGAAAATACCATCACTAGACCTAGCCTCAAACTTGTCGAGTTTTCCCTTCTTAAGAATAAAGCACTTGCAGCCAAAGACTCGGAAATGACTCACCTTGGGTGCCCGACCATGCATAAGCTCATAACAGGTCTTCTTCTTGAAAGCTCGCAATAAAATCCTCGTTGGAAACATGACAAGCCGTATTGACCGCCTCGGCCCAAAACCTCCTAGGAGTCCCGTGCTCATCGAGCATCGTCCTAGCCATCTCACAAAGAGTCCGATTTTTCCTTTCCACAACTCCATTTTGAGGGGGCACAAAAGGGGTCGAATACTGATGTTCAAGACCTAGATCACGACAAAAGGCATCAAAACGAGAGTTCTTGAACTCTGAGCCATTATCACTGCGGATAGCTCGAATAGCATTCCCATGCCTCTCGTTTTTCAACCTCACGATCAGATCTCGAACAAAACCAAATGTCTCACTCTTATCTTCCAAGAAAAACACCAGGCATACCGAGAGTAATTGTCCACCACAACAAGGACATACCACTTCCCACCCACCGAGCGAACTCGAGCTGGCCCAACAAGGTCCATATGCAACAGCTCTGTCGGACGCTCGGTCATGACATCGGTCAGGGGTGGATGGGGAGTGGCTACCATCTTGCCATGCCTACACGGAGCACAAACCAAATCCTTCTCAAGCTTCAACCTCGGCAATCCTCGGACAAGGTCAAGACCACTCAAGCGGGAAACCAAATCAAAGCTCAAGTGTCCCAACCGCCTATGCCATTTCCACAAATCAGAAGAAGGACCAGCCATCAAACAGCGAGCAGGACCCAAAGAACGAGAGAAATCAGCCCTGAAAATCTGACCCTCGGGGATGATCATACAAACAAGATCACCTCGAGAATCCAGCAAACGAGACTCACCAGACTTGAAACGCACCTCAAAACCTTCATCAAGCAACTGAGAAACCGAAAGCAAATTGAAACCCAAAGACTTCACAAGAGCAACTCTCTTCAACGTTAGGTGCCAAACTAGCTTTGAAGAATTGAAGAAGAAACTGACTACCGCCCCAGTACTGAAAATGCCTGATATACACAAAGGATTCGACGTGTATTGTGATGCATCACGACAAGGTCTTGGTTGTGTACTGATGCAAGAAGGAAAAGTGGTAGCATATGCTTCTAGGCAACTAAGGAAGCATGAACAAAACTACCCTACTCATGATCTAGAGTTAGCAGCTATAGTTCAGACACTGAAGATTTGGAGACACTATATGATTGGGAATAAGTGTCAGATATTCACGGATCACAAAAGCCTAAAGTACATCTTTACTCAAAGAGATCTCAATCTCAGACAGCGTAGGTGGTTAGAGCTGATTAAGGACTACGATTTGGATATACAGTATCATCCAGGAAAGGCCAATGTTGTGGCAGATGCTTTGAGTCGTAAGAGTCAAGCAAACATGTTAGTAGCTCGATTAATACCCCAGGAACTGTGTTGGGAAATGGCACGACTCAATCTAGGGATAGCTGCACAGAGTGAAAGTATGACCTTAGAAATTGAGTCAACTCTTGAACAAGAGATTAGAAAGGGGCAAATGGATGACAAAAAGATTAAGGGATATAAGAAGTTGATTGAACTAGGCAAAGTTCCGGAATTCAGAGAAGATGAACAGGGAACTATTTGGTTTAAGAACAGGATTTGTGTACCGGAAATCAAACATCTTCGTGAGTCTATATTGAAAGAAGCACACGATTCAGCGTTCTCTATACATCCAGGAAGTACCAAAATGTATCAAGATTTAAAGCAAAAATATTGGTGGTACGGTATGAAGAAAGATGTTGCAGCTCATGTTCACGTGTTGTGTTTGTTAAAGAAAAAAAAAAGAGAGAAGAAAAAAAAACAAAAGATATTACCCCACCCATTCCAAGTCCCAAAGGGGAGGGGGGAGAAATTGGAATGGATTTTATAGTGGGATTACCACGTACACGTGATGGATACGATTCAATATGGGTTATAGTGGACAGATTAACTAAAGTTGCACATTTTATACCAGTAAAGACCACCTACTCGGGAACAAAGTTAGCAGAACTATACATATCAAAGGTAGTATGTTTGCATGGGGTTCCAAAGAAGATAGTTTCAGACCGGGGCACTCAGTTCACATCTCGATTCTGGCAGAAACTACATGAGTCTATGGATACAAAGTTAAACTTTGGCTCAACATATCATCCACAGAAAGATGGTCAGACTGAAAGGACAAATCAAATCTTAGAGGATATGTTAAGGGCATGTGCATTGAAACATGGTGGAAGTTGGGACAAAAGCTTGCCATACGCGGAATTTGCATACAACAATAGTTATCAGAGTAGTCTCAAGATGGCACCGTTTGAAGCACTGTATGGAAGGAAGTGCAGGACACCATTGTTCTGGAACCAGACAAGGGAGAGTTAACTCTTTGGTCCAGAGATAATAAAGGAAGCTGAAAGACAAGTTGAGATGATTCGAGAAAATCTCAAAATTGCTCAATCTAGGCAAAAGAGTTATGCAGATCCCAAGAGAAGAGAAGTAGTATTTGAAGTCGGAGACTATGCATATCTTAGAGTGTCACCTATCCGAGGTCTTCGAAGGTTTAATATCAGAGGGAAGTTATCACCTCGCTTTATCGGACCTTTTCAAGTCTTGGAAAGACGTGGCGAAATAGCTTATTGGTTGGAACTACCTGAACGCTTGGCCGGTGTTCATGATGTGTTCCATGTGTCACAATTGAAAAAGTGTTCAAGTGAGGTCAGAGTAGAGCATCTACCATTGGAAGAACTTGAGGTAAAGGATGATCTAACCTACAAGGAACACCCAGTCAAGATCTTGGATACCTCAGAAAAGGCTACTCGCAGCAAGGTCATTAGGATGTGCAAGGTGCAATGGAGTCACCATTCAGAGGATGAGGCTACTTGGGAAAGAGAGGATGAGCTTAAGGAAGAATTCCCTCAGTTGTTCTCTAATCTTCCTGAATCTCTGGACGAGATTCTCTTTAAGGGGGTAGGATTTGTAACACCCTAACAATTCCATCACTAAATTAATTTAGACAACAAGTGCCTAGATTTAATTTTCTCTAAGGACCTAATTAAATTATCGAATAAATTGGCTTTTAAATATTTAAATATCACTAAAATAATTTAGAAATAATAAGTGTTTGTGCATCATGATTCGAATGCATGGATTTCTGTTTGATTGAAGTTTGAAAGTTTGAAAAACGATTTTGAAAAGAGTTTAAAAAAAGAGAAAACCTTCTTTTCTTCTTTTCTCCCTCTTCTCTCTCCCTTCTTTTCCGGCCGGCCCACCTTCTTTTCTTGGCCCGAAACGAGCAAGGCCTCCGGCCTTCTTTCCCCGTGTGCAGCGGCCCGCGCAGCCCAGCTTCGCCCTCCCACCGGCCCAGTACCGCCCCGCCTCCTTTTCTTTTTGCGGGCGGTCACTGGCAGGTGGGACCCGGCCGTCAGGCCCATCCCCTACCTGCAGCCGCGGGGTGGCCGCGCCCCCATCAAGGCCGCCGGTCATTTCCGGCCGGGTCAGCCGCTCCCCCCGCCATCAAGTGCAGTGACGCCCCTTCCTTCATTCCCCAATTTTAATCGGCCGTTACCTTCTTAATCCCCCTCCCCCTTCACTCTCCTTCAAACTTCCATTAATGGCAGTGACCGCCGGGGAACCGCCTCCCGGAGCCACCCCGAGCCTATATAAGCGACCCCAGGGCACCTCCGTATTCCCCTTCGCTCAATCCCAAGCTCTCACGCCTTCCCGTGCCCTAGCCGCCTTTGCCACCGATTTGGAGCACCGGCCGCCGCGCCATTGCCGCCGCCCGAGCTCCTCCGTCGTCGGTGAAGCTTCCCAACCCCTTCCTTTCACTTCTTCTTCGTGTTTGAAGACTCACACGTGCATCAATTTGAAACCGCAGGGTCCCTAGTGTTGACGCAAAATCTGCACCTAGCGCCAAGCACACAGCAAGCCGAAAAAGCTGGCTTCACACGTGAAGAGATCACAAGACGTGCCAGTCAATTTTCCCTGAAAATTAACAAAAGACAAAGTAGTTAAATTCCAAAGCTTGGAACTTGCCGGGTGGTACCAGACAGTTCCATATTTACGGCTATAGAGCCAAATGGGATGACACATAGCTATAGAAAGCTATCTGCCAGCAAACTAAAACCATTCGGGAGCTTTAAAAGGGAAAAAGTAACATAGCCGAATAGATGACGTAAGCATGACGACGATCGGTCTTCGTTTGGACAAAGATGCACGTGCGCAAGACCGTGACCGATCCCCGTGATGATCAACATTAGATAATAAATGAAGTAAAAGCGCGAGCATAAACATGTAATAAACAAGCACGCATAGGCCCAAAGCACTAGTCTACCGCATGTCTAGGTACTTTAAAACCCGTCGGGTACGACACCAAGCGAATCTATCCACCGCATGATACAACTTGCTTGGGATCGTGCCACCTTCCACAAATAGATCTATCCACCGCATGATACGATCTAAATATGGAAAGCTAAAAGCATACAATATTTAAAGCTTAAATTATGCACGTGTTTTACTCATGAAGAACATAACCGAACACGGCTGAGCAGCCGATTCGGGGTCCGTGAAGAAGGAACGAACATTACCAAGTAAGATAAATCTATCAGATTGGTTTGAAATCTAATCCGCCGGATGATTAGCTCCAAAACAACCCAAAAACCTGCATCTACCGCATGATACCCGGTTCTTTCAAGATTTATGCAAGCTTTGGCAAGCTTGAACCCGCAACACGTAACAACCTAGATCGACTCGGTTTCGGCTATCAAAGAACATGTGATCCACGTGTTATTGAAGCTATGGGTACAAGCTCGAATCTCATGAGGATCGCCCAAGGGAATAAAGCCGATCCAAACCAATCTAGATTGGGCCAAAGGTGTTACATGAATTTAAACATAAAGCAAAAATTCAAAGCAACACAGGGTAACTTAATGAATCTATTGAATCTTGCCAAACTTCAATAGAGCCGATATAGCTTCAAGCTAGATCTTAGCCTACCGCATGGCTCATGACCTAACAAGAAACCTTCTTGAACCAAGCTGGAATCTACCGCATGACACTAAGCATGGTAGCAAGACTACTTGCATCAGATCTAAATCCACCGCATGATACTAGATATGATACAAGGTTGCCGGTACTCACGGAGGTCGACGGATCGATGAACCCTCTCGAAGAACTCGACGACACAACAAATGGACTCTAGGGTTTGGCGTAAAGCCGGTTTGTATTGAGAATGATTTCGTCTCTCCGTTACATACATTCAGGGTTCATATTTATACCCTGCCAAGCACGACCTCGAATGGATTTGATACCTAATTTATCTCTAAGCTTGATCGCTTATCCATCCATTCGTCCTTCTGCTCGGGCCACGTCACCACATAATCCCGCAAATTCAGCTCAACAGTTTCCTTGCCGAACGGAAGCAGATAGCCGACCGCGGATTTTTCTGCCGAATGCGTCTGAAGAAACCTTCCTTCCGCCGGACGGATTTCTCACCGAGTTGGACCCACAAGTTAGACTCCTTACCAAATTTTGGTGTCAACACATGCCCCTTCAATTACGGGATAAAAGTGATTTTATTCCGGAATTGACTCCAGCCACCAACGTCTTCAAATTGAATCCGTTCAACACCCGTTCTCTCTCTTCGCAATCCGCCGGAATCTTCGTCTAGATCCAAACCCTAGATCGCCCTTTTTCTGAGCTCAAATCCTCAATGGCGGCTCAAAATCAAGCTGCTCAGGTAAATTCCTCCACCATAAGCTTCATTCGGCATTCAGATTTTCAATTTTTACTTGAAATTTCTTCTCCGCTTTCCCTCAGGAGCTTCCCACCGAGCTTTTAATCCGTACTGAGGCCAATTCAAGATCCTACTTCCTTGGTCCTGTGGGAATTTCTGATCCTCGCGATTTTATCGCAGCTGAATCCCAAAGGATCCCCTTCAAAGCGTCTCTAACCAAACCTCCTCAGTGGCAGGATGCTTTCAAGAACTGGCCCTTGCCCCCTATTGCAGGCTGGAGAACTTGGTACCAAAGAATTCTTGCGGATAAGAGTGCCAGGACCCAAAACTGGGATACCCTCCGCATTGCTCAGTGTTTAGAGCTGTCTTTGGCCGAGACCCCCAAAAACGAAGACCTCTTGATAGCGGCTTGCCACTTCTAGTCAAATGGCGTCAACGCCTTCCTTTTTGGTCGCGGCCCAATGTCCCCAACTCTGGCTGATGTGTACATGATTACCGGCCTTGACATTACAGGATCTGTTCGTCCCTGGGATTTCAAAGGTTCCACAAGACAAACAGGGGTGAAACCAGGGAGCGGATACAAAAATTATATCCTGAACCATATGAAGGACGACCCCCTTGGTGAAGTCGAATACAGGGCATTCCTGAATATGTGGCTGTGCAGGTTTATCTTCTGTGGTAAGGCCAACGAGCCTACCCTGAATCACATTGCAATGGCTTCACACTTAGCCAATGGTAATTGCTTTCCTCTTGGGAAATACCTCCTGGGCAGTGTGTACCACATGCTTCATCAAACTGTCACCCAAATGTACACCAGCCAAAGGATAGCATGTGTCAACGGTCCTTGGTGGTTTGTCCAAATGTGGCCGCAACCGCACGTGCACCGCATTATCCGTGTTGATCCGAACACCCGGCTCTTCCCTTCATCCAATTACCATGAAGGGGAACCCCAAGTCACCGGAGGATGCCACACCTATGGAGAGGTCGTCTAACCGTTCTCATCAAGCAGAATGTCAGCCAGCTCTTTGAGCTCTTCTTCAAAGGTTTCCCAAATCCTCTTTGGCTCCCTTATTTGGATAATGAAAATTTAACTCTCCCCTGTGAGTTCTCCTTTGAAACTGAACGCCAAGATGGAAGATTTCTGGAGATCCTTAATATCATCATCCACCCATGCATTCTGCCTGCTGAATTCAGTGGACGGAGGCTGAACCACAGTACTTATGAATACTATCAGCCCAACATGATGGCTCGGCAACTTGGATGTTGCCAGATGCCCCCGAGACTGTTTCTGCATGAATTCCTCAAGCCCAGAGAGTAAATCAAAGATCTTACTCAGACCAACAGGGTCTTTCAGTATGTGTGCAGTCCAACTGTTTACACCTGGTCCTTTACACCTACAACAGTAGCTCACCCCACCTTGAACTCCTGGTGGCAAGAATTCCATGATCACATTTTCAGTGAGCCTGTACACTTATTCTGTACAGAGTTGATGCCTGATTTTCAGCCAACTTCAGAGGTAATATGATTAATCCTTAAATCATACATTTCCTCCTCCAACCATGATCCTGATTTTATTTCTTTTGCCCACAGAACACAATGCCTGCCCCTCTGGCCAGGGAGATTGCTTACAATGCAGTGGGACCAATCTCGGCATTGGGATTTAGATCACCAACCCTGGCTCAACTGATGGCTAGATATACCACAACAGATCCAACTCTGTCTAGCATTACTGCTGACAGGAGGCAAGGCTTGTCTCTGATTGCACCTCCAAATGCTAAGAGGAGAAGAACCATCAAGAAAGTCCTTGTTGAGGTAACATTTCTTCCTTTCTTGATCACAAGATTACTCTTTTCTAATAAATTACATCTCATGCATTTTCAGACTAGAACTTAGCAATCCTCAGCTTCAGAACCTGCCAATGCTCCACCCACTGGTATGACCTTTACTGTCCTTTCCTTAAGGATGAACACTGGCATTCATTCTTAATCTGGCATTTGCAGAGGAAACAATGGAGGATCAACTTGTGGATGTCCCAGTGTCTCAACAAGCAAGTCCACCCATGGCTGAACCATCTGTCCACGTGGAGATCTCATCTTCATCAGGGACCCAGTCACCTCCTGCTCAGACAGAAACACCAGACTCGCTAGAGATGAATTTCCCCTTTCAACCAGATCCTCCAAGTCCTCCAAGGGCTCAATCACCTACTGGCCAGGCAGAAACATCAATCCCAGCCGAAGAGAATCCAACTTCTCTCCAGCCAGAAGCTTCAGGGTTACCAGAGATTGCGTCAGCATCCTCTCACACAGAAGCTTCAGCTTTTCCTGGAACATCCTCTTCACCAATGATTCCAGGGGTCGCCCCTGAACAAAATCCTGCTCCAGTTCAGGAAGCCAGGCATGAGGTAAACATTTGCACCTAATCTTGTTATCCTTCACTTCCAATACTCCTGACTCGGCAATGTTACTCTTCAGGATCAGGTTCAGTCACCATCAATCCCACCAATGATGAACAATCCAATTGCCGAGACGAGGGAAAGGGTACCTCAAACCTTGTCAGAGGAAGTGCAAGAAAAGCTCAAGGAGATTTTTGCCTGGCTGCAAAGAGATGCACGAGATCAGTTCAAAGATCTTGATCACTTTGAAGAAATGCTTGAACCCATCAGCCGAGAACTCCCCGAGGACATCAATGCCTCACTTGAATCCATCTCTGGTATGGAAATTCATTACGTGCCCATAAGACGAGCTCTGAGAAAGGCGTCTTCCCGTCCAGCTGTTGAACAGAAGAGGGCCAAAGCTAAACAAGCCGTGAAGGGAGCACAATCTCAGACTGAGAATCACAAAGAGACATTGGCCAATCTGCAAGCTGCTCGTGAATTGAAGATCGCCAGAAAAGCCGCATTGGAGGCAGAACTGAGAAATCTGTCAGCTGAAATAGAGGTCGATGACAAGAAAATAGCCGAGCTCCCTGGATTGATAGAAAAGACCCAAGAGGAAGCAATATCGGCCATAGCTGAGGTGAATCAATGTAATGCAGAACTCACCATCCTGTCCGACGCCCAGAAAGATTATCAAGAACGGATGGAGAACTTTCACCAAGCAACATCGAATGTCTGCAATGTAATTGCAAAATATCTGAACATCTAGATGTTTCAATCGATGTGTAATCGAACTGGTCGCTCTTGTAACATTTGCTCTTGCAATTTTATTTCTCTTTTTCTTTGCACATCCTTAACTGCGACGCTGAACGACCCATTCGGTAAAGAAGCGTCAATACCCGAACGGCACTTTGACTCCTTTCAGCCGAGCCAATCAACCGAATATGACTTAGCCTAGAACTCCAAACGACCCAACGGCAGACTGGTCAAGGAAACATCTCCACCTTCCAATTTTCTTGGGATATGCACCACGATCCAGAGCCACGACCTGAGGCCACGATCTGTCTTGCCAGGCCTATAAATGAAAACCGTAGGTGCCCCTAGCTCTCCACCAAGCCTTTAGCTCTCAAATCCTCGCCAATCTCAAGTCTTCTTTTCCAACCAGCGCAAATCCTAGAAGCATGGTGAGCAGCAACAACCGGCGCCGCGCCGCTGACGAGGCGGAGGGGAGCCGCGCCAGTGCGCGCCGGAGGCAATGATCGTCAACTCTTCTTCTACGATTCATCTTTGATCCCCTTTTGTTTTTGACGATCATCCTTGTTTCAGGTTGATTCAATGGAATCCATCCTCTGTGCCGGCCGGTCAGCCCCTGCCGGACGACTCCTCGGAGTCCGACCATTACTCCCCCGTGCCTTACGGGGAACTTGACGCTCTCCGCTTCAAGGCGGAGCTGGAGGTGGCCCAGCGCGAGCTGGAAGATGTCTCCAAAAAGGCTGGCATAGCCGAATTGGAGTGGGAAGACCCGCCGCAAGCGCCGTCGCGAGACCATCGACGGTACGGCTCCGAAACCGCTCTTTGATCCAATCCGGCCTTTGATGCTAATCACCTTTTCTTGCACTTTGCAGCCCGTGACGCCGAGCTCAACCAGCTAAAGATGCTGGTGGAGCAATTGGCCGATAAGGTGAACACCCGCGGAGATATGCCGGCGGAGCGCCCTGCTGCGGTGGAGCACCGTGTGGACGAAGTGGCCACCCATGGCATCCGCTTGGGCACCACTTTGGGCCTGGCCGCCATGGCGACGCACACTGACGTTGACTACTCCATCAGGCCGCGCGGCTTCTGGGGTGGCGCGCCAGAAGACATCGAGGAGATCGAGATCATCTTGGAGCGCCTCGATGGCCACGGCGACGCCATTGCCGAACTCACTCATCCCCAATCTGTGTTGAACAGGCTCTTTGACTAGATTGTACTAGGGATGTTTGATATCGGCAATAAATAAAGAACTTTTGATTCCTGTGCTTGCACTGCGATGATTTTCTTCATGTTTGCATCCGCGAATCTTGTTTTTTCTTAAACGTATTCGGGAACTTGCTTGAGACGAACACGCGAAAACAGATGCCCCTTGGCGCAAAATCCACAGAAGATCCCTGAATCGGCAATCCGTAAGCACTGTTCAGACGAAAACCATTCGTATTCGAGAAGAAAACCCTGCCGCTTGGTATTCCAATAGTGCACGCTGGCCAGTCATCACTCCCAATGCACTCCTTCGGTCAATAAAATAGTCTGCTGAGATGCCCTGCAAATCCACTCGCACACTCATCCATCACTTCTCATATCCTCCTCTGTCCTTAGAGGAAAAAACCCAAAGGCCATGGACAAAGGCAAGCAACCCCAGGAGAGCAGTACTCCGAAGAAACGCACGATTCGAGAGTGAGTTTCCCTTTGATTTACTCCTTGTTCTCTCATATGATCTCGCGCTTTACCTCCTCTCTACCTTTCTTCTTTCAGCCTTGATCTGCTTCCTGAAGAAATCATCGGGACCGAAGATATGCCTGAGTACATCTCTTCTGATTCCTCCCTCGAAGCAGAGGATGCCACGCCTGAACAGAGAACTAGCCATCAATTGTGCCGCCGCGTTCGGCACCTGGTGCATGACCTCAGGGACATCACCACTCGTTGCCAGGCCGAGCGCGAGCGTCGCATGGCTTTGGAGGCATTAGTGGGAGGTAATGTTTCTAACTCTTTCTTGACTTCGCGCCCACATCTGGATTTTTGCCCCTAATAACCACTCCTCTGTTTCAGATGTCTCTGATAGGTACAACAACCTGAAAGCGGCTTGGGACAGCTTGGTGGAGGCAGCAAATCATGGTCACCCCCATGCATTCCAGGTTGCCGTCACGGTGGTCCTGGAGCAACTGAAGAGGGAGCAGCCGAAGAAGCAAAGAAAAGATTGAATCATACTTTCACTTCTTCCTCCAGGCCTTCTGCTTCCCACCTCCTCGAAGTCCTGATCGCCAGGGTTGTTGGATGTAAACCTGCAAGAGGCAGTTGCAATGTAGTTTTGTGCTAAGGGCAATGCATCTAGGCACTGGCCGTTCCTTCTGTTTGGGAATTTTTTGTTCTAAAGGCGGCCTCGTTCTTGAGCGCCGGCTACTCCTGTATCAGATGCATGTAATCCCACTGCTGGTGATCACCGATCGATTTCAATACTAGGATAATATTTCTTCAGATATCTCCCATTTATGGCGGCGGAAAATTCTTCTCCTAGTAAAGTTTTCAACATGTATGCATTACCAGGGACGCATCTGACCACGCGAAAGGGTCCTTCCCAGTTAGGAGACCATTTGCCGAATTCACTGTATTTGGTTCCAATCGGCAGTAACGCTTTCCAAACCAAATCCCATTCTGCAAATTGCCTGACTTTTACTTTCTTGTTATAATACTTGGCAACCCGCAGCTTGTTCTTCTCGATGTTTTCCAGGGCCCTAAGACGGATCATGTGCAAATCTTCTAGCTTGTCCATCATTAAGCCACTGTAATCTTTGGAGCTCAAATCCTTCTGCAAAACCACTCTCCTAGAATCTGATTGTACTTCCCAAGGCAAAACCGCATGGTGTCCATAAACCAATTCATAAGGAGATGTTTTTGTAGCTCCACGAGGGGCCATTCGGTAAGCCCATAATGCTTCACTGAGTACCGAATGCCACCTCTTTGGCTTCTGGTCGATCTTCTTTTGTATGAGCTTGATCATGATCTTATTAGAAGCCTCTGCCTGACCATTAGCTTGGGCATAATAGGGAGAAGAATTAAACAATTTGATTCCCATGCTCTCAGCAAATTCCCTGAACTCCAAGGACACGAATTGGGCTCCTTGATCAATTGTGATCGTCTGAGGGATTCCAAACCGATAGATGATGTGTTCCTTGACAAATTCAACCATGTTTTCCGACGTCACCTTCTTCAGTGGGATTGCCTCAACCCATTTGGTAAAATAGTCTGTAGCCAAAAGCACAAACTTATGCCCCTTGTTGGATGGTGGATTAATCTGGCCAATCAGGTCTATACCCCAGCCCCTGAATGGCCATGGCTTGATAATGGGATTTAATGCTGATGCAGGAACCCTTTGAATATTTCCAAACCTCTGGCAGTCTTGACATCCCTTGTAATACTCAAAGCAGTCCTCCAATATCGTCGGCCAAAAGCACCCATCTTGCCTGATAACCCATTTCATGCGGTAGGCCGATTGGTGTGCTCCACATATCCCATCATGCACTTCATTCATCATCCTTTTGGCTTCTTTGGGACCCAGGCACCGTAACAATACCCCATCTAATGATTTGTAAAACAAATTATCATCCAGAAGAACGAATTTTATGGCCTTGTACCTGAGCTTCCTAGAGACCTTTCGGGATGGATCCTTCAAATAGTCAACGATCTCTTTTCTCCAATCATCCTCCGCAAGATCCGTCCCCAATGCACATATGTTTGTAGCAAACGCTTCTTGACTCTCTTTGTAACCAGAGGCACTCTGAGCCAACCTGTTTGCTTCTTCGTTATGTTCCCTAGGAATATGCTGTAGAGTCACCAACGGAAAGCTCTTCAAGATTTCCCTGCATTCTTCGTAGTAACTCCTCAGTGCTTCACTTTTACATTCGTATTGGCCGTTTAATTGCTTGATCACCAACTCTGAATCTCCATAAACTGCAACCGAAACGGCCCCGGCTTCTCTCAAATATTGAAGCCCTCGAAGCAATGCCTCGTACTCAGCCTGATTGTTTGTAACAGTGGGCTGTATAGGGATGGCAAATTCAAACATCTCACCTCTGGGTGAAATTAATAAAATCCCTACTCCTCCACCTTTGCCACATGATGATCCATCAAAAAACAAGGCCCAAGGAGTAATTTCAAGCAAATCAATTGATGGATCACGATGTTCAGTTATAAAATCGGCAATGATCTGACCTTTAATAGCTTTTGCCGATTCGAACTTTAACTCAAACTCTGATAAAGCCAAGATCCATTTGCCAATCCTGCCATTCAAAATTGGCATAGATAACATGTGTTTTATTACATCGAACTTAGAGTATACAATGCATTCGGCATTCAACAAGTAGTGCCGAAACTTTGTACACGAGTAGTACATGCACAGGCACAGCTTCTCTGCAGCCGAATACCTGGTCTCGAGATCAAGTAATTTTCGGCTAAGATACGCTACTACCCGCTCCTTTCCTTCGAACTCTTGAATAAGGGCCGATCCAATGGATTGGGTATCGGCCGCCACGTACAACTTGAAAGGCTTATCCAACTGAGGAGGACCAGTACTGCTGGCTCCTTCATGTACTGCTTGATCTCGTCAAAAGCCTTTTGTTGTTCGTCACCCCATGTGAACTTCTGATCTTTCTTAAGTTTCAGCAATGGAGAAAACGGCAAAACCTTCTGTGACAGATTTGAAATGAATCTCCTTACGAAATTAATTTTGCCGAGCAGTGATTGCAACTCCTTGAGATTAGTTGGAGGGACAACTTCATCAATGGCCTTCATGCTTTTTTTGCCAACTTCATTCCCTCCTTCGTGGACTAAAAACCCCAAGAATTCTCTAGCTGATACCCCAAAAGCGCATTTGTTTGGATTCATCTTCAAACCATGCTTTCGGGTGCACTCCAAGGTCCTTTTCACATCTCCCAAATGTGTGTCAGGACTTAGGGACTTGATCACGACATCATCAATGTAAATTTCAACAACTTTGCCGATCAACTCGTGAAAGATGTAATTCATGGCTCGCTGATAAGTTGGACCGGCATTTTTCAACCCAAATGTCATGACTATCCACTCAAACAGGCCTATATGACCAGGACATCTGAAGGCCGTCTTTGATTTATCTTATATTGCCATAAAAATTTGGTTGTATCCCGCATTGCCATCCATGAAACTGATAACTTTGTGCCCAGCAGCTGCGTCAACCAACAAATCGGCAACATGCATGGGGTAACCATCCATAGGAGTAGCTCTGTTTAAATCCCTGAAATCTATGCAAACCCTCATCTTTCCATTCTTCTTGTAAACAGGGACAATATTAGAGATCCACTCCGCGTATCTGCATGGCCGAACGAAGTTTGCATCAAGTAATCTTTCAACTTCTTTCTTCACATCGGCCAATACTTCATCCTTGTAGATTTTCCGGGGTGGTTGCTTGTATGGTTTAAAACCAGATTTGATTGGCAACCGATGCTCAACAATGGAACGGTCCAGTCCAGGCATCTCCGAATAATCCCAGGCGAAGCAATCTTTATATTCCTTGAGTAGCTTGATTAATTCCTCCCTGAAGTCTGATTGCAAGTTTGCGCTGATGAATGTCGGCCTTGGTTTGTCACCGCTTCCAATGTCAACATCCTCTAATTTATCGACCGACATGAATCCTCGCCCCAATTTGCCATCAGTACCGTCGACGGGGTTATCCATTAAAAATTGCTATAAGAGCCGATCGCTTGAATCGGCCGTTGATCGGCCGCCGACAGCTCAACAGACCTTCTCTCCGCCTTTCCCCGAGAAACATCAATGCCTTGATACTCCCGAAAAGCCGGTTCCATATTTGCAACGCTCACGGAGTCATCTCGCTTGGACCACCTCAATATCATCATCTACCCATTGGATGAGCCGTCGATGCATGGTAGATGGGACGCAAGCGGTTGGCGTGAATCCGATCCCGTCCAAGCGAGGGCCGTAGGCTCCTTTACCTTTGATAACAAAGAAGGTTGTGAGCGAGTGTCTTGGACCCGATCATCAGATCCACGTGGGCGCATCCCTTGGTGTCTGAAGGATTCCCGGCGAAATCATTCAGTATTATGCTTGTAGGTGCCGGATCGCCGGGGCCCATGCCAAGTTTTCTGAAAGTGGTGTATGGCATTACATTGACCGCCGCTCCACCGTCGACAAACATCTTGGTCAATGGCTTGCCATTGACATATCCCTTCAAGTATAGCGGCCTCATGTGTCGATTTTTGGCCGGTTTGTCGAAGACGGCTTGCTTGGCTAGCACCAGTTGCACCATCAGTCCCTCAAGCTGCTCATCATCGAGGGACGCCTCCTCCTGCACAACCTGATTAGCAGGAGCCATAAATTCATTCGGCAGAAAATATACCATACACGCCGGAGCCGAACGGTTTGACCCTTCAGGTTTATCCTTTGGACGCCACACCTGTCTTGTCTGGATCCCTACCTGCCTCAGTTCACGGTTCCTCAAGCGTTGAACCCTCCTCTTCTGACTCTTTCTCAGGCCGGGCGGGCACCATTGCCCCTTTTGCCAGATGTACTCGTCCTCGTCTTTCTCTTGATCTGCCCACCTCAAATCAGCTTGTCTCTTCCTGGGATGATCAATGACTTCAATTTTTGACGCCGATCCTCGCTAGGATGTATCCTTCCAATTCTTTCATGGACGGATCGGCGATTGGCAGTCTCCCGCCTATACTCAAAATACCTATCACTGCATTCAGGGCAATTCCTCAGCGTGGGAAGCTTCAACCCTTCATTCCAGCAGTGCATGAAGAATGCACACCCCCAGTGCGCGCGCTCCTGCTCGCGCGTATATTGCTCCAGATCTCTCCTGCGTGCTTCCTCTTCGGCCCTGCGCCTCTCCTCCTCGTTCTTTCGTTTCGGTAGCGCTCTTTTTCCGGTCCGGCGCCGCCACTCTATTGAGGAGGATAGGCGTGGTCACCCCGGGTTTGGCTCGGACGATTCCCCCGATCTCGACATGGCTCTTGAGAACGCGGGGGGCCTCACCATGCACCTGCTCCAAGGTCACTTGACGTTCGGGTCTCTTCGCTCCATCCCGCCTTGCCTTGGTTGAAGTCAAGACTTTGACCTTGCCCTTCTCCTCGGTCGTCACCATGTTGATGGAAAAGCCTACCATGTTCGAGGAAAAGGGTGGCCGTCCGCTTCATCTTGTTATCAATTTTGAGATGTCCCTCCCGGATAGCTTTCCGGATCCTCATCCCGAAGACCCCGTAGTCATTGATGGAGTGCGAGTTCCCCGTCATGGAAACCACAAGTAACGTTTCTCCTTTACTCCATCGGGCCGAAGCATGGAATGCCCTTCAGGCAATTTGATTCGGCCTTCCTTCACCAGGAGCTCAAACAGCTTATCAGCTTTAGTGATGTCGAAATCATAGGTGCCTTTGGTCTGTTTGACCCAGCGCTGATTCATGGTCAACGGTTCTTTCCCCCACATGATTTCGGCTGCAGCCACATCCTGGTCATCATCAGAGTCCTCCGTTTGGTCGGCTTTGTCCAAAAATTGGTTGTAGATATCCGCCACGTCGTGCTGTTTGCCGAACCTGGCATCTTTCTTGAAACCGTAGGCTTGGTTGCTCATCAGCGACAGTTTTTGGGACAGTTGGCCCAGGTTATCGAACTCCATGCCAAACAGCTTCTCACGCACGGCCGGGAGCATCCCGGCAACAGCCATGTCGGCCAACTGGTCATCTGGCAGATTAAGCGAAAAACACATGCCCTTGACTTCCCTGAACCTCCTGATGAACTCCAAGGGCGTCTCACTGTGCCTCTGCTTCAGGGTGGCGAGGTCGATCAGCTTCTTTTCCGCGCTACCGCTGAAATAGTGGGCGTGGAATCTCCGTTCCAGCTCTCTCCATGTGCTAACTGATTGAGGGGGCAAAGATGAAAACCATTGGAACGCCGCGCCCGTCAGTGACATGGGGAAGTATCTGACCCTGAATGCTTCTTCAGATGAGCACTCCCCAAGCTGCATCAAGTAGCGAGCAATATGCTCCGTCGTGCTCGTGTCATCCTCGCCCGAGAACTTTGTGAATTCCGTCGGAGGCTTTACTCTTGGCGGCGGATCACGTTGTAGTACCATTCCGGAACGGAGGCGTGTAGGCGGTGTCCTTGCATTTTTGGTTTGAGGCCGAATTGATTCGCATCAAGTCGGCCATCTTCTCGTGCCAGGATATCATCCTCCCCGCGTGCCCGTAGCTGGTCCGTAACCCGGATTCAGGAGAGCATCGATGGCTCCGTAGTTCCCCACCTCGTGGTAGCCCCCACCGTATAAATTCCTCTCGGCTTTCGTTGCTAGCCGGAGCAATCCCGTAGCCGGAAGCAAGCGGGGCCGCAGGCGAGCCGAATGCCGCTCTCCGTACGTGGGCCGGGTACGGGTTCGGGCCGTTGCACGGAGTTGACCCGCGCCGCCCGCGGTGGTGGCCGGACCGGTCGCCCTCCCCGCGGCCCGCAAAGGGGGGCTAAACCGGCCGACCCCCAAGCACCTTGTGGAGGAGGGCCGGAAAGCTTGGCTCCCGGCCGCTGCGCGGAGGAGGCCGGGCCGGGCCGGCTCGCAATGGCGGTTGAGAACCGGACTCGCCCATCTCCACGGTGCCTCCTTGAATGGGTGTTTTATTGAACACCGCTCCATGCCCGGACCGAAGACACCACCATCATTTGTTTGAACGCACCCGGAAAGCTCTATGGTGCCTCGCTTAGGACGTGGTCCGCGGTATCTCGAACGCTTGCATGCATTCCTCTCTTTCCCCGCCGGGTTGTAGCGTCACTCTCCCCCGGCAACAACACCCCGGGCATCTCATTTTTCATGTATGGGACGCCACTCCTATTCTTCTTGAATGATAGCAAGCACTTTTGTTGGAATTGGTCCACGGCATCCTGCCGGTACCGTTGCCGCCGTTCGGAGAGAGGTCTTCGATGTTGACATCCATGATATCCCCGATGTCGTGCATCTTGATTTTCGGGCCGTGGTCCCACCGGGCGTGCCAAAAAGTGTGTTGACGCAAAATCCGCACCTAGCGCCAAGCACACAGCAAGCCGAAAAAGCCGACTTCACACGTGAAGAGATCACAAGACGTGCCGACCAATTCCCCGAAAATTAACAAAAGACAAAGTAGTTAAATTCCAAAGCTTGGAACTTGCCGGTGGTACCGCACGGTTCCATATTTACGGCTATAGAGCCAAATGGGATGACACATAGCTATAGAAAGCTATCTCGCAAAGAACCGAAACCATTCGGGAGCTTTAAAAGGGAAAAAGTAACATAGCCGAATAGATGACGTAAGCATGACGACGATCGGTCTTCATTTGGACAAAGATGCACGTGCGCAAGACCGTGACCGATCCCCGTGATGATCAACATTAGATAATAAATGAAGTAAAAGCGCGAGCATAAACATGTAATAAACAAGCACGCATAGGCCCAAAGCACTAGTCTACCGCATGTCTAGGTACTTTAAAACCCGTCGGTACGACACCAAGCGAATCTATCCACCGCATGATACAACTTGCTTGGGATCGTGCCACCTTCCACAAATAGATCTATCCACCGCATGATACGATCTAAATATGGAAAGCTAAAAGCATACAATATTTAAAGCATAAATTATGCACGTGTTCTACTCATGAAGAACATAACCGAACACGGCTGAACAGCCGATTCGGGGTCCGTGAAGAAGGAACGAACATTAACAAGTAAGATAAATCTATCAGATTGGTTTGAAATCTAATCCACCGGATGATTAGCTCCAAAACAACCCAAAAACCTGCATCTACCGCATGATACCCGGTTCTTTCAAGATTTATACAAGCTTTGGCAAGCTTGAACCCGCAACACGTAACAACCTAGATCGACTCGGTTTCGGCTATCAAAGAACATGTGATCCACGTGTTATTGAAGCTATGGGTACAAGCTCGAATCTCATGAGGATCGCCCAAGGGAATAAAGCCGATCCAAACCAATCTAGATTGGGCAAAAGGTGTTACATGAATTTAAACATAAAGCGAAAATTCAAAGCAACACAGGGTAACTTAATGAATCTATTGAATCTTGCCAAAATTCAATACAGCCGATAACTAGCTTCAAGCTAGATCTTAGCCTACCGCATGGCTCATGACCTAACAAGAAACCTTCTTGAACCAAGCTTGAATCTACCGCATGGCACTAAGCATGGTAACAAGACTACTTGCATCGCATCTAAATCCACCGCATGATACTAGATATGATACAAGGTTGCCGGTACTCACGGAGGTCGACGGATCGATGAACCCTCTCGAAGAACTCGACGACACAACAAATGGACTCTAGGGTTTGGCGTAAAGCCGGTTTGTATTGAGAATGATTTCGTCTCTCCGTTACATACATTCAGGGTTCATATTTATACCCTGCCAAGCACGACCTCGAATGGATTTGATACCTAATTTATCTCTAAGCTTGATCGCTTATCCATCCATTCGTCCTTCTCGCTCGGCCACGTCACCACATAATCCCGCAAATTCGGCTCAACGGTTCCTTGCCGAACGGAAGCAGATAGCCGACCGCGGATTTTTCTGCCGAATGCGTCTGAAGAAACCTTCCTTCCGCCGGACGGATTTCTCACCGAGTTGGACCCACAAGTTAGACTCCTTACCAAATTTTGGTGTTAACACCTAGCGCTCAAATCGTTCGTCGCTGTCGCCACCCATCGGAGCCGGCCGCCGACGTTGATCTCCGCCGCCGCCGTCTCTTTCATCGGTTCCTCGCCCACCGAAGCTCCTACGCGATGTAAGGACCCATTCCCCGCCCTCCTTTTCGCTTGAACCGAACCGTAGGGCACGCCGCCACACACCGGCCACCGGCGACCCGCCCCCATGCGGTGCTAGCCACCATGGCCGCCGGAGCCGCCTTCCCAACCACCTGAGAAGCTTTCCCATCGTCCTAGCTTCGTGTAGAGCCAAACACCGTCCGAAACCGTGCTCCCTAGCTCCAGTTAGCGTTCGTCGGTGAACCTCCGGCGAGGTCTCGGCCGGGCGCCGCCGCGCGGCCGGCCTAGCGCCGCCGTCGGGTGCACGCGGGCGACCCCGGCCGCCCGATCACGCGGCCAACGGCCTAGATTAGAAGGGGACGAAACCCCCTTGGCTTGGTCCACCGTGGACCGAGGGGGCTTGGTCCACCGCGCCGGCCTACGACCGCGCCCGCCGCCCGATCTGAGATCGACGGCGCAGATCGCGCCCAGCCCGGTCCACCCAGAGGCCACTGGCTGTTTTGTGGAAAACCCCCTGGAATTCTTTAGTATCACAACCGTACCCTTCCACCTTTAAAGATCCTCACATTTAGGTCCTGTTTTTATTGTTTTGACCCCTGTCTTATTAGAAAATCCTACCCGAGGTCCAGAACACGCTTTTAATGGCTCAGACCTTCTGTTTTTAAGTATATTTACATTTTAGCCCCTGTTTTCTTGCTGTTAGGTCCCTGGAAAGTTTAATTTATCGCAGATTAGTCCCTATACCTTGTTTTTTGCGTATCTTCCCTGTTATAGCTCCATTTTTAGCGTTCTAGTAGTCCATGCAATCGTCTCAGTGAGCCCGTCACTTTAGTAGCATGTTTTCAGTCTTTAGGATTGATTGGTGATCTGTTTTATTTATTGTATGCTTTATGTGTGAATCGTAGATATCGTGCTTGTTTCAACTGAGCGACCTCTCGGGGACGATCAGGAACAGTTGTTTGAGGAAGAGGAAGATTTTGCTGTAGCTGAAGAAGGCAAGTGGTCTTCTCCCCCTGCATGTTCTATTTTTGTCCTATATAACTGCATTATAAATAAAGTTTACTTTTATGATATCATTGCATTAATTTGACGGGAATACCTTTTAAGAACTTACCTAGATCTTTTACCCTGATCCTTGGCCTAGCCCCTTTTAAATAATGTTTTGGGTAGAAATTGCTAGTTGCTCAACATGGGTTGGATAAATGGGTCTTTTATGGAAATGATCTATGTTTAATAATTAATGTTTTGGGTAATGCAAGAAAACTTGATTTAATCACCCAAGAAAACATGCGCAACCACAGTGTCACATGGCTCTGACCTTAGCCGAATAATTAGGTGTGTGATCGTACTAGTGGCCCTTTTCCGAAAGGAGCAGAGGGGGATCCGGGTTGCAGGGGTATAGCCCGGTCCTTTTGGGGTAGTAGCCTTTGCTAAGGTGCTGACCACTAGGGAGGGTTATGATCCGCCCTGATCTGTAACTATGCGGGTCGTTAGTCTTTTGCATGCCTTTGTAAAGGCTTCGTAGCGTCCCTATGTAATCACACCTCGGAAGTGTGGTATGGTGCTTGGCCGCATCGTATGGTTGGGTTTAAAGTTCTTCGGAGCTTTTACTCGAACCGTGGGTACAAGTGTGCAAACTTCGCAAAGTGTAAAACTGATCGATCAGCCGTGCTCACGGTCATGAGCGGCTTGGACCCTCACATGATTAATAAACTTAAAGACGAGATAAATTGTGGTTGGTGAAGTTCGATGAGCTTGGGGTGTTTTGTATTTAAGTTTTCTTAAGTGGGATGGTACGAACTTACACATAGTAAATAGGCGTTCTTTAGTTAAAACTTGACCAACATTAAAATGCTAACCGCTGCAAAACCTTAGCCTACCTTGATAGCCTTGCATTTTTCCCCCACTTGCTGAGCTCCAACCATAAGAGTGCTCAACCTTGCTTATCGTTGTTCAGAGGAAAATTTTGGAGGGGAATTCTACGACGACTACGATGAGATCTGAGGCTTGCGGACCCCCCAGTCAAGTGCCTGTGGGAGCGGAAGACGAGGACTCGACAAGTAGTTATCGTTTTCCGTTGTTAGAGACCTTCGAGTCTCCCGCATGAGTGTAATAAGTGGTTAAACTCTGAAATACGTTTTAATACTGTTTATGATATTTCACTCATTTTCGTCTATCATATGTGTGTAAACTGATCCTGGCGCACATATGAGATGCACTTGGTTCCTCTTCGGAAATCAGGTGTGACACTGGGGAACGAAGATCTGGCTATCCTAACCGATCTATGTAACTCCGGCGACATGTCTCAGTGTGAGATAAACAAGGGCAACATCATCGACTTCACGGATGAAGAGCTCTCACCTGAAGATCGTCAAGCTATGGAGGATTTCATGAAGCAAAGAGCTGAACGAGATCGCCAAGAAGTAGAGAAGCTCATGAAGGATAAGGCTGAGAACGATCAACTTCACTACTTGTCGCATTTCAAGAAGACTCGCGAAGGCAAGGTGAAGAAGATCAAGGAAGTCACCTTCGACACTCCACCGCCTGAGGTACCACCCAATGTGAGCACGTCATCATCTCCATCCTCTTTTGTTACCGTCAATGATCTTACTACTGTGATGGATAGCTTTCGTTTATCTATGATTGAAAATATGCAAAACATGGTAGATAAGAGTCTAGGTAAACGGGTGGAGGGTGATGATAATGTTACATCTGGTTCTAAAGCTGTGGCACCTCGGACCCCATCTATTAATACATCGGCTGCACATACGGTTAATCCTCAGTTTGGCATGTCGTTGAATTATTTCGCGGGACAAACACCACCGCCGCCGTCTGGTCGAATAGGCCGGTCAGACCGCTTGGTCCGACCGATCAGACTGGCCCTGGTGCTATGGTTCCTTTTCCCTCGTCTCCGAAACCTATAGTTACCATTCCTCCCGTTCAGGCCGCTTCTGGCCGATCCGGTGGGAATACTTCAGTAGCTCAAGGTATTCCATTTATGGTTCTGTTTGAAACAGGCGTTGGGTATGGTTGCGCACCTAATCCCCAAGTTAATAGCCGTTTGCAACACCATACTTCTGGCTCGTACACGCAGCCAAATATGATGCAATCAAATGCTCCACTACGCCAATGCCAACCACCATCCGGGAAGTCATCGATAGGTTTAATGTTAATCTTGCTAAACAAATGAAAGATGACTATGGGATAGAAGTGGAAAATAAAAATCTTTCATATAGAAAACCGTATCCTTCTAGTTTTGATTTGGTTCCCTATCCTATTGGTTGGCGTTGTCCAGAATTTGTGAAGTTTAATGGGGATGACAGCAAAACTACTTGGGAGCATGTTAGTCAATATCTTGCTCAATTAGGAGAAGCTAGTGCCATAGGAGAAATAAAAGTGCGATTATTTTCTTTATCTTTAACTGGCAATGCTTTTTCATGGTTTGCTTCATTACCTGTTAACTCTATTCGTACTTGGGAACAATTGGAGCAAAAATTTCATGACCACTTTTATAGTGGAGATAATGAATTGAGGTTGAGCCATTTAACATCGGATAAACAAAAGCATGATGAATCTGTTACTAGCTACATTAGAAGGTTTAGAGAAACCAAAACGTTGTTATAATCCTGTTATATCCGAAGGATCGATGGCGACTAGAGAGGGGGGGAGTGAATAGGAGCCGGTAAAAATTCTTTCCAAAGAACCCGGCCTATGTCCTACTCAAATCCCGGTCACACACAAGCGATGGATCGAATCACGCACCAATCGCCAAGACCACGAGGTTATGGATCAACCTCTAGCCTTAGGAACGATTCCTAGAAGCACACGCGGAAGCACTAGAAAGGGAAGGAAGGAATCGAAACAAACAAAGACCGCACACGGCTCTCGGCCGATCGTCCGGCCGGCAAGGTGCGGACCGTCCGCGATGAATCGCGCGGACCGTCCGACTCGCTCCCGCGGACGTCCGCGCCGACGTCGCGGACCGTCCGGCCCTTCCCGCGACCGTCCGTTAAATCACACGAACGAACCAAAGCCACCCACGAACCACGGACCGTCCGCGGGGAGCACGCGGACCGTCCGCCCGGCACCCGCGGGCCGTCCGCCCAACACCGCGGACCGTCCGAAACTCCGTCCAACCAAAAACCAAAATCGCGACGGATCGAAACGAAAGACGAGCAAGAACATGAAGAACATGGGACGAACCCTAGCCGCGCGGACCGTCCGCCCGGTCCTCGCGGACCGTCCGCCAAAGTGCGGACAGAGCCGAAAACGCCCGACCTCGAAAGTCAACTCCCCCAAATCATCATCGGATTTCCCAAACGGTTGAAGCCGTAGAGACAAGGGTTTGGGTACTTGAAAAGCGTCACACAAGGATGCTATAGCCCAAAAATCTTGCCTCCTAACTCCCTAAATCACCGGGAATCGCGAATCCTTTGAGCACCACCAAAAGCTAGAGCACCGAACGAAAACTCACGAATCGAAGTGGTTTCCGCGTTTGAGGGCACAAGATCAAGCACAAAGATGCACAAGACATCTATCCATGTTTCCCTCAAAGAAATCCGGGAGAAACCCATTCAAATCCGCGGAATCACACCGGGAACAAAGGCACGAAAACAAGCACAAAAAGCCACGAAAAACAACCCCGAATCTTCTATACAAACCAGGAAAGATTCACAAGGTCTAGCATGCCGCCCTAGCATCCATCCCTCTCAACAAATCTCTCATGAAGCTCTCATGCTAGCCTAGAGAAAATAGGAAGGAAAATAGCTACGAAAATAAGAAAGAGGAGGGAGCAAATGAAACCCTAAGTCCCGGAGAGAGAGAGCCATCAACACACACTCCAGGCTTATATATCAGGTCCCGCCGGAGTGGTAAATGACTCGACTACCCCTAACTAAACTACTGGCGATACAACCCACGCAGGGGCACTTTGGTAATGTTTGTGGGGGGTCTTGCCATCGGACGGCCACGCCTTTGCCGCACCCCCGCGTCCTCCCGACGCAAGCCATGCGATCCCGCCACGTGTCCTCCGCCTCGAAGCTTCCCGACACGCCCGATCCCGTCTCCGTCGTGTTGGGCCTTCGGACTTGGTTTTGAGGCCCAAACCAAGAAACCGTCCGCCGATGGTTTTGTGGGCAAACCACCAAACCCCGCGTGCCCGGTCCGGCCTCCCGCCAAACCACTTGACTTGACCGCCACCGTGCACCGGCTCACTTGTTCATGACTTCGTCTTGCTTGTGTCGCCACCATGTGGCCCGCACCCGGGCCCCGCCGTCCACCGGTCCCTCGAACCGAGCCTACTTGTCTCTCCATCTCCCGGAGGCCCCTCAAGGCCGAAGACCTTTCGCGCCCGTTCTTCACCCGCAACAACACGAACTAGGCCGCAGCCTACACCTCGCGCACTAAGCCAAGAGTCGCTCCAACACCCGTTGTCAATCACTCATCACCGAGGAGCGGTCATCCATCGACCACCGGGACGTTCCCCGGTCCTCAATCTCCCCCTTGATGAGTGCATTGACAACACACAACGCAAAATGAAATTCGAGAGAAAAAGAGAAAGAAAGAAGAAAGAAAAACAAGGAAGCTCAACTCATGACCAAAACCAAAGAAAGGCGAAGAAAGGTCACAAGCCAAGCAAAGCACAAACTCCACATCAAAAACAAGAAGAAAGCTCCCCCTAAACAAATGCAAGCTCCCCCCCCGAACATGTGGATGCAAACTCATGCAAACTCCCAAATTTCAGCTCACCTCTTCTGCAATTTCATTAAGCTCACCTCTTCTCCCCCTTGTTGACAATGTATGAATCAAGGTGAAAATGCGTAAATGCAAAGCAAAGCATATAAACATCTACATGAGCTTCTCAAATAGGCCAAATCTAGTGTCAAAGGCTAAAAAAAAGACAAAGATCACACACATGAATCATAGAATAGTCAAAGCATTGCCACAAGTAATATATGAAAATACAAGCATGTGACAAAGCAAAATTTTCAGATTTAAGCAGCTTTTACCAAAAGAAGGCTCGCTTCACATGTAAAAGCCTATCCATGTCACACTTGAGCCACAAACATGCATACCATTCAAAGATCATACAAGGATATCAAATTCTCAAAAAAAGATCATGGCAAACACCCATAAAGCAAAGCATGTCATGTCAAAGCTCATGAGCCATGTGTCCACTTCGGGGAGACTTCTCCACCGGTGAACATCATGCAACATGTTTAGCACCCATATGTGAAAGATAATACATTTTAAGCATAGACATGATGGATGGAGCATTTTTCAAGCATTCACACTTCTTTTCAGATTAATTCATTTCATGGTACATGAAGTGCCTTTTGCGGCAAAAAGAAGCTTATGCTCCCCCATGAATGCAACATAGGCTAAACATTCACAATGATATTCGGCCTTTGGCCCAAATGCAAGAACAAGGCATCCAAGCACAATCTAAGCATGAAAAGCACATTTAGACCAAACTGTGACATGGATACACAACTACACACGAGTGGAGCATATTTCATCAAAAATTAGTCAAGTTTAGCATTTATTTCAAAAGAGGCTATCTCAAAGACACATATATCTCAAATATTCCAAGAGCATAGCCTCACATCACCATTTCTCCACACATATGACCAATATCTCACAAATAGCCAAAGAGACTCAAATATGGCATATGGAAGAAGCTCATCATCCTAAAATGCAATATGATACAAATGCAACATGATATATGACAAGATGGCTATCCTACCATGGTTTGTACATCAAGCAAAGCATGTATATACATCAAAGTAAAACATGGTATGATACATATGGTACAAAAGGAAATCCCCCAAGAATCAACTAGAAAGGGCAACAAACCCCAAGTTCCCCCCGCAAGCGCACAAATGTAGCTTGGTCGAGAGGCTTTGTGAAAATGTCTGGCAAGCCGATCTTGGGTAGGGACATGGCTCAACACAATGGTTCCTTTCTCCACATTGTCCCTCAAGAAATGATACCTCACTTCTATATGTTTGGTTCCGGAGTGAAGCACCGGGTTTTTGGCTACGCTTATGGCACCGGTGCTATCACAAAGAAGTGGGATCCGGGTGCACTCCTCACCAAAGTCTCTCAAAGTGTATGAAATCCACAACAAAGGGGGAGCAACAACTCGCGGCGGCAACATACTCGCCTCCGTGGTAGACCGAGCTACACTAGACTCGCTTGCGGGAAGACCATGAGACCAACGAAGACCCAAGAAACCGGCAAGTACCGGAAGTAGACTTCCTCTCGACTCGACAACCAAAGAAATCCGCATCGGAAAAACCATGAAGAGACAGAGTCGAGGAGGAAGAATACCAAAGGCCAAGACCAGGGGGCGGATCGTAGGTACCGAAAATCCTCTTGACGCGCCCGTCGATGTGATGTCCTCGGCGAAGCCTCGAAAACGAGCGCACGGACACACACTGAACTGTATGTCTGGCCTCGTCGCCGTCAAGTAGAGGAGGGAGCCGATCATGCTCCCCGTACTCCCGCCGGTCCACTGGTTCTCCGTCTTCATCCGCATCCAAAGTGGCCGTACTCCCCATGGGAGTCGACATCGGCTTCACATCTTGCATCCGGAACTTCCTCGCATGTCTTTCGTGTACTTGGTTTGATGCACAAATGTACCGTCCTTCACTTGCTTGATCCGCAACCCGAGAAAGTACCGCAACTCGCCCATCATGCTCATCTCGAACTCCCCGCTCATCTCATCCGCAAACTTGGCAACAAGGTTATGTGACGAGCCACCAAAGACAATATCATCCACGTATATCCGAACAATCAACAAGTCATTTCCATGCTTGAGGAGAAACAAGGTTCTATCCACGGTACCCATCGCAAACCCTCTCGCTCAAAAGAAAACCACTCAATCTCCCATACCAAGCACGGGCGCCCGTTTCAACCCATACGAGCCCTTTCAACCCGTATACCCCGTGTGGGTACAACTCGCTCTCAAACCCGTGTGGTCGCTTCACATACACCTCCTCCTCTATGACCCCATTCGAAAAGCACTCTTCACGTCCATCCGAAACAACTTGAACCCTTTAGCCACGGCAAAGGCTAGAAGGATCCGAATTGCCTCAAGACGGGCCACAGGAGCAAAGGTCTCCTCATAGTCGATCCCCTCCTTCGACTAAACCCCCGAGCAACAAGTCCGGACTTGTTCCTCACAACCATCCCATTCTCTCCCTCTTTGTTCTTCCAAACCCACTTGGTTCCTATGGGATGGCAATTTGGAGGTGGTTCAACTAACTCCCACACCTGGTTCCTCTCAAAGTTTTCCAACTCCTCATGCAAAGAATTGACCTAGTTTGCATCAAATAAAGCATGTCCAATGTCCTTGGGCTCAAAAGTGGCAACAAAAGCAGCATGAGCAAAATGAGTGGAATTCCTGGACCTCGACCGTGTAGTGCGTTCGTCGATGTTCCCAATGATCTTCGAAAGGGGATGCACTTCTTGAATCCGCCAGGGAGACTCACGCCTCGAGACTACCTCCCCCTCAACTTCAGCTTCTCTCGCTTGGTCCTCTTGTTGCACCGTCGTTGTCCATGATGTAGACAATCCATGCTCCAAAGTGGTCGTAGGGGAAGTAGTGGGTACATGCTCGCCTTCGGGCGCATGGTTCTCCCCATCATCATCTCCACTTCATCTTTCTCCTCCTCAAAGAGGTCCTCGGCCATCTCTTCATCACCCGCACATTCAAAGCCAAGAGAGGTACATGGCATTGTCTCGTCGAAGGTCACCTCGCAAGTCTCCATGATTTTGTTAGTCTCAAGGTTAAGCACCCTATAGGCTCTAGAATGGTTAGCATATCCAAAGAAAATACCATCACTAGACCTAGCCTCAAACTTGTCGAGTTTTCCCTTCTTCAAAATAAAGCACTTGCAGCCAAAAACTCGGAAGTGACTCACCTTGGGTGCCCGACCATGCATAAGCTCATAACGGTCTTCTTCTTGAAAGCTCGCAATAAAATCCTCGTTGGAAACATGACAAGCCGTATTGACCGCCTCGGCCCAATACCTCCTAGGAGTCCCGTGCTCATCGAGCATCGTCCTAGCCATCTCACAAAGAGTCCGATTTTTCCTTTCCACGACTCCATTTTGAGGGGGCACATAAGGGGTCGAATACCGATGTTCAAGACCTAGATCACGACAAAAGGCATCAAAACGAGAGTTCTTGAACTCGCAGCCATTATCACCGCGGATAGCTCGAATAGCATTCCCATGCCTCTCGTTTTTCAACCTCACGATCGGATCTCGAACAAAACCAAATGTCTCACTCTTATCCTCCAAAAAGAACACCCGTGCATAGCGAGAGTAATCGTCCACCACAACAAGGACATACCACTTCCCACCCACCGAGCGAACTCGAGCCGGCCCAACAAGGTCCATATGCAACGGCTCGTCGGACGCTCGGTCATGACATCGGTCGGGGGTGGATGGGGAGTGGCTACCATCTTACCATGCCTACAAGGAGCACAAACCAAATCCTTCTCAAGCTTCAACCTCGGCAATCCTCGGACAAGGTCAAGACCACTCAAGCGGGAAACCAAATCAAAGCTCAAGTGTCCCAACCGCCTATGCCATTTCCACAAATCAGAAGAAGGACCGGCCATCAAACAACGAGCAGGACCCAAAGAACGAGAGAAATCAGCCCTGAAAATCTGACCCTCGGGGATGATCATACGGACAAGGTCACCTCGAGAATCAAGCAAACGAGACTCGCCAGACTTGAAACGCACCTCAAAACCCTCATCAAGCAACTGAGAAACCGAAAGCAAGTTAAAACCCAAAGACTTCACAAGAGCCACTCTCTTCAACGTTACCTTGTCACTCACATGCACAACACCCTCTCGAAAGCACCCTACCTCGTCCATTGTCCCCAAATGTGATGTACATCTTTTCCTTCACCGGGGTGAGGCCGGAGAACCACTTCTTATCTCCGGTCATGTGTCGAGAACAGCCGGAGTCGATCAACCAAATGTCCTCCAAGCCTCCCCGCCCGTAGTCGAAACAAGAACGAGAGTGAGCTAGCGACTCGACACCGGGGTTAGCACAGAGAAAGTTAAACCGGTGTCGAGCCATCTCGCTCAAAAGAGGGGTTAGCAAACATCACTCCCTTGCCACCAAACTTCCCATGTCCCATGGGAGGAGTACGAGCACCACGAGGGGGAAAACGTGGTCCGTAGTTCCTCCGGAACCCAAAGCTGCGATCATCTCCCCTAAACCCGTACCGAGGACGAGTAGGAGGACGTCCAAAGAAACCACCACGAGCCCGACCAAACCTCTCACCAAAGACGCACACCATCATCTCTCCTGACAAACCTCTCACCACCACCTCTCTGTGGGAACCTGCCAACACTCCTCACACTTCCCACACCCCGTGGAAGTGGCACTCTAGGCTCAGGAATACCGCGAGACTGGCGATACCTGTCCTAGTTTGCTTGCTCCCTAGCAAGCCTCTCATCCCTCTTCCTCTTGTAGCAAAACTCTGCAAGATGCCTCTCCTTGCCACAATACTCACACCTGAAGGGGATGGGTTTTGGTTTTGGCTCTGGCTTCTCTCTAGGCTTCTCACCCTTCTCACCCACAAACTTCACTGGTTTCTAGAAATCATTTGTCTTAGGTGGGAATTTGGGTGGATCTTGGGTTGTGTCAAGCTTGTTGCAAAGGTGGTTGGGCTTTGGTGTGAAAGAGTTCTTGTGTGCTTTTGGGAGTGGGACTTGGATCTCTCCGATCACCTCAAACTCGGTGTTAGACTCAACACACTTCTCATACATGCTCTCCCCACTGTTCTCTCCCACTTTCTCACCCAACTTCTCAAACCCCAAACCATGACCATCAGCTCTCTTGAACTCCTCAATCATGATTTTCAATTGAGGTTCCCGCCCGTACAACCAACCCAACACTTTCCTCAAATAGTCATTCTCCTCATAGATGACATCCAACCGGGAAGTAAGCTCAAGATTACGCAAAGTGACTTCATCACGCCTAGAACATGCATTTGCAACAGGAGATTTCAAAGATGCTTCCAAAGAACTAATGGTAGAACGAGCATCGACAAGCTTAGCATGCATAGTAGGACATGATTTGCAAGCACCAAGCAAAGTAGGTCTAGCCTTAAGCTCATCATGTTCAGTCCTAAGAGCATCTAGTTGAGCCAAAATAGAAGCATTCTTTTCATTAAGCATTTTGATCTCATTCAACCAAGCATCACATTCAACACATTCAACATCATCGGAGTAGTAGGAGCAAGTTTCAAAGAGTCATTTTCAAGTTTCAATTCAAGCAATTTTGACTCTAACTCTCCTACTTTCTCGCTAGCATTCTCAAGCCGAGCCCTAAGATCTTTCCTCATCTTTTTGGCATCTCTCAAGACACTATCACGGTTATCAAGCAAACCATTCAACCTAGCAATCTCAGCAAGCAAAGAGTCGGGATCACGGTTTACCTCATCCTCCGAGTCGGAGTCACCGTCTTCCTTCACACTCTTCTTGCTACTTGAGCTATGGGCCATGCCACAAAAGCCCTCGAGCGCCACACAGCTCAGCCCGCTGAGGTTCCGCTTGCACTCTTCTTGCCATTGCGCCTCCCGGCGTCTTCAACTTCGCCGCTTGAGCTTGATCGCTCCTCGCTTGAGCTTGAGTCGACGTCGCTCGCACCGGCCACCATCGCTCTCGCCTTGTTCTTCTTGTAGCCGCTCTTGCTCGGTCGCCGCTTGTCCTTGTCCTTGCTCTTGGACTTGTTGAAGTGCTTGCCCTTGGAGGAGTACTTGTCTTCACGCCTCGGGTGCGCCTTGTACTCGTTCACCTTGTACTTGTTCTCCTCCGCTTCCGGCACTCGGCGATGAAGTGGCCACGCTTGCCACACTTGTAGCACGTCCCTGAGCTCCGCCTTGCATTCCTCCGACTCTCGTGTAGTCGTTCAAACCTTCTTGAGAGCAAGGCCATCTCCTCCTCGCCCAAAGACATCAAACTCCTCATCCGGAATGGACATAAGAGAGGACAAAGAAAACTGTCGACAGGAAGGGTTAGATTTGCCCTTTGATCCTCCCACAAGAGCAAGACTATGGTCAGTCGAGCCCTCATGCTTGGATAGCAACTTCCTGTCAACCTCAGCCGACTTGAGCTTAGAAAAGAGGTCATCCAACTCAATAGTCAAGTAATGCCCAGACTCCTTGATGGCCTCAACCTTAGCACCCCAAACGTTTGGGTCCAAGACATGCAAGAGCTTCGAAGCCTGATCATGCTCGGAGTACGGAAAATCCTCAACATTAGCCTTCATGTTGTTCACGATGGCGGTGAACCTCTGAAACATCGCATCAATGTCCTCACCGGGAAGTGGAGTGAAATTCTCATATTGCATCCGGTAAGAGACAAAGAGGCGAGCCTTCACATGGTTATCACCACCGTGAGCAACCAACAACTTTTCCCAAATTTGCCAAGCAAGATTCAAACGGCGAACACGCTCAAACTCGGATCACACAAGCTTCGGCACAAGTGATCAACGCCTTTTGCATTAGCCTCATACTTGGCCTTGGCATCGGCATCGGTCACCATAAGAGTATGGATGTTGACCGGAATAGCATATGTCTTGTCAAGCACAATAAAATCCAACAGCCTTCCCTCGAAGAAAGATCATCATACGAGCCGCCCACTTGTGGTAACCCTTGCCATCGAAGTGTGGCGGACCGCCCCCGCTCAACATACGCCATCTTAGGATTCGAGACTTGTCAAAGTCGCAAAGAATCCGCACCAAGCTACGATACCAATTGAAGGATCGATGGCGACTAGAGAGGGGGGGAGTGAATAGGAGCCGGTAAAAATTCTTTCCAAAGAACCCGGCCTATGTCCTACTCAAATCCCGGTCACACACAAGCGATGGATCGAATCACGCACCAATCGCCAAGACCACGAGGTTATGGATCAACCTCTAGCCTTAGGAACGATTCCTAGAAGCACACGCGGAAGCACTAGAAAGGGAAGGAAGGAATCGAAACAAACAAAGACCGCACACGGCTCCCGGCGGACCGTCCGGCCCGGCGCGGCGGACCGTCCGCTATGAATTGCGCGGACCGTCCGACCTCGCTCCGCGCGGACCGTCCGCGCCGACGCCGCGGACCGTCCGGCCCTTCCCGCGGACCGTCCGTTAAATCACACGAACGAACCAAAGCCACCCACGAACCACGGACCGTCCGCGGGGAGCACGCGGACCGTCCGCCCAAGACCCGCGGACCGTCCGCCCAACACCGCGGACTGTCCGAAACTCCGTCCAACCAAAAACCAAAATCGCGACGGATCGAAACGAAAGACGAGCAAGAACACGAAGAACACGGGACGAACCCTAGCCGCGCGAACCGTCCGCCTGGTCCTCGCGGACCGTCCGCCAGGTGCGGACAGAGCTGAAAACGCCCGACCCCGAAAGTCAACTCCCCCAAATCATCATTGGATTTCCCAAACGGTTGAAGCTGTAGAGACAAGGGTTTGGGTACTTGAAAAGCATCAAACAAGGATGCTATAGCCCAAAAATCTTGCCTCCTAACTCCCTAAATCACCGGGAATCGCGAATCCTTTGAGCACCACCAAAAGCTAGAGCACCGAACGAAAACTCACGAATCGAAGTGGTTTCCGGCGTTTGAGGGCACAAGATCAAGCACAAAGATGCACAAGACATCTATCCATGTTTCCCTCAAAGAAATCCGGGGAGAAACCCACTCAAATCCGCGGAATCACACCGGGAACAAAGGCACGAAAACAAGCACAAAAAGCCACGAAAAACAACCCCGAATCTTCTATACAAACCAGGAAAGATTCACAAGGTCTAGCATGCCGCCCTAGCATCCATCTCAACAAATCTCTCATGAAGCTCTCATGCTAGCCTAGAGAAAATAGGAAGGAAAATAGCTACGAAAATAAGGAAGAGGAGGGAGCAAATGAAACCCTAAGTCGCGGAGAGAGAGAGCCATCAACACACACTCATGGCTTATATATCGGTCCCGCCGGAGTGGTAAATGACTCGACTACCCCTAACTAAACTACGGCGATACAACCCACGCAGGGGCACTTTGGTAATGTTTGTGGGTCTTGCCATCGGACGGCCACGCCTTTGCCGCACCCCGCGTCCTCCCGACACAAGCCATGCGATCCCGCCGCGTGTCCTCCGCCTCGAAGCTTCCCGACACGCCCGGATCCCGTCTCCGTCGTGTTGGGCCCTTGGACTTGGTTTTCAGGCCCAAACCAAGAAACCGTCCGCCGATGGTTTTGTGGGCAAACCACCAAACCCCGCGTGCCGGTCCGGCCTCCCGCCAAACCACTTGACTTGACCACCACCGTGCACCGGCTCACTTGTTCATGACTTCGTCTTGCTTGTGTCGCCACCATGTGGCCCGCACCCGGTCCCCGCCGTCCACCGGGTCCCTCGAACCGAGCCTACTTGTCTCTCCATCTCCCGGAGGCCCCTCAAGGTCGAAGACCTTTCGCGCCCGTTCTTCACCCGCAACAACACAAACTAGGCCGCGGCCTACACCCGCGCACTAAGCCAAGAGTCGGTCCAACACCCGTTGTCAATCACTCATCACCGAGGAGCGGTCATCCATCGACCACCGGGACGCTCCCGGTCCTCAATATCTGAATGGGATCTTGCTAAATTAGCTTTTAATGGTTTGCGATCCCATATTAAAGAAAAATTAGAGGGTCATGAATTTATTGATGTTGCCCAAGTCATAGTGAGAGCTTTAGCTCATGAAAGCCGAAGCAAAGACACTCGGCTCAAATTTGATCGTCTTAACATGCATATGCTAGATTATGAATCTTCAGACGATGAGAGTAAAGAAGTATATGCTGCTGAATTTACATGGTCATCTGATGATAAAGCAAATACTTGTGCTTCTCTCAAGCCAGCCCATAAGAGTCGGCAAGAGGAAGTAAAATTTACTTTTGATAGGCTAAGTGTGATAGGATCTTTGATGAATTATTAAAACTAGGTAAGATTAAAATATCTCAAACTTTGCCACCACCTTATGAAATAAAAAGCGTGCATATTGTAAATTTCATCATTCTTATTCCCATGCTACTAATGATTGTAATAGTTTTCATCGGCAAATACAATCGGCCATTAATGAAGGCCATTTAGTACTTCATAAGATGCAAGTCGACCAAAATCCTTTCCCTGTTAATGCTTTTATGAATACTCTTGAGTTCTTAAATCCCAATGTACTCATTCGGCGGGATCAAGCCGATAAAGCTAAGGGGAAGAACATAATCATTGGAGAGCAAAGGCTTGACAACAAGCTGTCACTGGAGGAGACCCCCAAGATTGCAGAAAAGGCTTCAACGCTCGGGGGGCAAGGCACTGTAGAAAAAGCCGACAGTGCATTGACCGGTCAGGCTACTGCCCAGGGCGGTCTAACCGGGTCCAGGGGCGGTCAAACCGCGACGGGCGGTCTAACCGTGTCCTAGAGCGGTCTGACCGCTATCTCCAGAAAAATTGGAGATGCTCCCAAAAGAAAGGTAAGGCCGAGTTTTGAAGAACTTCTGGCCAAATATAAAAGGAAGGGAGCTGCAAGGAAGCAAAAGAATCAGCCGAACGGTGCTAAGAGCGAAAAAGCACCACCAAGACATGAGAAGCGAGAAAGTGCGCATCACCAAAAAGGTAATTTTTCTTATTCTTTTGTTGGATCAGTTACACCATGTTCTTGGTATTATCCTTGCTATTACTCACCTACCGATTATAGTAGTATGTACATGAAACCATATATGATTCAATATCCTATTGCACATCCAAATTATGGTAAATTGCAAAGACCGATTGCTCACAACAACAATCTGGTCAAAGATAATGTATGTGCTACTATCAAGCAAGGTGGGGGTAGCAATGAGCAAAATTCTAAGGGTATGCAGCCGAGGTGGTGCCCCTCAGGCTTATCCCGCTCTCAGAAAAGGAGATTACAACGGATGCGAAAGCAAGGATCAATGCAGCAATCTACAGTGATCACACCAACAAGGTCAGCAACTAAGTAGGTATGGAGACCAAAACAAGTTGTTTCATGAGTTCATAGTAAGTTCGTGGCCGATAAAGCAATTATCGTCCTTAAGAGCAAAAATATGGATGATGTATTGTTAAATCACAGTTTTCTGCCAATTTTAATCATTATAGATGTTTTTTGGCACGCAAGCTTTGCCATAAAACAGGGGGCATATGTTGACACCAAAAATTGGCAAGTCTACGTAGGCCGGTCTAACCGGGTGTCCCACCCGGTCAGACCGCCATGACTAGGGTCCTCAAAAGGCAATTTGGACTCCACCATTGGATAGGTCTCGTCGAGTACATCAAGATTCATATATAGAACATCCAATTCGGAGTCTGAATGAAAGAGATATGGCTTCTGTAAGATCTGCAGAGGCGGTTAGACCGCCCCCCATAGGTGGTTAGACCGCCCGTCCTGCCAAAACCAATTAGGAGTTGTATTGCGACGTGATTTTGTAAGGGTTTCGACTCCTAATGGGGCAAGACCTCCCCTCCCTATAAATATAAAGGGCCACGGCCGATTGAGCATCATCCAATCGATCAAATACATCTACTCTTTATCGTTTTGTCTTTACTTTCATCTCTTTGCCTTAGCTTTTCCAATCTACAACTTGTTGTTCTTCGTTCATCTCTGCGACGTCCGAAGACGTTCTAGGTGGCCTGCCGACCCTATAGCAATCCTGCGTGCATCAGCTCTGACGGGGTCCCTCCCGAGCCGACGTTCGTAGGTCTACCGCCGGTTGATCTCAGCACCCTGGTCTAACCGCCCTGCATAGGCGGTCTGACCGCCCCTCGCAGAGAAGCTGTAACGAGCTTTCTCCGCGTGCTTGTTGATCCGGAAAAAGGTGTCAACAAAAAGAGAGCTAAAAAATTTCTCCCAACTAAACACACTCGTTGGTGTTGTTTTGAGAATTCCAGAGTTTCAGCAAATTCGGAGGTTTTGGAATTTCTGAACAATAGTTTCGAATTCTCTGAAAGTTCCAGATTTGCGTATACTTCTGAGATTCTGGAATGACCTTTTTCCAGACAAGGAACTCCAAATACTCTGTAAATGTTTCACTTGTGTTGAACCGGCCGTGATAGTTCGTCGGAATAGCCTATTATGTGGTGGTGGCGCTTACAATTTTGGCAGCGGTATTTATTGCATCGTCACCACATTTCCTCCTCATTTCAGGGGTACACCTACATGACCAATTTCGTTTCGCTGCTGGTTGGTGTCGATTAATTAGAGAAAAATAATGTTAGTTGTTTTGATGGTTGGTGTCCGGTGTTGATTTGATGAGAAAAAAATATTGGTAGCTGATAAATCAATCAAAAAGACAGGGCCTTGTCATCATTATTTGCTGTACGTTTATCACATCTGTGTACCTGCTAGCTGCAGAATGGAACATTACTAGGTCTTAGGAAAAAATAACGCATAGAACATACTATTCACATGTCCATCCCGGCGCCACTCGCGCGCGCACACGAGAAGAACGCGCGACACACTGCGATGCCTCCGTGCACAGGCATGGTGCATCGAACTGAACGAGCTCTCATCGCGGTAGATGAAGTTGATGCACTTTCACTGTTGGTTTTTGCCTGCCGGCCCGGCTATAATACAATTTCTCACGCGTCCTTCTGCTGGTCCGCTACTCATCAGCTCGTGCTACTCTGCTTGACTCCTACATTGAACCTCCGTCCAACATCAATCATCAGATGATTTGTTTCGAGATCTTACCTTCTACTAGGTAATACCTAAGCACAGCCCTACCTTATTGATACGCACACCACTTACCGTTGAAACATAACTTACCGAGGAAAAAACATAACTTGGCCTCGATCAAATTCAGATACAAATAGTGCTATGATGTGTCGAAGATTGATTCATCATATTCGGATATTGGAAATCTAATTGTGACCTGCAGCTTCGCCGTCGTTTCCCTTTTTTTTTGTCACTTTGAAAGTCATGTGACCTGCTTCTCTTGTGGCGGCTTGGCTTGACGGGCGTTCGAAGATTTGAAACATGGTTGGAGAAGAAGATTAAAGCTTAATCTTTTTTTCTTTTTTTCCTCAAATACGCAGGAGAGATGCGTATTATTGTATTAAGAAGAAAATGCACAAAGTTTGAATTTTACAACTTCACGGAGCATGGCTCACGTAGGAACCTGCTTCTAGAGTAAGTGGAACAACCCAAAAACAAAAACTCCTGCTCCTCGTCTAACGACCGAGGTGTTTAGCGCCAGGCAACACCCTGAGGCCAGAGCTGAACGTCTTGTCTAACTTTCCGAGCGAGTTCCCGGGCAACCGTCGATCAGCCATTGAACAGCCTCGCATTTCTTTCCTTCCACAGGGTCCAAATTACTAGCATGAAAAGCGAATTGATCCCCTTCCGCTTTGGCCTGGGCTACAGATTCCGTAGCCTGATCCACCAATGAGGCAGAGAGGTCGCCGGCTGTAGCGAACATGGCCGCATATGTCATTAGTTCGAGTATGATTTTGGTGATTCATGACAACATGATCATTGAGACTAACCATATTGTTTTAGCATGTCTTCGTAGACACTTCTAGGTCCCAAGGATGCAAGAAACCCACATGCCAAATTGAGAAAAACAAGGGTCAAAACCGAGCAAGAAAGGAAAAAAAAGACACCGTCGATGAACCAATGGTATCAATTAAGCAAGCGTCGGTGCAATCGTCGGACGAGTTGGTACACGGGCGAAACCCTAGGTACCGTCGGATGAACCGGCAGTCCACTTTTTAGTAGCGTGTGACAACCCGCCCAGGAAAATGTCGTACTATCACCTAAACCAATCCACTTTGGTCATTAATCGATAATAAAGTATCATCCTGTCATTAGTTGCCGGGTTAACGCCCGGTAAATCACTTGAATAGCAACAAGGATCGATATATATGCATTAAAACTCACTCGAAGGCGAGTCCAGAGATACATCATCGTTGACATCCAAATTTGTACCCCGAAGGGTTTAATTATTACAAACCGAAGTTTTTGTCACCATGACTTAGTTCAGAGTTTTCGAAACAACGGAATTAAACTAACGGAAATCGGCAACACCACGGGAGGCCATCCATGATGCCTTCAGTCGTCATCCTCCACCCACTCCGCCTCCCGGCGGCGGGATCTCTCCGGGCCACACATCACCGAAAGCATTACCCGGATCAACATATTACAACAAGGCCGAGTATACTAATACTCAACGCAAGACTTACCCATCGGTGATAACTACTTCACCAACTCCGGACATGAAAGACTTTTGGCCACCGAGTTTCTTTTGCTGAAAAGTAACAAAGAGTATGTCCTTACTTTCAAGATTTTAGCACAAGTTCTAGTGGGTTTAATCTTTACTAGATTAGCCATCTAGTACAGACAAAGTTGTACAATACAATTAATCAAGCATGGTATTCATCAACTTCCATCATTAGGGATCTCATGGCTAGTGGAGTAAGTAGTCTCAGATAACGGTGAGAGGCCAACAATCGATTGATTCAAACCTTGCAAGGTAGACCTAAACACACGGTGGGATGCCCCCGCGAGGACAACCACCAAGCGGTTCCCAAAACTCTTCAGGTCGGGATCGAATCTTACAGTCTTTGGTGCAGGCTATCCGGAATACCCCGCAAGGCACCCGGACTCACCGTACACCACCGGTAGCTAGCCGTGAGACGTATCCCAAGAGTAGTAATAATAGAATCCCTCGCCGCCTCATTAAGGTACTAGGCTTACCGGTCCCATTCTCGACAAGTGCTTAGTACGTTCAAACACTTAACCTACAATAGCCATTGGACTGGAGCCCAATCCTATGCTCTTACCACATGAGCAATCCATTTAAGGATATCTTATGATTCCTATCTAGGAACCTATTCTCGCGAGTGACATCATCACTCGACTTGTAACGGTCCTATAGCTTAGCAGCTATCGACCTATCATACTAGTGAGGACAAAGGTACCTAGGGACCATGCATCTAAGGTTCCATACAACTCCTGAACTTAAATGCACAAGCATCCATAGATAATTGAATAATCAAAAATTTGAAAACTAGGTTAGATGCACCGGGGCTTGCCTTCGTCAGCTAGGTTAGCCTGAGCACCCACGGTGTAGTCGAGTACTTCCACGTACTGCAGCGAAGCTTCTGCTCCTCCTTCCTTGGATTCCGGGAAGAGTGAGTAGTCGCCGTCAGGAAGATCTAAACGGAATGCAATGCAGGGTTCAGGTGATGTGACAGTTTGTTTATCTCATCCAACTCTTGTTGGTCATATTCACCTTAACAAATAATTAACTAATAAATTCCTTTTAGGAAGGTTATTATTGACATGTGGTTTATTCTTTTATTGCACACTTGAATTAATGTTTCTTTTATACTTGTTATTTCATGTGGGGGTTTATTCCTTTTTACCTCTCACTAGTACGGTGTGTACAAGGATATTTATTTATAAATCAATTTCTTTATCAACAAAGGTGTGTTATTAGCCTTTAATCAAGTTAGGTAACACTTCCCAAAAGGGAAAAGAATTAAAAATGCATTTTCCTTATTTATTTAAGCTTTACTCTTTAAAAGGCCTTTAAAGCTTTTTATTAAGCAATAAATCACTAAAATTTTAAAGAAGGGTTTCTTAAGCATCCTAACACCCATAATGAACCACTGGACTCATATGCAAGGCTTGGAAGCTAGAAAATAAAATACTTTGGAAAAATAACAAAAGACTAGCTAGTGAATCAATTTAAATGCATACAAAAATAAATAAGCATCAAACTGCTTCAATCTTTCTCATGCATGTCCTCTAGTCCCAAACAAACCTAATGAACCAACAAGCACACCTAAAAGCTCTACTGATCTTGCTTCACTAATTTACAAAGGAAAACATGCACAAATTACGAATAAATATTTTTGTTAACCCAAAAATCATGATTAATTCACCGGAGGTGTGATTTGGCATAACAAGGCAGCATGCACCGGTTGGGCACAAAAACATAACTACTATTAGCTACAAAAATCATTTAAGCGATTCTCGCATAAAAACAATTTATATACAAAGATTTACTGCATAACTATGTGCAATTTTTGGCACAGGAGCTAGACATGACATGACACACAACATATCCAAAATTTGGATGCGGAGGATTTACGAGTTTTTGAGTTATGGCAAATCTAGGTTTTTCACATTCCTATTTTTCATGTTAAAAATATCCGGAATCGACCATGTGAGAATAACAAAAATTGTAGCATTCTTCACAACGAATCGAACAAAATTGGTTTTGCAATTTTCTGAATTTTCTACAATTTTCTAGAGATTTTCTAATGCGCTAGACTAACTGGTAAAGAAATCTAAATAACTTTCGTTGCAATCGAGTCCCTAGTTTACACATAGATCCCTGGACTTCACAACCATGCCCTTGCGGCGGCGGGGAGGTTCGCCGGCGGCGAGGTGGGGCCGGACCAGGGCAACAAGCGGCACGGGGGGGATAACTGAGCTCACCCCTAGCCGATTGGTGACGGTGGCGTGGTCGGGGAGAGCTCTGGCGAGCGGCGGCGACGAGACCGTAGCGACGCGCCCGCGGTCACACGGACTTCGGCGAGGCTCGAGGCGGTGAAGCACAATGCGCGGCCTGGGAAGCTCGAGGGAGGTCTAGGGAAGGTCTAGGAAGGTTTGGTCGGCGGCGAGTGCGAGCGGGGCGGTGAGCGCACCGACGGCGGCGGCAATGGCGCGGCGGCTGCGAGGACGACGGCTCGGGATGGCATGGGGGAGGAGGAGAACTCGACGGCCTTTTAAATGCACGGCTCGGGGTGACGGCGGGGGTGACGACGGGGTTATTCCGCCGTGCCACGGCTCCTCGACCGACGCGCGTACGGCCGGCGCCGCGGACGGACGGGGGTCCGCCGCGCGCACGGCACGCGTACGGCACCTCGGTGGCGTGGTTCGAGGCGCCTTGGGCGAGGGGCGTTGGGAAGCGCGGCTTCGGGTGGCGCGCGGCCTCGGGCCGGCCGGCGCGCGCTACGTCGCGGCGTGGGCGCGCCCCGCCCAAAACGATTTTGCTTGATCACTTCTTTGAAAAGGAAAAACTCCAATTTTTGGAATAAAAGTTCTCTAACCATTGAACATGAAAGTTGTAGATCTAACTACCATCTATCAATTTCAAAAAGGCTATATAGGGTTTTTCTCAACAGAATTTGCGAAGGCGATTGCCAACTTTGAATGTCAACCCTGTGTTCCCGAACGAGAGATGTTGACCTTGGAGCAAGTTTTTCAAGCTTTTCCACTCAAAATTTGAAATGCCGATCTACATGAAAGTTGTGTCCCTCAACAAGATGGACAACTTTCATAAAGGTAGATTTTGAAGTGTTTAGGTGAATTTTGGAGAACGCGGCAAAAGTTCCGACGACACGTGTGGACACTAGGGGTGAAGGGGGTTTGACCAAGTCTTTGACCATGGGTTGGCCCCACAAGTGTGTCTACTAGCCAAAAGGGTTCATTAGAGTATGTTAGTGAGTTTTTCGAGGTGAGGGCCTAGGTTGACCGTGATTTGATCACCTTGTCGGTGGGTTGACCAATTGTTAGGGTTAATTAAAAACCTGGGCGTCACAGCCCACCCCCCTTAAATAGAATCTCGTCCCGAGATTCGATTTGAGAACAATAAGATGGGAAGGAGAACTCACGGTTTCAAGACTGTAGGAAGCCCGGATACTTAGTGTTGAGGTAGTCTTCCGTCTCCCAAGTTGCTTCTTCTTCCGTGTGATGACTCCATTGGATTTTGTACATTCATACCGTTTGTCTTCGGGTCTTTCGCTCTCTTTGGTCTAGTACTCTCAATGGGTCCTCGATGAGTGAGAAATCCGGCTCAATCCAAGCATTAGCTTCGTGATGACTTCGTTCTCCGGCACGGCATTCCCTTCTTCAATTGAGTTACATGAAACACATTGTGGACCGCGGAAAACCATTCGCGCAACCGGATACGATAAGCTACTGGCCCACATACTTCTATGACTTCATAGGGTCCAATGTAGTGCGGAGCTAGCTTTCCTTTGACACCGAACCTTTGCACACCCTGGTGGGGGACACCTTCAAATACACGTAATCTCCCACTTCAAAGTGTCGGGGTGCGGTTCCCTTGTCATGGTAACTCTTTTGTCTCATCTGAGCCATCTTCAAATTCTCTCTTATCACTTGCACTCTTTGTTCAGCATCCTTAACTAAGTCCGGACCAAAGAGTGTCCTCTCTTCGGCTTCTGACCAATTCAACCGAGTGCGGCATCTTCGTCCGTAAAGAGCATCGAACGGTGCCACCTTCAAACTGGCTTGGTAACTATTGTTGTAGGAGAATTCTGCCAAGGACAAACACTTGTCCCAACTCCTGTCAAAGTGCAAGATGCTTGCTCGTAGCATGTCTTCCAAAATCTGATTTATCCTTTTCGTCTGACCATCGGTCTGCGAATGATAACTGGAACTGCGGATTAGCTTGGTTCCTAAGCACTCATGCAATTGCTCCCAGAAACGAGCTACAAACTGAGTTCCTCTGTCAGAGATTATAGTCTTCGGAATTCCATGCAAACGAACTATGTGGTCCATAAATAACTCTGCATATTGCTTGTACTTGAATAAGTGGTGTGTACGGCAATGAAATGAGCGGTCTTTGTGAGTCTATCTACGATTACCCAAATAGAATCTTTCTTTCTAGGCGTTAGGGGCAAACCCACACCGAAATCCATACTAATGTCATCCCACTTCCACATGGGTATCGACGGGGGTTGGAGTACACCTACCGATTTCAAATGGCTTGCTCCGGCTACATACTTAGCTATATCAACCTTCATATTGGACCACCGAAATTCTCGTTTCGGATCGTGGTACATCTCGGTGCTATCGCCGGGATGAATAGAAAATTTGGATCGGTGAGCCTCATCTAGGATGATCTTCTTAATTTCCGGATCAACGGGGACCACAAGGCGTTTTCCAAACCGGACCACATCCTAGTGATCTATCCGGAAGCAAGTATACTTGGGGTCTCCCTCTCGCTAGTTTATGTTTGATGGTTTGTATTTCTTCATCATTGCGTTAAGCAGTGACAATTCTATCATAAAGATTGGATTCTGCCGTTAAGGCATAAAGACTTCCTTGCTGTACCACTTCTAAGTTGAGCCTTCTCATTTCTTCACATAATGGGTCACTAACTGGCTCTAACTCTAGACGGTTGCAGTGAGCTTTGCGGCTAAGAGCATCCGCAACAACATTCGCTTTGCCGGGGTGGTAGTGCACTTCTAGGTCATAATCCTTAATCAACTCAAGCCATCTTCTTTGCCTCATATTCAACTCTGACTGAGTAAAGATGTATTTGAGACTCTTGTGATCAGTGAAGATGTTACAACGATTACCCATCAGATAATGCCTCCATATCTTGAGAGCGTGGACAACGAGCGGCTAGCTCAAGATCGTGGGTAGGATAATTGATCTCATGAGGTCGAAGTGCCCGTGAAGCATAGGCAATGACTCGGCCTTCTTACATAAGGACACGGCCGAGACCCGTGCCTGATGTGTCACAGAAGACTTCAAACGGTTTGGAATTATCCGGTTGCACTAGCACTGGGGCTGAGGTTAAATGTTGCCTCAAGGTGTGGAAAGCTTTCTCACGTGCTTCACTCCACACGAACTTCACTCCTTTCTTGAGCGAGTTCTATCATAGGTTTTGCGATCCTAGAGAAGTCGGGAATGGATCGACGGTAGTATCCCGCCAATCCTAAGAAAGCTGCGGATCCGGTGTACGGACTTGGGTGGTTTCCAACCCATCACCTCTTGAACTTTGCTAGGATCTACGAAGATACCATCTTGGGAAATGGTGTGCCCCAAGAATTTCACGATCTTCAACCGAGAATTCACATTTGGAGAACTTAGCATAAAGCTTATGATCTCGCAAACGCCGAAGGACAACTCGGAGGTGTTTGGCATGTTCTTTCTCGCTTTTGGAGTAGATGAGGATATCATCGATAAAGACCACTACAAATTTGTCGAGCTCCGTCATAAACACGGAGTTCATGAGGTACATGAAGTAGGTCGGAGCATTCGTGAGACCAAAAGACATTACCAAGAACTCGTAAAGACCATAACGAGTGGAGAAAGCGGTTTTAGGAATGTCACAAGGTCGAATTTTAATTTGATGATAACCGAAACGAAGGTCGATCTTTGAGAAAACTCGGCTCCCGCCCGCTTGATCAAAAAGAACATCGATTCGGGGAAGAGGATATTTGTTCTTGATGGTTACCGCATTGAGCGGTCGGTAATCCACACACGATCTAAAGCTACCATCTTTCTTTTTGACAAAGAGAGTGGGACAACCCCAAGGAGAAGAGCTCGGGTGAATATAACCCTTATCTAACGGTTCCCGGAGTTGATTTTTCGGTTCGGCTAATTCTTTGGGTGGCATACGATAAGGTCTTTTGGAAATGGGTGCGGTATCCGGTTGGAGTGTAGCGAACATGGCCTCATATGCCATTTGTTCGGAGTTTGGTTTTGGTGATTCATGACAACATGATCATTGGGACTAACCATATTGTTTGAGCATGTCTTTGTAGACATTTCTAGGTCCTAAGGATGCAAGAAAACCCCATGCAAAAATGCCAAAACAAAGGGTCAAAACCGAGCAAGAAAAGGAAAAGAGAAGACACCATCGGATGAACCGACGGTCCCTCAAATACAAGCGTCGGTGCAATCGTCGGACGAGTTGGTGCACGGGGTCAAACCCTAGGTATCGTCGAATGATCCGACGATCCGTTTTTTACATGCGTTGGACGAGTTGCGAGAGGAAGAGCAAGGAAGACGAGAGCACCGGATGATCCGACGGTCCGAGTGAGGACCCCGTCGGTCTATCCGACGCTCGCCTTGAATTCATACGAGGGACGCGCCAAGAAGAAGCCTTCAAGACCGGATGATCCGACGCCTTGGTCAAGGCATAGCGTCGGTCTATCCGACGGTATGTTGGAAGCTAACGATCACCGACCGGACGCGAGGCCTTCAGCAGACCGAATGATCCGACGTAGCGTCGGAGCATAACGTCGGAGCAGTTGTGTCAGAGAACCTCAACGGCTACGTGACGTGGGAGGGGCACCGGATGAACCGACGCCCTGGAAAAGCATAGCGTCGGATCATCCGACGGTACCTTTTTCAGTGGACGTTAGACAACGGCTAGTTTGATGCCTTGGGCTATTTATACCCCCTCCACTCACTCATTTGAGGTTGCTGGATTGTGTGGAAGTGCAGAGGAGTTCAAGACACATTCAAGATCATATCCAATCCATCCAAGTGCTTAATTGCTCATCCTTAGACTAGTGCATGCTTTGTGTATGTGCTTAGTGCTAGGCTTAGCTTAGAGTTGAGTGAGTGCAAGGTTGTGCCAACCTTGTGAGGTGATTCTTGAGTGAATCATGTTGTACAAGGTTCACCGGAAGCCTCGGGGCCTAAGTGGCTCACCGATAATTGTCATCGACCCTCCGGCTTGGTGTGGAGTGGCGAGGACACTTTGTGCGGGGGACGTGGAGACCCCCTTCCTTGGTGGAGAAGCTCCTTAGTGGAGGCGACATCAAGGTGACCAAGGGAGCATGGCAAGAGCCGGTGAGCCTTTGTGGCGAGTCAAGTGGTGCTCTTGGGAGAGACTTGGTGACCGGGAAGCAATACTCTTGTGTGAGTGCTTCAACAACGTGGACTAGGGGTGGCTTAGTGCCTACCGATACCACGGGATAAATCACGTGTCAAGAGTTTGCTTCCTCTCATCCCCTTTACGTTTCCGCATTTACTCTATTGCAATCTTTGCTTGTCTCTACATTCCTAGAGTAGTATCATGCTAGGATTGGCTATAGGTTGCAAACCTTATTTTGGGATGGGAGTTTCACACTAGAACAACCGTAGTTGCACATATAGATAGTATGTTCTAGTTTACCTTTGCGCAAAATTAGTGAAGCCATAGGTTAAGGTTTTAAGTTGCCTAATTCACCCCCTCCCCCTCTTAGGCTAACGGGCATCCGATTCCTTACAAGTGGTATCAGAGCCGGGACTCACTTCCTTCACAAGGAAACGCCAATTCGATTGGTAAATTGTGAAAACCGGCTCATTGGAACGGTTAGGCTTCACCGCCTAGTGAGTTGCTCTATAGAGGAATGAAAGGGTGGATACTTTAGGTTTGGCTCCACATTTCGATGGCACGGGCTATCCTCGGTGGAAGGTTCTCATGGAGGCCTATCTCCAAGCAAGGGACCTTGATGTTTGGAGAGTCACCGATGAGGGCATGAAAAATGGTACTAGAAAAGAAAAGCAATTTGATGTGATTGCTAAGAGTATCATTTTGTCCTCACTAGATGTAGGCGTTTTCAATAGAGTTTTTACTTGTGAAAATGCTCATGAGCTATGGAAAACCATCAAGGAGCAAAATGAGGGTTCAAAAGAAGTTGCTAATGAACGCTACGGTTGTCTCCTTGAGGAATTCAATGGCTTTAAGCAACTTGCAAATGAAAATGCCGAATCTATGTACTCATGCCTAAATGTGCTTATCAATGAGATTAATGCCTTAGGTGTGAAGGACATCACGGACTTGAACATCAACCGCAAGATCCTTCAAAGTCTCCGGAAGCCCGAATATGACTTGGTGAAGGCAATCATCTACAAGAAGAAGCTCAAAGATTTGAAGCCATCGCATATCTTGAGCAAGATCATGGCACATGAGCTTCAACTAATGCCCAAGTCAAAGAAGGCGCCCCAAGAAAAGCCCCAAGAACCATCTTCTCCAACCACAAGCCATGCTCTCTCAAGCCGACAAGAGAAAATGTTGAGTAGGATGGCTACTCGTGGAAGCTCAAGCGAAGATGATGGTGATGATGGTGATAATGAAGATTCCTCAAGTGATGAAGAGGTTGAATCTATGGTGGCCGAGTATGTGAAGAAGATCTTCAAGTATGTGAAGAAAGTCAAGATGTACGGCTACAACATCCACTTGAGAGAAGGGCGCCATCATCAACACATCAAGTTCACCAAGATTGAGCACAAGCCCAAAAGGAAGGTGGTCAAGGAGAGAAGACCAAGGCAAGAAGCAACTTTTGCCGTCTGCGAGTGGACAAGTGGTGGATCAAGCTCTGCTAGCTCAAGCGATGAATCAAGAAAGAACTTCACCACCCGCTTCATGCAAGGTCCTTCATCATCACACATGTGCCTTATGGCCAAAGGTATGGAAAGCAATGTAAGTGATGACGAATCCGACACCACCTCTCTCAATGATCTTGTTGAGATAATCCATGAGCAAAAAGGAATGCTTGAACAACAAGCTAATGAAATCAAAGAACTCAATGCTCTCAATGATCTTAGTGACACCCTTGCTACAAATTATGAACATTTGTTGTGCAAATTCAAATTGCTTAGCAAGGAGTGTGATGAGCTAAAAACTAAGCTTGAGAGCAATGAGACTAAAACAAGTAATTCCTTTGAGCTTGATGAAACATCTATCCCTTGTGCAATTCCTATCTCCAAGGTAGATGCTTCAACTTCTTGCATTGATTTAATTGATGAATCTTGCTCACCATCTTGCAATGAGAATGCTTTGTTGTAGAATCATGTGATTATCTCATGGGCAAGGAAAATGATGAGCTCAAGCAAGAAGTGAACAGGCTCCGAGAGAGGTTGGCAAACTTGATGGGCAAGGGCAAGAACGATGAAGAACAAGTGGACATCTCTCAAGACATGAAGAGCCAAGTCCAACCTTCTCAAGATAACCGTGATCACATGGTGAAGAAGCTTGAGAAGGGTACAACCGTGACTTGCTACAAGTGTCATGAGGAAGGGCACAAGTTCTACGGATGCCCCCAATTTGTCAAGAAGATGGACAAGGGCGCAAAGAAGAAATTGAAGCCCACCATCAAGAGCTCCCTCATCTACACCAAGCCCAACCGCAAGAACAAGACCAAGAGCAACACCTACGTCATCAAGAAGAAGGCAAATGGCAAGGTGGTTGCACACAAGGTTGGGAAGATGAAGGAAGAGCGGGGGTTGGAACCAACCTATTTGGGTGCCCAAGGAAGTCATCACCAACATGAAGGGGCCTCAAATGGTTTGGGTTCCAAAGGCCACTTGAAGGCCTTATGAGTGGGGACTTGGGAGGCTTGGCACAATCAAGATGAGAAGATTCAAGCCTATAAGCCAAGCTTGCAAATTGGACATGTGTTGCCCAAGTTCCCCGATTGAGGTAATGAAAACTAGTACCCATCTCTTGCATCATTGTAGCTCCATTGCCTTGTTTAGGTTGCATTTGTTGCAATATTTACATATGGTAGGTTGCTTGTGTCATGTGCTAACCCATGAGCAATCTACATGGTTTGATTAGTGTGTAGGAAAGCTACACTTGTTCTTTCATGGTGCATGCTCTCATATATATCTCTTTGCATCATGAGCAAGCTATAGGGTAAGCTTCCCTTTTGTTTTCATAAACAATGTGCATACATTGGGTTGGCGATTCAAACACTAAATGCACACATTTAGGGGGAGCTCATCCTATGGTTTGGTTATGGGACTAACATTGTTTCAAGCTTATCTTATGTAGTCCCTTAGCGATGCGTTCCAGTGCGGTGTTTCATTCTAAGAGAATGCTATTTCACTCTCAATGTGATCTAACATCTCTAAAAGAGTGAATATAGCAATATGAGCTTCATGCTATTGAGTCATGTCCTTGCGAGCTTATGTCTCTATATAAGTTCGAAGGCAATGTACTCATACATTCCTAATCCTTGTGGTACCCCAAGTGCCTTCTATACAAGCTTCTTTCAAGTGGTGTCACCTAGTGATATCATTTCCAAGTGGCTCATCTCAATGTGGTGCCAACAAGGTAAAGAGGATCATCCCCCGAGGTATGCAATGTTCAAAAGACTACAAGTGCTATCTACAAGTGGTAATGTAACAAGAACCCATTTGTCTTATCTCTTGTCCCTTAAGCTACCTCTTTGCATGATATGCTCTAAGCTTCCTTGTTTTACAAGTTTGTAGTTGTGCACTTGTTTCTCTCTACCCTTGTCTTGCAAGTGGTATTCTTTTTATGCACACACCTAGGGGGAGCTTAGTTTGTATCATGTTAGTCTCATGAGCTTGTGATCCACTTTAGTTATTCACACATGTGGTGTCTTCATTGATATCATACTCATGGATCATGGTTCATGCGGCTTTCTCCCTTGTATTTAACATCTCTCCTTTGAGCTATGGTTGCTAGATCTTGCTAGTTTCCTTGGACCCGTTTGCTTTGGCCTTTTTGGAGATTTTATTCCAAAGGGGGAGAATGTGAGACCAAAGCAAGCGTGTGGCGTAAGCTTACAAGTGGGCTCAAGGATGCTTACAAGTGATTTCAAGGATATGAGACAAAAGGGGGAGAATGCGAACATAAGATCAAAAAGGGGGAAGTTTGATCTAGGGGGAGTTTGGATGATGGTAAGCATCCAAGCAAGTGTAAGTGGTTCTAATTCTCGTCAATTCTAGCAAATTTATGCTTGCTTTGGTTGTGTTGTCATAAATCACCGAAAAGGGGGAGATTGTAGCGAACATGGCCTCATATGCCATTTGTTCAGAGTTTGGTTTTGGTGATTCATGACAACATGATCATTGGGACTAACCATATTGTTTGAGCATGTCTTTGTAGACATTTCTAGGTCCCAAGGATGCAAGAAAACCCCATGCAAAAATGCCAAAACAAAGGGTCAAAACCGAGCAAGAAAAGGAAAAGAGAAGACATCGTCGGATGAACCGACGGTCCCTCAAATACAAGCGTCGGTGCAATCATCGGACGAGTTGGTGCACAGGGTCAAACCCTAGGTACCGTCGGATGAACCGACGGTCCATTTTCTACATGCGTGGGACGAGTTGCAGAGGAAGAGCAAGGAAGACAGTAGCACCGGATGATCCGACGGTCTGAGTGGGGACCCCGTCGGTCTATCCGACGCTCGGTTGAATTCATACGAGGGACGCGCCAAGACGAAGCCTTCAACACCGGATGATCCGACGCCTTGGTCAAGGCATAGCGTCGGTCTATCCGACGGTCCGTTGGAAGCTAACGACCGACCCGGATGCGAGGCCTTCGGCACGGATGATCCGACGTAGCGTCGGAGCATAGTGTCGGAGCGATTGTGTCGAGAGAACCTCAATGGCTACGTGACGTGGGAGGGGCACCGGATGAACCGACGCCCTGGAAAAGCATAGCGTCGGATCATCCGACGGTACCTTTTCGGTGGACGTTAGCCAACGGCTAGTTTGATGCCTTGGACTATTTATACCCCCTCCACTCACCCATTTGAGGTTGCTTTGGATTGCGTGGAAGTGCGAGCAGTTCAAGACACATTCAAGATCATATCCAATCCATCCAAGTGCTTAATTGCTCATCCTTAGACTAGTGCATGCTTTGTGTATGTGCTTAGTGCTAGGCTTAGCTTAGAGCCGAGTGAGTGCAAGGTTGTGCCAACCTTGTGAGGTGATTCTTGAGTGAATCTGTTGTACAAGGTTCGCCGGAAGCCTTGGGGCCTAAGTGTCTCACCGGCAATCGTCATCGACCCTCCGGCTTGGTGTGGAGCGGCGAGGACACTTTGTGCGGGGGACGTGGAGACCCCCTTCCTTGGTGGAGAAGCTCCTTAGTGGAGGCGGCATCAAGGTGACCAAGGGAGCTTGGCAAGTGCCTAAGTGGCTAGCCTTTGTGGCGAGTCAAGTGGTGCTCTTGGGAGAGACTTGGTGACCGGAAGCAATACTCTTGTGTGAGTGCTTCAACAACGTGGACTAGGGGTGGCTTAGTGCCTACCGATACCACGGGATAAATCACGTGTCAAGAGTTTGCTTCCTCTCATCCCCTTTACGTTTCCGCATTTACTCTATTGCAATCTTTGCTTGTCTCTACATTCCTAGAGTAGTATCATGCTAGGATTGGCTATAGGTTGCAAACCTTATTTTGGGATGGGAGTTTCACACTAGAACAACCGTAGTTGCACATATAGATAGTATGTTCTAGTTTACCTTTGCGCAAAATTAGTGAAGCCACGGGTTAAGGTTTTAAGTTGCCTAATTCACCCCCTCCCCCTCTTAGGCTAACGGGCATCCGATTCCTTACATGGAGTTTGATTACAAACTCGACATCTTTGTCCGGTGGATATCGTGCAACTCATCGGGGAAGACATCCGGATACTCACAAACTACGGAATTTCATCAAGAGGGGAGATAATGGTCACATAGGCACAAGAATCGGTACCGTCCTTGAAAGGTAGGTACAAGGTAGTGTGCCCGACCGTAGGAGAATTGATCTCTATGACCCTATCTGATATATCTAGAATCACCTTATGCTGGGTCATCCAATCCATGCCCAAGATAACATCCATGCCTTCCAATTTTATGGTTATGAGATTATATTGAATAACCCCGCTTCTCAACCTTAAAGGAACTCCAAAAGTTACTAGGTGAGAAGAGATGTTTCCACTTGGTGTGGTAATTTTATAAGCCGATTTGGTTTGCATTCCTTTTAGACCCAATTTGCCTAATAGATTCTCACTTACGAAACCGTGGGTAGCTCCCGAATCAAATAAAATCTTAACGGAGTGTTGTTGATAGAGAATGTACCCGTGAGCACCGAAGCTCCCTCCGGAATATCACTCATGGCGGTGAAGTTCGGCTTGCCTTTGCGTACTTGCACCATAGGCTTCTTAGCCGGGGTGGCGAGGCTTATTCCCCGCACCTTGATTTTGAGGGTTGGGCTTGATCCGCTCGGGCTTGGGACAATCACCGATGTAATGCCCCGCTTGACCACGGTTGTAGCAACGACGATCACCAACGTTGCGAGGAGGTGCATTAGGCTTTGGAGCCTGGCTGGCGAGCATTGCGGAACCGGAAGTTCCTCGCGGGTTTGCTGCGGGATGGCTTCATCGTCCGGCGTCCGATGAAGATTGCTGGGATGGGTTTGGAACGTTCTTCTTCACAAAGCGAAACTTTTTACTAGTTCCGCTGCCCGGAGCAAAACCAGACGCCCTCTTCTTGTCCCCGTGGGCCTTTTTCATGGCATCCTCTTGGGAGATAGCCTTGTTCACTAGCTCATGGAAGTTTGCGGGCTCGAGCAGGTTCAGTCGCTCGTACAACTTGCCATCTAGCCCATCGCGGAATCTTTCCATCTTCTTCGCATCAGTGTCTACGTGATGCCCACCATACTGGAACAAGCGTTAAACTTCGGGCATAACGGTACACCGTGTCGGACCCCCGCCTAAGGGTCAACGGCTCCCTCATCTTCCTATCCATTAATCCCTTGGGGATGTGATGGCTCTTGAAGGCTTGCTTGAACTCATCCCAAGTCACGGCACGCCCTCGCCGCATTGACTTGAAATGGTCCCACCACATTAAAGCTTCCCCTCGCGGTTGCGGAGCCGCGAAGTTGGCTTTGTTCTCCTCGGAGCAAGGCGGCACAACAAAGGCGAGAGAACTTCGCCTCGATGGCCTTGATCCAAGCTTCAGCTTCCAGGGGGTCTTCCGCCTTGGAGAAGGTCGGCGGCTTCATCCCGATGAACTGAGCATACGTGGTGACCTGATTAGGCCCCTCGTGGTTGGCCCCATGGGGAGGCCCTCGGTTCATCTGCTGAGCGATCTGCTGCTGCGTCTGCAGGATCTGGCGCAGCACCTCGGTTTGTGTGGCCATGAAGGCCTCCGACGGCGTCATGGGCGGCGGTGGCGGCAAGTCACCGCTACCGTTCGCTCCGAACCCGTTGGGAGAGCTGCGCGTGGTTCCCACCATCTGAAATGCGAGCCTTGTTAGTCACATAACCAAAAGCTTACTCGGAAATGATGACAAGTACGATCATGCATAACCACGGCTCATTAGCATTCATATTATGATGACAAGAACGGTCGAAAGGTATCACATAGCCAACAATAGATTCATAGAACCGTTCTTCGTCATAGTTAGGAAATGCGGCCACTCGAGTAGTTCGAGCTCGCATTCACTCTCGGGGCAAATGCGCCCTTTCGGGTGCTAACGAAGGTGACATGCAAACGAGCACCTATTTGTTTGGCGTACGATGGACGCCCCTAAAAATACTCCGGTTTCCCAACGCTTATGTGAAATGCAAGTTTTGGCAAGCGTGGTCATTGCAATGATTCGCTCAAAATTTGGCAATCATACGCAACAAAATTCCAACATCCGGGGTGAACAAGATAATTCAATTAAAACACCACATGCTTAAGCATTCATTATTACAACAAGGTGGATAGGGTCCAAGGACATTACAAGACTCAATTTTGAAAACACCACAATACGACGGGGTTACAAGCGAGTTCTTCCGAATGAAGACGTGCTCAAAATCTAACTACTCCAAACATCTCGAAGATAACACCATAGGATCGCAATCCTTCTTATTATCGCCGCCGCAACCTAGTTGCCCACCGAAGCACCACTACCCGTAGGCGAAGCTGGGGGAGTCGGTAACGGTGGTCCTACCCGGCTCGTCGATCCGGCCCGACGGACCCCCGCCGCTCCTCCGGGTGTGCCCCGCACCGGAGGCGGCGGCCGTAAGGCCACTATAGCTCGCAAGGCCGCCACCCGTACCGCTCGGTGCATATCGTCGGGCAATTGTGTCAGAGAAGTCATGTGCGGTGGAGGCAATGGCTAGTAGCACCGGATGAACCGACGCCCCGAAAAGGATAGCGGCGGATCATCTGACGGTACTACTTTCAGCAGTTTTTAGCCAACGGCTAGTTTGATGCCTTGGGCTATTTATACCTCCTCCACCCGCCCATTTGAGGTTGCTGGATCGTGTGGAAGTGCAGAGGAGTTCAAGACACATTGAAGATCATACCCAATCCCTCCAAGTACTTAATTGCTCATCATTAGACTTGCATATGCTTTGTGTATGTGCTTAGTGCTAGGCTTAGCTTAGAGCTGAGTGAGTGCAAGGTTGTGCCAACCTTGTGAGGTGATTCTTGAGTGAATCAAGTTGTACAAGGTTCGCCGGGAAGACTTGGGGCCTAAGTGGCTCATCGGCAATCGTCATCAACCCTCCGGCTTGGTGTGGAGCGGCGAGGACACTTTGTGCGGGGGACGTGGAGACCCCCTTCCTTGGTGGAGAAGCTCCTTAGTGGAGGCGGCATCAAGGTGACCAAGGGAGCTTGGCAAGTGCCTAAGTGGCTAGCCTTTGTGACGAGTCAAGAGGTGCTCTTGAGAGAGACTTGGTGACCGGGAAACAATACTCTTGTGTGAGTGCTTCAACGTGGAATAGGGGTGGCTTAGTGCCTACCGATATCACGGGATAAATCGCGTGTCAAGAGTTTGCTTCCTCTCATCCCCTTTACGTTTCCGCATTTACTCTATTGCAATCTTTGCTTGTCTTTACTTTCCTAGAGTAGTATCATGCTAGGATTGGCTATAGGTTGCAAACCTTGGTTTGGGATGGGAGTTTCACACTAGAACAACCCTAGTTGCACATCTAGATAGTTTGTTCTAGTTTATCTTTGTGTAAATTTAGTAAAGCCATAGGTTAAGGTTTTTAGTTGCCTAATTCACCCCCTCCCTCTCTTAGGCTAACGAGCATCCGATTCCTCACACCGGCGGATTGAAATTGCACTAGCAGTTCAGCTCACTGAGCACAACCCACCAAACCTCTTTGGCGTAGGAGCATGAGGCGAGTATGTGGTCACATGTTTCGTCTTCAATTCCTGGTCGCAGAGCCAACAAGTACTTCATGCTTCGAGTCCATGTCGGTGGCCTCGATCCGCCGTCCAGATACGGCGCTTGATAGCGAGCCAGGTGAAGAACTTCACCTTTGGCGGCGCCCAACTCTTCCAGATTTTTGCTGCTCCGTGCATGCGCACACTGCCAGGGTGAAGTTGTTTGTATGCCGAAGCCGCTGAGTATCTGCCCTCCATGCCAAGTCCAGCGGTCCTCCCGGTCATCTTGTAGCTCCATCGAGGAGAGCCTGTCCCACAATGTGACATAGTCCATCAGCACCAGTATGGATAGGCTGCCTTATTTGTCTTGTACCCGTTGTCGACCTGGCATTGCCTGGGCTAGTCTTCTTTTTCTTTGTCGTAATGTTTTTCTCTTCTTGTTTCTTTCTTTTCCTCGGTGTGAGGTTTAGAGTCTAAGCACTCTGGTGTAATCTTTGGTTGTGTATATCCAGGGGTCGTATTTTAATCCTTAATTTAAAAAATATAATTGTGAATATTAAGATATTGATACAATACGGATACTTATCCATTCGAGTTCTGACCCCTTCCACCGGACCAACGAACGGATACTATCTGTATTATTTTCATCCCACGTCTACTGAACGTTCGGTTTTTACTTGGTGCTTATAAATACATTGGCATGTGAGAAAACTTATTTCTCTGTTGATAAAATGCATTCGTGCCTCCTGTTGGGGAATTCAGGAAAACCTGTCACCCTCGAAATGTCGAGGTTTATGAAATTCGTGTAATGAATTTTCAGGAACACGGAACTCACGAAGATCTGGAATCTTGGACCTGCGAAGCCTCAAAGTCGCGAATGTGCGAAGATCTGGAATCTTGAACCTGTGAAGCCTCAAAGTCGCGAATGTGCGAAGATCTGGAATCTTGGACCTGCGAAGCCTCAAAGTCACGAACGTGCAATGATCTGGAATCTCGAATCTGCGAAGCTCCGAAGTCGCGAGTTCGTGAAGATCCGACACCATGAACCTACGAAATCATGAAATTCGGGAGTCTGCTGAAGGTCAAGTTTGGAAGTCATGACGAGCGGAGATTTCCTGAATGGGGAGATTCGCGAACCAGTAAGAAGCAAAGTCAAAGACGTCGTCCCAAAAAGTCCGGGTTTAGCATGTGAACTAGTGGCAGGCTTGTAAATGTATAAGATGTAAAAGACATTCGTGTACATGTTCACACTAGGAATATTCTTTGAGTTCGAGGGTGTTTTCGGAATGTGAAAGTCCCTTTGTCTCCCTATAAAAGGGGAGCGTGAGGGCACGTGTAAGAGGATTCACAACTTTTGAGGCTTAAGCAGTCTTTGGGGAGATTCTTTGTGTCCTCTTACGTCATTGTTATGTTTGAACGTGCCTACTGTACTATCTCTCTCTCGTGTTCAGGGATCTCATCCGGATTTTCGGATACCCCGCCAATATTGGCGCCCACCGCGTTTCAGCCGAAAAAACAACTCACGATGCCACCACAGAAGAGGTCCAAGAAGAACATTCCAGCTGAGACAGATCAAGAAGACAACCATCATCTTGAAGGCAATGAAATCTCTTTCGTTCCCGAACCTTCAAACATCACAGATCAAGAACGGAGAGCAAAACTCGAAGCTCTGATGAAGGCAAGAGCTGAGAAGACAGCAAACATCCAAGAACAACCTACTGAACAACAAACGCATGAGAATGATGATGATGCTGACGAGACCATAGACAGGGAACTTGAGAGAGTTCAAGAAGATACAGCAGCTGTAGAAAGAAAAAGAAAAATTCGCAAGCCAATTGCAAGCAAAAAGAAAGATCTCTGAAAAGCTAGAACAACTCAACTAGGCAAGAGAACAAATTGAAACAATTCAAAGAGAAATAGATGAAATGAAAGAACAAGAAAACAGTTCACTGTGGCAAGATTCACCACACCAGAACTCTGGACCAACGAGAAGAACCCCGAAAGAAAATTTCTTCACGGGAAATGGAATCTCACAGTTCGTAGATTCTGAATCACCACTATCCATAGGGCTGCAAACTGCACCATGGCCAAATTCAAGCTAGTTTCTCTCCCGAAATACAACGGCTTCGGAAATTCTAGGCGCTCCTTATGAGGTACGAATCGGCTATGAATTCAAGCAGGAGGAGACGATGTTGCCTTTGTCCAAATCCTTCATCATTGCTTGCGAAGGACCGATCGAAGTGGTACTTTTTGCTACCACCGCATTCGATCCGTAGCCGGGTAGATCTCAAGACAAAATTCATGCAAGCATTTCAGATGTTCCATGACACAATAGCTGAATCATCAGATCTGTACAACTGCAAGCAGAAAGACAGAGAGCCATTGCAGAACTTCGTGAGAAGATTCATGCAGCAGAGATCCCAAATTCCAAAAGCTGATGACAAAATAGTGATCAAGGCACTAATCAAAGGTTTGACTCTAGGACCAACAACTTCACATCTGATGCGAAAGAAACCCAAGATGGTTGAAGAACTTTTTCATGAACTGGAAGAGTACATCTTGTCCGATGATGATCATCGCAAAAGAGTGGCTGAATGAAATGAAGCTCGGCAAGGCAACCGAGAAATGACTCCGGAGAGCGCAATCCCGTAATCCACGAATATCAACAATGTGGAAAATCCTCACTTGACCAAAACAACGGACTTAGTGCAAGAGGAGGGTTCGCACCCGGGGGAAGGGGAAGAGGAAGAGGACCCCCGAGACTCATGAATCACAACCTAAAAGACCTATACTTCTATTGTCGGTATCATGGGTGAGGACATAGCACCGAAGGATGCCCGAAACCAAGAAGAACATGGAAAGAATCTAGCAAGAGAAAGCGTTGATGAGCATCACGTCCTCAATGCCAAATCGCTTCACCCAAACTTCCGGCAACCATAATTCATGAACTCTCAACCAAGTCCAAGTCGCAATGTAGCAGCTTTCAACAACCACAATCATCATGGCAACCATCTCAAAGAATTTTTCCCTCGCTCGCAGTGCAATCCAATCAATTCAAGAACCACGACCCAATTCGGGAAATCTTACCACCACCACCGGATAGTTCGTCAAGACTAGAATCAAGTTCAAGACCCCGTAACTCAAAAGCCTTGCCATCTTTCGGGACCATTATGCCAATTTCGGGAGGATCCGCCATGGAGTTCGAAACCAAGAAGCAAAGAAACAATTATTTCAGTGTCCGTGAACACCATCATCAATGACGGTCCAAATTTGCCCGACCGTAATGGGCCAAGGTGCCAATCACTTTCACCGAAGAGGACTTCAAATTGAAGTCCGCGATTCACAATGATGTCGTGGTCATCGAGGTAAACATAGCCGGATGGATCATTGGAAAAGTCCTAGTAGACAATGGAAGTTTAGCGATATTTTGTTCTTGAAAACTTTCGAGAAGATGAACTCGAGCCAAGACATGTTGCACCCGCCGAATACCCATTGCGGTGGTTTTGGAGGAAAACCAATCAAGCCGGGGGAAAAATATCGCTTCCGTATCCTTCTGGAGATCTCGACAATGCTAGAATAGAGACTCTCACTTTTGATGTTGTCGACATTTATCTCCCATACCTCGCAATCTTCGGTAGAGGTTTCATGAACAAATTTGATGCACTCATAAGGAAGCAATTCTTGTGCATGAAGATACCTGCACCCAAGGGGGTAATCACAGTATTCGGCGATCAACAATAGGCCAGAAACATAGAAAAGGGCCGTACCCCAGGACAGGCAAATGTGTACCAGCTGAAAACAACTGAAGAAAAGAAAGAACCTTACGAAGAGACCAAGCGGGACAAAGAAAAAATTGAGATAGCAGCAGATGGTGAAACCAAGAAAGTGTATCTAGATAACATGCCCGACAGAGCAGTCACAATTGGGGCTCACCTCAATCCCGAAGAAGAGAAAGAGCTCATACAATTCCTGAACAAAAACAAGGACGTTTTCTCATGGTCAGCCAAAGACCTACAAGGTGTTGACAGGGACATCATCGAACATGCCATGGAAACAGACGAAAGAATACCCCCCAAGAAACAGAAACTTTGAAAAATGTCCGAAGAAAAAGTGAAAGCAGTCGAAGCTGAAGTCCAAAGGCTGCAGGTTGCCAAAGTGATCAGAGAGGTCAAGTACCCAGTCTGGCTAGCCAACAATGTACCAGTAAAGAAGAAGAACGAAAAGTGGAGAATGTGTGTAGAATTCACGGATTTGAACAAGGCATGCAAGAAAGACGATTTTCCCTTGGAGAGGGTAGACAAAATCGTAGATGATGCAACAACAAGGAGATGCTCTCACTCCCGGACATGTTCTCGGGATATCATCAAATCGCAGTTCGCAAAGAAGACGAAGAAAAAACAAGCTTCATCACTCCCTTCGGAACATTTTGTTTCGTGAGAATGCCGTAGGGGCCGAAAAACGCGGGATGCACATTTTCGAGAATGATAGCAATAGTCCTCCATCCTCGCATCCGTAGAAACATCTTGGCATACGTGGACGACATAGTCGTCAAAAGTGTTCAGAGAAGAGATCATATCAACGATCCGCAGAAACATTCGCGAACTTGACAGCAGCGAATTTGAAGCTAAATCCTGAGAAGTGTGTTTTCGGTATTCAGAAAGGGAAAGTCCTCGGATGCCTAGTCTCAACAAAGGGCATAGAGGCGAATCCTGACAAAATCAAGGCACTAGTAGAAATGCAAGATCCAGTTTCCGTGAAGGATGTGCAAAAATTGACAGGAAGGGTGGTCGCGCTTAACAGATTCATTCCTAGGGTTGTAGAAAGAAGCTTGCCGTTATTTCAAGTTCTCAGAAGTGCTAAGAATTTTTAATGGTCCGAAACTCAAAAGCAAGCTTTCCAAGAACTGAAAGACTACTTGTCCAATATGATCAAGTTGTGCTCTCCCGAACCAAGATCACCACTTCTCCTATATGTATCTGCATCAAATTCGGCAGTGAGTGTCGTATTAGTGCAAGAAAAGGAAGAAGTTGGAAAGCTAAAGCAGATTCCAGTATATTTCGCTTCAGAAGCCCTGTCTGGTTCGAAAAATCTTCTATTCTGAGTTGGAGAAGATTGCATATGCGGTCATCATGGCTGCGAGGAAGCTGAGACACTACTTCGAGGGTCACAGGATAAGGGTCATCACCAATCAATCACTGAGTGACTTGTTCGCAAACAGAGAGGCATCTACTCGAATAATCAAGTGGGGTGCTGAACTCTCAGAATGCATCGTCGATTTCAAGAGAAGAAGCGCGATAAAATCGCAAGTATTGGCAGACTTGTCGTGGATTGGACTTCACCAACTCAAAATCTTGATGAAGAAATACCTACACCTTAGATAGTGCAGTGTGATGGAGCTTGGTGCTACAAGGGAGTTGGAATTTTGGCGGTGGTAACATCTCCGACGGGAGTCGTGATAAGATATGCAACACGGCTCATATTCGCGAACAATGAACATTCCACAAACAACACAACAAAATATGAAGCCTTACTCTTGGCACTAAGAAAGATGAAAGCCTTGGGTCAGCAAACCTTTATCATCAGAATGGATTCAAAAGTTATTCAAGAACATATCGAGAAAGAAAGTAAAGCAAGGAATTCTGTCCTGATGAAATACCTTGAAAAGGTCAGAGAAATGGAAAGGCACTTCAAAGGTTATTCAAAGGCAACATATTCCAAGAGATGACAACAACGAAGCGCATAAACCGGCAAAAGCAAGCAACCGAGAAATCAAGAATTGCCTTCGATGTGTTCTTCGAAATCATCGAAACCATCCCATCAAGGAACCAAGGCCGAAAACCGTGAATGTTGTGGAAACTCCCGACTGGAGAGCAGAAATCATGGCTTATTTCAAAGGCCATTATGAACCACAAGATGAGTTGGAAGAAAAAAGGTTAAAACAAATGGCAAGGGGCTACGCAGTGGTAAGCGGAGAACTATACAAATCAGGAGTCACTGGGCCTTGGCTAAGGTGCATCACCTCCGAAAAAGGCCTTGAACTTCTCAAAGAAATTCACAGTGGATTCTGCGGTGCACACATAGGCACCAGGGCTCTAGCAGGAAAAAGCAATAAAGCAGGGATTCTATTGGCCTACCATAAACATAGATGCGAAGGCGCTAGTTCAGCAATGTGAAGCATGCCAGAAAACGGCGAATCAACAAAATTTACCCTCAATGCCAGTGCACTTGATCCCACCATCATGGCCACTGCAAAGGTGGGGGATGGATCTAGTAGGACCATTGCCAACGGCTTAAGGAAACTGCCCATTCGCAGTTGTTGCTGTCGATTATTTCACGAAGTAGGTGGAAGCAAAACCACTCACGAACATCAAAGCACCAACAATTCAGAAGTTCTTCTGGCATAACATAATCTGTAGATTTGGAGTTCCTAGAGAACTGATTGTCGATAATGGGAAACAATTCGACTGTTACTCTTTCAAAGAGTATTGCAAGACACTGGGTACTCCTACGAAATTTTCATCAGTGTATCATCCGCAGTCCAACAGAGTAGTCGAAAGGGCAAATGGCTTGATATTTTCGGGAATCAAGAAGTGCTTATTTGATCAGAAGAAGGGTAAATGGGTAGATGAGTTGCCGAAAGTGATTTGGTCCCACAACACTACTATCTCAAAAGCAACAAGGTTTCACGCCCTTTCGCCTACTCTTCGCAGACCGAGGCAATGACACCCGAGGAAATCAAAAATGAGAGCATGAGAGTGTTGAAAGCAAAAGAAATTGAAGAAATTGATCAGAAAGTGGAAAAAGATATGATTGAGCTGACAATCCTCGAAGCTGCTGAGAACATTGAGAAGTACCAAAAAGAAACCAAAGCATGGAGAGACAAGAAAGTGGTTCGCAAGGACATCAAAACTGGTGATCTGGTGTTGAAAAGAAAGAAGAACTGGGAGAACCCGGGAAAACTTCATGAATCTTGGGAAGGACCATTCATAGCAAAAAGAGGCAGACATGCCAGGGGCTTTTCGTTTGCTAGAGCAGACTGGTGAAGAGTTGCCATATTCGTGGAATGCCGATAGCCTGAAAAGGTATTACCCTTGAAAGTTTCAGAAGTATCTAGATTTAATTTAAAGTACTTTTCCTTTTTTTCTCAACTTTACATCTTAGGAAAACAAAAAACCGAATCACGTGTTTATAAGTAATTTCGGGAAAAACATTAGTTTTCTTTTTCATAGCAGCTTTACAATAAGAAGGATCGTACTCTTTTCCTTGCAAAGGGGGCTCTAAATCAAGAGGCAAGATTTTTAACGAGGCGGATCCTATGTAAATACTCTTTGTGATATATGTATGAAAAGAGTCTTCCCCCAAATCGTGCATTCTGAGAATTCCATCGTGAAAAAGAAAAAGTTCGTGTGAAAGGCTCCTTGATAGCCAGAATTCCATCGTGAAAAAGAGAAAGTTCGTGTGAAAAGCTCTTTGATAGCCAGAATTCCATCGTGAAAAAGAAAAGTACGTGTGAAAAGGCTCCTTGATAGCCAGAATTCCATCGCGAGAAGAAAGAAGATTTGTGAAAAGGGCTTCGTGATAGCCGAGATTCCATTGAAAAAGAAAAATTTTCGTGTGAAGGGCTTCCTGATAGCAAGAATCCTATTGTGAAAAGAGGAAGGGTTTGTGTAAAAGGCGTCGTGAAAGCCTAAATCCCATCGTTAAAGGGATTCCCACCGAAAAGTCCTGAGACAACAACAAGTTGTGGCCTAAAAATCCCATCGTCAAGGGGATTCCCACCGAAAAGGCTCGAGACAACAATGAGTTGTAGCCTGAGTCTCCATCATGATAGTTAATGGCGATGGAAGTCAAGTGAATGTGTGTGGCGGTTGTTTAAAAATGTCTTGACACGGGTTCATAAAAATTTTTTGCGACAAATATGCTCTGTTAAAAAGGCAAGGGGCTCATGTGAAGATTCGTAGAAAGTCGTGGTTGAAGCAACCGAGGGTTGCAGTATCAACCAAGGCAAGTATGCCAAGCGGGTCAAGTCCACAAAATTTGCGAACAAATTTTGTCGACTTGTGTCACAATATGTGGGAATTTTTAAAACTTGCGAAAATTTCTCAAAAGCGTGTATAATCAAGATAACACTAAATTTCGTTAACTTGCCTTGAAATTTTTATGCAAAACGACAAGGTGGGGGTGACGTTTTTTCAAAGAAAACGTCTTTATTACCTTAGTTGCATAAAAATTTCGAAATAGTTTCGTAACAGTTACATTGAGAAGTACAATTCCTAGAATGAAAGTTCAACAACGCGTCCTGGTTCGCGGCTATTATCTTCCACAATGTCTCTAGCATAAGCGAAATTGAGCTCGTCGGTGATCGGGCTAAGGGGCTCCATCTTCGGGATCCTCGAAGAACTTGAATTCGTAGCAGAAGAACTCTCCCCCTTACGAAGAAAGAAGAAAGAAGAAAGATCGAAACATCCCAGAGAGAATTTAAGTGAAACTTCAAGCCAAAAATCGGAAAAATCTTGATTGGGATGAGCCTCTTGGAACAAGCGCCATGCTTGGCCGCTGACAAACATATTATCACGATGAATTCGCAATGCAGTATCACGTCCCCGCGCAGCCCAACTTGCAGGACCTGCGCAGGTTAAAGTTTACAAAACAACTTGTTCAGGCAAAACACTACAACTAAATGAATGTACAAATATACATAAACAGCCACGAAGGGCAAATGTTTCGGCGATGTCTAGCTCGTAATGTCAACCTTCAGAGAGTCTTCCTCTTGCTCGGAGACATGGTCGCCATCGCTGTCGTCATCGCTGCTGTCGCCAGAGTCCTCCTCACCCGAGTCGCTTGATTCTTCGTCTTCGGTAGAGGACTCAGGAGGCGCGGTGTCTTTCCCTCGTTTCTCTTCTTCGATTAACTAAAAGAGACAGAGAAAAAGATGTAAGAAAAAATCAGAAGAGAAAACTTTGCAAATTAGCAGAAGTGAATAGAACCGTTCAGAAATTAACCTGGGCAAGTTTAGCACGCGCGATGCTCTTGACAGCTTCTTTCCCGCTAGCAAGCCAGAACTCCCTCGCGAACTTAGACTGGAAAGCTTGAACGTCTTCATTTGGCCGAAGTCTTGAGGTGCTCAGGGCATCGGGAAAATGCGGGAGTTTCTCACGAAACTTCGAGAGGTCTGCGCAGTCAAAGTCGTGAAGAAGCTTCAAGATGCTCTCAATAGAGAAGACCGCTGCAAAATCGTTAGCACCAGAGATAACTTCGGGAAGCGCCTTGAATTCAGCATCGATCCACTCCATGAACTCAGGAAGTCCTAAGTCGGCAGGGAGCGGAGTAGGACGAACGCCGAAATCGTTCAGAGATCTCTCCGTTGACGCAAAATGTGTACTCGGCGCCCAAACACACAAGAAGTCGAAAAGCTTAGCTTCGCACGCGCAGAGAGAGAGTGACGTGCCGCCCAATTTTTCCCGAAAATTAACAAAAGATAAAACAGCTTAAATACCAAAACTTGGAACCCACGGTGGTACCAGGCCGTTCCATATTTACGCTAATGAGCCAACCAAGACGACATGTAGCTATGCGAAGCTACCCGTCAAAGAACCACAACCATTCGTGTAACCGCGAAGGAAAAAAGAACATTGCCGAATGGATGACGTGAGCATGACAAAGATCGATCTTTGAATAAACATGGATGCATGTGCAAAGCCGATGACCGATCCTCATGAAGATTAACATTAAATGAAGTAAAGCACGAACATAATCATGTATTAAAACAAGCATGCATAGATCCAAAGCATTAGTCTACCGCATGTCTAATTACTTTAAGATCCGTCGGGCACGATATCGCAAATCTATCCACCGCATGATACAACTTGCATGAAAGAGCGCACCACTTTCCACAAATAGATCTATCCACCGCATGATACAACCTAAAAAATGGAAAGCTAGAAGCATACGTCTTTCAAAACATAAATAACGCACGTGATCTACTCGTGAAAGCATAACCGAATACAAATCAACAGTACCGATCCAGGGTCCATGAAGAAGGAACAAACATTACCACGTGAATAAATCTATCAAGCCGGATTGGAAATCTAATCCACCGGTGACTAGCTCCAAAGCAACCCAAAAACTCCGCATCTACCGCATGATACCCAGCTCTTTCAAGATTTATACTAACAAAGCAAGCTTGAACCCGCAACACGTAACAACCTAGATCGATTCGGTTTCGGCTATCGGAGAGCACAAGATCCGCGTGTCAAAACACGAAACCCGCTCGTACACGGATCTAAGAGGGAAAGAGCCGATCCAAAACCATCTAGATTGGGCAAGAGCGTGTTACATGAATCAAAACATAAAGTAAAAACTCACGACAACACGGGGTAACTTAATGAATCTATTGGATCTTGCCAAAATCCAATAGAGCCGATAACCAGCCTTCGAGCTAGATCTTAGCCTACCGCATGACTCATGATCTAACAAGAAACCCTCTTGAACCAAGCTTGAATCTACCGCATGACACGAAGCATGGTAACAAGACTACTTGCATCGATCTAAATCCACCGCATGATACTAGACATGATACAAGGTTGCCGGTACTCACGGAGGTCGACGGATCGATTGGTCCTCTCGAAGAACTCGACGACACGACAAGGACTCTAGGGTTTGGCGTAAGGCCGGTGTGTATTGAAGAATGAACGTGTTTTTTTACATACATCCAGGGATCGTATTTATACCCTGCTGATTACAACTGCGAATGGATTCATTGCCTAACTAAACTTGATCGCCTATCCATCCATTCGCTTCCTCTGATCGAGCCACGTCACCGTCCAATCCCGCAAAATCAGCTCTACTGTTCCTTTGCCGAACTGGAGCAGATAGCCGACCGCGGATCCTTCTGCCGAAAATCTCTGAAGATATCTTTCCTTCCACCAGACGGACTCTTTTCCGAATCGGACCCACATGTCATACTCCTTACCAAATTTTGGTGTTAACACATGCCCCTTCAATTGTGGGATAAAAGTAATTTTGTTCCACAATTGACTCCAGCCACGAATCCTTGAGCCAAACCCGTCAACACCGTTCTTCGCAATCCGCCGGATTCTTCGTTCAAACCCTAGATCCCCTTCGTTCCGAGCTTGAATCTCCAATGGCAACTCGTAACCAAGTCGCTCGGTGTAAATTCATCCTTCCAAACCTTTGTTCGGCATTAGGTTTTCAATTTTTCCCGAGATTTTCTTCTTCCGCCCTCTTCCAGGAACCTTCTATTGCTCTTTTGATTCCTATTGAGGCCAATTCGCAGCCTTATTATCTTGGTCCCGAAGGGAATCCCGACCCTCGAGATCTTATTGCCGCCGAATCTCGCAGAATCCCGTTCAAGGTAGCTTTATCTCCTCCTCCTCGCTGGCAAGATGCGTTCAAGAACCGGCCCTTGCCCCCAATCGCAGTCGGAAGACTTGGTACCGTAGGATTCTTGCGGATAAGAGTGGATTGATCAATCTGGATACTCTCCGCATTGCTCAATGTCTAGAGTTATCCGTAGCCGAGACGCCCAAGAATGAAGATCTTCTAATAGCCGCGTGCCACTTCGGTCAAATGGTGTCAACGCCTTCCTTTTTGGGCATGGCCCAATGTCTCCAACTTTGGCCGATGTGTACATGATCACCGGCCTTGACATCACCGGTTCTGTTCAGCCTTGGAATTTCAAAAATTCCTCACGCCGACAGGGGTAAAGCCGGGGAATGGCTACAAGAATTATATTGCGAAGCACATGAGAGACAACACCCTTGGCGAAGTTGAATACGCAGCCTTTTTGAACATGTGGTTATGCAGATTTGTCTTCCGTGGCAAGGCCAACGAACCCACTTTGAATCATATCGCAATGGCGATCCATCCGGCCGAAGGTAATCGCCTTCCTCTAGGAAAATTCCTCTTGGGCGTTGTATACCATATGCTTCATCGACAGCTTACCCAAATGTATACCACCAGAGGATAACGTGCGTCAATGGCCCTTGGTGGTTTGTTCAAATTTGGCCGCAGCTCCACATGCACCCGATTGTAGGCGTCGACTTGAACTCCGTGTTCTTCCCCCCGGTCCAATCCCCCCGAAGGAGAGCTTCAAGTCACCGGAGGATGCCAAAGCTATGGAGAAGCAAACCTTCAATCGTTATCATTCAAACAGACATCACCCAACTCTTCGAGTTGTTCTTCAAAGGCCTCCCCAATCCTCTCCGGCTCCCTTATCTAGGCTATGACACTCGACCTTCCCCGTCGAATTCTCCTTTGAGCCCGGCCATCAAGATGGGAGATTCCCCGGAAATCTTCAATATCATAATCCGCCCATGTATATTACCGCCGAGTTCAATGGAGGGAGGCGAATACCGTACTTATGAGTACTACCAACCCTAACGTAATGGCCAGTGCAACTTGGATGTGGCCACCGCCCCCAAGATTGTTTCCGCATGAATTCCTCAAACCCAGGGAGGAAATCAAAGAACCGATGCAAAGGCAAGCAGAAGTTTTCAACTATGTGTGCAAATCCACCGTCTACACATGTCCTTTTGTGCCCGCAACCATAGCTCACCCCACCTTCAACTCATGGTGGCAAGAATTCCACGACCACATCTTCGGGAACCCGTTCATGTGTTCCCGTGCGAACTGGTGCCCGATTTCCCCGCCGACTTCGGAGGTAACGCCATGAGCCCCTTGATCGACTTTCCCCTCTCTTATTCATGGTCCCGACCTTCATCTTCCGTCCACGAGAACACGCTTCCCCGCCCCTCGAGCCGGATAATAGCTTATAATGCCGAAGGCCCAATTTCGCCGCCGGGGTTTAAATCCACAACCCCGCGCCAACCGATGGACAGTATGCTACCACCGATCCCGGCCTTTCTAGCCTTGTCGTTGACAGGAGGCAAGGTCCGCATCCGATTCCCCCTCCGAGCGCTAAAAGGAGGAGAACCGTCAAGAAAGTACCGGTTGAGGTAAACTCCTTTACCTTCTTGATTACCGGGTCACTCGTTCTTGATGGATCATATCATTGTATATTTCGGACCGCAGCCCAACACTCTTCGTAACCAAAGACTCGCCGATGCCCCATCCACCGGTATGACTCTTGCCGTTCTTTCTCAAGGATGAGCACCGGCACTTATCCCTTCAATTGGACATTTGCGTAAGAAACCGTGGGAGAGCCACTTGTAGATGTTCCAGGTGGTTCAACAAAGCGAGTCCTTCCAGGGTTGAAATGTCCATCCCAAGAGAGATCTCATCTTCATCACCCTCTCGCGAAGCAAGACGTTCTCCGCAGATGAATCTCCCAACTCGGGCCCGGAGCCATCAAATTCCCCCGGATGCCATCGCCTATCGCCCAAGCAACAATGACCAACCCAACAGAGGAAGATCCAATTCTTTCCCGGCCCGTAAACTCACGAGTCACCGATTGCTGCACCAAGATCTCCCGACTTGGAGGTTTCGGCTCTACCCCGGACGCCTCTTCCGTCCGCGATTGCTCCCGCTCAAGAAATCACTCGTGAGGTAACCAATTCCGCTCTTAATTTCGATACCTTGATGCTAACGCTCTCACCTCGGTAATGTTACTTTTCGTGGTCCCACTCCATCGTCATCGAGCTTGCCATCGCAGGGCCCATCAACCGCCGAGGTGATGAAAGAAATAAACCACCGCCGCCGGGTGAAGTGATGCTCAAACTCGAAGAAATTGCAGCTTGGCTAGAAAAAGATGTCCAGGATCGCCTCAACGATCTTCACCATTTTGAAGAAATGTTTGAACCCATTAGTCGAAGACTTCCCGATAACATCGAGCTTTCCCGTCGTCCATCTACGACTTAGAGCCCTTTTATGTTCCCTTGAGGCGCACTTGGAGGAAATTGCGCTCCCGTTCGGCCATTGAAAAGGAGAAAACTCGATGCCGAACAAAGCCATGAACGGGATACAATCCCAAGCAAAAGGCCATAAGGATGCCTTGGCTGACCTGCAAGCTTCTTACGATCTGAAAGTCGCCAGAAAGGCTGCTCTAGAGGCGGAATTGAAAAGCCTGTCAGCGGAGATGGAGATTGACCAGAAGAAAATAGCCGATTTCCCCGGACCGATAGCAAAAACCGAAGCGGAGGCGAATCGGTCGTTACCGCAGTAAAGCAATGCGATGCGCAGCTTGCCGACTTATCCGATGCCCAAAAGGACTATCAAGAGATCTTGGACAATTCCCACTTGATAGTATCCAATGTTCGTCATGCACTCGCAAAACTCCTCAATGCTTGACTCGTCCTTATTGATGTGTACCGACTCGGTCGTTCTTGTAATATTTCCTTTGCGATTTGTTTCTTTTCCTTGGCGTACTTCGAGATGTGATGCCGAACGACCCGCCGGTAGTGAAACGCCAACTCCCGAACGATACCTTGAGTTCCTTTAGCCGAACCAATCGACTTGCGCACGCCCCGCCTTAGAACTCCAAACGACCCGCCGGCGGGGCCGGTCAAGGAAATCTCTCCGCCTTCCGATTTTATTGGGACGTGCGCCACGATCCACGCCCACAACTCGAAGCCACGATTACTCGCCGTGCCTATAAATGTTGCCATAGGTGCCCCTAGCTCTCCATCAGGCCTTTTAGCTCTCGAATCTTTGCCAATCTTTGGTCTTCTTGTGAACAAGGCACATCCCTGCACCGCAATGGTGCGCCGCCCCTCAACCGCCGCCGCGCCTCCGACGAGGCTGAGGGAAGCAGCGCTAATGCGCGCAGCGGTGATGATCATCAACTTCTCCTCGTCGATCTTCCTTTCGATCTTCTTTCGCCTTGACGATCATCTCCCTTTTTCGGGTTGATCCGGTGGAATCCGCCCCCGCGCGCCGGCCAATCAGCCCCTCCCTGACGACTCTTCGGAGTCCGATGGCCACTCCCCGGTGCCGTACGGGGAAGCGACGCTATTCGCTTCAAAGAGGAGCTAGAGGCGTCCCGTCTTGAGCCGGGAGGAGGTCTCCAAAAAGCGGGCGTGGCCGAACTAGAATGGGAGGACCGGCGGAAACGGTACCGGAGGCCATCGATGGTATGGCTCTGATTCTTGATTCAGCCCGGCCTTTGATGCTAATCCCTTTTTGTTTGTCCTTTGCGCCCGTGATGCCGAGCTCAACCCGCCCAAAGGCGCCGGTAGAGCAACCGGCGGAGAAGGTGAACGCTCACGGCGACACGCCGGCGGAGCGCCCGGCCGCGGTGGAGCGCCGCATCGACGAGGTGGCCGTCCATGGCGTTCGTTTGGGCACCGTTGACGGTTAATAGTTGTATCAAAGTTCGTTTGTGACTTGCAAGCGGACAAGTCTCCCGTCGTAGTCAAGGGACCCTTCTTCCCTCGAGTGGTGAACCCAAGGTATCGAATCCGTGGAACAATGTGCAACGCAAGGATTCAATCTAGTAAAGCAAGGTAAAGCTATCTATTGAAGAATCAAATTGCATCTAATCTACTAACTCATAAAGAAAACGAATCTAATCTAATCTACTAAAGAGGTAGCAAGAGAAAGCAAGAGATAACCAATCTAGAGAATCTAGATCATGCTTATGTTGTAGCTCCAAACAAGATAGATGAAGATAGCAAAGCGAATCTCATTAAAAGCATCTTTAAATTGTGGCCTTCCCATCCGACTCCGAAAACATCCGCCTTTCGAGACCCCCGTTCGTCACAACGTATCCCTATTCATGCGGGGAGCTTAGGGCGAGTTCGATAGAACAAGTTGAAATCACTTGGCCGGTCCGGTATGCACCTCTAGCCACCGCGGCTACAAGAGCACCCTATGTAATCTAGCTATAGACTAGATCGTAGAAGAAGCAAAACCAAGAAGAAAACAAAATCATCGAGAAGGCACTTGATCGCTAGAAATCGAATTCACTTACAAACTTCACCATGAATGATTACATGAACAAGATCACCACCGGGGCCCTCCCTCGATCTTGATCCTCGCTCCGAGCTCCGACGTGGTCTTCCATGCAAGGTTCCCACGTCGGCCGGGGAAACCCTAGACAACTAGCACGACCCTCATCTTCAAGTTGGTGTCCCTCAAGCCTCTCTCGCTCCTCGGCGGCGGAATACGACTTCGGCTCCGCGTGGCTCTCGGTCGGGGGGCTATTTATAGCCCGGGAAGCAATTAGGTCAAAGGAGAGCCCGATTGGGCCCCGACTGGCCGGGCCGGCCGGCCCGGGCCGACCGGCCCGGGCCCACCTCGGCCCATCTCGCGGCTCGCTTCGCCCGTGTTGCTTCCCACGTCTTCTAGATGTTCTCCCCTTTTGCATGTGGGCCCTTGACGTCGGTTTCTCTCCGAATTGGACTCAACTCCTTGTCTTGCAAGATTCAAGACTTTTCTCGGTTCGGTCCTCGCAGTTTATCATCTTCTCGGGCTTGGTCCTTGGGCTCTTGGAGTCATGTTCACTTCATTGCTTGACTTGTATCGGGCTTCAAGATCTTGTCATGAGGTGCTTAATGAACTTATCCCGAAGTCTTGCTTTCAACGTTAAAACCCCGCGTAAACACATAACTCCAAAACCGACATGCACAAGTGAACTTGTTATACCACGGGGGTTAGTACCAATGAATAAGATACAAAAGTTATGCCAACACCGAAGGTAAACTCATGGCTAGGTTGACGGATTTTCACCGTCAACATCTCCCCCATGCTTAAACCTTGCTCGTCCTCGAGTAAGCCTTCGATGGATATCATCATTGCCAAACAATGTTTAAACCTTGCACTTGATCATACATGAAAAAAAACATAATGCTCTCAAAAGTTTAATTCGTTAAAGTTCCATAATGTACTAGCCTTCACCTCTACGGAGGGTAGATTCTTTTTAAGCTTATCCCACAAGTATTAACATGCTCACAAAGTTTAAATAGACCTCAGAATTTTTGAAATAAAGAACAAGATAAAGAAAAGAGCTAAACCAAGTTCACAAATTTAAATCATCTCGTGTATTGCTCATAAACTCTCATCTCACTTGCCTCTCAAGCCTATATAATCTACTCCTTTCCCTCTCATATATATGTGGTAGGCTTTATATGGAGCTTTGGGAAAGTTTAGTCCTAACAAGATTTTATAAATGAGGTGTTGTCAAAACAAGACAAGCTTCTCATGGTCTTACCGAGACTCGTCAAAAAGGTCATTGGAAAATAATGTTAAATCAAGGAGGGGAAAGAGAAAAATACACACACTTTAGATGAGTGGACATGTGCAAATGGCAAAGAGTGATCCCGAGGCACAAAAGAAGTCCTCGTTATCGGATTGCACATGGTTGGAAAATGAGAATGGATCTTTTATCTTGAAGCCTTGAATGCACTCTTAGAGAACCTAGGGAGTTCACTTTACGCACAAATATATTTTTTTCTTTTTCTCTTTCTCATTCTTTTCTTTCTTTCTTTCTTTCTTTCTTATATATATTTCTCATTCTTTTTCTTTCTTTCTTCACCTTGGAAGTCACGTACATCGCCGAATTTTTTTTTCTTTCATCATTTGATATATATATATATTTTTTAAAATACTCCCTTTTGAACTCTAAAACTGCACCGTACCTACCTCCTCCCCCATGCTTAGACGTTGCTCGTCCTCGAGCAAAGAGGCGAAAAATAAGGTAGGTACCGGAATATTTTTCCTTGGAGAGATACTTGAAATCTTCAACGTTGGCACCGTCTTGCGATCTTCCTTGAATTGATGATCCATTCTCAACGATAGGTTGTGGTCAAGGAGGTAATCACAAAAGATGATATTTGGTTTAAGGTTGGATATCCGGCGAAGTTTGTGAGATCACCGATGCGGGGATACACAATGCACGGATAAAAGGCTAGCAAGAAGATAGATACGCAAAAACGGAATGACCAGCTTCTTAGTCTCGGGCCGCAGAAATCATGGCCTGCAATAACTCACTCAAAAATAAATCTTGTACACTAAGGTTCATGCACTCAAATATATATAAGGCTTTGGATAGGTTGAGCAACACACAAGTGATATTTGTGACAAGGTTAGCAATATTTTTGAGCATAAAAAACATCTTTAATCTATTCATAACTTGAGAGCACATAAAACACTATGGGTCTTTATTTTAATCATAACCTCCGCTGAAGATTGAGCTAGCATTTAGATAATTTCAGATTTGTATTTTTAAGAGAGCACTAGTTCAAACATGCATAAGTCAATTACAAAGATAAACAAAGCGGCAATTATAATCATATATCATCATGGCACAAACTTTGTAACTTTACCAAAGGTAAAAACTTGGTGGTGACATTATTCATGATGAAAATAAAAACTAAGATACATGCTGAAAATTAAACTAACACACTTGCTGAAATTTAAATAAAATCTGAAAACACTACGCATACATAGGTGCAAACAAGCTGAAAATTAAAGAAAAGGGGTAAAGGAAAGATAACTAAAGCTCCTCCTCTCTCTAATCTTCCGCCCGTGGTTGATATTGATAGTCTTGGTTGTTGTACCCTTACTTGTAATAGGAATGCACCACTCCTCCTATGAATTGTCCGACGGTGCTAGGTGAAGGTGTCCAAGCACATAAGCGACGTTTGCATTTCCTTCACCCATTTGGTTTGCATTGGTTTGGATGGCTGCAATAATTTGCATGTTCCTTGCAGCGTATCCTCCAATGGTGGCTCCATTTTGTTGTGGTTGAGGAAGGTGTGAAAAAGGCTCCGCAAAGGCTACGTTGGGCACCGCAAAAATGGTGGGGGTATGGCTGCACCACTCCCCCATGCTTGCATTGGTACACCACCGTAGTAATTTGGCGATGCCGGAATTTCTCCGAATGGTGGAACATAATTTTGTTGTGCACCTCCTTCTTGGGCCATAGAAGATCCTTCTCCTATAATTCTTTTCTATTATCATTTTTTTCTTCGCCGGCACAAGAAGTCCTTCCTCTAACCGATCTTCTTCCCCTCAAGAAAAGTCTTAATCTTCGATCCGAAGGGGCAAATTCACCTAGGCCACTTGGAAGCCTCCTCTCTTATCTTCACTCTTATATTTTCCTTTCTTCATATATTCCTAGGGAAGTCCCGGTAGGAGATGATTCGGGTTCCTTGTAATACCCGGTTTTAAAGAGATAGTCAACATGGAGAGGTAACACCCCGATCTCCCGAATCCGATGTTGCCACAACACCACCGGTTGATCATAGGTGAGTAGGGTTGATTGGCTGCGAGTAAATCCAATTCAACTCCGTGTTGGTTATCTATGTCTCTCTTATTCTCCCCAAAAATCCACTTGCACAAAAGTGACACACATGGATGATGGGGTTCCTGATAGTATTTCTTCGTTGATGGTCTCTTCCCGTGATCATACTCCAAAAGCCTTCCCATGTGCCTTCATGCACATACTTGTTTCGGAGCTCCCTTTTGAAAGTAGGAGACACTCGCCCATGGGTCTACGATACTAGACATGCAATCGTTTCGAACATGAAAACCAATCTGATCTATCGGGGATTGTGTTGAATGGATCCAAGGAAGCAGTGGAGCCCTTACTCCCTTTACGGCATGGTTGCTAGCCTTAAGCATTAAAGTATTTTCAGCACAAGATGATAGATAGATAATCCAACAAAGTGTGATTACATCTCAAGATCGATTGCAACCCATGGATGAAAGGAGATTACCCCATCAAGGTGCTAGAAATAGCATCATTGATCAAGGTTACCCTTCCGACGGTGTCTTCCTTCTTCTCCTCTTGTGGGCTCCCTCCAACGGAATGAGAGACTCAGCACTCCTTCATCAAGGGTATGCGCCATGGTCATGAAAATTTCCTAGGCGAATTCCTTGTGGGTGTTTGCCGACACTCCGCTAGAGAATTGCACCGGTGTCCCGTGTGAAACCCAATATGTGGAGAGCTTGGTCGTCGATGTCGACGTTCGCTACAAGCCTCTACTTAAGGCGAGCGAGCTTCTTCTCCTCCTCCGTCATGATGACATACCCCTCGGAATACCGCGGAGCATATGGAGGTGGAGCGGATGATCGTGTCAAGTGGCGAGGTTGGACGAGCGGCTCCTCCATATGTTATTGAAGTTTGGTAAACCTCATAAACGAGTTTCGTGTGGCCCTCATGCCACCAAGGAGAAGAGTGTGGTTCCTCCTCGGCGGTGCCGTGTCCTCCTCCATACTCCAAGGAAACTCGGAAACCGAGCGCCTCCTCGAAGAGGTTGTCGATGATGGCTTAGACGACGATGATCCCTTCTTCTTCGGTGAAAAGACTTGTAGTTTCTTCCTTGATTGCAGCGCTCTCCCTCACAAATAAATATCCGGGGTTTTCACCCGGTAACAAGGTACACAAATATTATTTTGGAGTCTGGACTTTGAGTGGATTAAGGATGTGGATTTTTTTTTTTTTTTTGAGCTATCAAGCTTGGGAAGGTTGGCTATGTCTACGGAGGTTTTGAGCACACAAACTTGAACACACAAACAAAGGAAGGAGAGGGAAGCTTGCCGCAAAAACGGGAGCCGGGGGGGCTCCTTATGTAGGTGAGGCCGGCCTCGGTGCTCCTCCCCGTCTCGTCTTTCTTCCAAAGACGATCATTTCACCTCTCGCAACTTTCCTGCTCGCGTGCTCTACGAGTTGCACCGCCCAAACGCTCTCGTCCACTCCTTGGTCCTTCCACTTGATGCTTCATGTTTTGGGTTATGTCCATGCTCCCTAGCTCCATTTGCTTCACATGCCACCATGAAATTCCTACAAAGTTGATGCTTGCTGCCCACCATGCTTGTCCTTTGCATGTGGAATTAGTGAAAGTTGATGAAAGGGAATCCAATGGTGCATGCATGATTACTAGATTGCCTCCCTTTAAGGCTAAGCACTCCTCTAATTTCGAAATTTAAAAATATTTTTCAGAGCCATGCAAGTGCTCGAACATAATTTTAGAGAAGTTTTTAAACCATTAAAAACAAATGCAAGTCGAAAATATTTTTTTATTACGTCGATTTCGGTCTCACCGGTATAGTTTGCCTTCATTGGTTGAGAGCAAGCTTTTCCCGGCTTGATCATGGGGGCATAGGTTTAGGTCCTAATTTTGATTAGATGAGAGAGATTTTGAATGAAATAAAATTAAGTGAGGCTTAGAAAAATTCTAATCTTAGAGAAACCAAGGATATGGATTTTTAAACCAACCAAAAATCAAGTTTCTAGGTTCACGCGAGTCCTACCACATGCTGAAATTTAAATAACATCTAGATACAAGTCGTGGCTCTACTCGTGTGTTTTTAGCATGAAAAACAAGTCAACCTCAGCACCATAATGAGGTTGAAAGGTTGATTAAGGTTCTGAAATTTTTTTGGTTTTGGTTGTGGTTTCTCGAAAAGAAGCAAACAAACACATAGGATGGTTCATGTAAAGGGTTTATGATCAAGCAAAATATTCAACCAAGAATTATGTCTCTAATATTATTCAACCATTCTAAGTCTAAGGTTTTGCGTAGTAAAATTCAGAACTGAATTAAATTTAAAAAGACTTGAAAAACCTGGAATCGGGTTGTCCTCCCGTAGCTTATTCTTGACTTGACGAAACGGGTTGCCTCCCGCCTAGCGCTTCGTTTATAGTCCATGGCTAGACTTCTTCACTTGATTACTCCGGATCAACGCTCTTTGTGGGCGTTGCAATCTTGGGTACCCACTTTGGCTTAGTCAATTTTTTTGGTCTTCACGAGTTGGCTTTGTCCTTTGGTCTTGACGGATGCAACATCTTTCTCCATGTAGTGGCTCGGGCATCTCGAACTCCGGTCTTCGGTTGTGATCTTCATGGTCTTAGTGTGATCCTCCATCTCTCCCGAATGAGTTTGAGTAGCCTTTCGCCGTCTTGGGACCTTGGAGTTGTCTCGGATATTCTTCTTTGTCACCAATCGGTTGTCCGGCAAGTTGTCCCACTTGCGTCTCTAACATCTTCATCACGATGAACACTTCACACTCCTTGCATGTGGACCTTGCTTTGGCGGCCTTTAGGTGTTGAGCTTCTTTCTCCATCTCCATCTTCTCCATCCTTCTCTTGATCTTGAACGGCCTTCCGGCGTCTTGACTTGGAGGTGGTGATTCCCTTGGAGATTTCGACGGTCCTTCGACTTCAACTTTTGAATCTAGGGTTTCCACCCCTTTAGCTTGTGTTGCACGTCACCTTTGCTCGTAAAGTTTTCTCGGATCATCCACAAAAAAGTTTTGGGTTTCTTGGAGAGGTAGCCAACCATCTCCGGTTAGGGTTAGTGATAAAACAAAAATCTAAACATAAAGACTAGGGTTAAACAAAACTAGATTAGATTGACTCTTTTTTTTTTTCGGGGATGATCAAACATAAGAGATGCAAAAGAAAATCAAAAGAAAAACTGAAAGATAAGCGATACTAGATCGGATCTTGATTGCTTGCTCCCCCGCGCAACGGCGCGCGAAAAAGGGGCTTGTTGACGGTTAATAGTTGTATCAAAGTTCGTTTGTGACTTGCAAGCGGACAAGTCTCCCGTCGTAGTCAAGGGACCCTTCTTCCCTCGAGTGGTGAACCCAAGGTATCGAATCCGTGGAACAATGTGCAACGCAAGGATTCAATCTAGTAAAGCAAGGTAAAGCTATCTATTGAAGAATCAAATTGCATCTAATCTACTAACTCATAAAGAAAACGAATCTAATCTAATCTACTAAAGAGGTAGCAAGAGAAAGCAAGAGATAACCAATCTAGAGAATCTAGATCATGCTTATGTTGTAGCTCCAAACAAGATAGATGAAGATAGCAAAGCGAATCTCATTAAAAGCATCTTTAAATTGTGGCCTTCCCATCCGACTCCGAAAACATCCGCCTTTCGAGACCCCCGTTCTGTCACAACGTATCCCTATTCATGCGGGGAGCTTAGGGCGAGTTCGATAGAACAAGTTGAAATCACTTGGCCGGTCCGGTATGCACCTCTAGCCACCGCGGCTACAAGAGCACCCTATGTAATCTAGCTATAGACTAGATCGTAGAAGAAGCAAAACCAAGAAGAAAACAAAATCATCGAGAAGGCACTTGATCGCTAGAAATCGAATTCACTTACAAACTTCACCATGAATGATTACATGAACAAGATCACCACCGGGCCCTCCCTCGATCTTGATCCTCGCTCCGAGCTCCGACGTGGTCTTCCATGCAAGGTTCCCACGTCGGCCGGGGAAACCCTAGACAACTAGCACGACCCTCATCTTCAAGTTGGTGTCCCTCAAGCCTCTCTCGCTCCTCGGCGGCGGAATACGACTTCGGTTCCGCGTGGCTCTCGGTCGGGGGGCTATTTATAGCCTCGGGAAGCAATTAGGTCAAAGGAGAGCCCGATTGGGCCCCGAATTGGGCGCGGCCGGCCGGCCCGGGCCGACCGGCTCGGGCCCACTTCGGCCCATCTCGCGGCTCCGCTTCGCCCGTGTTGCTTCCCACGTCTTCTAGATGTTCTCCCCTTTTGCATGTGGGCCCTTGACGTCGGTTTCTCTCCGAATTGGACTCAACTCCTTGTCTTGCAAGATTCAGACCTTTTCCGGTTCGGTCCTCGCAGTTTATCATCTTCTCGGGCTTGGTCCTTGGGCTCTTGGAGTCATGTTCACTTCATTGCTTGACTTGTATCGGGCTTCAAGATCTTGTCATGAGGTGCTTAATGAACTTATCCCGGAAGTCTTGCTTTCAACGTTAAAACCCCGCGTAAACACATAACTCCAAAACCGACATGCACAAGTGAACTTGTTATACCACGGGGGTTAGTACCAATGAATAAGATACAAAAGTTATGCCAACACCGAAGGTAAACTCATGGCTAGGTTGACGGATTTTCACCGTCAACGAGGCACCACCTTGGGCCCGGCCGCGATGGCGACGCATACGGACGTCGACTATTCCACCGAGCCGCGTGGCTTCCGTGGCGGCGCGCCGGAGGATATCGACGAGATCGAGCTCATCCCGGAGCGCCTCGACGGCCACGGCGACGCCATTGCCGAAATTACCCATCCCCGTCCGTGGCCGAACGGACTCTTTGATTAGATTGTACTAGGGATGAGTAAATGTCGGCAATATATGATAAACTTTTGGTTTCCGCATTCGTTCCATGACATTTCCCTTCGCACTTGCATCCGTGAATTTGTCCTCTTTGAATGCATCCGGGAACCGTCTTTAGCCGAACGCTTGCAAACAACGCCCCCGCCGCAAAGTCCACAAAGAATCCGGATTCGGCAATCCGTAAACACCGTTCAAAAGAAAACCCTTCGCACTTGGTGAGAAAACCCCCGCCGCTTGGTATTCCAACGGTGTGCACTCGGCCGATCATCACTCCCAATGCGCCTCCTTGGTCAATAAAATAGCCCGTGGGGTGCTCGCAAATCCACTCGCACACTCCTCCATCACTTCTCGTCTCTTCCTCTCCGTCGCTAGAAGAAAAAACCCCAACGCCATGGACAAGGGTAAACGACCTCGGGGGAGCGGCTCTTCAAAGAAGCGTACGATTCGGAAGTGAGTTCTTTCTTGATCCGCTCCTCGTCCTCCCCGCTTGATCTTGCGCTTCATATTTTCCTCTCGCCTCTTTCGGCCTTGATTTGCTTCTCGAAGAAGTCATCGGAACCGAAGATGTTCCCGAGTACATCTCCTCCGATTCTTCTCCCCGAGGCGGAGGATGCCACGCCTAGCGAGAGGACCATTCATCGGTACCGCGCCGCCGTGCCCGCCACCCGGAGCGTGGCCTCGGGGACATGTCCGTCCGTTGCCAAGCCGAGCGCGAGCGTGCGCATGGCGCCGGGAAGCGCTAGTAGGGGGTAAACGCTTCTATCCCCCTTCACGTTGCATCCGGATTCCTTGCCCCTAACCTTGATTCTTTTGCCCCGTATGTCTCCGACGGTACAACAACCCGAAGGCGGCCCGGGATAGCTTGGTAGAGGCCGCCAACCGTGGTCACCCTCGCGCGTTCCAAGTCGCCGTCACGGTGGTCCCGGAACAACCGAAGAGGGAGCACGGCCGAAGAAGTAAAGAAAAGACCGAATCATACTTTCGCTTCTTTCTCCACGCCTTCGCTTCCCTCCCTTAGGGGACTTGACCTTCGGGCTGCTTATGTGTAATCCCGCAAGAAACCAGTTGTAGTGTAGTATTGAGCTAAGGGCAATGCATCGAGCACCGGCCATCCTCTTTTGTTCATGGATTTTTGTTCTAAAGGCGGCCTCATCCTTGAGCGCCGCTGTCTCTCGTGTCGATGTGTATAATCATCGATCGATTTCAATGCTAGGATAATACTTCTTCAGATATCTTCCATTTATTGCGGCGGAAAATTCCTCCCCTAGCAAAGTTTTCAATATGTATGCATTGCCAGGAACGCATCTGACCACACGAAAAGGCCCCTCCCAGTTAGGGGACCATTTGCCGAATTCACTGTATTTAGTTCCAATCGGCAATAGCGCTTTCCACACCAGGTCGCCTTCTGCAAATTGCTTTTCCTTTACTTTCTTGTTATAGTATTTGGCGACCCGCAGCTTGTTTTTCTCGATGTTTTCCAGGGCCCTGAGACGGATCATATGCAAATCTTCTAACTCATCCATCATTAGGCCACTGTAATCCTTGGAGCTTAAATCGTTTTGCAAGCATTATTCTCTTTGACTTGATTGCATTTCCCAAGGCGGATCGCGTGATGCCCGTAAACCAACTCGTAAGGAGAAGTCTTTGTAGCTCCATGTGGGGCCATTCGGTAAGCCCACGCCGCTTCACCGAGTACCGAATGCCATCTCCTCGGCTTCGGTCGATCTTCTTCTCGTATAAGCTTGATCATAATCTTGTTAGAAGCCTCTCGCTTGACCATTAGCTTGGGCATAGTATGGAGAAGAATTAAACAGTTTGATTCCCATGCTTTCGGCAAAATCTCTCCGAATTCCAATGACACGAATTGTGCCCCTTGGTCGCTGGTAATCGTCCGAGGGATCCCAAATCGATAGATGATGTGTTCCTTGACGAATTCGATCATGTTTTCTCGACGTCACCTTCTTGAGTGGGATCGCCTCGACCCATTTGGTGAAGTAATCCGTAGCCAACGGCAAGACGAATTTATGCCCCTTGCTAGATGGTGGATTAATTTGGCCAATCAAGTCTATACCCCAGCCCTCGAATGGCCATGGCTTGATGATGGGATTCGGTCTTCGATGCGGGGGCTCTTTGAATATTCCCGAACCGCCGGCAATCTTGACATCCCTTGTAATACTCAAAGCAAGCTCTTCTAATATCGTCGGCCAAAAGCATCCAGCTTGCCTAATAACCCATTTCATCCGATAGGCCGATTGGTGCGCTCCACATATCCCATCGTGCACCTCGCTCATCATGTTCCCGGCTTCTTCCGGACTCGGCATCGTAGCAACACTCCATCTAATGATTTATAGAATAAATTATCATCCAGAAGAACGAACTTGATTGCCTTGTACCTGAGCTTCCTAGAGACTTTTCGGGATGGATCTCTCAAATAATCAACGATCTCTTTCCTCCAATCATCTTCTCGTAAGATCCGTCCCTAGTGCGCTCACCTCTGCAAGAAATGCTTCTTGACTCTCTTTATAACCGCAGGCGCTTTGAGCCACTCGTTTGCTTCCTCGTTATGCTCTCTAGGGATGTGCCTGTAGGGTTACCGGTGGGAAGCCCTTCAAGATTTCCCCGCATTCCTCGTAGTAACTCCTCGGCGCCTCGCTCCCGCACTCGTACCGGCCGTTCAATTGCTTGATGACCAACTCGAATCTCCATAAATTTCAACCGAAACGGCCCCGGCTTCTCTCAAATATTGAAGCCCTCGAAGCGGTGCCTCGTACTCGGCCCCCGGTTATTTGTGACAGTGGGTCGTATAGGAATGGCGAATTCGACCATCTCACCTCTCGGGAGAAATCGGTAGGATTCCTACTCCCCCACCTTTGCCACATGATGACCCGTCAAAGAATAGAGCCCATGGGGTAATTTCAAGCGATCAATCGAAGGGTCACGGTGTTCGGTTATGAAATCGGCAATGACCTCGCCCTTTGATGGCTTTTGCCGATTCGAACTTCAACTCGAATTCGATAGAGCTAAAATCCATTTGCCAACCCGACCATTCAAAATTGGCATTGATAACATGTGTTTTATCACGTCAAACTTCGAGTATACGGCATTCGGCATTCAACAAGTAGTGCCGAAACTTTGTACACGAGTAGTATACGCAAAGACACAATCTTTCTATAGCCGAATACCCGGTTTCGGGATCAAGTAGTTTTCGGCTAAGATAAGCTACTACCCGCTCCTTCCCTTCGAATTCTTGAATAAGGGCCGATCCAATAGTTTGGGTATCGGCCGCCACGTACAACTTGAAAGGCTTGTTCGGTGAGGAGGAACCAAGACCGGCGGCTCCTTCATGTATTGCTTGATTTCCTCGAAAGCCTTTTGTTGTTCGTCGCCCCATGTGAACTTCGATCCTTCTTTAGCTTCAAAGAACGGAGAGAATGGCAGCACTTTCTGCGATAGATTTGAGATGAACCTTCTCACAAAGTTGATCTTGCCGAGCAGTTGATTGCAACTCCTTGAGGTTGGTTGGAGGAACGACTTCATCAATGGCTTTCATGCTCTTTTTGCCAACTTCGATCCCTCCTTCGTGGACCAAGAACCCCAAGAACTCTCCAGCTGACACCCCAAATGCACACTTGTTTGGATTCATTTTCGTGCCATGCTTCCGGTGCATTCCAGGGTCTTCTTCACACCTTTCAGATGGGTGTCATGACTTAAGGACTTGATCACTACGTCGTCAATGTAGATTTCCACGGTCTTGCCGATCAACTCATGAAAAATATAATTCATGGCCCGCCGATAGGTCGCACCGGCATTTTTCAACCCAAATGTCATGACGATCCATTCAAATAGGCCTATATGACCAGGACATCTAAAGGCCGTCTTCGAGATGTCTTCTATTGCCATGAAGATCCGATTGTACCCTCGCGTTGCCGTCCATGAAGCTAATCACCTTGTGCCCGGCAGCGGCGTCGATCAACAAATCGGCAATAGGCATCGGTATCCATCCATGGGAGTAGCTCCGTTTAGGTCCCCGAAATCTATGCAAACTCTCATTTTTCCATTTTTCTTATACACAGGGACGATGTTAGAAATCCACTCCGCATATCTGCAGGGCCGAACGAAGTTTGCGTCAAGTAATCTTTCGATTTCCTTCTTCACATCGGCCAATACTTCATCCTTGTAGATTTTCCGGGGCGGTTGCTTATATGGCTTGAAACCGAGCTTGATTGGCAACCGTGCTCGACGATGGATCGATCCAATCCAGGCATCTCCGAGTAATCCCGTGCGAAGCAATCTTTATATTCTTTGAGAAGCTCAATTAAGTTCCCCCCCGAAATCCGGCCGCAAATTCGCACCGATGAACGTCGGCCTTGGCTTATCACCGCTTCCAATGTCAACTTCCTCCAACTTGTCGGCCGACATGAATCCTCGCCCCAGCTTGCCATCGTTGCCATCCACGGGGTTCTCCATTAAAAATTACCGTAAGAGCCGACCGCTTGAATCGGCCGTTGGTCGCCGCCGACAGTTTCAACAGGACCTTCTCCCCGCCTCCTTCCCCGAGAAGCAATCGATGCCTTGGTACTCCCGGAAAGGCCGGTTCCATGTTAGCGACGCTCACGGAGTCATCCGCCCGGACGACCTCGATTTCATCGTCCACCCACCGAATCACCGCCGATGCATAGTGGATGGGACGCAGCAGCTTGGCGTGGATCCAATCCCCGCCCAAGCAAGCAGGGCCGTAGGCTCCCCTTCCCTTCGATGACGAAGAAGGTAGTCGGCAACGTCTTGGACCCGATCATCGTGTCCACGTGAGCGCATCCTTTGGTGTCCGAGGGGTTCCCGCGAAGTCGTTTAGGATGATGCTTGTTGGCGTCGGATCGCTTGGGGTCATGCCAAGCTTCCCGAAGGTGGTGTATGGCATTACGTTGATCGCCGCGCCACCGTCGACGAACATCTTGGTCAATGGCTTGCCATTGACATACCCCCTCAAGTACGGCGGCCTCATGTGGCGATTCTTGGCCGGCTTGTCGAAGATGGCCTGTTTGGCAAGCACCGCCGCGCCATCATCTCCTCGGGTTGCTCGTCGTCAAAGGAAGCTTCTTCCCGCATCACCCGGTTAGCGGGAGCCATGAACTCGTTTGGCAGAAGTATACCATGCATGCGGGGGCCGGACGCTTCAATCCTTCCGGGCCGGTCTTTGGGGCGCCACTTCGTCTCGTCCGGACCCCGCTTGCTTCATCTCGCGGTTCCTCAAGCGTTGGACCCGCCTCTTCGGGCTCTTGCGTAGACCGGTGGGCACCACCGCCCCTTCCGCCGGACGTATACATCTTCGTCCTCTTCCCCGGTCGCGCCCACCCGAAATCAGCGTGGCGCTTCCCCGGGGTGATCTATAACCTCAATTTTTTGCCGCCGATCCCCATTTGGGTGAATCCTTCCAAGTCTTTCATGGACGGATCGGCGATTGCGCTTTCCCGCCCGTACTCGGCATATCCGTCGCCGCATTCGGGACGGTTCCTTAATGTGGGCAGCTTTAGGCCCTCATTCCGGCGGTGCTCGAAGAAGGCGCACCCCCAATGGGCGCGCTCCCCGCCGCGCGCGTGCCGTTCCCCGATTCCACCCCGCGTGCATCCTCCTCGCCCCCCCGCGCCGCTCCTCCTCGTGACGACGCTCTTGGTAGCGCTCCTTTTCCATCCGACGCCGCCATTTGTTGAGGAGAATGCGTGACGTCACCTTGGGCTTGGGCTTGGACGATTCCCCAATCTCGATGTGGCTCCCGAGAACGCGGGGGCGTCGCCCGCACTTGCTCTAGGGTCACTCCGGCGCTCCGGTCAACCGATCCATCTTGTTTGGACCCGGCGAGGTCGTGACCTTGACCTTCCCTTTCTCTTCGCCGTTATCGCGTTGATGGAGAAGCCGAGCATGTTCTCGCGGAAAGGGATGGCCATCCACCTTCATCTTGTTATCGAATTTGAGGTGCCCTTCCCCGGATAGCCTTCTCGGATCCTCATTCTCGAAGACCCCGCAGCCGTTGATGGAGTGCGAGTCCCCGTCATGGAAGCCGCAAGAACGTTTTGCTTTGACTCCATCGAAGCCGAAGCATAGAGTGCCCTTCGTGCAACTTGATTCGGCCTTCCTTTACCAAGAGCTCAAACAACTTATCAGCCTTTGTGATGTCGAAGTCGTAGGTTCCTTTGGTCTGTCTGACCCACCGCTGATTCATCGTCAAGGGCTCTTTACCCCACAAGATTTCCGCCGCAGCTACCTCCAATTCGTCATCAGAATCCTCGCACAAATCAGCTTTGTCCAAGAATTGGTTGTAGATGTCAGCGATGTCGTGCTGCTTGCCAAACTTAGGGTCCTTCTTGAGGCCATACGCCTGATTGCTCATCAAGGATAACTTCTCGCGACGCTTGGCCTAAGTTTTCAAACTCCATTCCAAATAGCTTTTCGCGCACGGCCGGTAACATCCCGGCGACGGCCATATCGCCCACCACCGATCGTCCGGCAAGTTCAATGAGAAGCACATGCCCTTGACTTCCCCGAATCTTCCGAGAAACTCCGCCGGTGTTTCACCGTGCCTTTGCTTCGGGGTGGCGAGGTCGATCAACTTCTTCTCGAATCGCCGCCGAAGTAATGAGCGTGGAATTTACGCTCCAAATCTTTCCACTCCGGCCACGTACTCGGGCGGCAAGGATGAGAACCACCGAAAAGCCGGACCCGTCAATGAGGCGGGGAAGTAGCGAACCCCGAACGTCTCTTCGGCCGAACATTCCCCCACCGCATGAGATAACGAGCGATATGCTCGACCGTGCTTGTCTCGTCCTCGCCCGGAGAACTTTGTGAATTCCGCTCGGCGGTTTTACCCTTGGCGGCGGAGCACGTTATAGTACCACTCGGGAACGGCGGCCCGTAAGTGGGGCCCCGCATCCTAGGCTTGAGGCCGAACCGATTCCGCATCAATTCGGCCATCTTGCGTGCTAGGGCATCTTCCTCCCGAGCGCCCGCCGCCGGCGCGTACCCCGGGTGCGGGAAGGCGTCGAACGCCCCGTAATTTCCCACTTCATGATAGCCACCGCCGTACGCATTCTTCTCCGGGAGCCGCTTGGTTGACGCGAGCTATTCTTCGACCGGGGTCGAGTGGGGCCCCGTGTGAGCCGAACGCTAGGTCTCCGTACGTAGGCCGGCACGGATTCGGCCGTTGCACGGGCCGACCCGTGCTGCTCCGTGGTGGCGGCGGATCGGTTGACTTCCCCCGAAGCCTCGCAGGCGGAGGCCGAACCGGCCGCCCCCCCGCCGCCCGCGGAGGGGGTTGGAATGTTTCGCTCCCGGAGCTTTGAGGAGGAGGCCGGCCGCACCCGGCTTCGTAGCGGCGGCCGAGAGCTTGATTCACCCGGCTCCACCGTGCTCTTTCCGCGTACGCCTTTCCAAACGCCCCGCCCCGCACCCGGCCAAAGAGGGCCACCATCATCCGCGGAGCGATCCAAGGAAAGCTTGGTTGTGCTTGGTGAGCATGTTGTCTACCGATTCATGGAAGATCCGCGCGCATTCCTCTTGTTCTTGTTGGGTTGTGGCGTCGGTCTCTCCCGGCAACGAAGACTCGGGGCGGTGCCATTCTTCAGGTATGGTACACCACTGCGATTCTTTTTGAATGACATGAGACACTTCTGCTGAAATTGATTCACAGCGTCTAGGAGCTGCTGATGCTGTTCTGGCGAAAGATCTTCGATGTTGACATCCAGGAGGTCCGTGATTTCAGGCATCCTGAACCAATTCGGCTGTTTGTCCCACTGGGCGTGCCAAAAAGTGTGTTGACACAAAATGTGCACTCAGCGCCAATCACACAGCAAGCCGAAAAGCTTAGCTTCGCACGCGCAGAGAAAGAGTGACGTGCCAGTCAATTTTTCCTGAAAATTAACAAAAGATAAAACAGTTAAATACCAAAACTTGGAACCTACCGGGTGGTACCAGGCAGTTCCATATTTACGGCTAATGAGCCAACCGAGACGACATGTAGCTATACGAAGCTACCTGTCAACGAACCGCAACCATTCGTGCAACCGCGAAGGAAAAAAGAACATTGCCGAATGGATGACGTAAGCATGATAAAGATCGATCTTCGAATAAACATGGATGCATGTGCAAAGCCGATGACCGATCCTCATGAAGATTAACATTAAATGAAGTAAAGCACGAACATAATCATGTATTAAAACAAGCATGCATAGATCCAAAGCATTAGTCTACCGCATGTCTAATTACTTTAAGATCCGTCGGGCACGATATCAGCAAATCTATCCACCGCATGATACAACTTGCATGAAAGAGCGCACCACTTTCCACAAATAGATCTATCCACCGCATGATACAACCTAAAAAATGGAAAGCTAGAAGCATACGTCTTTCAAAACATAAATAACGCACGTGATCTACTCGTGAAAGCATAACCGAATACAACAATGTACCCGATCCAGGGTCCATGAAGAAGGAACAAACATTACCACGTGAATAAATCTATCAAGCCGGATTGGAAATCTAATCCACCGGTGACTAGCTCCAAAGCAACCCAAAAACTCGCATCTACCGCATGATACCCGGTTCTTTCAAGATTTATACTAACAAAGCAAGCTTGAACCCGCAACACGTAACAACCTAGATCGATTCGGTTTCGGCTATCGGAGAGCACAAGATCCGCGTGTCAAAACACGAAACCCGCTCGTGCACGGATCCTAAGAGAGAAAGAGCCGATCCAAACCCATCTAGATTGGGCAAGAGCGTGTTACATGAATCAAAACATAAAGTAAAAACTCACGACAACACGGGGTAACTTAATGAATCTATTGGATCTTGCCAAAATCCAATAGAGCCGATAACCAGCTTCGAGCTAGATCTTAGCCTACCGCATGACTCATGATCTAACAAGAAACCCTCTTGAACCAAGCTTGAATCTACCGCATGACACGAAGCATGGTAACAAGACTACTTGCATCGATCTAAATCCACCGCATGATACTAGACATGATACAAGGTTGCCGGTACTCACGGAGGTCGACGGATCGATTGGTCCTCTCGAAGAACTCGACGACACGACAAGGACTCTAGGGTTTGGCGTAAGGCCGGTGTGTATTGAAGAATGAACGTGTTTTTTTACATACATCCAGGGATCGTATTTATACCCTGCTGATTACAATTGCGAATGGATTCATTGCCTAACTAAACTTGATCGCCTATCCATCCATTCGCTTCCTCTGATCGAGCCACGTCACCGTCCAATCCCGCAAAATCAGCTCTATTGTTCCTTTGCCGAACTGGAACAGATAGCCGACCGCGGATCCTTCTGCCGAAAATCTCTGAAGATATCTTTCCTTCCACCAGACGGACTCTTTTCCGAATCGGGCCCACATGTCATACTCCTTACCAAATTTTGGTGTTAACACTCTCGTACTATTCGAATAAAACCTTCAACTTGTCGATGATGTCAGAAACCTTCTTCCCCGAAGCCTCCCTCTGCTCAGTCAAGGCTTTTTCGAGATCTTGAATTCTTCATTCCTTGTTGCTTAGGGATCTAGCCAGGTCAGCATTGTTAGCGCGAAGATCTTCGGCAATTTTTGAGGATTTGTCGTGATTTCTGCGAAGGTTTTCAATCAAACTCAGATCATCGTCGTGAGTTTTTTGCAGTTTCTCCAAATCCCTCTTGGATTGCTCAAGTGCCTCATCAGTAACTTTCTTCTCGTCCTGGCAATGCTTGAGGGCTTCCGCCAGTTCGGCTACCTTCTTCTCGAGGTCGAGATTCGCAGATTGAGCAAGAGAGAAGTTGTGCTTCAGTTCCTTAGACTCTTGAGAAAGTTGCTTGTTCGCCTTCTCTTGATCGATGAGTCGTTCAGCAAAGCAGCAACTTTCCAAAGCATGGAAGATTTAAGAGCATAATCTTCTTGAAACTTCACAAGTTTGGACGGAGGGTATGAACGAAGAAGGTCCTTAAACTCTGAAAAGTTCCATGATTAAGATCATAAGCAGAAAATCGTAAAGCTGAGAAGCACAAGAGTTAACAAAAAGAGTCGAACCTTGTCTACTTAGATTTTGTAAAGTAACTTTCTTCCCCGAACCCGAAGAAGATTTGCCTAAGGAGGCGGAAGTTTTCTTCAGAGAGGAGCGAGGTTCCTTCCTGGAATCGCGAACAGCTCCTCCAAGTGAGTGAAGCGATTGTTCCGAACCCCCCTCCCCTGTTTCATCAATAAGCGCAGATGATTTCCAAAGCGTTAAAATCTTGGGTGCGCCACCTTTGTTTCTAGCCACCTCGCAGCCAACACTTAGCAACCGCGATGCAACGTACCGAAGCTTTTGTTGAAGGTAGCTACAGAAGGAGAAGGATCACGACCTTCAATAAGAACTTCGCGAACTTCGACCAAAGGAGCGTATGGGATGGGATTTTCACCCCTATGGACAGTAGCTCAAGCTCTTCAGTGAATTCAGGAGATGCCTCCTCTTGAGGATGAGCAGACTAGGGAACAGCAGTAGGGGGCTCAGCAGCAGCGTCAGGAATAATTTCCTTCTGAACTTCGGGGGTAGCATTTGAATAAGGAGTCAATATCCACGAACTCAATTTCGGAACTCGACGGGTACTATTCACAAAAATTGAATCTCAACAAGGGCCAAAAGAAAGAATCTTTCTGGCTGGGCTCCGTGAAGAGGTCGTCGTCAAAAGCAGAGGGAACCCGCCGAACTTCAGAAGAGACAACCTTCTTAACATCCGTCTTGGCTCTCTTCCGGCTCATCCGAGCAAGGCCGGAGGCTCGCTCGAAGTTCGGCGTCCGAAACTTTTTCGGAAGTCTTGCGTTTGCGCTTCGACGACTCAAGGGACCTTGTTTTCACGGGTTGAACGCCAGATGACGTAGTTTCATCGGCAATCGCGAGGTAGCTCTTGGAAGATCTTCTTCGTGGAGCTCTTCAGGGAGCAGCTGAGCAACTGGCAACAGCGACTACGGGAATCTTCTGCGACCCGGGCGTCGAGAGTGAAAAGATTTGTCCCCTCAAACTTCAGAGAACACACGATTTATCCTCCTCTTGTGCTTCACCAAAGCTTTGTATGCTTTGTACTCATTCATGGTATATTCGCCAACCATGAGGTTCACTCTCCTTTCGATTTCAAGCATGAAATCGTCGGCACTCTGGCTGTCCCTTAGTTGAATGCCAAATTTCAGGAAAGGAACCTCTTGCGCTGCCCAGTTAACATTGAAGTTCACGATTTGAGTTGGAGCCCAACCATAAAAAATCGGCCAGATTCGAGCAGCAACGAATTCTTCGATGATATTGCGACCTCCAAGGATAGTACTTGCAAGATGAAATGCATTCTCGCAGCTCCTGATTCCGACCGCCCGATGATTATACTCCGCAGTGCTCACAGCAGTTAAGGCTTCAACAGGCGAAGAAAGAGGATGAGTTGGTCCTTCATACCCAGGAATCGTAGACATGTCAACCTTGACATAGAACCAGTATGAGCTCCAGTCTTCGGTGAAGTTGGTTTTGCAGCAGGGGCACAATATGAATTCGCGTAATCCCTTTTCTTGTGTTCGTCGACGAGTGTTGAAAGTACGGCATCCGTAGTGAGCCTCGTAGAATTGGCCGTCATCGACTTTAATAACATCCGGAACGATCACCAACTCAAAGAATCGGGTGAAAGGTCTTCATGATCCAAATGAGCTTCGACACTTCCAAGAAGGAAGTCGGCGAAAGCTGATGAATCTTCGCAGAAAAAGCATCCAAAATAGCAGGAAGGACAGGATCACAGGGAAATCTCAGTCCATAGGTGAAGAAGTCGTGGAATACAACAACTTCATCAGCTTCGGGAGTAGGAGTCTGCTCGTCTAGTGGTGCACATCCGGTACCCACGGGAAAAAATCTGGCAGCCTCGTAATCTCTTATCATGTTGGCTGTAACTTTGGATTCCCCGAAAACAAGAGATGGAGGAAGGGGCCCTGACTGTTTGGCTGCGATCAAATCCTTCATGTCGGCGTCAACGTCTCCGACGCCTTCATCGTCCGACCTAACCTCCCCATCTTTGTGACTCCTAGGATCACTGGCAGCGGGTGATGGTTGCTCTTTGGGAGGTTGAACAATCTCAGGATCCTGAACTACCGGTTCAGCCGGAAGGCTATGTCGTATGGACCTCCCCGGGCCCGGCACCTCGGTGGGTACCGGGACCGACTACTCGGTGGGCCCCCGGGACTACCTTACTTGCGCCGCACGCACCCGCTAGCGTGAAGCACAAGGACTACGGAGGAGAAGTACTCGGATAGGAAGCCGTACATGTCCCGCACCGTATAGAGGAACTAGTACTCTCTCCCCGAACCGACTTGTAACCCTACCTCCCGGACTATATAAGGCGAGGCAAGGACCCCTCTCTCTCTCACGGCTTAAGATTGCATCATCTTGTAATCGCACCCAATCAATCCCGCAGCCGCGCAAAGATACGGGACGTAGGGTATTACGCACCTCGCGGCCCGAACCTCGTCTAAATTGTGTATCACGTGTCTCTTCCTTCGAGTTACCGATCTCGGCGAGGACACATTCATCTACTTCGGGTACTCCCCTTAGTAGGTTGCCGGTCTAAAACACCGACGCTGGTGTGCCGGTAGGGGATCTCGCCGGGATCACATGGCAAACTCGACGGCTTCCGTCTACATCAAGCCAACCGTCGCCTTCAACCGCGGCGACACCTTCGTCTTCGGTGCCCGGGTCTGCACTGCTGACGGCGCCGGATCCTTCCAACGCCGCCTCACCATGCCGCCCAACCCGAAGACCGGCCTCGTGACACTTCTCGAAGTAGGCACGGGCGAACTCGCCAAAGCAAATTCGGCGAAATTTCGCTTTTCGACCAACACGCCGACTTCGAGCTTGGATCCGCCTCCAACTCGAGCTCAACGTCCCCGTGGGCTATCATATGCGAGTCGGCTACTCGGCCCATCGCATGTGGACTCCCCACCCCGCGAACGCTTCATATGTGGCCCCCGCAACGTCGGCGGGGCCCACACGAAGGCTCCCACTACACGCCGGGCCGGCAAGGAGCCCGTACCCGAGTACGACTCGGACTCCGACACCGCCCCCCGGCCACGCCTCGGACTCTAACCCCCTCTTCGGCTTCTACTCGGACTCCGCGTACGAGTTCGACTTCGAGCTCGGACCCCGAGGAGCCCGAGTCCGAGGACAACACTACGAGCAACCCTTGTCAGGACCAGCTGTCGGCTTGGTTATAACATCTACACCCGCCGGGAGATTCGTCTACTGGCCGGACCGCAAGCCCGCTGACCTGACGAACGGGAACTCGCGCTGCGTCGCCTACCTCGACTCACTTCCCTTCCAGGAGGGAACACCACTTGCTCCAGCTGGGGAGCACACTCCCACAGAGGTGGCAACCAGTGACTCCAGCCTTGGCTCTCCCGACCGGCAGGTCTTCATGACTACCAACGAGACGCCAGGGCCCTCAAGGACAGTCCCTGACCAGTACCTCGAGGACATCTCAGCGGACGAGTTGTCCGCCGACGCGCCCGCCGACGAGACCGCCGCCAACAGAGACGCCAGACGTGAACGCAACAGAAAGCGTAACGAACGGCGCCGACGTCTCCGCGACTCCCTCCCCATCCGCAACCTCGTCGAAGCACTCGACCAAGTCGAGAGCCGGGACACACTACCCCGCAGCAATGCCTCATGTCTATCACTACGATAGCACGTCGGCCCGGGGGATGCGCGCGGGACAAGTCATCGCCAAGCTCGCGGAAGATGCCTACTTCATGTGAGTAAACACCGGGGTTGCTCGCCCACCTCTCGTCGGAACCGCGACAACGAAGCAACAAGTCACGGCGTGAACATCGGTCGTAATCGTACTTGAGCCGAGCCGCCGGCCAATCCCAACCGTACTCACGCAACGGCCGGCGGACCCTCTCAAGGTGGCAACAGCGGCGCACTGGCCGACGGCAATCGCGAGATCATCCCTCATCGTGACCATGGTGGCGGAAGCAACAACGGCGGGAGCTCCAACCACGGGGCTAACGGGAGGGCCGGTGGCGGGGGCGATCGCGGCGGCCGAGGCCACGCGAACGCCCACACCTCCGGATCCTCACGGGGCGGCTTCAACGCGCGCCAAAAGATTGAAGAACTACGGCGCAAGAAGGCTTCCACGTCAAGCGACAACGGCGGCTTCCCCCGCCTTCTCTCGTGCGACTTCGCAACCTCCTCCGCCCCGCAGAAATTCAAGCCTCCGGGAATCACCAAGTACGACGCGAAGCAAGATCCCGTGCGGTGGCTCGGATGCTATGCCCTCTCCATCGAGAACACCGGCGGCAACAACGACACCAAGTGTCTCTACTTCCCCTTCTGTCTGGACCAGGCACCGTTTACATGGCTCGAGTCACTTGAGAAGTACTCGATCGACAAGTGGGACCACCCGAAGGAGCAGTTCACCAGGCAACTTTGCGGGCACAATGGGCCGCTCGGGTACTCGCATGGACCTAGCTATGGTGAAGCAGAACAAGGCGAGACCCTTCGCAAGTACATATGGTGCTTCTTCGACAAGCACGCCACGTAGTCGATGTCTCCGACAAAGAAGTCATCGACCTCTTCCAAGATGGTCTCTACCACCGTCGCACCTTCGTAGACTTCGGCCGTCGCCGCCCAAGCTCCATCACCCACCTCAAGGACATGATCACGTCCCGGGCCGATGAAGAAGACAAGGCCAACGCCAAGTACGATGCCATCCGTGGCAAGGGCAAACGAGAACACGGGCGGCGGCGGCAGAACAACGGGAACCAAGGCGGTCGCAACAACAACAACTACTCGGTCCCAACCGCAAGCGCAAGCCGGACAACACCGTCGTGGCTATCCGGCGCCTCGCGAAGGAGAACTCGAAGAAGACCTCCGGCGGCTTCAAAGACTTGTCGAAGGAGAAGTGCCCGTGGCATCCGGACGGCAACCACACCACCGAGCAAGTGCTACCAACTCGGGCGAGCACTCAAGGATACTCCGAGCCACGGCACCCTCATGACAAGAAAGGCAAGAAGAAGAACGACGAAGGCAATGGCGACTTCCGGGAACCCGACAAGACGGTGAACGTCCTCTTCGGCGGGCTACCCGGCCAGACGGGTCCAAAATGCTACCCGTCGAGAAGTCATGAGCATTGAACCGGCGGTCCCGACCCCTCTCAAGTGGTCGGAGGTTCCCATTACCTTCTCCCGCGCGGATCAATGGACTAGCTTCTCTCGAACCAGGGTTGTTCCCACTCGTCCCGAAGCCGGTGGTCGCGGGATCCAAGCTCAACAAGGTCCTCATCGATGGTGGAAGCGGGCTTAACGTCCTTTTCACCAAGACCTTGAAGAAGATGAAGCTCGACATCACCCACATGCTCACCAAGAGCACCTCGCCCTTCTACGGCATCGTCCCCGGAACGCGACTATCCCACCGGGCTCGGTGGTCCCCGCCGCGATTACCTTCGGGGAATCTCGAGACAACTATCGTACCGAGTACATTAAGTTCGAAGTCGCGGACTTCGAGACGTCCTACAATGCCATCCTCGGCGGACCGACTATCGCCAAGTTCATGCCACTACACCTACTTGGTACTCAAGATGCCGAGTCCAGCGGGTGTACTCTCGCCGCAAGGGGACTTGAAGATATCGCACGACCGCGACACGGAAGCCGTGGAGATCGCCTCCACAAATCAAGTACCTAATGCAATGATGGAGATCTACGCCGCGTCGAAGAATCTTGCCCCAAGTGAACTCGACAACCCGGAGAAGGTCGGACAAAGCTAACAAGCCTCGGCCCGGCGGAGGAGGTTCCGATCAAAACAGCTTGACCTCGGGACGGGCGACAACGAAGCAAGACCACCACCATCGGGGCGAGCCTCGACCCCAAATAGGAAGACGCGCTCATCAACTTCCTCCGGGCTAACCACGACATCTTTGCGTGGAAACCAGCGGACATGCCGTGGGGTGCCCGGGGAGTTGATTGAGCATTCACTCAACGTCGATTCTAAAGCTACCCCGAAGCGACAACACCTCCGTCGCTTCACCGACGACGGACGGGACGCCATCAAGAAGGAACTCACCAAACTACTCGCGGCCGGCTTCATCGGAGAAGTCTTCCATCCCGAGTGGCTCACCAACCCCGTCCTCGTCCGCAAGAAGAAATCGAACGAGTGGAGGATGTGCGTCGACTACACCGACCTCAACAAGCACCGCCCCAAGGACCCCTTAGGGTTGCCGCGGATTGACCAAGTCATCGACTCCATGGCAGATCGCGACTCGCTTCTCGCTTCCTCGACTACTACTCCGGGTACCACCGGATCGCGATCAAGGAAGAAGACCAGGAGAAGACCGTGTTCATCACCCCGTTTGGCGCGTATCGCTACACGACCATGACCTTCGAGTTGAAGAATGCCGCGCTACATACCAACGAGCTATCCGGGCTCGCTTCAAGAGGCAACTCAACAAGAACGTCGAAGCCTACGTGGATGACGTGGTCGTCAAGACCAGAAACTCCAGCACGCTCATCGACGACCTTGAAGAGACTTTCGCATCCCTCGCGCGAGTACCGCCGGGAAGCTCAACCCGAACAAGTGCGTCTTCGGCGTACCATCGGGCAAACTACTCGGCTTCATCATCAGCCATCGCGGCATCAAGGCCAATCCCGAGAAGATCTCCGCCATCACCGGTATGAAATCTCCCATGTGCATCAAAGACGTCCGTAAGCCGACCGGGTGCATGGCGGCCTTGAACAGATTTATCTCAAAGCTTGGAGAACGGGGCTCCCCTTCTTCAAATTACTCAAACACCAAGAGAAGTTCGTGTGGACTCCAGAAGCGGACCAAGCCCTTGCCCGGCTCAAGGACTTCCTATCGAAGCCACCGAGTCCTCACGGCTCCTCGTAAAGGCGAGCGCTCATCGCTCTACCTCGCCGCTACTACTCACGTGGTCGCATCGCCATCATCGTCGAGCGGCGGGAAGACGGCCACGCCTATCCGGGGCCGGCGCCCGGTCTACTTCGTCGGCGAGGTCCCTATCGTAATCCAAGGCACGCTACCAGCCGGTACAGAAGCTTCTGTACGCAGTGCTCATCACCTCGCGAAAGCTACGACACTACTTCCAAGAGTACTCGATTTCCGTCGTCACCGACTACCCGCTCGGCGACATCCTGCGGAACCAAGATGCTACTGGAAGAATCTCCAAGTGGGCAGTCGAACTCGGCGCCCTCAACATCGACTTCAAGCCACGCACAGCCATCAAGTCGCAGGCACTAGTCGACTTCATGGTGGAGTGGCGGGAGAATCAGCTACCTACTCCAACCGAGCGCCCAGAGCACTGGGTGATGTACTTCGACGGCTCACTCAACCTCGAGGGCGCAGGTCCAGGAGTACTCTTGATCTCTCCAACAGGCGAACAAATCAAGTACGTCCTACAGATCTTCTGGAAGGTCTCAAACAACGAAGCCGAGTACGAGGCTATGCTACACGGGCTCCGCCTCGCGGCTTCACTGGGCATCAAGCGGCTACTAGTCTACGGCGACTCCGCAGTGGTCATCAACCAAGTCAACAAGTCCTGGGACCGCAACAAGGAGAACATGGACGCCTACTGCCTAGAAGTCCGCAAGCTCGAGAACAAATTCTATTGTCTCGAGTTCCACCACGTTGTCCGCGACAACAACGTTGCAACGGATGTCCTGTCGAAGCTTGGTTCTACTCACGCTCAAGTACCAGCGGGTGTCTTCGTCCATGAGCTTCACGCGCCATCCATCCCGGAGCCGGCGCCACCGACCACCTGTCCCGGCCGCATCCCCCGGCCGGCCGAGGTCATGATGATCGACGTGGACCGGAGGCGCCCTTCATCGACTACCTCGGCGAGCGAGAAGATTCCCTCGGACAAGAACTTGGCCGAGCAAGTCATCCTCCGTGCCAAGTCCTACGTTCTCGTCGGAGACAAGCTCTACGGGCGGGGCGCATCTTCCGGAGTACACATGAAGTGCGTTCCCGGACAAGAAGGCAAGGACATCTTGGAGGAGATCCACAAAGGCGTACGTGGCAACCACGCGTCCTCTCGTACGGCGAGTCGGCAAGGCCTTCCGATGAGCTTTTTATTGGCCCACGGCTCCGGGCGACACCAAAGAACTCGTCGAAGGTGCCAAGGGTGTCAATACTTCGCCAAGCAACAACACATCCCGGCCTACAAGCTAGTCACCATACTGCCAACCTGGCCTTTCGCCCGCTGGGGGCTCGACATGATTGGGCCATTACCAACTGCGCCAGGTCGATTCAACCGAGTATTGGTGGCCATCGACAAGTTCACCAAGTGGATCGAGGTCAAGTCGGTTACATGCCCCAAGGCCGACGAGTACTCGACTTCCGGATGAACTCGTACATCGCTACGGACTACCCCATCGCATCATCACGGACACGGGCTCCAACTTCAACAACCACCGAGCTTCCGGGAGTACCGCAAGAACAACGGGATCGACGTTCGATATGTCTCGCTTGCCCATCCTCGGGCCAATGGACAAGTCGAGCGCGCCAATGGGATGGTGCTTGACGCTCTCAAAAAGCGGCTACACGACGCCGCCAACACCAAAGGAGGCAAGTGGATCAAGGAATTACCCAATGCACTCGGGGGGGCTATGTACTCAACCCTCCAAGCCAACGGGACAAGCTCCATACTTCCCGGTCTACGACTCCGAAGCAATTCTCCCCGCCGATGTCATGTGAGATTCACCGGCGGTGGAGCAATACGACGAAGGCGTATCCAAGGACAAGCAGACGAGTTGACATCGACGGACTCGAAGAAGCTCGCCGTGCCGCCCTCGTCCAATCAGCTAGGTACCTAGAGGGTATCCGACGCTACCACGATCGCAACGTTAAGGAACGCTCCTTCAACATTGGTGATCTTGTCCTCCGCCGCATCCAACACGGAAGGACTACACAAGCTCGGCTCGCCTTGGGAAGGTCCCTTCTCGCTTGCAAAGGTGACCGAACCGGCTCCCTACCGCCTCCCGCACGCTTGAAGGCGAAGACGTCAACAACTCGTGGAACATCGACCAACTCGTCGATTCTACGCCTAGTCTACACGACTACACCGGGGCTCCGATCTATACGACTACTCAAAGACCCCTTCGCCGTAAGCGGCCTCCCGGTCCGAGCTCTAGTCTCCGGGACTACTCCACTCCGGGATCCAGCCCATGCGCTACTAACGGATCTTGGGCTGCGACGAGCGACAAAGGACTCCCGGCGGGTCTACTAAGAGACCAAGCACTCCTAGATCCAGCCCACGCGGCTACTAACGGATCTCTCGCTATAAGTAGCCGTACGCCTTAGCACTACTTAGCCGTAGGCGGCCTCCGGGTCTCGGTGAGTACTCGTAACAACGGCCCCGGCCACCCAGTGTGTACTTTTCGGTAATAAAGTTTGATTATCTATCAACGTTTTCTCGTCTTTTTCCCTCAACGGGACTACGGCGAGTACGACTACTCGCGACGACCCCATGATGGGACTCCGTACTCACAGATCGCGATAACGAGTACTCATTCATGGAAGTTTCCTTTACTCATACTTAAACAAGTTCATTACAACTTTGTTTATACACAACTACTGCTGCGAGCTAACTTTACAGGACTACTGGAGATTGAGCTTCTCGGCGACTTATTCGAAGCAATGGGCGCCATCCGCTCCCGAGCGGATCCGCGTCTTGCTCGTCGGTGCGGTTGGCGGCTAGTCCGCCGCCGACTACGTCAACCGAGCCTTTGGGAAGTATGACTTCATAAAGGCCGAACCCGGTTGGGGATCGACTTTGCCAAGTGCTTGACGTACGTCGCCGGGCGGGCGGGGGCTTCCTTCGGCCGGTCCACCGCAGGAGCTATCTTCGGACCGGCCGGGGTGAGGCACCGCAGCCTCGCGATGGGAAGCGCGGCCTCCTCGAGTTCCTTCGGGCCGGGCCCGCGCGGCTTCTCGCGGTCCTCATTCGGCTTCTCGCAAGGATTTGTAGCGCTTGACGAGGTCACGATCCGACGCAATACGGAGCTCCATGTGCTTGTCGCACTCGTAAGCAAGCTGCTTATAATCATACTCCAGTACCTTGCGGGCCTCTTGCTCCCGGTAGAAGAGGTTCTTCATGTCGGTCTCTGAAGCCTTCAGCTGGTCGACGCGGGTCTCAAGCTCTGCAGTTGAACAAGGCACAGCAGGTCAGACTCCTTAAAGGTACTATCAACGGGTACTCAGCACTACAATGGCGTACCTTTATTCTTGTTGCGGAGAGACTTGTTCTTCGGCGCCAGCTCGTCGCTCTTCGCCTGCATATCTTGGATGTCACTGTGATACTGGGCGAAGGCGCTATCCAGATTCGACTGCATCGCGGCGGCGTGCTTCCGGGACTTCACGAGTTGCTCCTCTAAGGCTTCCGCCCGGAGTACTGTGTCGCCGTACCCTTGAAGCATGTCGGACTTCTGTCAGGACCTCTCCGCGACGTCCTGCAACAGGCAACACATGTCAACTGGATACTCAACACTAAAGGATTGACTACTCAAAGGTGTCAACTACTCACCTTCATCCATTGCTCGGCCCCGGCGCATTGCCTCCATGTGTCGAGCCACCGTCGCCGGTCGACAAGATCATCCACCAACGGCTCGATCCCGCCACGACTACTCATCGCGGCTCCGGACATTGGAGCCGAGCGGATTGGCTCCGCGTCCCGGATCTCCGGCCGAGCGAACAACTACCTCCCGCAGCCGGTTCGGCGGCGCGTCCTCGCCCTCTCCTCCAGTCGTCGCGGCGGCTTCTCCGACGGCCACCTCCATCGGCTCGGGGGCTCTTCCGCAGCGGCTCCCGAGTCTCCGGTGTCACATCTTTAACGGGCACCGCCGACGGGATATCGCTTCCCTCGACTTCAGCACCTGTCATCAAAAGGACAACCGGATCAGTCATACACGGCAGCTACGACTACTCTTCGGGGCTACATGCACCCGATAAAAGTACTCACTTGTCTACGATGCGGCCTCGGTGCAAGGCGACCTCCATGGCCGGTGCCTCATATTCGCCCGAGGGGTGGGGAGCGGACTCCCCGGCGGGCGGCGTGGTTTCTTCTTCCGCCACCGCCGTGGCGGGTTCACCTTCCTCCCGGGTCAAGTCCGTCGATTTCTGCGAGTAGACAAGCCGGTTGTCAACCCGCTACGACTACCACATCCAATGTACTACTCGGAAGGATCAACACTTACAAGCTCGACCGGACTACCGTCACGGTTGGGGCGCCGAGGATACTGGCAATGTCGACCGGTTCCGCCTCGGCGGCGCCTCCTCCTACGCCTCAGTAGCCGCTGCCTCTTCGGTGGCAGCAGCGGCCGGTTCTGTGCTCCCCTCGAAGAACGGGGGGCCGGCGCTCCAATTGCGCCACGAGCTCCTCCATGGTGGGGGGCCGGGCTACGACTACCCCCGGCCTAGCTCTCCCATTGTATCCCAATCGCCTTCGTCACCCCGCTCAAAAGGGTCGGAAGGCGGCATCTCTCGCAAAGCAAGGGAACTTCGTCGTCAACACACAACATCGAGACATAAGTACTCGACTACCCTATTTCGTACGGCTTACCTCCTAGGATGTGGTCTCCGTGACCTTCAACTTCTTGGCCACGTGCTTGCGGGCCACGTTGCGTGGCTTCCTTGGCGGCGCGGGCAAGCTAGCCTACGGAGCTAGTCGGCGGATCCCGAACGAGAGGAATGTGCGGCAATCCGGGCGGGCCGAATCTCGACCGCGGTGGAAGCGCTCCCCGTAGCATCTCCTCATCGTCATCCTCCTCGGACGAGTCTTCGACGACTACTGTGTCGTCTCCTTCACCAACTTCGCGTCGCTCCTTGGCCTTGGCCTTCCCTTCTTCTGGGACCTCGACAAGTTGAGGAGGCGACGCCTGCTCGGAGACGAACTTCACCAAGTCATCCTGCAAGAAGCACAATATGTCAGCACGACTACTCTTACGTAATGAGTACTCGACAATGGGTACGGCCACGACCTCATTTGGCGGGCGCGCGGCGAGTACTCGGGCACGGGGCACGGCGTGTACGCCGGCATATCTTTGAAGATTCTCCCCCGCCCCTGTCGATGATGTCGTCGTCACCTACTTCATCACCTGGCATCCGCGACGTGTCGTCATCGCCGGTGTACTGGTACCCTAGGGTGTCGCGGGTCATCAGCGGTTGCACCCTAAACTTCATGAAGCTGAAGGCCACATGTTCGGCCCTCAGCCCGGCTTCTCTCAACGCCTTGATTTTCGCCAGCAACTCGGGCAACTGAATTCCTTCCTTCATTATTGGCTTCGAGTTCCACCACGGCCGGTGCTTGGGCTGCTTCCCGCTTGGCTTCGGCAGCTCCGGGTGGTGATTGGTGATGTAGAACCACTTCGCCTTCCAATCCTGGTTGGAGTCGATCAGCTTGTATGAGAGGTACTGCTTCGCGGCGTCCTCCCTCATCTGGATCCCGGCTCCCCCACCAGTCGGGGATTGTTGGCGCTGGGCTAGGGCTTCACCCGGAAGAATTTCCGGAATAGGATCCAATGGGGCTTGATCCCCAAGAAAGCTTCGCAGAAATGTACGAAGACTGAGGTGTGGAAGATACCGTTGGGGTTGAGGTTGAGGTACTCGATGCCGTAGTACCCCAGCAGCCCCTTGAAGAAGTCGCTGGCCGGGAGAGACGACCCTCGGCCGCGCGAACCGAGTGAACATCGGGATCTCGTCCGGGCTTTTCTCCAAGGGGTACGGATCCCCCTGCAGCCTGCCCTCCACATGTCAACCTCCTTCTCCCGCAAGAATCCACTGTTGAGAAGGGCCGGGAGGTCTTCGGTCTTGGCATTGGACTTCTTCCACTCTCGATTCGGATGCGGCCGCGGCGGAGACACCGGCGATGTCCCCGCCAAGGATCCGGTGGCCTCCTCACGAGTCATTTTCTTCCCACCGGCGGCCTTCGAGGTCTTCGATGGCGAGGGCTTCATTCTCCAAGTGCAAGGTGTCTTCACTCGCATCCGCTCGGGGGCTACGGTGGTGGTTTCCTACGGCGGCGCGTTCGGATCTACAATCCTCTCAACGGCGGCAGTGCGCACTGGCGGTGATTTCTGGCTCGATCTGCTAGGAATGGCTGCGAATGCGTGGGGTGAAAAACCCTAAGGGTTTTGGCTTCTATTTATAAGTCAACAGCGGCCCCTCCAACGGCCGGATGGATAAGTCTGCGCACGGCTGACTCAGCGGCGGTGCCTGACTCTTCAACTTCTACTAGTCGACGCGCCTCATCTCGGGGGCTCGGCTACTTCTATTCAACTTCCTGGGTAGCGACAAGACTCAAGAGCAACTCAGGACACATTCTACAAGATGACCCTTCAATTCGAGAGGAAGTACTCGACTCAAGGCTCGGGGGCTCCGTGCCACGTGTCCTTCGGTTTTTTCTCCGGATTTTACGGGATATTCTTGTCAAAACTTCAGATGGACCCTTAGCCGAGTCTACAACTCAACCTAAGGCTCGGGGGCTACTCCATATAGAGTGCGATTTTGCAATCGCACTTCCATATCGATTTCGGCTTCAAGACAACACGGGCATTGTTGAAGACCTTCAAGAGCGACACTCGAGGACACTTGGGACTACTCGAGAAGACTTCGGATTGCTCGGATATCGACTGGAGTACATTCCGGCCTCGGGATGCTTTGACTACTCTTGAGGACTTTTGACTTGTAGTGCTCGGGGACGCTTGAGGACTACTCGTTAAGGCCGTCAAGACTACTCGAAGCTATCCTTCTCGACTACAAAGTACTCGGGGGCTTGTCGTATGGACCTCCCCGGGCCCACCACCTCGGTGGGTACCGGACCGACTACTCGGTGGGCCCCCGGGGCTACCTTACTTGCGCCGCACGGCACCCGCCGGCGTGAAGCATAAGGACTACGGAGGAGAAGTACTCGGATAGAAAGCCGTACATGTCCCGCACCGTATAGAGGGACTCCTAGACGTACTCGACTAGTACTCTCTTCCTGAACCGACTTGTAACCCTGCCTCCCGGACTATATAAGGCGAGGCAGGGACCTCTCTCTCTCTCACGGCTTAAGATTGCATCATCCTGTAATCGCACCCAATCAATCCAGAGCCACACAACATACAGGACGTAGGGTATTACGCACCTCGCGGCCTGAACCTGTCTAAATTGTGTGTCACATGTCTCTTCTTTCGAGTTACCGATCTCGGCGAGGCCACATTCATCTACTTCGGGTACTCCCCTTAGTAGGTTGCCGGTCTAAAACATCGACGAGCCAAGCTGCGGCCAATTCTTCGGCAGTCATGGGTCTTGCAGTACTTTTAACTCGAGCCACCTATTCAACAATAATATAAGTGAGAAACAAAAAAGACGACATTCGTAAGAAATAACAAGACGACATTCATGAATAGAATTCGTAAAACGAGGAACACGAGTATGATGAAAAGTAGAAACAAGAATTGAGTAATAAAGAAAGTAATACCGTAGAAAAGCTTGAGGAAATCTTGAAGCCACGAACACTCGATCGCGAAGCGCTTTTCTGCGAAAATGAAAGCTAGAATTCAGAACAAAACTAGAGAGCGGTGAAAATTTTTTAACATCGGCAGCCATCTATTTATAGGGGCGAGGGGGGCAGTTCTGCGAACGCGCCTCGATTCGACCGTTGCGAAGTTTCCAGATGATGTGTGTCCCCTCCGTCGTTCCGAGGGTGACGTTTTTTACTGAAATTCTAAGATGTTCGTGGATCGGATCGTCGGAGTCAACCCGCTTCCCCGAGGGGCTAGTGTTGGGGAATTCAGGAAAACCTGTTACCCTCGAAACGTCGAGGTTTATGAAATTCGTGTAATGAGTTTTCAAGAACGCGAGAACTCACGAAGATCCGAAATCTTGGACTCGTGAAGCCTCAAAGTCACGAATGTGCGAAGATCCGGAATGTTGAACCTCGCGAAGCCTCAAAGTCGCGAATGTGCGAGATCTGGAATCTTGGACCTGCGAAGCCTCAAAGTCACGAACGTGCAATGATCTGGAATCTCGAATCTGCGAAGCTCCGAAGTCGCGAATTCGTGAAGACCCGACACCATGAACCTGCGAAATCACAAAATTCGGGAGTCTGCTGAAGGTCAAGTTCGGAAGTCACGACGCGCGGAGATTTCCTGAACGGGGAGATTCACGAACCGGTAGAAGCAAAGTCAAAGACGTCGTCCCAAAAAGTCCGGGTTTAGCGTGTGAACTAGTGGCAGGCTTGTAAATGTATAAGATGTAAAAGACGTTCGTGTACATGTTCACACTAGGAATATTCTTTGAGTTCGAGGGTATTTTCGGAATGTAAAAGTCCCTTCGTCTCCCTATAAAAGGGGGCGTGAGGGCATGTGTAAAAGGATTCACAACTTTTGAGGCTTAAGCAGTCTTTGGGGAGATTCTTTGTCTCCTCTTACGTCATTGTTGTGTTTGAACGTGCCTACTGTACTATCTCTCGTGTTCGGGGATCTCATCCGGATTTTCGGATACCGCCAACACTGCCTAACCCACAAAAACAGCAAACTCTTGTTCTTTTAGTTGATCTTCATGTATCAAATTACAAAGGGAAAGGATATGTATTTGGTCAATTTCCATCCTTTGCGTTTTATCGCTACTGTATGTTTTTGAGCCCTCTGTATTCGTCTATTGGAACAACCGAACAAGAGGTAGCAGTATTCGATCACTTTGTTCCATCAAACGGTTATTCATGATTTTGTCATATTTTCGTGCCTCAATCCTGATTTATTTATGTATGCCGAATATAACCTGTCATTACCAGAGAGTCCATGACATACAGATAGGTACTGGAGCCAAGTGTGTTTTATTTTTCTTCTAAAAATAGCTAGAAAGCAGGCACCATAATTTGAGTCCAATAAATCTCCATGACTAGCTATTTCAGGATCCCAGCAGCCTTGTACGAGTCAATGGTGTCCCTGAGTGTCTCCTCGGCCGTCCTGAACTTCCACCCCAGCGCCTGCAGTCTCTTGGAGCTGACCCCCTTCTCGTCTTCCACCTGAACAAACTTCCTGGGGCGGTCGTCCAGCTTCAGGTCCGGGTGCAAGCTCCGGACGAGGCTGACAATCTCGGACACCTTCATCACGTGCGCGCTGCATATGAGCCGCCGCCGCCTGCGGCCGGACGCCGCCTCGGGGGTCTCGGACGCCAGGACGAGCGCCTCCGCGACGTCGCGCACGTCCACCATGTTCCTCAGCTTCTCGTCGGTGTTCTCGCCTGTCAGGTAGGCGACGAGGCGCATGCTGGTGGTGTTCACCGTCGGCTGCAGCAGAGGGCCCAGGACCCACGGCGGGCACACCGTGACCACGTCCATCGCCGCCGCCCCGGCCTTGTCGCCGTACGCCAGCGCCTCGCGCTCGGCCAGCGTCTTGGAAAGTCAGTACCAATTCTGACAGAAATGGCGACGAACTCCCAGGTCAGAAGCGAGTCGAGATGACTGAGAGAAATTCGTGGTTCAACAAAAGCATCAGCGAATTTTACGCCATGGATAGTTGATGCAGCAGTGGATCATATCACCTCGGTGCTTCTGCAGTAGTCCTCGTCGGACCAGCAGTCCTCGTCGACGACGGCGTCGTCGGGGATCTTGGGGTTCATGATCACCGCGCCGACCGACGACACCACCACGACGCGGCGGGCTTTGGCCTCGTCGCTGGCCTTGAGCACGTTCTGCGTGCCGGTCACCGCCGGAGCCAGGATCTCCACCTGCACGTATGGCATGATCAGGCATTCAGGCAGATGACCGAATCTGTGATTGCATTTCAACTGCTCTTACATACATCTGGGTTCGCCGGGTTAACGGCCGGGACGGGGCTGGCGACGTGGAAGACACCGTCGCAGCCGGCGACGGCCGCCGCCACGCTGGCGTAGTCCAGCAGATCGGCCTTGAACAGCCGGAGTCGCTCCCCGGCGCCGCCCAATGCCATTAGGTGCGCGTTCTTGGGATCACCTGCGGCACATATATTCTCAGATTACCTATTTGATCCGACTCATGCTGTAGCAAATTAATCGATCGATCCGGAGAGTGGAGAATAATTCAATCAAGAAATGAATCAGACCAGGCCACCAGTGCAGATCAGAGATTCAAGAGCTTACTCGGATCGCGAACAGTGCCATGCACGACATAGTCGCCTCTCGAGAGAAGGAGCTGCACGAGCCAGGAGGCGATGAAGCCTCCGGCGCCGGTCACGCACACCGTCTTCGTCTTTCCGGCGCCGCCGCTGATGCTGTCGTCCATGGCCTCCGTCGTCCCTATCTTCTCGTTGCCGGCGTACACGCGGCCTCCAGCTTTATAGCAGCGCACGCGCGGCGCCTGCCGCACGTGGCGCTGTGGCCCTGACAAGTGGAGCTCGGTTCCAGTTCAGAGCCAGACACACGGCCTTGCCAGTTGCCACTCGTGCATCGTACGTTTTTTAGGTAAACTGTAAAACTCGTGCGTGGTACGAGTAACCCGTTAGCTCTGCTTAAGGGCACTCCCAATAGGGAATTAATTGTGTTTTCTATGTGCATGGCCTGCCTTTGCGCGCTCACCTTCCACTACGTGAAAAACTCACTTTGGTAAAGGGCATAGATTGCCTTTAGTAGCAGTCAAAGCGCCCGTTACCGATTAAGTGTTACAAATGAGCCAAGAAACGTAACGGGCAGATGCCCGTTGTTGATAACATATATTCGTAACGGGCACCAAACAACGACCGTTACCACAACTAGCCACCGGCCACGTGAAAATGGTTGTTTCTCTGGGCACACAGGGAACTTTGGTATCGAGCACCAAAACAGAGCCTGTTACAGTAACTCAACATCAGAGACGCATGATGTATACCTGTGTCTTCTCTATCTTGAGGAAATAAGACGCGTCTATTCCACGCGTGTCTCAACACAACTAGGATTCGTAACGGGCATCAAACAACAACCGTTACCACAACTAGTCACCGGTCACGTGAAAATGACTGTTTCTATGGGCCCACAGGGAACTTTGGTAACGTGCACCAAAACAGAGCCTGTTACTGTGAACTCAACATTGAAGACGCGTGTTGTGACCAATACGGTCGCCAGGTTGCTTTGGCCCGGAGACCAATATTGTCAACATCATATATTTATGTTTCTTGCATAGTCAGGGTGGAAGGTTGTACAACGACAGCACGACAGGCCAGGTGCTATGTGTTGACCTCTGGTTACCGAATGGATTCACGCCATCTGTGCTCATAGCAAACTTTATGCTCCTTGTGTCTTCGTCAAACCACGGAAAGTGGTTATTAATGTTACCCTATTGTGCTGCATCTGTCGGGTGCCTAAACTTGCCATGTTGCTTAAGCTCCTTTCAGCCTTCGTCATGCCAACACAAGTTGGGTCTCCTTTCGTGTTGCGAACCATCTTCTCAGCCAAGGAATGATGCAAAAATACCATGCCACCCTCACAGGATCCCCTCGGTTAGCCTTGTTCTTCTTGCCTCTGATATCGCGGGCTCGTTCTCGTCATCAGCATTATTATCATCTCCACCATCATTTTTCCTCTTGTACCGATCATAGCCACATTCGAGGCACTTGTCAAGGTCTGCATAATCTCCACGGAACAATACACAATTGTTCTTGCATGTATGGATCTTTTCAACCTCTATTCCCAGAGGACAGATTATCTTCTTCGCCTCATAGACAGACTCTGCTATTTGGTTTCTTTTAGGTAGCATGTCTCTAAGCACATCCAATAGATGTTTGAAAATTTTGTTGCTCCAACCAAGCTGCAGAAGTTTTAGAGCACCAGAAAGGTGAGAGTACTTTTGGCAATCAGGATACAGGGGTTTCTTTGAATCTTCAATGAACTGCTTCAGGCTCGCTAATTCAGAAGGTGTGTACACTCGTTGAAACTCAACATCCCGCAACATTTGATCAACATTGTGCACACGTTGCAACACCTCACCATCATCGAAGCCCCTAACTTCTTGATCAGTGATATCCTCAGGCCTCATCACATTTGGTGGGAATAATGGTTCATTTTCCTCAAAAAATTCACTGTCATCAAGGTCTTCATCATGGTTGGTAGCATGGTGTCGCAGTTCACCTTCATTTAGGCAGCCTTCTTAGAGTTCATTAAGGCCTTCCTCACCATGTTTATTCCAACACGTGTAATTTTTTGTGAAACCACGTGTGACCAAATGATGAAAAATGATTTTTCGTTGTGCGATTTCTTCTGGTTGAGACAATCTATACAGGGCAAAGCATTGCCTCAACACCGGTTTCTCATATCCGACTCTGCTTGATTTAGAAAATCATTGACTCTGCTTAAGAAATTCTCTCAATCTTCTTGGGGTTGTCTGTACATCCAAGCCCGAGCAGCGACCGCCATCTCCATTCCATACACCAAATGAGCATAATTCCTCACAAACACAAAAAACGATAACATAAGAGGATTAGGACAGCTGAAGAATTTCAATAAAAGGGTCCAACTAATTTCCACCTTGATGATGACTTTCTACGAGGCGAGCGCGGCCGAGGAGGAGGATCAGAGGCGGCGTCACGGCCGTGACGACAGCACCGAGCCCCAGGGGAGGGGACACGGAGGCGTCTTCTTTGGATGACGCTGCGGTCGACGTCTGCTGTCCCCTTTAGCCGTCGCGCACGCGGCCGCCCGCCTTGTTGCAGCTCTGGCTTTCTAAGGAGAGAGAGCGCGATCCTCAGAGCGCACGCAGCTAGCGGCGGCAAACGGGGCAGCCCGGTGGGGACTTCTGAGGAGAGAGAGCGAGTGTTGTTTTCAGAACTGGAGTGACCTTCTAAGGATAGAGAAACGAGTGGTGTCTTGAGGAGAAGACAGAGACGAGTAATAACAACGTGCGTCTACAATGTGAGAAAAAAGGCGACCCTGGGTAGCAATCAAAGGAGACGAGTCGTAAGAAACGTGCGTATCCAATTGTGTCGCGAGCAAAGGCGACGCATCCGAACAAAGATGCGTTTCCAGTACGAAAGTTATCGGCAACAGACTTTACAGACCATTACCAATATGGCAGTGATTATAACAGACTTAAACAAACCGTTACTGATAGGGTATTGATCGGTAACGGACTTTACCAGCCTGTTACCAATAGGTTTACCTTTTGTAACAGACTCGATTTAACGTCCATTGCAACGAATTCATGTAACGGGCGTCTAAGAAGCCCATTACCAGAAGTCCGCATTGGTAACAGGTGTTGTGGAGGCTAACCCCGGGATCGGCCTACCGCGCTTATGGGTAACGGGCGTCAAACAACAACTGTTACAGATGTGGGTGCATGTAACGGATGTTAAGAGCCCATTACAAATGCTGCATGACCTATTTGAGGTTTTCACGTAGTGTTCCCGCCTCTGCTCGTGCTAGCTCCCGTCGCGTCGGCCTCCAAATCCTCTCGGCCTTCCCAGGTGATGCGCAACTCCTCCCCCGCACTCCTCGCTCGGTGCTGTCGTCGGCAGGGAGGCGAAGGTCCCGCCGAAGTGTTCCTCCTTCCTCCTGACCGACCCCTACCCTCTTCCTCACATTCTTTATCTCTTCCTCCTCCCATGACTGACTACCTTTGAATACAAGCCCTGCAGCGCCAAACGGATCGAGGACGACAAGAGGAGCAAGAAGATGTGCGTCTTATGCCCTGTTCGTTTGGTTTATCAGCCACCAACCAGCAGTACTTTTCTCTCAGAACAAACCATCAACCAGCAACCAGCCAGCAGTACCTTTCTCTCAGAATAAACCAGCACCAGCAACCAGCCACCAGCCAAACAAAAAGGCTGTGAGGTGGACTGGTCCTTCCCCGTCACTTCAGGCTGCCCTAGGGTTTGGTGAGTTGTATTTTGCTTCTCCATGAAAGGATTTAACCATAAGAATAATTGGATTTGTAGGGATAATGGTCGTTAGCTTGCTGCTTACCCTCGAATTTCAAAACTGTAGTTTATGCAGATTTGCTTGGGAAGGTTGTTCGAGCAAAAGGCTGAAATAAATCTTATGGTAAACCACAAATTTTTAAGGGACATTCAGATGTAGTGGCTCAGAAAATTTCTTGGTTGAGTTTAGGTCTTTTAGTTTCGGAGTTATGGATTTTTGAAATTGACTGTAAGAATCTGACGAATTTAAGAACAGGTTTAGATCTAACTTGTTTAAGCATATATTGGCAATAGACATTATCCACGTTCATATGCATTGTCATATTCTGTGACGGAATCAGCTTGTGGGAGAACAACTTGTGTGAGTGCAGCTGCGATAGATTTCTGTGGTAAAGCAGTTGCTGAAATCCTGTTTATTCATAGGTTGAGGTTCTGGATCAGTTATGTTGAGGTTCTGGCAAACAGCAGTAAGCTTGAAGCGACCTATCTAATTTTTCTTTTGAATGCAAATCTGAACACTAGTATCATATAGTTCTGTAACTGTGAACCAGTTTGAACACTACAAGAAAGTGGCATCTTGGAAATATTCTGAGTTGTTCTTTTTGCATTTTGTTAAACTATTTTCTTTCTGCTGATATGAAATTGTTCTCTTGCAGATGGTGTCTTCTGTCTTGTGTGGAGTACCTGCATGAACTTGGCTTCTGGAGTGCTGTGCAACCTGATGGCTTCTAGAGACTATAGTTTGTGCTATTTTGCTTCTAGAGTGTTGTGTGACCTGATGACTTCTTGATAAGAGAATAGAGATAGTATTATTTTGTTCCTGAGTGCGGCAACCTGTTCCAGAAACATCTTTACTGGTTGGCTTGATTGCAAAATATTGTCTTTGTGTTGCTGCCATGTGATGAAAGTGTGTTATGAAAAAAAACTATTTACTGATGAAATAGCCACGAGTGAAATTTTGTTTTTTGGAGGCTACATGGCTGGTTGCCACAGATGATCTATACTCCTTTTGTGTTGCATTTAATTTATCACATGTATTAACTCTATTGTAGAAACTTTGGGTTGGAAGAGATAGTTTCTACTAACCATTAATTGCTAATTTTCTCTCTTGGAATCTACATCTAGAAACCCCCATTGGGACTGCCCTAACTCCCGGAAACTTGAGAGAGAGGAAGGTCTAGGCTTGATGTTTTTGTCTTGGTGGAGTTAATGGGGAACTTGGGTGGAAATTAATTTTATAGGATCGAAAGAAACCATACTTTTTGTCCGGCCTGACCTAAGGCAGGACCTGATAAAAGAATAATACCTTCAAACTGCAAGAGCTAGTGTTGTAAAACATAGAGTGAATGGCTCTCTTATGTGGACCGATTTGTTAAGTGTCAGACACATTTACCTAAAAGGAAGGAAGGTAGAAACTAAAAATGGGAAACTAATTGTATGATAAGCCAATTTGGCAAAGGGGCTCACGGTGCTGGGGAGCTCCGACCTAGGGTTCAATCCCTGGGTGTTGCAACATTTGTGGAAAATAAAAAAATTCCCTCGCCGGTCTCGTGTTCCAAAGCACTGGATAAGAGACGTCACAGTCCAGGTCGTCCTGAGGACCGTGTGTGGCCCGGATAGGAGTCTCACGAATTATGTTTCCTAGTGTCAGAGCAGGGTTGGGGTTCAGGGATTTTCTTGACCTGCGTGAGAAGACCTTCTTCTTACATATAATTCATGGGGTGGCTTGCCCCCTCGCAGGGTCGAGTTTTTTTTGATAAGCCAATTTGCTTAGTCTCACTTGTCCTATTTGACATGTGTGAGGACAAAAACATAACAATGCATCAATTTTTATTGAAGGATGGCAATTATCCTTTAGTAGATGGTTGCCACCCTTCTTGTTTGAGCAGTGGTTGGGAATTGTAAACATGGCCTACCACTCCAACTTTCAGAATGTTGTTGATGTTGGTAGTTGGAAATGGGGAGAGAAGAAAACTTGTACCACAGGATCAGTATATGATCACCTGAATTGTGGAGATAGAGATAATAATTTCAAGCACATACGGAAATCTAAAATCTCATATAAGATCAAAATATTCAAATGTTTGTTGGAGAACAATGTCGTCATGACCAAAGATAATATGGTCAAAAAGAAATTGGACAGACAGCCCAACTTGCATGTTTTGTTCACAAAATGAAACTCCTGTGCATTTGTTCTTCCAATGCCCGGTTGCTAAATGTGTACAGGGGATTGTAGGAGCTTGTATGGGTGCAAACTACATCCCTGGGAGGCTGGGAATATGCACCAATACAAAATATGGATACAACATATGTTACCAAATGGGGAAGTTGTTCACCATCTTGGCTATGCAACTATATCCTGGGCTATCTGGAAGTGCAAGACTCGATAGAAAACAAATCAGACACCCTGCTGAAATCATTATTTGTGCTTGCACTTTTATGTCATATTGGGTAGGGCTCTTCAGTGCGACAGTGCTACGCTTCAGAGTCAGGTGGTGAACTGGGTCAAGGTGATGCTGACGATTGCATACAAGCTGTTGGCTCAACAGAACAGGGCTACAGAGGCCGAGGATCGTGCAGATGAAGAAGTCAATGAATGAAGTGAAGCACAAGTCGTCAGGAAAAGGCTGACCTAGGAAGCAAGGGAGAAAGAGAAGTTTCTCAATATTTTGGGATATAATAATCTTCTAGTAGTGGTTTCATGTGAAGGAATTTTTGGGTGTTTGCCTGGAAACCTAGGAGACCCGGGGGGATGTCTGCAGTAGGATTCTACTTAGCTTGAGTCAAGTTAGGTAGAATATGTATCTCCAAACCTCTGTTCTGCTTCTCTCTGAACACATGTTAATTTCGTTGATGAAGTGTGCTTCCCATGCTCAGCCCATCGTGACATTGTAGGCCCATGCAACAACCCAATTTACTCCTCTTCATCCTGACAACCCTCTCGTCATGCCCTTATCTCCTCCATTGACGACTTCATGGTCCCTCTCGATCCTCCCTCCATGGCACAATGGTATCATTATGAGTTTCTGACGTACTACCTACTCCTTTTGTCCCAAAATGACTATCTTTCTTGCTTCCCGATAAACAACTTTGATTATATACTGTATAAAAATTATTAATATTATGAAACAAAATTTATGTCATTAGAAAGATATTTCAATATAGTTTTTAATAAATTTATTCGGAGATACAAATGTTACACGTATTTTCTGCAAAACGAGTCAAATTTCCGAAACGGAAACCCAAGACTAGGGATGAAAGTGGTACGGATATTATCCGTCCAACCGACCGACCGAAAGGTTCAGACATTCATATGGTAAGACCGTATTCGAATCCGGACATTTAATATCCGTAACTATCTGTACCGCATTAGTATCCGGAAATTCAAAGTTCGATTTCTATGATCCAAATATGATGAATATCACTATTTGATAAAAAATATAATTTCAGTATCCGTATTCGATCCGAGAATTCAGTCCGAGAAAGAAAAACTCTGTATCTGTATCCGCAGTATCTGTCCGTATCCGATCCGTTTTCATCCCTACCCAAGACGACCAACAATAAGATGGAGTAGCATGGGGACTTCCAATCGATTCTGCAAACTTCAAACCGGTGGTACCAGATACTAATGTCATTGTGTGGGGAGATACTATCTTAACTAAGCTACATAGCGGGCAGTTCCTCTCCGCGCATCAACGCCACCCTTGCGGACCACCTGAGCTCCGCCCAGATCCCCTCCGGCCCCCTCCCTCCCATCTCTGGTGAGCTTGCTCCAGCGAGCTCTCCGCTGCGGGAAGGACAGGGGCCCCGCCTTCGCTCTCCTAGTAGTACTTCGTAGCTTGTAGATCCAGTAGTTGTAGTTTGCCTATACGGCTTGTGCCCTTCGGTGCCCGTCCTCCTTGGTTCCTGCCGTCGCCGTCGTCTACATCGTTGGCGTCGATGTCATCTTCCAATCCAAGGTATGTGTCACACCCGATTTTACAAGGAAAACCGAATGCATCTCATATGTGCGCCGGGATCATTTTACACACACATGATAGACAAAACGAGAGTAATACCATTGCGGTAATATAACGTTCAAGAGTTTAAACCGAGTATGATAACCATTATTACATCCATAGGGGTGGACTCGAAGGTCCGAACAAGACGATAACTAAACGACGACGAGCAACTCCATCGCCGACATCCACGGGCATGATGACCGGGGGATCCGCACACCTAGAACTCCTCGTAGTCTCTCCAATACTCGTCCTCACCTCCGACGTTCTCCTCTCGAACGGCGGTAAGCAAGGGTGAGCACACTTATGGTTGGAGCTCGGCAAGTGGGGGAAACAATGCAAGGCTATAAAGGATAGGCTATGGTTCACGGCGGTAAACATTTTATAAGTTGGTCAAGTTTTATTAGCAAGCACCTAGATTACTAGATGTAAGTGTATACCAACCCTCTTAACCTTAAAAGAAACCTCAAACCAAACCTCCAACCCATGATTTGCATTAATCTTCAAGTTTATTAATCATGTGAGGGTCCAAGCCGCTCATGACCGCATTCCCAAACACATTCGAAGCTAAAAAGTGAACGCATTAGAAGTTATTTGCGACGAAACCCCCAAGCGAAACCCAGGCTGTAGATTGTTAGGTGGGTAAGATTCGCCCCCGGGATTTCGTCGTAAGGAAAACCAGGTCACTATACCATAAATCTAATACCTTGGACCATTGGACCTATTTGATCGTTTTGCTGGTGATGTGACCCAAAAGGTGATGTAGAGCTAAATGGCTTCTGGGTTCCGCAGTTAATATTCCTGAATCGCGCTTGCTTAACTGCGACGATCTCGTGATTTTGAGTGCTAAGGGCTTGATTCCGAATCCCCGACAGCTGGAGCAGCAATTGAAGTCCCTATTTCGTCTATAAAAGAAGATATTCAAACCTTGCATTTCATAATCTTCAAAAGTAACTATAGCGTCATATTACAACGACAAACTCTGTCCCTTTTGATTTTTGACATTTCCCATTTCAATTCTCAAGTGAAGGATGTACAGGACAGGGCGCTGTCTCTGCTCTGCTTGTTCAATCCAGGACGCCTGCCGCCCTGAAGGATTCGACGCTATCCCTGAGGGTCTCCTCAAACGGCCTGAACTTCCACCCCAGCGCCTCCAGCTTCTTGGAGTTGAACAGAGGGTCATCGCTCACCTCCACGAACCTGTCATTCGGTTTCGATCAAATTCCAGCCTTCATTTAAAGTTTTAAGTTTCAGGCACTGATACCCTTGATTTCTTTGTACAGGTCTACAAGAAGATGCAGTTTGCAAATGTTCAGTTCGTTTTTTGCTGTGAAAACAAGAGCAGAGGCTTTACTTGGTGGCATGCTTGTAAGTCGGGTACCATCTCTTGAGCATCTCCACGACATCGGACACCTGCCTCGCGTGCGCGTCGCAGACGTACCTCCCCGACGCCTCCGGAGCCTCGTACACCAGGAGCAGAGCGTCGGCGACGTCGCGGACGTCCACGAAGCACCTCAGCTTCAGCTTCACCTCGCGCTCTCCTGCTTGCATAGAGACAGAGACTGATTCCGGCTGAGGCTTCCGGTTTCGGTCGGAGCTCAGCGAAGTTAACTAGGCGAGGGAGGCGAGAGCTCTAGCTTCACCTTTCAAGCAGTCGACTATGACGGAGCTGCTCGCGTTCACCGTGGACTGCAGCAGGGGCCCGATCACCAGGGAAGGGCAGAGTGACACCACGTCCAGCCCGGTTGCCTTGGCGTAGTCGAACGCCTCCTGCTCTGCCAGTGTCTTGGAGAGGCAGTACCAGCTCTGGCAGAGACAAAGGTTGGGGGTAGAACGAATCAAACAAAAGTTTTTGAAATGTTCTCATGATTAGGTATGCAAAAGCTAAGCCTAAGCTTTCTGTTGCTCGACAGCAAGGTCAACATGGAGTTTTTTTAGAATCACCTGTGTGGATCTGCAGAATTCGGCATCAGACCAGGAAGCTTCGTCCATGGCCTCGCTCTGCGGCCAGGCGGGGTTCATCATCACGGCCGCGACAGAGGACACCACGACGACCCTCTTGACCTTGGCCTCGGAGCACGCCTTGAGGACGTTCATGGTGCCCGTCACGGCGGGGGCGAGCAGCTCGACCTGCAGCAAGTGGTTGGTTTCGGGTGAGCATGGCGATGCCGAGGAAGGTTACAGGAAAGGGAAAGCAGAGCATCCGGACGGGGGCGAGGTGAGGTGAGGTGAGGTGCCTCGGGGTCGGTGACGGCGTAGGGGACCGGGGACGCGACGTGGAAGACGCCGTCGCACCCGGCGACGGCCGCCGCCACGGCGCCGTAGTCCAGCAGGTCGGCCCTGAACAGCCGCAGCCGCTCCGCCGCGCCGTCCAGCGCCGCCAGGTGCGCGTTCTTTGCGTCGTCTGCGCGGCGCCACAGATCATCCACATGCTACGCTGGCGAATTCCCCAAGAACAAGGCGAACGGTGATTTCGTCGGGGGTTGGTGTCAGGGACAAGGAAGGTGATTACCCGGATCCCGGACGGTGCCGTGGACCGTGTACCGGCCGGCGGCGAGGAGGCGCTCGACGAGCCACGAGGCCACGAAGCCCCCGGCGCCGGTCACGCACACTGCCGCCGTCCTCCTCGTCCCCTCCGCCGCGCCTTCCATCGGTAGGGTGGGTGTCTCGATGACGGCCTCGATCGTCGTCTGGTTCGTGCAAATTGTGGCAGTTGACTATATGAGCTAGATAGAGAGAAGTGTAGTGGATCCTATGCGCACACAACTTTGTGGGCAACAACGCCAGTTTCACCTTCTCATCGTCGTGTCTGGGTGTAGACCCTGATCATGCATTCTTGATATTCAAAATTTTAAATTATAGCATGTCTTCATATAAATTCATACTATACTTGTTGCCGCCTATTACACGAACAAGCTTTGGTCCTTTTAGTGCTTGCATATCTCAGTTCTTGTCAAGATTAGCAAGACAAAAGGTTTTGATTTTCCAAATGTGAAGGACACTATTTCGTCAATCCAGGGCACCTGCCTTCCGGTAGGACTCAACGCTGTCTTTGAGGGTCTCCTCCAGCGGCTTGCATTTCCAGCCCAGCGCCTGCAGCTTCTCGGAATTAAATGAAGGCTCATCGCTCACATTGACGAAGCTGCAATTGGTTTTGGAACAAGATTCAGTTTCAAATTCATCACGCCGGCCCAAAATAAATGAATATTTGATGGAACAACACTAACTTAGTACATCTGCTAAAAAAAACACGAACTTAGTACATACTACGACACAGCACCGAACTTTTGCAAATTTAGCAGTTTGATATAATATTCCAAATAAATGGTGTTGATATTTATCCTCATGCATCCTTCTCAATGAGAGGCACATGGAAAATATGATATTTTGCATGATTTGTGAATAAGACGTGGTCAAATTTAGAGGAAAAAAGTCAAATGAATTATAATTGGAACAAAGGGAGTAATTGTGTCTTACTTATTTCACGACATACGTCGAAGAATTTTGCCCGCTCGATGAGAGGTTCGTTGAAGTATTTTTTTTGGCACCAAATAACTTATAGATTTGTAATAGACGTAAAAACTTCATGAGCTTCAAGAACAGGCTTACTTGGTGGCATATTTGTATGCTGGGTACCAGCTCTTGAGTAGCTTTATGACTTCGGACACATGTTTTGGATGCGAATTGCAGATGTATCTCCCAGACGCCTCTGGTGTCTCATACACCAGGACAAGAGCATCGGCGACATCGCGAACATCCACAAAGTTCCTGAGCTTCATTTTCACCAAACGATCTCCTGTACAGAGATAATGCAAACCAAATCATGCATGGCTCAAATCGATCAACTAGTAGATTGTTTTCGAAAACAGTTTGAGATTCAAGAGCAGAGAAAAGCAGTGTAACCTGTCAGGAAATCAACTAGGACCCCGCTGCTTGCGTTAACTGTGGATTGCAGCAAGGGCCCGATCACCAGGGATGGGCAGAGTGTCACCACATCTAGTCCGGTTCTCTTGGCGTAGTTGAATGCTTCCAGCTCTGCCATCGTCTTGGAAAGGCAATACCAGTTCTGGCACGGTAAAGATTGCAAGAAAACACAATCAAGATGAGTGAAAACTAATAAGTATTGACTTGCATGCACTTATATGTATAATCCTGAGTTATTGACCAATGACACACTTGCTTAGGCACGCAATGTGCAAGGTAAAAGGTAGAATGGTGCAGCACAATACTGAATAAGTACTTGGGTGGGTTAAATAATCCATAGTTGTTGCACATTTTGTGAAAAAAATAAAAAAACCCTCACCGGTCCCGTGTGACAAAGCGCTGGTCAAGAGACGGCTCAGATCGGCCCGAGGACCGTGTGTGTCCCGGATAGGGTTCTCACAGATTACGTTTCCCCAGTGTCGGGATGAGACCGAGTTCGGGGATTTTGCGTGAGAATGACTTCTTCTTACATGTAATGCCCGGGGGAAGCTTGTCCCTCGCAGGTCGAGTTTTTTATAAGCACTTGGGTTAACGGCTAAAATTCATTCTAAGACTACGTGGAATACCGACCTCTATTTTCCACCCAAAGAAGAATTGTTTGTCATTAGTGTGGCAATCTTTTATTCATTTTCTAGGTTGTATGTATCCTGATTATGCAGAGGTTGGTCGACTTCAAGATTTTTGTATTTGCTCGATGTAACGATCTTGATTAATAAAATCTTCCTTTATCCAAACATTACTGAAAAGAAGAAAATACAAAAAGAAAAAAGGTGTCAAAGGCTGTCCGCACTCGTCATACTCCATTTGCATAACTCATACTCCATACCAACTCCCACCTGTGGGACCCACCTTTATCTTTTTTACCCCCACCGGTCTCCCCTCCCTCCCATTCTCTCTCCTTCTCCCCTCCACTCATCCGCGACTCTGGACCTCACGCGCGGCGCCCTAATTCGGCGATCGCGGCCTCCCGACAAGGGACCTCCCCACGGTGGACCTCCCGCGCTGATGAATCGGCGATCTGCGGAGCCGTGTCGCCCCCTCCCCTGCTCTGTGCGGTGTGCGGTGGCGGTCCTCGAGCTCGGCCCGGCGGCGGCGGTAACTTGTCGTCCCGTCCTCCAGCGCTCCCCTGACGACGATGGTGGAGCAGGAGTAGGAGCAGGCGGGGATCGAGCTGCCCCGACGGCGGCAGACGAGCGGACCGGCGCCGCGAGTTTGGGCGGCCGGCGCGGAGGGCGGCCGGCTCGATGGAAGTGGAGGAGGCAGTGTTGAGCTCCTGAGCGGTGGCGTGCGTGGAGGCCGGCCGGCCGACGGAAAAGGAGGTGATGACGTGGCTCGGTGGAGTTCGTCGGCATCTCGCCCGGCGCAGCCTCAAGATCCCCAGCGCGGGGGCGGTGGCGCCTAGCGCACGTGCAAGGCCAATGCGAGCTCCTCTGCTCCCTCTGACGGCGGCAGTGAGCTCGGCCGACCGCGCCCTACCTGACTCCGCCTAGCCCGGGAGCTCCGCCTCGCCTTGATTTGCGTGTGGGGACAAACCTTCTCCATGGCCGCTTGGCTCTGCTTCTTGCCCCTCTTCTCCCGGCGCGGGCGCGAGTTGCAGCGTTGGTGGAATGGCTGGAGACGCCCGCGAGCTCCATGGCGACGAGGATGCGCGGGAGAAGCAACCTTCTGCGACAAGGTGGGGCCTCACGGTGTGTAGCGCACGTGCCGTACCACGCTGTGTCTAGCGCACGGGAGGGGAAACGTGACGGTCCCGTTCGCCTTCCAATAAGCTGGTGCGGTGTTGTGGTGCGCCAAACGCATACCGTGCGTTGTAGCGCACCCAGTGCGACCAACCTAAAACTCTTTAGCACTTCTAGCACCCAAAGATGTGCTAAAACTATCTGAAACTCCATGTTTCCTTTTCCTGCGCTCATTTATTGCTTTCCCACTCTATCCGCACCCAAAAGAAATGGGTAATTTGATCATTGAGCATAGCATTAAATATAGTTTAGACAATTTTATGCAGGGAATCCAAACAGAGGATGTCTAGTAGTTTTAGATAGTTTTAGAAACTCCAATTTTAGACATCTCAAACTAAACGGGCAAAGTTTAATTACAATTTGCAACACACGATAAAAAAAAAGAAAGCCAGAAAGATAAAGATTCCTAAATGTGTGCAGTGTGCCACTTCAATCGGTGGAGTAAATGTCAGCGGCATGAGTGGCTTACTATATGGAATTTTTAAGACGGGAATAAATAGGGTCTGGAAGTTTTTGGTCACCTCAGTGTTTCTGCAGACCTCGATGTCAGACCAGCAACCTTCGTCCATGGCCTTGCCCTCGGGCCAGGAGGGGTTCACCAGCACAGCGGAGAGAGACGACACCACGACGACCCTCTTGACATTGGCCTCGGAGCACGCCTTGAGCACGTTCACGGTGCCCGCCACGGCGGGAGCGAGCAGCTCGGCCTGCAACAACAGGCATGGGTCGGAGTACGCATGGAGTCAAGGCCTCTGATGGAGATCGCACACGAAGGCATGCATGGCGACACACGATGCCTGGTGAAAGAAAATGTGAAGTGATGAGGTGCCTCGGGATCGGCGAGGGTGTAGTCGGGGACGGGGCACGCCACGTGGAACACGCCGTCGCAGCCGGCGACGGCCGCCGCCACGCTGCCGGAGTCCACCAGGTCGGCCCTGAACAGCCGCAGCCGCTCCGCCGCGCCGTCCAGCGCCGCCAGGTGCGCGTTCTTGGCGCTGCCTGCGCGCACAATGCAAGCAAAATCGACATCGTCGTCACACATGCTCTCAGCGCTCCAACTTGTGTTCGGAGGAACAAGGTAGAACTCCACAGGCAAGGGCTTCAATGAACGAATCTCGGAGCTGAGCATCGAGAAATGTTACCGGGATCGCGGACGGTGCCGTGTACAGTGTACCGGCCGGCGGCGAGGAGGCGCTGGACGAGCCACGAGCCCACGAAGCCCCCGGCGCCGGTCACGCACACCGTCGCCGTCGTCGCCATCCTCCCCTGCTGCCTTGGCCCACGTACGATCGATCGATCGAGCTACAGGTACGGCGGCGGCTATGTCTCAGCTGTGTGACTGTGTCTCCAGAGTTTACTGTTGGTTTTTCTTTCTCTTATTAGTATTAGTAGTATCCTGTAGATACTGAAGACAATGAGCACAGCTGTACACACAACTTTTAGTACAGCTTTTTTTTAGAGCATGCCTGAGCACGTGTTTCATGAGAGGAAAATGATTAGCACAACAACACGATTTCGGTGTCGATGGGATCCCACGGTCACAACACGACCTGATGAGCATCACGAGAGAAGATCCAACGGCTGAAACCACTTGGATATATAGGAAACTGCACAGAGGCATAACGGATAGTTAGTTTGGACGTATATATGTAGTTGTGCTTGAGTCGTACTCAAATGAACAGTACACACAATGCATATGGTTTGCGTTTGCTTAGCGATGATGCAAAACATTGCTTGCAAGTTTTTTTTAATTGCAAGGTATTCACCTCGTGCAACTGCAAGTGCGTGCTCACTCTGGATAGAGATGCTGGTGAGGTGGTGTGGATTGCTTGGAGTTGCCATGCGTATAGCTAGAGCACTGTAAGGGTATCCTGTGGGCACCTTCTCTGTGAGCACGAGCACGAGAGAACACACCCTTCTTCCGCGTCGTCTTTGGGAAACCGTCAGCAAAACTTGTGGTACACATCTTGCTATGCACTGGCATCCAAGAAATAAAGTGCCGCGAGTTACTCTGAAGCAATGATACCTTTGCAGTTTGCGGTCTGTTAGAGATGTTCTTTTTTTGCATTTGGTGTACAGCTCACCATGGATAGATTGTTTCCTTACCTAGAGATTGATGCTTTACTAGCTTGATGGCTTGCTGCCTTATGAAACAAACAGTAACGGAGAGGTGCCGACGGCATGCATGATGCATCATGGCATGCGACCGCTTGACTGAATTTTTTTTTGACGAAGAAACACTTTATATATTAAGCAGCCGGGTTACAAATCTAACCTTCAAAGAAGGTCGAATTACAAAAAGGTCCTTGGACCCGAACAGAAGAGAACCACCAAGAAACCGCCGATGAAGAAGCCGCCGGCGTAGAGCTGGGATATCGCCTATAGCGAGAGCAGCAGGGTGGGTTGACTGCGTCGTGCGTCGGTTGAATAGGGATCGACCGAGTTGTCGGGGAAGACTGCACCAGACGACCGACGGGTGTGTAGGCTTCCCGTCGTCAGCGATTGATGGAGCTCGGAATCGAATCCCCGGTGGAGGCGAAATCTTCTGGCGAACTTCCGGTGGGATCTTGTTCAGACGACCATGGATCTGAAATAGTAGTGGCTGCTGGGACTTGGGGTCGGCGTGGAGCGGCGGAGAAGGGCTGAAGCGGAGGCAAGCGGATCTCGGGGGCGAGGCGGAGGGGGCGGCGAAGGTGAAGGGGAGACGAGATCCGTTGGGCGGGGTAGCGGTAGATTATTTAAACACACCTGGGCAACTTCGGCGACGACGACGAGGTAGCCAAGAAGGCCAACGGCGGCGACGGCGGCGGAGCAACCGAGGAGGGACGTACCACGGTGGGCTAAAGCCAGCACAAATGCAATTATTTTCCTTTGCTTGAATGGATGAGTTCTAACAATTTCTTTCTCCCTTGCACCTATCATCAGTTCTCCTTTCCACGGAGGCTAGATCGACTTCACCATTGATAGTAGAAAAAACTTCAAACTACCATTGAAAAAACTTGAACGGTACAATGAGTTTTTTTTAACTAATGCAAAAGCCTTCACGTTTAAAATCTGTTTTTTTAGAAATGAGAATATATTTCAATATTCCAGCCTCTGCATGAAACTATGCATATAGTTGTTTGTTATACACACGAGAGTACCACAAACGGATTTCAGAGAAACTTTGATTCAGTTAGGAAAAAACTTACTTGTAGTTGTTGCAATATCTTGCTCTAGCGGTGGTGCATCATGTCCATCCACACACAGGTTGGTCGTGTGCCACGGCCACCTAGGTTAGCCAATGCCACTCTTGGTCGATTTTGACCATGATGAAATTATCTTCAGAACTTTGCCAAGAACTGAAGAAGGCAATGGGAAGGTGAATGTTTCTTGGGGAAGAACTATGGCTGCTTGCAAAGGAGGCCTCTATAGGAGATGGGTACCATTTCTCTTCCACATTGCATACACATGTGTTGGTTGCTTTTATAGATAATTATACGTATGTGTTAAGCAATACCAGTTGTCCCATACTCCCATCCGCTATGGTCTTTCCATAGGAGATAGGTAGCATTTCTCTTTGCACACGCATCGATTTGGACGCTTCTTGTAGAGAAATGTATGTATATGTGTTAAGTAATGTCAGTGTCCCATCCGATATCTCTCCCGTAGGAGATAGGTAGCATTTCTTCCCCTTTGCACACGCATCTATTATATGTATGTGTTAAGAAATGTCAATTATTATCCCACCCGCTATCTCTTGTTTTGGTTGTTCTACATGGCATTAACCTAAACTTTCTTTTTGTTGAACCCTCAGCTATCCTATCCATTTCCATGTGCGGATCTTCGTCAACAAGCAAGTGTAAATTGTTTGTAAGGTTTTCCACTATAGGAGAGGTGACACCTCTCTCAAACAAGGTTACCAAAATCCCGAATACTATGTGTCATAGTATCTTCTGATACCAATCCCACCTAGTGTGACAACCCGCCCGAGGAAAGTACCGTACTATCGCCTAAGACCGATCCACTTTGGTCGTTAAGCAATAATAAAGTACCACCACTGTCGTAAGTCGCCGGGTTAACGCCCGGTAAATCACTGGAAAAGCAACAAGGATCGAATATATGCATTAAAACTCACTCGAAGGCGAGTCCGGAGATACAACAATATTCAAATTCAAATTCGTACCCCGAAGGGTTCAATTGTTACAAACCATAGTTTTTGTCATGACGAATAGTTCGAGTTTCGAAAAGCGGCGGAATTGAACTAGCGGAAGCAAAGTCACCACGGGAGGCCATCCATGATGCTTCGGTAGTCGTCCTCCACCCACTCCGGCTCCCGGCCGGCGGGATCTCACCGGGCCACACATCACCGAAGGCATTACCCGGATCAACACATTATAGCAAGGGCGAGTATACTAATACTCGGCAAGACTTACCCGTCGGTGATAACTACTTCACCAAACCTAGACCATGAAAGACTTTTTGGCTATCTGGGTTGCTTTGCTAAAAAGTAACAAAGAGTAGGTCCTTACTTTCAAGATTTTAGCACAAGTTCTAGTAGTTTAATCTTTACTACATTAGCCAACTAGTACAAACAAGGTTGTATAATACAATTAATCAAACATAATATTCATCAACTTCCATCATTAGGGATCACATGACTAGTGGAGTAAGTAGTCTCGGATAACGGTGAGAGGCCGACAATCGATTGATTTAAAACCTTGCAAGGTAGACCCAAACACACGGTCGGCTGCCCCCGCGAGGACAACTCCCCGAGCCGTCCCCGAGAAATCCTTGGGTCGGGATCGAATCTTACAGTCTTTGGTGCAGGCTATCTGGCATGTCCCACCCAGCACACCCAGAGTCACCATACACCACCGGTGGCGAGCCGTGAGAGCGAATCCCAAGAGTAGTAATAGTAAGATCCCTCGCCGCCTCATTATGGTACTAGGCTTACCGGTCCCATACCCGGCATATGCTTGGTACGTTCAAAAACTTAACCCACATAACCACTGGACCGGAGCCCAGATCCCATGCTCTTACCACGTGAGCAATCCATTTAAGGATATAGTATGATTCCTATCTAGGAACCTATTCTCGCGAGTGAGGTCATCACCCGACTTGTAACGGTCCTATAGCTTAGCAGCTATCGACCTATTATACTAGTAAGGACCAAAGGTACCTATGGATCATGCATTTAGGGTTTCATTCAACTCCCGTACGTAAATGCACAATCATTCATAGATAATTGAATAAAGAACTTTAAAAGCGGGTTACATGCACGGAGCTTGCCTTCGTCGGCTAGGTTAGCTTGGGCACCCTCGGTGTCGAGTACGTCCACGTGCTGCAGAGAACCTTCCGCTCCGCCTTCCTCGGTTTCGGGACCGGGGAGTAATCTCCGTCCGGAAGATCTACACGGAATGCAATGCAAGATTTAGGTGATGTGATAGTTTGTTGTCTTATCCAACCCTATTTGGTCATATTCTCCTTAATAAGCATCTAATTAAGGTTTCCCTTTTAGGAAGGTTATTGGTTGTACATGGGTTACTCTTTTATTCCATATTTGAATAAGGGTTTTTATTTAAGATTATCATTTCATGTGAAAGCTTCATTTTATGTTATCTCTACCCACATGGTGTAATTAATAATTATTTTCATGAATTAATTCCTTATTAGTGCTGGTAATTAAATTTCTTTTATTTATTTTAAATAATGCCTTCAAAAAGGAAAAAGATTTAATTAAGGATTTTCTTTATTAATTTCCCTTTAATATTAAAAAGGGCATTTAAGCCATTTATTAAACAATTAAATTACCAAAAATTAAATGAGTGTTTCTTAAGCCTACTAGCACCTATCCTGGTCCATTGGACCCACATGTAAGTGTTGGATGCTAGGAAATTAAATATTATAGAAAATATCAAAGGTCATCTAGTGATTCAACTTAAATGCATATAAAAATAATTAAGCATCAAAATGATCCAAACTTTCTTGTGCATGTTCTCTGATCCTAAACAAGCCTAAAAAGCCAGCATGTTCACATGGAACCTCTACTGAACTTGGTTTATTAATTTACAAAGGAAAACATGCATAAATCAAGAATAATTATTTCTGTTAATCCTAAATTCATGATTAATTCACAAGATGTGCCTTTTGACATCACAAGACAGTGTGCACAAGTTGAGCTCAAGAACATAATTACATTTAACATGAAAAATCATTTAAGCAGATCTGCCAGGAATAGAAAAACATTTTTATAAAATGATTTACATCATAAATTTGTGCAATTTTTGGCATAGAAGCTAGTCATATCCTAACACACAACATATCCAAAAATTATCTACAGAGGATTTCTATATTTTGAGATATTGCAGATCTAGGGTTTTCACATTTGAAGTTTTCATGCAAAAAATAACAGGAATTAGCCCAGGCCAGAATAACAAAAGTTGTAGACCAATTCACCACAAATCCAAAAAAATTGGCCTTGCATTTTTCTGATTTTTCTGTGATTTTCTACACAATTTACAAGAATCAGCAAATACTGTTTAACTATTTGAGTTACCCTTTTGCGATTAGGCCCCGAAAAGAACTCGATGTCCGCAATGTGACCCTCGGGCGGCCGGCCGGCGCGGGCTTCGAAATTCCGGCGAGGCCGGCGCGGGTTCGGCGGGGAAGGGGCGGAGGAGGGTCCTAGGGGTCTAGGGGCTTGGTTTGGGGCACGGTTTGGTAGGTGGTGGCCGGCGGTGGGGTGCCGGCGGCGGTGGCGGCGGCCGGCGCCGTGCGCTCGTTTCCGGCGAGGTGAGGGCGCGGGCGGGGTTACGAGTGGCTTGGGGGGCTTTGGTAGGTGCTCGTGGTCTCGTGGCGGTGCTCAAACCGGTGGCGACCGCGGCGGACGGGGGACTTCAACGGTGGCGGCCATGGGGGGGGGGGCGGCGGCGGAGCAAGGAGCGGAGGGCGAGCGTGTGCCGCGGACGGGGGACCATCTCCCCCCTTTTAAGCGACTGCGCGGCTCCCTAGGGCTAGTGGACCGACGGGGAGGGGCCTCGGGAGGCGTGCGGCCGGGACGACGGCAAAGGACCGCCGGTCCGTCGAGGGGGTCGCACGGCAACCCGGTTTTCAAGGCGTTCCGGCGCCGAAGGCATCGGGAGGTGTGCGGTGGCCTAGGGAGGGCGCGGCCTGCCTCGGGAACACACGGCGGCGGGCCCCGGACGCCGAGGCGGCGGCGGCCCGTGGCGGGGCACGCGCGCGCGCGCGCGCGCGCGGCGGCGCGGCGTCGCGGCGTGGCCGCGCTCGGCGCTGTGCATTTCGGACTGACCCGGTTCAAGAGCGTGTTTCTCCCAAAAATTGAATAAAAGTGCACAAAGCAATGAATAGGAAAGTTGTAGATCTAACTACCCTCTACAACTTTCAAAAAGGCCATATAGTGTTTTTCTCAACGGATTTTGCAGGAACGTCGTGCCAACTTTGAATGTCGACACGTTACGGGAAACGAGGAATTCTGTCTTGCAAGGGGGTTTTCACAATTTTCCACCCAAAATTTGAAATGTCAATCTACATGAAAGTTGTGTCCCTCAATAAGATGGACAACTTTCATAAAGGTAGATTTTGAAGTGTTTAGGTGAATTTTGGGGAACGCGGCAAAAGTTCGGACGACATTCGCCGACGTCAACGGTTAAGCCGGTTTTGACCGTGTCTTTGACCAAGGGTTGACTACGGGTGTGTGCAAACTTGGTCAAGGGGTTCATTAGGGTTCATTGGCGAGGTTTTTGGGGTGATGACCCGGGTTGACCAAGGTTTGACCGATGTTTGACCGGTTTGACTCGGCTGATCCGGTCATTAGCGTTAATGACGGTAATTAAAAACCTGGAGCGTCACAGTCTAGCCCCTTAAACAGAATCTCATCCCGAGATTCGAAAGTAAAAGACAAAGTAGGGAGGGTTCCCGAATAGAGAGGTTACTTATGAAATTCGGTTGGCTTTGCTTCACTTGAAAGCTTGGCTTCTTGTTGCGGTTGCCCTTAGCGGATCCGGGGTTCTGCTTCTGCTGTCTGGGGTTCGGGCACTCATTGGCAAAACGCCCGAGCTGTCTACAATTATAGCATATGCGGGGCGGGAGTTCCTTAAGCTTGGGCACATGCTGTGGATTCTTTTGGTATTGGAGATTTCCTGAAGGCTTGTCCTGGAGTGGGGTCATTCTCCGCTGCCCCGATGGCGAAGATTGCGAAGACCCATGAGTACGCTTCTTGACAAAGCGGAGCTGCTTGCTCGATTCACTTCCGGAAGTGAAATCGGCTTGTCGCTTCTTATCTTCCCGTGCCTTCTTCATAGCATCCTCTTGAGAGATAGCTTTGTTTACTAACTCGTGATAACTATTGGGTTCCAACAGTATTAGCCTTTCGTACAAGTCACCATCGAGACCATCACGGAAACGTTCCATTTTCTTGGCATCTGTGTCCACGTGATGTCCTCCGTACTGGCAAAGACTATTGAACTTCTGTGCATATTGGTACACTGTGTCAGCTCCCTGTTTCAGAGCCAACAACTCTCTCATTTTTCTATCCATAAGTCCTTTAGGAATATGGTGGTCCTTGAAAGCTTGCTTGAATTCAACCCAAGTGACTTCATGTCCAGCAGGTTGCATAGACTTGAAATGTTCCCACCACATCAGTGCTTCGCCCCGAAGTTGTAAGGTTGCAAAGGTTGCCTTGCGCTCCTCGGAGCAAGGAAGGGTAAAAGCAGAAAACTTGGCCTCTATGGCCCTGACCCATGCGTCAGCTTCAAGCGGTTCTTCTGCCTTAGTGAACGTTGGAGGCTTCATCCCAATAAGCTGGGTGTAGGTAGTGACCACATGTGGTCCCTCATGATTGGCCCCGTGCGGAGGCCTCTGTTCCGCCACCGCACGCGGCCGCCGTCCGTTGCTTTGCATCTGCAGAGCCGGCGCAATAAGTCGGTTTGTGTGGTCGAAGTGCCTCTGTCGGTGTCGGGGATGGTGGCGGGGGTGGGTCATTACTACTTGAGGCACCAAAACCATTGGGAGTTTTGCGTGCCGGTTCGACCATCCGAAAAATTGAGTTTTCATTAAACACACATTCATAAGCTTGTTCATAATATTGACAAGTAGAATATGTACGACGAAAGCTCATTTATGGTAAGTTTTACGGAACCGAACAACACAACGGCCATAAGCATCAATTTCAGGAATCGATGCTCATGCACCGAAAATCCTCATTCAAGGTCCGTAGACGTACTTCAAGTTGGTATTCCACCCGGGATCAAGAATGAACACATGATGGATGACTTCTCCACATTGACTATTCGAGAACCTTGATCGCTCAAGAGAGTTTCTATGTCTAAGGCTCCAACATGTTTAAGGATAAAAGGGGTTGGAGGGAAAATTCAAGTCGATGAAGATAACAAGTTGGTAGGTGAAATCACCATTGAAGATTGAGTTTTATGATCAAGACATTCCCTCGACATAGTAGAATAGCATAAGTTCCTTTCTCCCGATTGAGCATTCTTGGGTATTCATGTGCACAAAGGCACGAGTGTATGTTAGAGCTCGAAGCGAGCACACATACATAATGACATGAGGTTACGGCGATTGTGAACAAAAATTCATATCCAAAAATCCGGATGCCGCAAATCTTTCCCAAGTTTTCCCGGTTCAAAATAATTTCTTTAACACCTAATTAAATTTCAAGGTTGAGCATCGAACAAGGAACAAGGTGGATGGTCGGAACCAAGATGTGCCTAGGAAAGTGTGAACCAACCCAAACGGAACTAGGATTGAAATTTGCTTATTACAAGACAGTGGTTGAGGGGCCATTATTTTCAACAATTTGGTTTAATTAACCTATCATATGGTAAACAATTTTTTTGTAAAATTTCGGCAGCATGATGGCTAGGTTTGGAAGGTACTCTAGTTTATAAAAAGCACACACTAGCATAAACTTCCTTAGAGAACATATGGAAATTTCAATTTTTGGGTCCATGTTAGTTATTTCGATTTTTAATATGCATGCGAGACGTCCTATTCGACCTCACACGGCAATCAAGCCAAAATCGAAGTTAGTGCCGGTGGCACGGCTTATATTCGTCTCTCCCTATAATATCTAGTCGAGAGCTATACGGTACTCGCTTAATCGACTAACGAAGCGCTATTATGTACATGCAGAAAACGAACCTTTCGTGCCAGCACGTCACGAAAGCGTCCACATTCATTATCGTTCACTATAGAAACGGTATCCATGCGTTAAGCCGCTGCATGGACAGCGTCCAACCTCGGACACCCTCCGTTTGAATGGAGTGTATCCTTGCCTCGCATGAGCGACATGCGGAATGCACACGTATAAAACACGTGGCGACACACAACTCATAAACAGACGCGAAGATGGGATCCGTGGAATGGATCACTCCATCGACCCTCGCAATTCCCGTGATGCGGAACAGCACACGTATAAAACACGTGGCTCCTAGTTTGGTTGTGCATGAAAGTAAGTCTGACATAAAGTAATGTGCTGGAAGTTAGCAAAATAAACCATAAGTTATTTAAGCCACCTGAAAGAACCCAAAATTCCCTCTAGGGCCTCTCGGTCTAGTTTATCCTTAGCGGACCAACGTATTTTGGAAAATCAGAAAATCTTGGCATATTTTATTCAAAAATCAGTGATTAAGGTTTATTAATTAATCTCTGGTGCATATAAGCTACGATGCCAATGTGACAACCCGCCCAGGAAAGTACCGTACTATCGCCTAAGACCGATCCACTTTGGTCGTTAAGCAATAATAAAGTACCACCCTGTCGTAAGTCGCCGGGTTAACGCCCGGTAAATCACTGGAAAAGCAACAAGGATCGAATATATGCATTAAAACTCACTCGAAGGCGAGTCCAGAGATACAACAACATTCAAATTCAAATTCGTACCCCGAGGGGTTTATTTATTACAAACCATAGTTTTTGTCAGGACAGAATAGTTCAGAGTTTCGAAAAGCAGCGGATGTTAACTAGCGGAAGCAAAGTCACCACGGGAGGCCATCCATGATGCTTCAGTAGTCGTCCTCCACCCACTCCGGCTCCCAGCCGGGCGGGATCTCACCGGGCCACACATCACCGAAGGCATTACCCGGATCAACACATTATAGCAAGGCCGAGTATACTAATACCCGGCAAGACTTACCCGTCGGTGATAACTACTTCACCAAACCTAGACCATGAAAGGCTTTTTTGGCGACCGGGTTGCTTTGCTAAAAAGTAACAAAGAGTAGGTCCTTACTTTCAAGATTTTAGCACAAGTTCTAGTAGTTTAATCTTTACTACATTAGCCAACTAGTACAAACAAGGTTGTACAATACAATTAATCAAACATAATATTCATCAACTTCCATCATTAGGGATCACATAACTAGTGGAGTAAGTAGTCTCGGATAACGGTGAGAGGCTGACAATCGATTGATTTAAACCTTGCAAGGTAGACCCAAACACACGGTCGGCCGCCCCCCGCGAGGACAACTCCCAAGGCCGTCCCCGAGAAATCCTTGGGTCGGGATCGAATCTTACAGTCTTTGGTGCAGGCTATCTGGCATGTCCCACCCAGCACACCCCGTAGTCACCATACACCACCGGTGGCGAGCCTTGAGAGCGAATCCCAAGAGTAGTAATAGTAAGATCCCTCGCCGCCTCATTATGGTACTAGGCTTACCGGTCCCATACCCGCATATGCTTGGTACGTTCAAAAACTTAACCCACATAACCACCGGACCGGAGCCCGCATCCCATGCTCTTACCACGTGAGCAATCCATTTAAGGATACATTATGATTCCTATCTAGGAACCTATTCTCGCTAGTGAGGTCATCACCCGACTTGTAACGGTCCTATAACTTAGCAGCTATCGACCTATTATACTAGTAAGGACAAAGGTACCTATGGATCATGCACCTAGGGTTTCATTCAACTCCTGTACGTAAATGCACAATCATTCATAGATAATTGAATAAAGAACTTTAAAACCGGGTTAGATGCACCGGAGCTTGCCTTCGTCGGCTAGGTTAGCTTGGGCACCCTCGGTGTCCGGTACGTCCACGTCTTTGCGGGGAGAACCTTCCGCTCCGCCTTCCTCGGTTTCGGGACCGGGGAGTAATCTCCGTCCGAAGATCTACACGGAATGCAATGCAAGATTTAGGTGATGTGATAGTTTGTTGTCTTATCCAACTCTCGGGTTGGTCATATTCACCTTAATAAGCATCTATTTAAGGTTTCCCTTTTAGGAAGGTTATTGGTTATACATGGGTTACTCTTTTATTCCATATTTGAATAAGGGTTTTTATTTAAGTTTATCATTTCATGTGAAAGCTTCATTTTATTTTATCTTTACCCACATGGTGTAATTAATAATTATATTCATGAATTAATTCCTTATTATTGCTGGTAATTAAATTTCTTTTATGTATATTAAATAATGCCTTCAAAAAGGAAAAAGATTTAATTAAGGATTTTCTTTATTAATTCCCCTTTAATATTAAAAGGGCATTTAAGCCATTCATTAATCCATTAAATTACCAAAAATTAAATGAGTGTTTCTTAAGCCTACTAGCACCTATCCTGGTCCGTTGGACCCACATGTAAGTGTTGGATGCTAGGAAATTAAATATTATAGAAAATAACAAAGGTTATCTAGTGATTCAACTTAAATGCATATACAAATAATTAAGCATCAAAATGATCCAAACTTTCTTGTGCATGTTCTATGATCCTAAACAAGCCTAAAAAGCCAGCATGTTCACATGGAACCTCTACTGAACTTTGTTTATTAATTTACAAAGGAAAACATGCATAAATCAAAAATAATTATTTCTGTTAATCCTAAATTCATGATTAATTCACAAGATGTGCCTTTTGACATTACAAGACAGTGTGCACAAGTTGAGCTCAAGAACATAATTATATTTAACATGAAAAATCATTTAAGCAGATCTGCCAGGAATAGAAAAACATTTTTATAAAATGATTTACATTATAACTTTGTGCAATTTTTGGCATAGGAGCTAGTCATATCCTAACACACAACATATCCAAAAATTAGCTACAGAGGATTTATATATTTTGAGATATTGCAGATCTAGGGTTTTCACATTTGTATTGTTCATGCAAAAACTAACAGGAATTAGCCCAGGCAAGAATAACAAAAGTTGTAGTATAATTCACCACGAATCCAACAAAATTGGCTTGCATTTTTCTGATTTTTTTGTGATTGTTTACGCAATTTACAAGATTCGGCAAATCTGTGTAACTATTGGAGTTACCCTTTTGCGATTAGGCCCCGAAAAGAACTCGATGTCCGCAATGTGACCCTCGGGCGGCCGGCCGGCGCGGGCTTCGAAATTCCGGCGAGGCCGGCGCGGGTTCCGGCGGGGGAAGGGGCGGAGGAGGGTCCTAGGGGTCTAGGGGCTTGGTTTGGGGCACCGGTTTGGTAGGTGGTGCCCGGCGGTGGGGTGCCCGGACGGCGGTGGCCGGCGGCCGGCGCGCCGTGCGCCCGTTTCCGGCGAGGTGAGGGCGCGGGCGGGGTTACGAGTGGCTTGGGAGGCTTTGGTAGGTGCTCGTGCTCTCGTGGCGGTGCTCAAACCGGTGGCGACCGCGGCGGACGGGGGACTTCAACGGTGGCGGCCATGGGGGGCGGCGGCGGAGCAAGGAGCGGAGGGCGAGCGTGTGCCGCGGCCGGGGGACCGGCTCCCCCCCTTTTAAGCGACCTGCGCGGCTCCCTAGGGCCGGGGACCGACGGGGGAGGGGCCTCGGGAGGCGTGCGGCCGGACGACGGCAAAGTACCGCCGTCCGTCGAGGGGGTCGCACGGCGGCCCGGTTTTCAAGGCGTTCCCGCGCCGAAGGCATCGGGAGGCGTGCGGTGGCCTAGGGAGGGCGCGGCTGCCCTCGGGAACACGTGCCGGCGGGCCCGCACGCCGAGGCGGCGGCGACCGTGGCGGGCGCGCGCGCGCGCGCGCCGGCCGGCGCGGCGTCGCGGCGTGGCCGCGCTCTGGCGCCTGTGCATTTCGGACTGACCCGGTTCAAGCGCGTGTTTCTCCCAAAAATTGAATAAAAGTGCACAAAGCAATGAATAGGAAAGTTGTAGATCTAACTACCCTCTACAACTTTCAAAAAGGCCATATAGTGTTTTTCTCAACGGATTTAGCAGAACGTCGTGCCAACTTTGAATGTCGACACGTTCGGAAACGGGAATTCTCGTCTTGCAAGGGGTTTTTCACAATTTTCCACCCAAAATTTGAAATGCCAATCTACATGAAAGTTGTGTCCCTCAATAAGATGGACAACTTTCATAAAGGTAGATTTTGAAGTGTTTAGGTTAATTTTGGGGAACGCGGCAAAAGTTCCGGACGACATTCGCTGACGTCAACGGTTACGCGGGGTTTGACTGCGTCTTTGACCAAGGGTGGACTACGGGTGTGTGCAAACTTGGTCAAGGGGTTCATTAGGGTTCATTGGCGAGGTTTTTGGGGTGATGACCCAGGTTGACCTAGGGTTAACCGGTGTTTGACCGGTTTGACTCGGGCGATCCGGTCATTAGCGTTAATGACGGTAATTAAAAACCCGGGGCGTCACACCTAGTATCTTAATTTTCATAATATCCCAATCCTATTATCCAATTCCATACGATCCCACCAGATGAAAGATACTATCCTGATCCTACGATACTACAAAAATATGACCCACAACTTTTCTAGGTACATAGATTTTATTATGCATCTAGACATAACCCTACATTCATGTACAATGATTTTTTTAAATTGATGCAAAAACTTCTAATTTTAATTTGGTGCTACTTTCTATTTAAAATCAGTTTAACACTAATCCTTAAAACATTGGACAATTTCAAAGAAACTTTATTTAGTTAAAAAAATTACATGTAGATGTTGCAATACCTTGCTCTAGCGATGGTGCCTCCGGTCCATCCACACACGATTGGTCGTGTGCCACCGCCACCTAGATCCACCAATGCCATTCTTGGTCGGTTTTGACCATGATGAAATCATCTTGAGAACTTTGCAAATAATTGGAGAAGGCAATAAGAAGGTGAATGGTTCTAGGGGACTATGTGCAAAGGCCAAAGGAGGCATCCGTAGGAGATGGGTACAATTTTTCCACTTTGCATACCCATCTGTTGGGTGCTTCTTATAGAGAAATATACATATGTGTTAAGCAATGCCAATTGTCCCATCCACTATCTTTTTGTAGGAGACAAGTAGCATTTCTTCCCCTTTGCACATGCATCTATTTGATGTTTCTTTTAGAGAAATATATGTATGTGTTAAGTAATGTTGATTTTCCCATCCGCTATCTCTTCGTATGAGATGGGTAACGTTTTTCCCTTTTGTACACACATCTATTATACTTATGTGTTAATCAATGTCAATCATTGTCCATCCATTCCTTAATCTAAAAATTTATTGTTCCATCCACTATCTCTTGTTTTGGTTGCTCTACATGGTATTAACCTAAACTTTCTTCTTGCAATCCTTGATTGTCGTCTGATTCTATCCATTTTTGTGTGCGGATCTCCATCAACAAGAGTGTTGCCAAGTTTTCGCAAGGTTTTCCACCTTAGGAGAGGCGACACACCTCTCTCACCCAAGGTTGACGATATATGCATGATAGTATTTTACTATTTTGTGATACAGATCTCACATAATATTTTAATTTTCATAGTATCCCCATCCTTCTATTCAATTCTATACAATTCTACCGGATGAGACGTATTCTGATCAAAGTTCTTAAAAGTTCCCCCTCTTTGCTCGCACGAGAGCGATTCGCGCCTCTGCGCGCTCACCGCGGGGCGACACTTGTCCTTTGGCCATTTTGCAACCCCCCAACTTTCTTATAATCAACCCGCAGTCCAAACATCAGCCTAATGCGATAACCCTAGCTCTCCTGGTCCCGGTCCCACTCTCCCCAGTCCCCACCCCGTTTCTCTCCCTCCCCTCGCTCGCTCGCCGCCGCCGCCCCTGCGCCCTTGCTCGCCGCCGCAGCCACTGGGCGGCCTTGCTCGCTGCTCACTCGCCGTCTCCTCTTGCTCGCTGCTCGCTAACCCTAGCTCTCCCCACTCCGTTCCTCTCCCTCTCCTTGCTCGCCGCTGTCTCCCCTGCTCGTTGCTCGCTCGCTTTCACTTCATCTCTCGCAGATCCATCTCTCTCTCTCTCTCTCTCTCTCTCTCTCTCTCTCTCTCTCTCTCTCTCTCTCTCTCTCTCTCTCTCAGATCCGGTGGCGGCGAGTGGCTAGCAGGGGCGCAAGGGGCGATGGCGGCGAGCAGCCGCCGGGTCATGCCCGGTGTTCGTGGTGGTCGGCGCTGGTTCTTGAGCCTCGGGACGCGGGTGGTGCTCTTATCCCGCTCGCCAACTCTCTGTCTCCCTCTTTCTCTCGCAGTCGCAGATCCAGTTGCTGGCCGGTGCTAGGGCGGCACGGCACACCTGCCCGGCCATGGAGCGACGACTCCAGCGCAGGGAGCAGCTCCGACGGCGGCGAGGGTGCTGCGGCACGAAGGGCGCGTGGACCTGGGCGGCTCTGAAAGGACCTTGTGATGCCTAGAGGGGGGGTGAATAGGATCACTTCAAATTTCTGAAACAAAAGCAGCGGTTAAAGCACCTGTCGGTACTACCGACGTGGTGCCGGTTCTACCGAGGGGCTCAGTACTACCGGTACCAGGTCGGTACTACCGACAGGGTAGAGTTGACTTAAAACGAAATTTGAGTTCTGCAGGGATTCTAGCAATTCTACTTGAATCAAAGTCTTAGTTTAGAGGCTAAGAACCACCTGCAACCACAGAGATAAGTTGGATAGCAACCAAATGATAGATCGGGCTAAAAACAAGTTCTAGGGTTAGTTAGAGACAAAGAATTCAAGCAGGCAAGGAGACACAAGATTTAATCCGAAGTTCACACCCACAAAGGATGCTACGTCTCCGTTGAGGATTCCACAAAGGGAGGGCTATCACCAAGAGCCTCTTTTCCTCTTCCAACCCCCACAAACGAAGATTGGTGCTCACTAAGAATTCTCCACCAAGGAGAGGGCAATACAAACGATCCCGGGTGCACCACACAAAGAGGGCACTAGCGGGCGACGCCTAACCGTCTAGAAGTAAGCTTCAAGAGTAACAAATGCAAACCAAAAAACCCGGAGATGCTTCAAGTGCTCTTGAGAAGGAGAAGAACGATGGGGCTCTCAAAGCTTGTGCACACTTCACTAGAAATCACCTCTCTACTCAAACCCTAGCTCAAGGGAACCAAGGATTAGCTCTAGAGGAGAGGGGAGAGGTGGAGTGAATGCTCAAGGAAGTGTTTGTCTCGTGGTTGGTCAGCAATGAGTGAGGAGGGAGAAAGGGGTTTATATACTAAGGCTCAAAAACTAGCCGTTACTGTGCTGAATCGTGCATCCCCGGTACTACCGACATGGTGTCGGTACTACCGAGGGGTGTTTCAGAACCCTAATAGTACTGGCTTATCGGTAGTACCGACGCTGGGTCGGTAGTACCGACCCCCTGGCTAAAACTCGCCAGTGAAGCCATATCGGTATACCGACCCTATGTCGGTACTACCGAGGGGAGGTCGCCGGTAGTACCGACATGGTGTCGGTACAACCGACCAGGACTGAGAGTTTGGGAAAAGAATAGCATTTGTGCACGTGCCAACTCTCAACTCTTCTCACTCACTTGGGTTACCTTCTAGAGCACTTTTAGCATCTCTTGGCTATTGATTTGCATCCCCCTTTATAGTACGGTGTTTCCTATACTCAAATTCAAAATTAAAATAAAATTAAGCCTTGATTCGAGTTGAAAACAACGACTTGAAATTGGGGCCCTTCCTTTGATCAAACCATAAGAGTTTCATTCACTTAAGACCTGCACACATCTTGACCAAGGATTAAATACCACAAATTGTGCTTGGCACTATCACCAAAACAATTAGGGGCCAAGATGCACTTTCAATCTCCCCCTTTTTGGTGGTTGATGACAACCACAATTTGTTTTTATAAAAGATGTGTGTATTTAACTGTTTGAAAATGAAACTCCCCCTAAATGTGTGCTTTGACTTTTATGAAGGCCTTTAATGTCTATCACACACTTAGAAGACTTTTCACTCTCAAATGGTATACACAAGTGCATAAGTGTGATATATAAACCGTGATGCATATGACATGATATACAAATCAATAAAGTGAGAAATAACAAGCATCACAAATAGATAGATAAGGTTCCTCACAAGCAAAGGTTCCTCACAAGCACAATTAGGTCTTACAAATTTAAAAGAGTTCTAGGTACTTCACCAAGCATTACACCACATAAATAGCTCATACATGTCCACAACACAAGGATAGATAGATAGACGAATATGGAGATACACGCCACCCCCACATGGATAAATTGTGAGCACACTCCCCCTTTGGCATCAAGCGCCAAAAAGAGGAGGCCCTTCAATCATCATAATCATGTGGAGAGTGGGCAGCCGGAGGAGAGTCGTCGTCGTCGGTCTCACCACCACCAAAGTCCTCATCGTCGATGTCGGCCGGGGGAGCTCCATACATCATGGATGTGTCGCCGTAGATCTCCCAAGGGTTGTAGAAGTTTGGTGGAGGAGGAAAGTCCATAGGCTCGCGGACGGGAGAGTGCTCGATGTTGTGTTGAGCGAGCAATGCCTTTTGACGCATCTCCAACTTGATGAGTCGCTCATCAACGTGCCGCCGATGCACACGAATCTCTTGGGCATTGTGCTTTCCCACATTAAAACAAGCAAAGAGGCCTTGAGATAAAAAGTTGAATATACTCTTCTTCTTGCCGGGGGACGGTGCCTCTAGATGCGGATGGCCCAGGAGAAGACAAAGGTGGCTCATAGGAAGATGGTGAGGACCATGTGTGGTTCAAGGACCGGTGGATGGTTGCTTCCTTGTGTGATGAGTGATTGACAACGTTGTGTGGACCGATTCTTGGCTAAGTATTGCGAGGTGCGAGTTGCGGCTTGACTCGTGTTGGTGCGGGTGAAGAACAAGCGTGAAAGGTCGTCGCCGGTGAGGCCTCCAGGTGTGGAGAAGACAAGTAGGCTTTGTTCGAGGGACCCGATGGCCAGCGGGGTCAAGTGCGGGCCGCATGGTGGCATGAACAGCAAGATGAAGTCGTGGACGGTTTCTTGGTTGAGCCTCAAAACCAAGGTCGAGCCGGGACTACGTGGGAGCCGAGTCATGAGTGGAGATTGGCGGAGGCTACACCGAGTTCGCGGGGTTTCCAGTGGTTCACCAGAAAACCACTGGGTTCCTTGGTTGATCCACAAAGCCAAGACCGAGAACCGAAGACGGAGGCCGCAGCGGCCGCCGGACCGGTCCGACCGGCTCGACCGGTGGGGACCGGTCTGACCGGTGAGGAGCACCGGTCTGACCGGTGTGCGACGACGCAGTCCGGATACTTCGAAGCGGAGGACACGCGTCGGGATCGCATGGCTTGCGTCGAGGCTACGCAGGGTGCGGTCGCCGGGCATCCGTCCGATGGTGAAGACATCAAGAATTCCAAATCGACCCTTGAGGGGCTTGTATCCCTAGTTAGTAGAGAAGGGCGTTTTAGACATTCGGTTGCCTCCATATAACCCAAGAGGTGAGAAGATGGCAGCCAACTCTTGGAACCCTAGCTCATTTGTTTCCCCATTTTCCTCCCTATTTTCCTTAGGTTTTCTCTAGGACTAGCAAGAGAGCTTCACAGAGAGATCTTGTAGAGAGGGATGGATGATCGGGCGGCTTGCTAGACCTTGTACGAACCTTTGTTTCATGTATAGATGATTCGGCGTGGTTCCTCAAGGTTTGGATGTGTTTTCCCCGGTTGTCCTTGGTGGTGATTTTCGGAGCCCTCTCTCGGTGATTTCCTTGGGTTGTTTTCGGGGCTTTTCTCTTGGGGATTTGATGGGGGAAATTTGTGGGAACCCTTCGTGGTTCTTTGGGCTGTGATTCCCCCTCCCAAATCCGTGAGTAAAAGTGCTCGATTTTGGGGTTTCTTGAGTTCTTGGGTTGGAAGTGCTTTCGGCGGGATTTCTTCGATTCCTCCTTTTTGGACGAGTTTTGGTGGGATTAAACTTGGCTATGAACTCCTCATGAGGTGTTCATGATATCCCCAAAGTCTTGTTCAAGTCCGTGGAGCGATTCGGGAGATCGAGATTTGGATTTGGGGGAGTTGACCCGCGGGTGTTTGTTCATCCCGAGCTCGCCGGAGCTAGACCGGTCCGATCGGTGCTCTTGGACCGGTCCGACGGGTGCAAGCCCTTGTGGGATTTTGCTCGGGTGAACGTCTTGGTGTGTTCGTTGTTGTCCCATGTTGCCGCTCCGTTTCGAGTTTGGGTCCGTTTGGTGGTCGGTTGGCCTGTTTGGTGCCTTGGGGGCTTTCGTGTCGCCATCGGTCCGACCGTGTGTCTCACCGGTCGACCGGTGTAGAGCCACTTAGTGGAAGTTGCTCGCTTCACTGCAGGGACCGGTCCGACCGGTGGTTCTCACCCCGTCCGACCCTGTGGGTCTCAGAGACTCGAGGTTTGGTTTTTCCGTTGCATTTCTCGGGTCGGAAGGTTGCGTGTTGGTTCCTAGGTCCGGTGGCACTCCGGTGGCTACGTGGGCTTGACCAACCTTGGTAGTGAGTCGGAGACGTGTGTTGGAAGCCGCGTTCGTCTTGTTGGAGTTTTCATCTCCTTCGAGAAGAATTTTTATCGGCTCCCATTCACTCCCCCCCCCCCTCTCGGTTCGCCGTATCGGTCCTTCAAGTGGTATCGCAGCCGGTTCGGGTCTTTGTTGACTCTAACCAGTCTAAGATCCAAGGATGGCGTACCAGGAAAGGGGTTCGGGTCCTCCACACTTCGATGGCAAGAACTACCAGATGTGGAGCAAGCGGATGGGTGCGGTCCTCCGCAGAAAGGGTCGGCTTCTTTGGGATGTCACGGTGGACACAGGCTATGTCCAGCCGATGGATTTCCTTGCTCCAGGGTCGAGGGACGCATTCGACGCCAACAATAAGGTGGTCGACTACTTGTTTCGTGCTTTGTGTCGGCCGAGTTCGATCGGGTGCACACCGAGCACTTGGATTGTAGGATTTGGGCGGTGTTGAAGGAGGCACATGTTGGGAACGTGTAGGTTCGAGCACGGATGTATGCGATTCACCGAGAGAGTACGAGAACTTCACTCATCTCCCCGGTGAGTCCATCGATGCCTTGTTTCGCAGGTTCACGGTGGTGGTGAACAACATGAGGGCCAATGTGGACGTGCTCCCGTACGATGATCATGATAGAGCGGTCAAGCTCTTACACTCTTTGGATCGTACGATATGGGGCGGAAAGTTCGAGGCCATAGTCGAGTCGGAGAGGTATGATACTCGACGGTGAACGAGCCGTTCTCGAAGCTCAAGTCGGGCCGAGGTGGATAGGGGGATGACTTCCAAGATCGAGGGACCGACCGATTCCCATAGTCTTGCCCTCGTTGGTGGTTCCAAAGGAAAGACTAACTCTAACCCATCCACCAGGATGTTCTCGTTTTCCTCTTTGATGTCTATGCCGGATGAGGAGTTTGATGACCTTGGAGAGGACGAGCCCGCGCCGTTGACGAGGCGGTTCGAGAGGCCGCACGAGAACCGCGTGAACATGAGGAGGAACACGAGGACTTGCTTCCGGTGCGGCAAGCGGGACACTTCGTCGCCGACCGCCCGAGAAGGCCGAGAACAAGGACGGCCTACAAGCACAAGCCGAGGATGAACGATGGCAAGTACCGTTCGAGGCGCGACCACAAGAGCAAGCACAAGAACAAGTACAAGGACGAGCGACGATCGAGGAAGAAGGAGGGCCGAGGCAAGGCCCGAGCGATGGTTGGAGCGAGCGACGTCGACTCCAGTTCCGCGTACTCCACCTCGAGCTCGAGCAGCAGTGAAGACGAGGGAGATCGCCGCAAGAACAAGAAGTCGTCCAAGAACCTGAGCGGGCTGAGCTTCTTCGCGAGAGATGGCTTCTGCACCATGGCACTGAGCTCCGGCAGCAAAGAAGAGCACACGGAGCGACTCGGACTCGAGTCCGACGACGAGGTGCGTGATGAACTTCCCTTCTTGCGCCGGGAGAATGAGAGGCTTGGCTCTTTGCTTGATAACCGTGATGACATGATTAGAGAGGCCAATAAAATGAGGAAAGAGCTTAGGGCTTCACTCGAGGATGCTAGGACTAGAGTGGGCGAGCTAGAGACACGGGTGCTTGATAGCAAGCTTGAGATTGATTCGCTTAAGGCTAGCCCCGTTGTTTTTGATGAGAATGATTGTGCCGATTGCTCCATATTCCTTGCCGATCTTGCTTTGTTCAAGGAGAAGCATGCCTCCAAGTGTGAGGAACTAGATGTGCTTAGGGTTGAAGTGGCCGAGCTTAAGTCTAGACCTGCTTTGCTAGGTGCTTGCACTTCTTGCCCGTTTTTTGCATGCTAAGATTGATGAGATGCATGCTTACACTAGTTCACTCGAGGCTAAATTGAAGGAACCCATGCCTACTTCTTGCTCTACCCGTGAAATGCATGCATTGAAAAATTTGGAGCTTGCACATTATGTTGATCGTTTGCGGGATGAGAATGATGATTTGAGGAAGTTGATGGGTTGGTTGTCCGACCATGAGCCTCGCTTGAGGATGATGATCGAGGCCTTTAAGAGGCAAGATGGTGAGGGGCTTGGGGCAAACAAGGTTGGTGAAGGAAGTGGAGAGAATATCCCGGAGCCACCAAAAACCCACCACAAAAATGATTTCCCACCAAAACCTAACCATCTAAGGAACCGACTAGACACAACCCCGGCTCCACCCGTGTTTCCTACACCCACAAATGACCTACAAAAGCCTATCAAGTTTGTGAGCACTTCGGGGAAAGTGTTCTTTGGGAAGGAGAGTGAGAAGGCTAGTGGTGAGAAACCGGTGGAGGGCTTGAGTGGAGAGAAACCAAGTGAGCAGCCACATCCCAAGCCTAAGCCTAAGCTTGTGAGGTTCCATTGTGGCTATTGTGGGAGAGATGGCCATAAGGAGGAGTTTTGCTTCAAGAGGAAGCGTGAGGAGAGAATGGCGAAGGAGTGGGCTAACAAGGACAAGTACCACCCTTCCGATGGTGTACTTGAGCCTCGTATGCAGATGCCCAGGGGCAAGGCGAGTGTGAGGACAGTTCGTGCTCGGGGAGAGAAGAAGGCCGCGAGGTGGTGCTGCTGTCCCGTGTCACACCCGGTCGGACCGGTGTGGGGCACCTGGGCCGGACCGGTGCGGGCACAGACGGACACCGTTTGGGTTTCGAGCTCGTACGGGTGCGAGGTTTGTTTCCGGTGGTCGTGGTTCGGTGGTTGGGCCGGAAAGGGTGCGGTGTGGTCGGTTGCTAGGCGTTCTCCTCCTCGTGCTCAATACGGGGATCGGAGGAGTCGTGGCTTTGAGTTGAAGAGGAAGGACGTCCCACGGGCTTTCTTGCGTGGATTTGGTCCCCCTCCAGGCAAAGAGGGGTGGTTCCCTCAGGGTGGTTACCGTGGTGGTGTTCGTGGAGGTAGTTTTGGTAGGAGAGATGCTTTGGTTGGTGCTAACCCCACTTTCGAGCAAATGGCTCGGCCCGGTTTTCCTCCTTTGGTACTAACCCCGATCTTTGAGTCGTTTGTTCGCTCACGTGCCTATTTTTGAATTTCAGGTGGGAGACTTGAAGAACATTTGGTTGATTGACTCCGGTTGTTCGAGGCATATGACCGGAGACAGGGGGTGGTTCTCAAGTCTTGTCCCGGTGGTGACGAAGAGGTACATCACCTTTGGGGACAATGGGCGTGGGCGTGTGCTTTCAGAAGGTGAGATCAAAGTGAGTGACAAGATCACTCGAGGTGTGTTGCTCTTGTTCAATCGCTGGGGTACAATTTGCTTTCCGTGTCCCGGCTTGTTGGATGAGGGATTTGAGGTGTTGTTTCGGCCTGGTGGTTCTCGGATTGTGGACTCTCGAGGGGACCTTGTTTGTATGGTCGTTCCCGAGGGTCAGGTGTTTCGTGCTGATATTTCTCAGTCTTCGGGTGTGGAGCGTTGTTTCTTGGCTGGTTCTTCGAGTGAGTTGTGGAAGTGGCATAGGAAGTTGGGTCACTTGAGCTTTGACCTTTTGTCTCACTTGAGTAAACTCAATTTGGTTCGAGGATTGCCACGGTTGAGGCTTGAGAAAGAGTTGGTTTGTGCTCCGTGTAGGCATGCCAAGATGGTAGCCTCTTCTCACCCGCCTCTCACCGATGTGATGACTGAGCGTCCATGCGAGCGCTCCATATGGACCTTGTTGGCCCGGCTCGTGTGCGATCCGAGGGTGGGAAGTGGTATGTCCTTGTTGTGGTGGACGACTATTCTCGGTATGCGTGGGTGTTCTTTCTCGAGGAGAAGGGGGAGACGTTTGGTTTTGTTCGAGATCTAGTCTTGAGGTTGAGGAACGAGAGGCACGGAGATGCCATACGAGCTATCCGCCGGTGATAATGGCTCGGAATTCGGGAACTCTCGTTTTGAAACCTTTTGCCATGACTTGGGTCTTGAGCACCGCTTTTCGAGTCCGTATACGCCTCCCCGTAATGGTGTTGTGGAAAGGAAGAACAGGACCTTGTGCGAGATGGCTCGGACGATGCTTGATGAGCATAGGACTCCGAGGAGGTATTGGGCTGAGGCGGTGAATACCGCGTGCTATGTGTAGAACAGGATCTACCTCAGAGTGCACAAGAAGAAGACATGCTATGAGTTGATGCATGGTCGCACACCCAAGGCGAGTCACTTCCATGTCTTTGGTTGCAAGTGTTTCATTCGAAGAAAGGCGGAAGTTGGATAAGTTTGAGGCTAGGTCCGTCGATGGCATTTTCTTTGGTTATGCATCTCATTCTAGAGCATATCGTGTGCTCAATCTTGAAACTAACCAAATCGTGGAGACTTGCGAGGTAACCTTCGACGAGACAGAGCCACGTAGTCAGCTTGTCTTTGAGTGTGCAGGTGATGATGAGCTTGGCGAGGAGATCTTTCAGGAGGAGGAGCATGAACATGGAGATGATGAGGATGGAGGTGCGGTGCCCCCAGCTGAACATGTACCCACTACTTCGACTACGATGATGGATGGACCCTCTGCTACACCTACGACGACAAATCAAGAACGAGGAGAAGCTGATGTTGAGGGGGAGGTAGCTTCGAGGCGAGAACCTCCCCGGTGAGTTCAAGTGGATCACCCAGCTTCGAGGATCATCGGCGACATGAATGAACGCACTACACGGTCGAGGGTTCGAAACAATTCCCATTTCACTCATGCTGCGTTTGTTGCTTCTTTTGAGCCCAAAGACATTGGACACGCACTATCTCGATCACAATTGGGTTAACTCCATGCATGAGGAGTTGGAGAACTTTGAGAGGAATCGGTGTGTGGGAGTTGGTTGACCCTCCCCCGTGGTGTAAGCCGATTGGTACAAAGTGGGTGTGGAAAAACAAAGAGGGAGAGAAGGGTGAGGTTGTGAGGAACAAGTCGAGACTTGTTGCTCAAGGGTTCGATCGAAGGAGGGGATCGACTACGAGGAGACCTTTGCTCCCGTAGCCCGTTTGGAGGCGATTAGGATCCTTCTAGCCTTTTCCGTGGCTCAAGGGTTCAAGTTGCACCAAATGGATGTGAAGAGTGCTTTTCCGAATGGAGTGTTGGAGGAAGAAGTGTATGTGAGACGACCTCGGGGGTTTGAGAGTGAGAAGTACCCCCACCGGGTGTACAAGTTGAGGAAGGCGCCGTATGGGTTGAAGCAAGCGCCTAGAGCTTGGTATGGCGAGGTTGAGGGGGTTCTTGTTTGAGAGAGGTTTTGAGATGGGGAAGGTCGATCGGACCTTGTTTTTGCCTGAGGCGGGGGCGTAGAGATATCCCGATTGTGCGGTGTGTACGTGGATGATATTGTCTTTGGTGGCTCGTCTAATTCTCTTGTTGCAAGGTTTGCGGATGATATGAGTAGGGAGTTTGAGATGAGCATGATGGGTGAGTTGCGGTTCTTCCTCGGCTACAAATCAAGCAATCAAAGGAAGGAACATTTGTGCACCGGGCTAAGTACACCAAGGACATTGTGAGGAAGTTCAAGATGGAGGACTCCAAGGCTATGACGACGCCGATGAGTACGACTACAGCTCTTGATGCGGACGAGGAAGGTGAACACGTGGACCAGAAGGAGTACCGGAGCATGATCGGGTCACTCCTCTACTTGACGGCGACGAGGCCGGACATAAAGTTCTCGGTGTGTCTGTGCGCTCGTTTTCAAGCGTCTCCGAGGACTTCGCATCGGCAAGCAGTGAAGAGAATTTTCAGGTACTTGCATCACACTCCCGACTTCGGCCTTTGGAACTCCGCGTCCTCTTCTTTGGCGCTTCATGGTTTTTCAGACGCGGATTTTGCCGGGTGTCGGTTGGATAGGAAGTCCACTTCGGGACTTGCCGCTTTTGGGTTCTTCTTTGGTGTCTTGGTCTTCCCGCAAGCGGCCGAGTGTTGCTCAATCCACGACCGAGGCCGAGTATGTTGCCGCTGCTAGTTGTTGCTCTCAGCTCCTTTGGATCACCTACACCATGAGTGACTTTGGTGAGGAGTATACCCATGTCCCACTTCAATGTGATAGCACCAGTGCCATAAGCGTTGCAAAAAACCCAGTGCTTCATTCCAAAACCAAGCACATAGAAGTGAGGTACCATTTTCTGAGGGACAACGTCGAGAAAGGAAAGATAGCTTTGATCCATCTGCCCACACATGACCAACTAGCCGATATTTTCACCAAACCCCTAGATCAAGCAACTTTCACTCGTTTGCGGGGGGAACTTGGTGTGTGTTTGATTTCTTGAGTTGGGTGTGTGGGAGCTCTCTTTTGCCGGTGGTGTCGAGCCCGTTTTGCCTCCCCTCGAGGAGCCGGTGGTAGCATATGTATAGCTTTTCTTTGTCCATTTCTTGCATTTGGCATGGCATATGTAGCATGATGTATAGGCATCCTTGTATCTTAGATTGCATGCATTTTGTATCATATGCATTGGTTAGGAAAAGCTTCTCTCATATACATTGTTCACCATGGAATGAGATATATGTCTTTGTGAGCTTGTTTGGTATGCTACGGTTAGTTTGGCTTAGCTCTTGATGATCTTGATGAATAATCCATGGTTGATAGCTATGCTTTTGAAAAATGCCACATGTATGCTCTCTCATGTGTAAATGCCTTTGCATGCTCTTGACATGTTTGTGTGGCCTTGCTATGCTTAATTTGTGGTTGGATAGCTAGTTTATTGATCATATGGGGCCAAAGGCTCATTTGCCATCATGAATGTTTAGCCCTTTTGATTTATCTTGTGGAGGAGCATAAGTTCCTTTTTGTCGCAAAGACATTTCATGTACCATTTACAAATCTGAAAGTGAAATGAAAAATGCTTGGAAAAAATGCTCCCATGTCATATGTGCTGAATTTAATTTGCTTTGGGTGCTAAACCGTTGCATGATGCCTACCAATGAGAAGTCTCATACATAGAAGTAGGCACATGGCTCGGTGGCTTTGACATGACATGAGGTGCTTGTGGGTGTTTGCGATGGTCTTATGATTAGAATGGCTGTCCTAGCATGAAGTTTGTGTGGCTTTGCCATTTTGATATGCTTTGATCATGTTTAGGACTTTGCTCATGAGAGGCAAGTTTTTCGCAAAATTGCCAAAATCCATCTTAGCTTCGTCCAATGGTTGTGAAACTTGGTGATCATGTAGTTGGGATTGATACGAAGCCGTAGAGTATCTAACTTGCTCATTTGGACATGTGTAGCATTCTTTGTTGAATTTTGTCTATTTGAGAAGCTCTAGGTTGAAAGTTTTGCATTTTTGGCTTGATTCATGCATTGCCAACAAGGGGGAGAAGTTTGAGCTTGAAATGGCTTAATGGACGCTTTTAGAAGGTTTTCAGGTGGTTTCGAGCCATTTCGGGTTTCGTTGTACACCGGTCCGACCGGGAAGAGCACCGGTCCGACCGGTGTGAGTGCTGGTCCCGTACACATGTTAGGCACCGGTCCGACCGGTGGTGATGACCGGTCCGACCGGTGTGAGCCGAAAGTGTCATGTCTGTCCCGTTTCAAGTGGTGTCTTGCATGCATTCGTTCGGGGGGAGGTGCATTGGTTCGGGGGGAGCTTGCATGTGTGCGGGGGGAGCTCTTTGTGGTTTTTCGAGCTTTGTTTCGGTGGTTTGCGCTCTTTGCTTGAGCTTTGTTTTTGTCTCGGATGTGTCGAGCCCTTGCCCTTGCCCTTGCCTAAGGGGTCCGAGACTTGTCTTCTTCAAGTGATCTTGCTCTTTGCCTTTGTTTGGCTTTCGATCGCTTGTTGGAGTTTCTTTTTGTTCGTTTCTTTTCTTTTTCTTTTCTCTCTTGTTACTTTCGTGTGGGTGTTGTCAATGCACTCATCAAGGGGGAGATTGAGGACCATGTGTGCTTCGAGGACCGGTGGATGGTTGCTTCCTTGTGTGATGAGTGATTGACAACGTTGTGTGGACCGATTCTTGGCTAAGTATTGCAGTGTGCGAGGGCGGCTTGACTCGTGTTGGTGCGGTGAAGAACAAGCGCGAAAGGTCGTCGCCGGTGAGGCCTCCGTGTGGAGAAGACAAGTAGGCTTTGTTCGAGGGACCCGATGGCCAACGGGGTTAAGTGCGGGCCGCATGGTGGCATGAACAAGAAGATGAAGTCGTGGACGGTTTCTTGGTTGAGCCTCAAAACCAAGGTCGAGCCGGGACTACGTGGGAGCCGAGTCATGAGTGGAGATTGGCGGAGGCTACACCGAGTTCGCGGGGTTTCCGGTGGTTCACCAGAAAACCACTGGGTTCCTTGGTTGATCCACAAAGCCAAGACCGGAGAACCGAAGACGGAGCCGCAGCAGCCGCTGCACCGGTCGACCGGTGGGTCCGACCGGCCCGACCGGTGGGGACCGGCTCGACCGGTGAGGAGCACCGGTCCGACCGGTGTGCGACGACTCGGTCCCGGATACTTCGAAGCGGAGGACACGCGTCGGGATCGCATGGCTTGCGTCGAGGCTACGCAGGTGCGGTCGCCGGGCATCCGTCCGATGGTGAAGACATCAAGAATTCCAAATCCACCCTTGAGGGGCTTGTATCCCTAGTTAGTAGAGAAGGGCGTTTTAGACATTCGGTTGCCTCCATATAACCCAAGAGGTGAGAGGATGGCAGCCAACTCTTGGAACCCTAGCTCATTAGTTTTCCTATTTTCCACCTATTTTCCTTAGGTTTTCTCTAGGACTAGCAAGAGAGCTTCACAGAGAGATCTTGTAGAGAGGGATGGATGATCGGGCGTCTTGCTAGACCTTGTACGAACCTTTGTTTCATGTACAGATGATTCGGCGTGGTTCCTCAAGGTTTGGATGTGTTTTCCCCGGTTGTCCTTGGTGGTGATTTTCGGAGCCCTCTCTCGGTGATTTCCTTGGGTTGTTTTCGGGGCTTTTCTCTTGGGGATTTGATGGGGGAAATTTGTGGGAACCCTTCGTGGTTCTTTGCGCCGTGATTCCCCTCCCAAATCCGTGAGTAAAAGTGCTCGATTTTGGGGTTTCTTGAGTTCTTGGGTTGGAAGTGCTTTTGGCGGGATTTCTTCGATTCCTCCTTTTTGGACGAGTTTTGGTGGGATTAAACTTGGCTATGAACTCCTCATGAGGTGTTCATGATATCTCCAAAGTCTTGTTCAAGTCCGTGGAGCGATTCGGGAGATCGAGATTTGGATTTGGGGGAGTTGACCCGCGGGTCTTTGTTCATCCCGAGCCGCCTGTGCTACACCGGCTCGACCGGTGCTCTTGACCGGTCCGACCGGTGCAAGCCCTTGTGTGATTTTGCTCGGGTGAACGTCTTGGTGTGTTCGTTGTTGTCCCGTGTTGCCGTTGTTTCGAGTTTGGGTCCGTTTGGTGGTCGGTTGGCTCGTTTGGTGCCTTAGGGGCTTTCGGTCGCCATCGGTCCGACCGGTGTGTCTCACCGGTCCGACCGGTGTAGAGCCACTTAGTGGAAGTTGCTCGGTTTCACCCGCAGGGACCGGTCCGACCAGTGGTGCTCACCCGGTCCGACCGGTGTGGGTCTATAGACTCGAGCTTTGGTTTTTTCGCTGCGTTTCTTGGGTCGGAAGGTTGCGTGTTGGTTCCTAGGTCCGGTGGCACTCCGGTGGCTACGTGGGCCCGACCAACCTTGGTAGTGAGTCGAGACGTGTGTTGGAAGCCGTGTTCGTCTTGTTGGAGTTTTCATCTACTTCGAGAAGAATTTTTATCGGCTCCCATTCACTCCCCCCCCTCTCTAGTTCGCCGTATCGGTCCTTCGGATGGGCCATCGGAGGAGGTGCCACCCATGGGAGCGGGACGAGGAGGGGCATGCTTGCCCAGCTTGAGAAGACGCTCAATGTTGCCCTTGTTTGGCTTGTACCAAGAGTGAGACTTGTCGGGGAGAATTTCAACCCCCGTCACCTCACAAATCATCTTGAAGATCCAAGGAGCATATTGGCAACTCTTGTTGGCGGACACGGAGCACACAATAATTTCTTCCCAAATGAAATCAAAGATGCTAAAGCCCTCCTTCCCCGGTGCCATCCTCACAAGAATTTCTTTTGCCACATTGGAGATGTTGGTATTGTCGCCGATCTTAGGAGTGAGGGTATAGCGGAAAAGTTGGTTCAACATCCTATAGACCGGTTTCATCCCATGTGTGGTACCAAACTCCACCTTTCCATACACGAAGTCGTACATGAAAGCCATCTCACTATCAAGCGGGAACTCCCCACCATGAAGCTTGGGGAGAGCAAGATCCTCCTCACCAAAACCAAGGATTTGAGCAAATCGCTCATATGAGACGGAGAGGGGCTTGCCTTGGAGGAGCCAATGGAAGGTCCTTGTCTCGCGACGGATATAGAGATTGGCATAGAATTGGGCGACCACTTCTTCATTCCAATCATAGTTGATTTCCATCACGTTGGTCATCCCCTTGGCATGGCAAACATCAATAGCATCATTGACTGCTGGGATGTTGAGTGACCTAAGAAGCTCCCAATTGATAGACTTCATATCCACGGTCAAGTGATCCTTGCTAAGGATAACGGACTCATACCAATCCGCATTAAACTTAAGCCAAAAACGGATGTCCACATCAAATTCTTTTTGCCAAAGAGCGGGGTCGGAATACCTCTCCTTGTACACGTTGTGTGACCCCCTTGTGTAGTCCACCATCTTGACAATGCCCATTTGAGTAGCCGGACGAGGAGGAATAGATGGCCGAAGGATGAAGGATGAGAGGGTGTCCAAATAGATGTCCTCATAATCATCATAGTGATCATCGGGTTGGTGAGCTTGCTTTGTACGGGCGCGATGACCTTGTCCCTTGGATTGACGAGGTGCAGCAGGTGAGTTGGTACGACCACGCCCACGAGGAGCTTGAGTGCTAGCTCCCACCTTTCTCTTCCGTTGAGCGAGAGGGACATCATCCTCATCGGAGCCTTCGCGAACCACTTGCTTGCCGGCACGACCCATCTGAAGGATAAGAGTTTGTTGCATAAGATGGATGAGTCGAAGATGAAAAAGGAATGGCTTGATTCAAGGGAGGGATGCTCTTGTCAGCACCCCATCGGTACTACCGACACAGGGTCGGTACTACCGATGGGGGCCGACCCAGAGCACAATCCCTCGAATCCGGGAGTTTTGCCCAACCAATCGATACGAGATCATGGCAATGTGATCTAGGATGGATAAAACGAGGATTCCCTAAAGCATTCCCTCTAGAGACAACTACATTGAGAGATCAATCGAAGAAGATTTGAATGAATACCTTGAGATGTTTCCCGCGCGAATCGACGAACTTCCGGCGAGGATCGATGTTCCGGAGGGTGGGGAATCGAATGGAGTGGCTAGATTAACTATTTCACGGTTGGATTTTGAAATCCCCACACGGATTGAACAAGAGGAGAAGGGGGGCGCGGCTCCAACAGTTGGAAAGAAACCCTGGAACCCTAGGTCTGGCCGCGGGCTATTTATAGCCCAGTGCTAATTATCGGTAGTACCGACATGGCGTCGGTGCTACCGGGGGTCCGGAGAAATTGTGCCAGAGAGTCCTTATCGGTATACCGAGCCTGCGTCGGTTCTACCGGGGGGTCTGATAGTACCGACACAGCGCCGGTTCTACCGTGAACCGCCAGAAACTCCAACAGTGAGCTCTTATCGGTACTACCGACGTAGTGTCGGTTGTACCGACAGTTTACCCAGATTTTGAGAAGGATTGGAAGAATTAGAGTGAGTTTGATGGATAGAAGGAAGTATGGACATGTAGAGAACCCATAGGAGTTGGTGACTAGTCACAAACAACCAATCAAAGCTATAGTCACCAATCACTATGCAAAGATCCAAAGATTTGTAAGACACACACAAAAAGAGGAAAAATAAAACATTTTGCTTCCCATCTAGGCAACAAACAAGTTTATGTGCAAAAGATCAAGCCAAGTTACGAGAATCTAAGATGTTTAGCTCATGAAGGATCAGATGGCGACTAGAGAGGGGGGAGTGAATAGGAGCCGGTAAAAATTCTTCTCAGAGAACCCGGCCTATACCCTAGACAAATCCCGGTCACACACGAGCGATGGATCGAATCACACACCAATCGCAAAAATAACAAGGTTATGGATCAACCTCAAGTCTTAGGAACGATTCCTTGAAGCACACGCGGAACCACGAAAGAAGGAAAGGAGGAATCGAACCAAAGAGCAAATCGGTCGAAAGCTCGCGGACCGTCCGGCCAGGAGGGGCGGACCGTCCGCACGAGCCACGCGACCGTCCGCCAATGTACCGCGGACCGTCCGCACAGTACGGCGGACCGTCCGCCCGGGCCTCGACCGTCCATTAAAGCCAACATAACCACCGCAACGAACCTTGAGAAACGGACCATCCGCGGGGAGCACGTGGACCGTCCGCCGTGCACCCGCGACCGTCCGCGTCGTCGCTGTGGACCGTCCGAAACCTCTTCCAACCAAAGCTCGAAACCAAAACGGATCGAAAGCGAAGCCGAGCAAGAACACGATGAACACGCGATGAACTCTGCCCGTGCGGACCGTCCGCCACCACCTCGCGGACTGTCCGCCCTACACGGACAGACCCGAAATGCCCCGACCCCCGAGGGTCAACACCTCCAATCCATCACCGGATCTCCCAAACGGTAGAAGCTGTTGAGACAAGAGTTTGGGGACATGATAAGCGTCAAACAAGGATGCTATACCCCAAAAATTTTGCCTTCTAACTCCCTAAATCACCGGGAATCGCGGATCCTTTGAACACCACCAAAAGCTAGAGCTCCGACCGAAAATCCTTGAATCGAAGTGGTTTCCCGGCGTTTGAGGGCACAAGATCAATCCCAAAGATGCACAAGACATCCATCCATGTTTCCCTCAAAGAAATCCAGGGAGAAACCCACTCAAATCCGCGGAACCACACCAAGAGCAAAGGCACCAAAAACAAGCACGAAAAAGACCACGAAATTCACAACGCCGAATCTTCTATACAAACCAGGAAAGATTCACAAGGTCTAGCATGCCGCCCTAGCATCGATCCCTCTCAACAAATCTCTCATGAAGCTCTCATGCTAGCCAAGAGAAAATGAAGAAGAAAATAGTCCAGGAAAAATGAGAAAGAGGAGGAGAGAAATGAAACCCTAAGTCGCGGAGACAGGGAGCCATCCACACACACTGATGGCTTATATATCGGGTCCCGCCGGTGTGGGAAATGACTCGACTACCCCTAACTCAACTCCTGGCGATACAACCCACACAGGGGCATTTATGTAATGTTTGTGGGTCTTGTCATCGGACGGCCACGCCTTCGCCGCACCCCGCGTCCTCCCGGCGCAAGCCATGCGATCCCGCCGCGTGTCCTCCGCTTCGAAGCTTCCCGACACGCCCGGATCCCGTCTCCGTCATGTTGGGCCTTCGGACTTGGTTTTGAGGCCAAAACCAAGAAACCGTCCTCCGATGGTTTTGTGGGCAAACCACCAAACCCCGCGTGCTCGGCCCAGCCTCCCCGCCAAACCTCTTGACTCGGCCGCCACCGTGCACCGCTCGATCGTCCATGACTTCGTCTTGCTCGTCTCGCCACCATGTGGCCCGCACCTAGTCCCGCCGTCCACCGGATCCCTCGAACCGAGCCTACTTATCTCTCCATCTCCCGGAGGCCCCTCATGGCTGAAGACCTTTCGTGCCCGTTCTTCACCGGCAACAACACGAACTAGGCCGCAGCCTACACCTGCGCACTGAGCCAAGAGTCAGTCCAACACCCGTTGTCAATCACTCATCACTGAGGAGCGGTCATCCATCGACCATCGGGACGCTCCCCGGTCCTCAATCTCCCCCTTGATGAGTGCATTGACAACACACAACGCGAAATGAAATTCAGAGAAAGAAAGAAAGAAGAAAGAAAAAAACAAAGAAGCTCAACTCATGACCAAAACCAAAGAAAGGCAAAGAAAGGTCACAAGCCGAGCAAAGCACAAACTCCACACTGAAAACAGCAAGAAAGCTCCCCCTGAACAAATGCAAGCTCCCCTTGAACATGTGGACAAACTTCCAAATTTTAGCTCACCTCTTCTGAATGCAAACTTCCAAATTTTAGCTCACCTCTTCTGAATTTGCATTAAGCTCACCTCTTCTCCCCCTTGTTGACAATGTATGAATCAAGGTGAAAATGCAGGAATGTAAAACAAAGCACATAAACATCTACATGAGCTTCTCAAGTAGGCCAAATTTAGTGTCAAAGGCTAGAAATGAGACAAAGAGCACATATATGGATCATAACATAGTTAAAGCATTGCCACAAGTAATATATGGAAATATAGGCATGTGACAAAGCAAATTTTCAGATTTGAGTGATTTTATCAAAAGATGGCTCACTTCAAATGTAAAGGCCTATCCATGTCATATTCGAGCCAAAAACATGCATATCATCCAGAGATCATACACGGATATCCAATTCTCAACAAAAGATCATTGCAAACACCCATAAAGCAAAGCATGTCATGTTGAAGCTCATGAGCCATGTGTCCACTTCGGGGAGACTTCTCCACTGGTGAACATCATGCAACATGTTTGGCACCCATGTGTGAAAGATAAGACATTTTAAGCATAGACATGATGGGTGGAGCATTTTTCAAGCATACACACTTCTTTTCAAGATTAATTCATTTCATGGTACATGAAGTGCCTTTGCGGCAAAAAGAAGCTTATGCTCCCTCATGAATGCAGCATAGGCTAAACATTCACAATGATATCAGCCTTTGGCCCAAATGCAAGAAAAAGACATCCAAGCACAATCTAAGCAAAGAAAGCACATTTAGACCAAAACGTGACATGGATACACTACTACACATGGGTGGAGCACATTTCATCAAATTTAGTCAAGATTAGCATTTGATTCAAAAAGGGCTATCTCACAACACATATATCTCAGATATTCCAAGAGCATAGCCTCACATAGCCATTTCTCCACACACATGACCAATATCTCACAAGTAGCCAAAGAGACTCAAATAAGGCATATAAAAGAAGCCCATCATCCTAAAATGCAATATGATACAAATGCAACATGATATATAACAAGATGGCTATCCTACCATGGTTTATACATCAAACAAAGCATGTATATACATCAAAGTAAACATGGTATGATACAAATGGTACAAAAGTAAATCCCCCAAGAATCAACTAGAAAGGGCAACAAACCCCAAGTTCCCCCGCAAGCGCACAAAAGTAGCCGGGTCGAGAGGCTTTGTGAAAATATCCGCAAGTCGATCTTGGGTAGGGACATGGATCAACACAATGATCCCTTTCTCCACATTGTCTCTCAAGAAATGGTACCTCACTTCTATGTGTTTGGTTCTGGAATGAAGCACTGGGTTTTTCGCTATGCTTATGGCACTGGTGCTATCACAAAGAAGTGGGATCTGGGTGCACTCCTCACCAAAGTCTCTCAAAGTGTATGAAATCCACAACAAATCGGGAACAACAACTCGCGTCCGCAACATACTCGCCTTGGTGGTAAACTGAGCTACACTAGACTGCTTGCGGGAAGACCACGAAACCAACGAAGACCCAAGAAACTGACAAGAACCAGAAGTAGACTTCCTCTCGACTCGGCAACCAGCAAAATCCGCATCAGAAAAAACATGAAGAGAAAGAGTTGAGGAAGAAGAATACCAAAGGCCAAGACCAGGGGCAGACTGTAGGTACCTGAAAATCCTATTGATGGCCTATCGATGTGATGTCCTCGGCGAAGCCTGAAAACGAGCGCACAGACACACACTGAACTGTATGTCTGGCCTCGTCGCCGTCGGGGTAGAGGAGGGAGCCGATCATGCTCCCGTACTCCCGCCGGTCCACTAGTTCTCCGTCCTCGTCCTCATCCAAAGTAGCCGTACTCCCCATGGGTGTCGACATAGGCTTAACATCTTGCATCCGGAACTTCCTCAACATGTCTTTTGTGTACTTGGTCCGATGTACAAATGTTCCATCCTTCACTTGCTTGATCCGCAACCCGAGAAAGTACCGCAACTCGCCCATCATGCTCATCTTGAATTCCCCCGCTTATCTCATCTCGCAAACTTGGCAACAAGGTTATGTGACGAGCCACCAAAGACAATATCATCCACGTATATCTGCACAATCAACAAGTCATTTCCATGCTTGAGGAGAAACAAAGTCTTATCCACGGTACCCATCACGAACCCTCTGCTCAACAGAAAACCTATCAATCTCCCATACCAAGCCCGGGGCGCTTGTTTCAACCCATACAGAGCCCTTTTCAACCTGTACACCATGTGTGGATACTTCTCACTCTCGAACCCCGGTGGCTGCTTCACATACACCTCCTCCTCTATGACCCCATTCAGAAAAGCACTCTTCACATCCATTTGAAACAACTTGAACCCTTTAGCCACGGCAAAGGCTAGAAGGATCCGAATTGCCTCAAGACGGGCCACAGGAGCAAAGGTCTCCTCATAGTCGATCCCCTCCTTCTGACTATATCCCTGAGCAACAAGTCTGGACTTGTTCCTCACAACCATCCCATTCTCACCCTCTTTGTTCTTCCAAACCCATTTGGTTCCTATAGGATGGCAATTTGGAGGTGGTTCAACTAACTCCCACACCTGGTTCCTCTCAAAGTTTTCCAACTCCTCATGCATAGAATTGACCCAGTTTGCATCAGATAAAGCGTGTCCAATGTCCTTGGGCTCAAAGGTGGCAACAAATGTAGCATGAGCGAAATGAGAGGAATTCCTAGACCTTGACCGTGTAGTACGTTCGTCGATGTCCCCAGTGATCCTCGATAGGGGATGCACTTCTTGAATCCGCCGGGGAGCCTCACGCCTCGAGACTACCTCCCTCTCAACTTCAGCTTCTCCTGGTCCTCTTGTTGCACCGTCGTTGTCCATGAAGTAGACGGTCCACCCTCCGTAGTGGTCGTAGGGGAAGTAGTGGGTACACCTTCAGCTTCAGGTGCATGGTTCTCTCCATCATCATCTCCAGCTTCATCCTTCTCCTCTTCAAAGAGGTCCTCGACCATCTCTCCATCACCTGCACATTCAAAGCCAAGAGAGGTACATGGCATTGTCTCGTCGAAGGTTACCTCGCAAGTCTCCATGATTTTGTTAGTCTCAAGGTTAAGCACTCTATAGGATTTAGAATGGTTAGCATATCCAAAGAAAATCCCATCACTAGACCTAGCATCAAACTTGTCGAGTTTTCCCTTCTTAAGAATATAGCACTTGCAGCCAAAGACTCGGAAATGACTCACCTTGGGTGCCCGACCATGCATAAGCTCATAACAGGTCTTCCTCTTGAAAGCTCGCAATAAAATCCTGTTGGAGACATGACAAGCCGTATTGACCGCCTCAGCCCAATACCTCCTAGGAGTCCTGTGCTCATCGAGCATCGTCCTAGCCATCTCACAAAGAGTCCGATTTTTCCTTTCCACAACTCCATTTTGAGGGGGCACATAAGGGGTCGAATACTGATGTTCAAGACCTAGATCACGACAAAAGGCATCAAAACGAGAGTTCTTGAACTCTGAGCCATTATCACTGCGGATAGCTCGTAAAGCATTCCCATGCCTCTCGTTCTTCAACCTCACGATCAGATCTCGAACAAAACCAAATGTCTCACTTTTGTCCTCCAAGAAAAACACCCAGGCATAGCGAGAGTAATCGTCCACCACAACAAGGATATACCATTTCCCACCCACCGAGCGAACTCGAGCTGGCCCAACAAGGTCCATATGCAACAGCTCTGTCAGACGCTCGGTCATGACATCAGTCAGGGGTGAATGGGGAGTGGCTACCATCTTGCCATGCCTACACGGAGCACAAACCAAATCCTTCTCAAACTTCAACCTCGGCAATCCTCGGACAAGGTCAAGAACACTCAAGCGGGAAACCAAATCAAAGCTCAAGTGACCCAACCTCCTATGCCATTTCCACAAATCAGAAGAAGGACCAGCCATCAAACAAATGAAAGCGACCCAAAGAACGAGAAAAATCAGCCCTGAAAATCTGACCCTCGGGGATGATCATACAAACAAGATCACCTCGAGAATCCAAAGAAACGAGACTCACCGGACTTGAAACACACCTCAAAGCCCTCATCAAGCAACCGAGAAACCGAAAGCAAATTGAAACCCAAAGACTTCACAAGAGCAACCCTCTTCAACGTTACCTTGTCACTCACATGCACTACACCCTCAGAAATCACCCTTCCTCGTCCGTTGTCCCCAAAAGTGATGTACATCTTTTCCTTCACCGGGGTGAAGTCGGAGAACCACTACTTATCTCCGGTCATGTGTCGGGAACATCCGGAGTCGATCAACCAAATGTTCTCCAAGCCTCCCCGCCCGTAGTCGAAACAAGAACGAGAATGAGCTAGCGACTCAACACCGGGGTTAGCACAAAGAAAGTTAAACCGGTGTCGAGCCATCTCGCTCAAAAGAGGGGTTAGCAAACATCATTCCCATGCTACCAAACTTCCCATGTCCCATGGAAGGAGTACGAGCACCACGAGGGGGAAAACATGGTCCGTAGTTCCTCTGGAACCCAAAGCTGTGATCATCTCCCCTAAACCCGTATTGACGACGAGTAGGGGGACGTCCAGCAAAACCACCACGAGCCCGACCAAACCTCTCACCAGCACGCACATCATCATCTCTCCTATCAAACCTCTCACCACCGCCTCTCTGTGGGAACCTACCACCCTGGGCTCCAACTCTGCCAACACTCCTCACACTTCCCACACCCCGTGGAAGTGGCACTCTAGGCTCAGGAATACCATGAGACTGGCGATACCGTCCTAGTTTGCTTGCTCCCTAGCAAGCCTCTCATCCCTCTTCCTCTTGTAGCAAAACTCGCTAGATGTCTCTCCTTGCCACAATACTCACACCCGAAGGGGATGGGTTTCGGTTTTGGCTCGGCTTCTCTCTAGGTTTCTCACCCTTATCACTCACAAACTTCACCGGTTTCGGAAGTCATTTGTTTTAGGTGGGAATTTGGGTGGATCTTGGGTTGTGTCAAGCTTGTTGCAAAGGTGGTTGGGCTTTGGTGTGAAAGAGTTCTTGGGTGCTTTTGGAAGTGGGACTTGGATGTCTCCGATCACCTCAAACTCGGGGTTAGACTCAACGCACTTCTCATACACACTCTCCCCACTGTTTTCTCCCACTTTCTCACCCAACTTCTCAAAACCCAAACCACGACCATCTGCTCTCTTGAACTCCTCAATCATGATTTTCAATTGGGGTTCCTGCCCAGACAACCAACCCAACACCTTCCTCAAATAGTAATTCTCCTCATAGATGACATCCAAATGGGAAGTAAGTTCAAGATTGCACAAAGTAACTTCATCACAGCTAGTGCATGCATTGACAACAGGAGATTTCAAAGAAGCTTCCAAAGTGCTAATAGTAGAACGAGCATCAACAAGCTTAGCATGCATGGTAGGACATGATTTACAAGCACCAAGCAAAGTGGGTCTAGCCTTAAGCTCATCATACTCAGTCCTAAGAGCATCTAGTTTAGCCAAAGTAGAAGCATTCTTCTCATTAAGCAACTTGATCTCATTCAACCATGCATCACACTCAGAGCATTCAACATCATCAGAAATAGTAGGAGCAAGTTTCAAAGAGTCATTCTCAAGTTTCAATTCAAGCAACTTAGACTCTAACTCTCCTACTTTCTCACTAGCATTCTCAAGTTGAGCCCTAAGATCTTTCCTCATCTTCTTAGCATCTCTCAACACACTATCACGGTTGTCAATCAAGCCATTCAACCTAGTGATCTCAGCAAGCAAAGAGTCGGGGTCACGATTTACCTCATCCTCCGAGTCGAGTCGCCGTCTTCTTTCTCGCTCTTCTTGCCGCTTGAGCTATGGGCCATGCCAAAAAAGCCTTCAAGCGCCACCCAGCTCAATCCACTGAGGTTCCGGCTTGCACTTTTCTTGCCCTTGCGCCTCCCGGCGTCTTCATCTTCACTACTTGAGCTTGACTGCGCGTCGCTTGAGTTTGAGTCGACGTCGCTTGCACTGGCCACCATGGCTCTTGCCTTGTCCTTCTTGTAACCGCCCTTGCTCGGTCGCCGCTTGTCCTTGTCCTTGCTCTTGGACTTGCTGAAGTGCTTGCCCTTGGAGGAGTACTTGTCTTCACGCCTCGGGTGCGCCTTGTACTCACTCATCTTGTACTTGTTCTCCTCCGCTTCTGGGCACTCGGCGATGAAGTGACCACGCTTGCCACACTTGTAGCATGTCCCGGAGCTCCGCCTTGCATTCCTTCGGCTCTCATGTAGTCGATCAAACCTCCTTGAGAGCAAAGCCAGCTCCTCCTCGCCCAGCACATCAAACTCCTCATCTGGAATAGACATACGAGAAGACAAGGAAAACTGTCGACAGGAAGGGTTAGCTTTGCCCTTTGATCCGCCCACAAGAGCAAGACTATGATCGGCCGAGCCCTCATGCTTGGATTGCAGCTTCCCCGTCAACCTCACCGACTTGAGCTTAGAAAAGAGATCATCCAACTCAATAGTAAAATATTGCCCGTAATCCTTGATGGCCTCAACCTTAGCACCCCAAACATTCGAGTCCAAGATATGCAAGAGCTTCAAAGCTTGATCATGCTCGGTGTAAGGAAAATCCTCAACATTAGCCTTCATGTTGTTCACGATGGCGGTGAACCTCTCGAAACATCGCATCAATGTCCTCACCGAGAAGTTGAGTAAAGTTCTCATATTGCATCCGGTAAGAAACAAAGAGGCGAGCCTTCACATGGTTATCACCACCGTGAGCAACCAACAACTTCTCCCAAATTTGCCAAGCAAGATTCAAATGGCGAACACGCTCAAACTCAGGATCACACAAGCTCCTGACCAAGTGATCAACGACTTTTGCATTTGCCTCATACTTGGCCTTAGCACCGGCATCGGTCACCATAAGAGTATGGATGTTGGCCGGAATAGCATAGGTCTTGTTAAGCACAATGAAATCCAAAAACTTGCCACGAAGAAAGATCATCATACGAGCCGCCCACTTGTGGTAACCCTTCCCATCGAAGTGCGGCGGACCGCCCCACTCAACGTACGCCATCTTAGGATTCAAGACTTGTCAAAGTCACAAAGAATCCGGCACCAAGCTCTGATACCAATTGAAGGATCGGATGGCGACTAGAGAGGGGGGAGTGAATAGGAGCCGGTAAAAATTCTTCTCAGAGAACCCGACCTATACCCTAGACAAATCCCGGTCACACACGAGCGATGGATCGAATCACACACCAATCGCCAAGATAACAAGGTTATGCATCAACCTCAAGTCTTAGGAACGATTCCTTGAAGCACACGCGGAAGCACGAAAGAAGGAAAGGAGGAATCGAACCAAAGAGCAAAGCAGTCAGGATCTGGCAGACCGTCCGGCCAGGAGGGGCGAATTGTCTGCACGGGCCACGCGGACCGTCCGCCAATGTACCGCGGACTGTCCGCACAGGTACGGCGGACCGTCCGGCCTGGGCCTCGGACTGTCCGTTAAAGCCAAAAGAACCACCAGTAACGGAACCCCGAAAAACGGACCGTTCGCGGGGAGCACGTGGACTGTCCGCTGTGCACCCGCGGATCGTCCGCGCGCCGCGCGGACCGTCCGAAACCTCTTCCAACCAAAGCTCGAAACCAAAACGGATAAAAAGCGAAGCCGAGCAAGAACACGAAGAACACGCGACGAACTCTGCCCGCGCGGACTGTCCGCCACCACCTCACGGACTGTCCGCCCTACACGGACAGAACCAGAAACAGCCCCACCCCGATGGTCAACACCTCCAATCCATCACCGGATCTCCCAAACGGTAGAAGCTGTTGAGACAAGAGTTTGGGGACATGATAAGCGTCAAACAAGGATGCTATACCCCAAAAATTTTGCCTTCTAACTCCCTAAATCACCGGGAATCGCGGATCCTTTGAACACCACCAAAAACTAGAGCTCCGACCGAAAATCCTTGAATCGAAGTGGTTTCCCAGCGTTTGAGGGCACAAGATCAATCCCAAAGATGCACAAGACATCCATCCATGTTTCTCTCAAAGAGATCCGAGGAGAAACCCGCTCAAATCCGCGGAACCACACCAAGAACAAAGGCACCAAAAACAAGCACGAAAAGACCACGAAATTCACAACGCCGAATCTTCTATACAAACCAGGAAAGATTCACAAGGTCTAGCATGCCGCCCTAGCATCCATCCCTCTCAACAAATCTCTCATGAAGCTCTCATGCTAGCCCAGAGAAAATGGAGAAGAAAATAGTCCAGGAAAAATGAGAAAGAGAAGGGGGAAATGAAACCCTAAGTCGCGGAGAGAGAGCGCCATCCACACACACTCATGGCTTATATATCGGGTCCCGCCGGGGTGGGAAATGACTCGACTAACCCTAACTCAACTCCTGGCGATACAACCCACACAGGGGCATTTATGTAATGTTTGTGGGTCTTGCCATCGGACGGCCACGCCTTCGCCGCACCCCGCGTCCTCCCGGCGCAAGCCATGCGATCCCGCCGCGTGTCCTCCGCTTCGAAGCTTCCCGACACGCCCGGATCTCAACTCCGTCGTGTTGGGCCTTCGGACTTGGTTTTGAGGCCCAAACCAAGAAACCATCCTCCGATGGTTTTGTGGGCAAACCACCAAACCTCTCGTGCTCGGCCCGGCCTCCCGCCAAACCTCTTGACTCGGCCGCCACCGTGCACCGCCTCGATCGTCCATGACTTCGTCTTGCTCGTCTCGCCACCATGTGGCCCGCACCTAGTCCCGCCGTCCACCGGGTCCCTCGAACCGAGCCTACTTGTCTCTCCATCTCCCGGAGGCCCCTCAAGGCCGAAGACCTTTCGCGCCCGTTCTTCATCCGCAACAACACGAACTAGGCCGCGGCCTACACCCGCGCACCGAGCCAAGAGTCGCTCCAACACCCGTTGTCAATCACTCATCACCGAGGAGCAATCATCCATCGACCACCGGACGCTCCCCGGTCCTCGCCTCACTCCTCAAAGCACAAAACCTATGCTCGTCGAGAGGCTTGGTGAAAATGTCGGCAAATTGCCTTTCGGTGCAAACATGCCGTAATGCAATGTCACCCTTAGCCTCATGATCCCGTAAGAAGTGGTGTCTAATGTCTATGTGCTTTGTTCTAGAGTGTTGGACTGGATTGTTCGCTAGTTTGGTAGCACTCTCATTGTCACACAAGAGTGGAATCTTACTAAACTTGCAACCATAATCACTCAACATTTGCTTTATCCACAAGAGTTGTGCACAACAAGCACCGGCCGCCACATATTCGGCTTCGGCCGTGGACAAAGCAACCGAGTTTTGCTTCTTTGAGCTCCATGACACCAAAGACCTAGCAAGAAATTGGCAAGTCCCGGTAGTGCTCTTTCGATCTACTTTGCAACCGGCATAATCCAAATCGGAGTAGCCAAGTAGATCAAAAGTGGAGACTTTGGGATACCACAAGCCTAGGTTAGAAGTATGAACCAAATATCTAAAGATTCTCTTAACGGCCATTAGATGACACTCCTTAGGATTGGCTTGAAATCTTGCACACATGCACACACTAAGCATTATATTGGGCCTAGATGCACAAAGGTAAAGGAGGGAGCCAATCATGGAACGGAATACCTTTTGGTCGACCGACTTCCCTTCTTCATTGAGATCAAGATGTCCATTTAATGCCATGGGAGTTCTGATGGGCTTGGAATCGGCCATGTCAAACCTCTTGAGCATATCTTTCACATACTTGGTTTGACACAAGAAAGTCCCTTCCTTCATTTGCTTGATTTGAAATCCAAGAAAGAACTTCAATTCTCCCATCATAGGCATCTCAAATCTCTTGGTCATGATCCTACTAAATTCTTCACAAAATTTATCATTAGTAGACCCAAAGATGATAGCATCGACATAAATTTGACAAACGAAAATATCTTTTCCATTTCTTTGTATGAAGAGAGTAGAATAGGATTTGCCTATCTCAAAGTCGTTCTTGATAAGAAAATCCTTAAGGCATTCATACCATGCTCTAGGAGCTTGTTTAAGCCCGTAGAGCGCCTTATGGAGCTTGTACACATGGTTTGGAAATCTTGAGTCTTCCAAGCCCGGTGGTTGATCCACATACACTTCTTCTTGGAGAGGTCCATTCAAGAAGGCACTCTTCACATCCATTTGATGAAGCTTGAAATCATGATGAGTAGCATAGGCCAAAAGAATATGAATTGACTCAAGCCTTGCTACCGGTGTATAAGTCTCTCCAAAGTCCAAGCCTTCAACTTGCGTGTAACCCTTGCCAACAAGCCTTGCCTTGTTCTTCGTGACGACACCAAATTCATCTTGCTTGTTCCTAAAAACCCATTTGGTGCCGATCACATTTTGCTTGGGTCTTGGTACCAACTCCCAAACTTCATTTCTCTTGAAGTTGTTCAACTCTTCCTCCATGGCAATAATCCAATCCGGATCCTCAAGAGCTTGTTCCACACTAAGAGGTTCCAAAGAGGAAACAAACGAGTAAAATGCACAAAAAATTGACAATCTAGATCGAGTTGTTTCCCCTCTTTGAATACTCCCAAGAATGTTGTCAACGGGATGATCTCGTTGAACCATTTGATGTACCCTTGGGTGTGGTTCTTGAGATTGACGTTGGATGGGTCCATCATCATCATCTTCAACTTGTGGGGTATCTCCTTGAGCTTCATCACTTAGTTCTCCCCCTTGATCAAAGCCCCGTCCATGATCTTCACCATTAACTTGACTCTCATCTTGATGAACTTGAGAACTAGGTGGTTCCACTCTTGTTGATGATAATGGATCTTGAGTGCTTGTGTCAACCGGAGTTTGTACTTGAATCTCCCGAGGCATCACTTCACCGGTCCCATTCTAAAGATGGATATGCTTGGGGGCTCTTCATCATCTACAAGGTTTTCACTAACTTGCTCTCGTTGAGAGCCGTTGGATTCATCAAATTTCACATCTACTGTGGTCTCAACACAACCGGTGGTTTTGTTAAAAACACGATAGGCATGCTCGTTAGTTCCATAACCAAGTAGAAAACCTTCATCAACCTTGGATGCAAACTTTGAGGCTTTGGGTTTCTTGTTAAGTATGAAACACTTACACCCAAAGACTCTAAAGTAATGCACACTAGGCTTCTTACCGGTGATGATTTCGTAGGGAGTCTTGTTCAAGTACTTGTGGAGGTAGAGTCGGTTGGTGGCATGGCATGCAGTGTTGATGGCTTCCGCCCAAAATGAGTCCGGAGTCTTGTACTCATCAAGCATTGTCCTTGCCGCTTCAATCAATGTACGATTCTTCCTCTCAACGATGCCATTTTGTTGAGGTGTGTATGGAGCGGAGAGTTCATGCTTGATGCCTTCTTCATCTAGGAACTCTTCAACTTGTGTGTTCCTAAACTCCGAGCCGTTGTCACTTCTTATGTTTTTGACCTTAAGCTCGAACTCATTTTGAACTCTTCTAATGAACTTCTTCACAATTCCCTTTGCTTCACTTTTATCTTGCAAAAAGAATACCCAAGTGAAACGGGAAAAATCATCAACAATTACTAAGCCATATTTGTTACCACCGATGCTTATGTAGGCAATTGGTCCAAATAAATCCATATGTAGTAGCTTCAATGGTCTTGATGAGGATAGAATGTTCTTGGCAGGATGATGAGCTCCAACTTGCTTCTCGGCTTGACAAGCGCTACATAACCTAGACCAATGACATCCCCTTTACCATTGTCTCCATAGATGATAGTTTCCGTAGGGTTGTCATAATGATCAATGGATGCAAATAAGCCTTTATCTCCGGTCATATAATTAGTGGCACCACTATCAATCAACCATGCGCTTCCATCGGAGGAGTAGGCCTACAAAACAAGTTTAAGCTCTTGGTTTAGGTACCCAAAATTATTTGGGTCCTTGGAGGTTAGATGCATAAACTTTTGGAACCCACACACTCTTCCTCATGGTCTTCATGGCATAGGCCCCAACAAACTTGACCACTATTTTACCATTAGGGTCCAAGGTTACAATGTAATCACAAGTGTAGTTGGGTGAGGGTTTGTGCTCAACCACATTCTTCGATGCCTTAGGTGGAGTCTTAACCCCACCACTCCCCTTTGTGGTTTGCACTATCTTTGGCATGTCCTTGGTTGTGGTAGATGTGGTGACTCCATGGGCAATATCCATGATTGTGTTGAGGTAGCCCCCCTTGTTCCACAAGGGAATCTCATGCCCTTTCACCGTCACTCTACCATTGGCCTTGTTGTTCTTGCGATGCCCAAGTCCTTGTTTGTCAACTACCTTGGGTATGGACTTGGCACCAATGTTGCCTTGTGTGATCAACATGTTCAATTGGGCAATTTCCTTGTCTTTGCTCTTAATTTTCTCTTCAAGCCTTGCATGGTTAGTCTTGAGAGCATTCATATCAATGTTAACGCAAGAAGAGCAAGTTTTTCTAGTGGAGGCACTAGAGTCCAATCTTGCCGTTGGAGTGACTTTGGTGCTTTCCCAAAGGCTACTAAAGTTAGCTTCAAAAGTTTTGTACTTTTCGGTCAAGCTTGAGAGGCTTGATTGAAGCTCTCTATGAGTAACCTTTAGGGAAGCTAAAGATTCATTTGCCAAGGTGTAATCCTTTGACATCCTCTTGTTAGAATCATTGGCCAAGGGCAAGTCCATGGTCAACTTTTCAACCTTAGCCTTCTCCTCGGCAAGAGATTTTTCTAGAGCAAGGTTTCTTTCCTTTTCAAAGATAAGCAAGTCTTCTTGCTCATGAAGAATCTCTTTCTTTTTCTCTAGTTTGTCCAAAAGCCTTTTAATTTCTTTGTGGCCCTTTTTACCAAATTTCTTTATCATGTTGTCCTCCATTTCTTTTTCTACATCTATGTTCTCTATGTCACTGCTAGGTGTGGATGAAGAGGAGATTGGAGAAGATGATACAAAGAGGATTCTAGTACCTTGCTCCCCCTTGCCATGAGGCAAAAGTGAGAGTGGTCTTCATCATCGGAGAGGTTGTTGAAGAGGCATGGTGAAGATGAGCCTTGTGCCATGGCAATGGTTGCCATCCCTTGCTTCTTTGGTTCCTCATCTTCATCACTTGAGTCCCATTGTTGACCCACGTGTGCACGCCCTTGGTACTTGTTCTTGTACTCCTTGCTCCTCTCCTTGAACTTCCTCTCTTGCTCATTTTTGTTCTTGTTCTTAGGGCATTCGACAATAAAGTGTCCATACTCTCCACACTCATAACACTTCCTTTGTGACTTCTTCATTCTTTCATCTCCACCTTTTCTTGAGTTTCTTGACTTCAAGAATTTCTTGTACTTCCTTATAGCAAAGGCGGTTTCTTCATCCGTGCTTTCTTCATCGCTAGTGTCCTCCTTTTTGCTCTTGGAGGGCTTGGGCTTCTCTTCAACTACTTCACTAGAGCTAGCTTTGAGAGCTAGACTCTTGCCCATCTTCAAGGTTAGAGACTTCTCCACATCTTGGTCAACAAGTTCTTGATGCAATATTTCTCCAAGGAGTTGAGTGGGAGTCATTGTTGGATATCTTGGATCTCTTCTTATCATTTGCGTCAAGTTCTTGTCCTTAGGGGCAAAAGCTCTTAGCAATTTCTTTGTGACCTTTGAGTCATCCCAATCTTTACTTACAAGAGCTCTAATGTCCGAGACAAGTACCATGAGCCTATCATACATTCCTTGTACGGTCTCTCCATCCTTCATGAAGAATAGCTCAAGCTCTCCGTTGATTAGGTCCATCTTCCCTTGTCTCACATGCTCGGTTCCCTCATGTGCTTCCTTGAGTGTATCCCAAATTACTTTGGCAATTTGGTTGTTCTGCACCTTGTTGAACTCTTGTGCACACAAGGATCCCGTGATGACTCTTGTCGCTTGTACATTGCGGTGGAGGTCTTGCTCATGCTCGATAGTGAGGGCTTCTCCTTCGGCGGGTATTGTAACACCTACAACCACAATCTTCCAAAGAGAAGGGTGAAGCCCGTAGAGGTGCATTTACATATCATAAGCCCATTTGGGATAATCCTTCCCATCGAAATGAGGAGGCTTTCCCAAATGCACGGAATAGAATTTGTCATTAGAGTTGTTGCCCGAGATTTGCCCGTAGTTGTGGGGCACTTCGTAGAAGCCGGAGTGCGAGTACTTGGCTTACTCCTTCTTGATCATCTTCTTGAGGAGCTTCTTTGCCATCTTCTTGGCCTTCTTCTTCTTCTTGGCCTTTCTTCTCTTTTTTTGCCACCTTCTTTGCCGCATGGTCATCATCCATGACATCCTCATCGCTTGAGTCGGAGTCCAAGTCGGAGTCGGAATCCGATCATGAGTCGTCGGAGCTATCGACATTGGATGGTGTACGGCTTGGGGCCTTGTCGATGAGGTCGCCGACTTGAGCAGCCTTGAGCTCTCTCTCTTGAGCTTCTTTTGCGGCAATTTCTTCGGCGGTTGGGTTGCTTCCAATCCCCGACATCTTGATCCCTTAGCGGTTAAGCCTAAATCAAGGGATTAGGCTCTGATACCAATTGAAAGGACCTTGTGATGCCTAGAGGGGGGTGAATAGGATCACTTCAAATTTCTGAAACAAAAGCAGCGGTTAAAGCACCTGTCGGTACTACCGACGTGGTGCCGGTTCTACCGAGGGGCTCGGTACTACCGGTACCAGGTCGGTACTACCGACAGGGTAGAGTTGACTTAAAATGAAATTTGAGTTCTGCAGGGATTCTAGCAATTCTACTTGAATCAAAGTCTTAGTTTAGAGGCTAAGAACCACCTGCAACCACAGAGATAAGTTGGATAGCAACCAAATGATAGATCGGGCTAAAAACAAGTTCTAGGGTTAGTTAGAGACAAAGAATTCAAGCAAGCAAGGAGACACAAGATTTAATCCGAAGTTCACACCCACAAAGGATGCTACGTCTCCGTTGAGGATCCCACAAAGGGAGGGCTATCACCGTTGACGGTTAATAGTTGTATCAAAGTTCGTTTGTGACTTGCAAGCGGACAAGTCTCCCGTCGTAGTCAAGGGACCCTTCTTCCCTCGAGTGGTGAACCCAAGGTATCGAATCCGTGGAACAATGTGCAACGCAAGGATTCAATCTAGTAAAGCAAGGTAAAGCTATCTAATGAAGACAAGTTGCATCTATCTACTAACTCATAAAGAAAACGAATCTAATCTAATCTACTAAAGAGGTAGCAAGAGAAAGCAAGAGATAACCAATCTAGAGAATCTAGATCATGCTTAAATTGTAGCTCCAAACAAGATAGATGAAGATAGTAAAGCGAATCTCATTAAAAGCATCTTTAAATCGTGGCCTTCCCATCCGACTCCGAAAACGCCCGCCTTTCGAACCCCCGTTCGTCACAATGTATCCCTATTCATGCGGGTAGTCTAGGGCGAGTTCGATAGAACAAGTTGAAATCACTTGCCGGTCCGGTATGCACCTCTAGCCACCGCGGCTACAAGAGCACCCTATGTAATCTAGCTATAGACTAGATCGTAGAAGAAGCAAAGCCAAGAAGAAATCAAAATCATCGAGAAGGCACTTGATCGCTAGAAATCGGATTCACTTACAAACTTCACCATGAATGATTACATGAACAAGATCACCACCGGGATCCTACCTCGATCTTGATCCTCGCTCCGAGCTCCGACGTGGTCTTCCATGCAAGGTTCCCACGTCGGCCGGGGAAACCCTAGACAACTAGCACGACCCTCATCTCCGAGTTGGTGTCCCTCAAACTTCTCTCGCTCCTCGGCGGCGGATTACGACTTCGGTTCTCCGTGGCTCTCGGTCGGGGGGCTATTTATAGCCCGAGAAGCAATTAGTTCAAAGGGGAGGCCGATTGGGTCCCGAATTGGCCGGGCCGGCCGGCCCGGGCCGGCCGGCCCGGGCCCACCCGCCCATCCCGCGGCCCTCGCTTCGCCCGTGTTGCTTCCCACGTCTTCTAGATGTTCTCCCCTTTTGCATGTGGGCCCTTGACGTCGGTTTCTCTCCGAATTGGACTCAACTCCTTGTCTTGCAAGATTCAAGACTTTTCTCGGTTCGGTCCTCGAGTTTATCATCTTCTCGGGCTTGGTCCTTGGGCTCTTGGAGTCATGTTCACTTCATTGCTTGACTTGTATCGGGCTTCAAGGTCTTGTCATGAGGTGCTTAATGAACTTATCCCGAAGTCTTGCTTTCAACGTTAAAACCCCGCGTAAACACTTAACTCCAAAACCGACATGCACAATTGAACTTGTTATACCACGGGGGTTAGTACCAATGGATAAGATACATAAGTCATGCCAACACCGAAGGTAAACTCATGGCTAGGTTGACGGATTTTCACCGTCAACATATTCGTAACACCCCGAAATTTTCTCGATTTCGGGATGTTAATAGGAAGAATAATAAAACAACAATTTCTCATAATTTTAAAATTTTCCGAACATTTATTTTCTTTACAGAAATTTATTAAAGAAGATTGGTTGTTTTTCTAAAATAAATAAAATGCTTCTATGAGTGTCGCTTTATTTCGGTTGCTTTTGGTTTTGTTTTGTTGTGTTTTCAAAATCTTTCAAAAAGATCTAATCACAATCTCGTGCTCTCTCTTTATCTAGTTTCCCTATATATCACTCCCTTGTTAATTCCAGCTAGTCGATCTTTATCTAGCCCATCTTTATCTTTTCTTTTTTTCCGGTCGCTTCCTCAGTCCAACATTGTAGCATCTCGGCCTTGCTTGGCCCGTTTTCCTAAGCGAGGCTTCCGCCGGTCCATCTCACTTTCCTCTCGTATCTCACCGACAATTGGGTCCCGCCCATCGTGGCCTCCTTCCACCTCGCCTCGCCCGACATTGCGCCGCCGGCGCGCCGTGCGCCAACTTCATTCCGTACACACTCGTGCGCTTCGCCCACACCGCTCGGGCCGTACATGCTCTCATGCGTCGTGCTTCGACCCGAGTCGCGAACCTTCGTGCGTCCGAATAGTGCACCACCCGCCCGTCGGCCGTGTCCGCACACCCCCGGCCGCCTAGCTCACACCACACACCTCGCTCGTACCACACGCCTCGCTCGTCTCTCGCACATCCATGTGTTGTGCTCGAGCGCCTAGCTACCTTGCGGGCCGCGACGCTTGCCCTCCCGCATGCATGTCGCCCGACGCCTCACACCGCTTGGTTGTCGTGCTCGTGACCGCACTCGCCCGTGTGTCGTACCCGTGCTGATCGGCCGTCTATGACCGCATCCTCGTTCCCGTGCGCGGCAACCCGCGCTCGCTCGCCCTATCCCGCGCGCCCGCGCCCACACCCCGTGCCCGTCAACGCCGCACCGTGCCTATGCACCACCGTCGCCCGTGCCGCCCGCGTTCGCGCACCCGTCGTTCGCTATTCAATACTTGTTGAAGCCTTGACAGCCGCCCCCGCTCCCGTGCGCGCATCGCCCAGCCTCGCGCGCGCGCCCATCACTCGTCACCGAACACCGCCGGCCACGCGTACCCGAGTCGGTTGCCGCACGTCCGCTCGCGTCGTGTGACCAGGCCGCGCCGCCGCGCCACCCCCCGCCCGACCATGGTCCTTGGCCTCGATGCATGCACGTCGCTCGCCGCCCCACGCTCGAGCCGCACGCTACCCACGACGCTCGCACTCCCGAACTATCCGCACCGCATCCGCGCCGCGCCCGCGCGCTGCGTCGCGTCCCGTCGCGCGTCTAGTTTTCCCACACGTCGCCGTGCCGCTCCGCCGCCCGCCGCTCGTGCCCGGCCACCCGTGCCCGAGCCGCTTGCCATCCCCGCGGCCTTTCGCTCTCCCGCACACCCACCGCGTGTGCGCCGCCGCGCTCGCCTCCCCCCCCCCCCCTCCGCACGATGCCGTCATCTCGGTTCCCCTCTCTCCTAGCCACTAACGACATGGCCCCACCATCGGGGGTGTCTTCCTTTCTCGGCCGGCCGTCCACACTCCTCATGATTCGTGCCCGGCCGCGCCATCCTACCGCTCGCACCCGAGTTCGCACCGCGCGCATGCCCGTTGGTTTGCACGCCCATGCGCCGCACCGCTCGGCTTCCTCGCACCCGCATGCACCATCCTCTTTACTCATTTCCGGTCCGTAATAGTCATTACCATAATTACCGTTAATGGTCTTCAATAGCCGGCCGCCGGCCATTGCATTTTTTTCTTTCTCCTTCCGCTAGTGTCGCCATCCTTTTACTCGTGTAGTAACCGCTTCGCCCCATCCGTTACCCCTTTGTCCATCAAAAACAGTACCACCTCCTTAAGGCCATCAATGACCGCCACCGTTTCCATCCATGCATGCCATAGCGTTTTCCCCTCCTTGGTCCGATCCCTATAAAAACAAAGTCCTTGCCCCGTGCGCACCCGCCGCCGCCTTGCCCCCGCACACCTTACTTGCTTTTCAACGTAGCCGCCGCCCGATCCAAAACGAGCTCCGGCGCCGGGTCATCTCTTCGTTTCGCGGCCGGGAGCTATCCTAGAGCAAGCCGACACAATCACGGAACCACGACGCCGAGCCGCACGTTCACTACCCACCGCCGTCCGCTCGTCGCCGGAACAACGCCGCCCACGCGTACGGCGTCCTCGAGCCACCCGTTGTCATCCGTCGCCCGGCCAAGTCCGGTCACCCTCGTCGTCGGTCGTCGCCGCCCATACCCGCACGACGTCACCGCGAGGATCCCGACGCCGTGCCGTGTTCGGCGAACTCCTTCACGGCGCCGGACACCCCGAATAGGACCGCGAGTTTGATGTTCGGAGCTCCCCGTCCGCCGTATCGATCTGCTCATTGGTGCCTTCTCCTCTTACCGTGTACACATCGCTGAGATCTCCATACTCTCATCTTTCCAATTTTTTTATCTCCTATCAATTTCTAAGTATGGCAAATCTCCGCTATGCGCTTCGTATTTCGGTCGTGGAGGAACGTACATGCCCGTTCAATTCGTTCTCCTCGGAAGAATTAGGCTCGCAGCTTTGCGATTAATTTTTTTCCTTTCGTTCCATCTTTGCGGCATCCTAGTACCTCCTTTGTTTCCATCTCGCCCGGTGACGGACACAATCTAAGTTAATCTGCTTTCATGTTCACACCGGCAGCCTACAACTATGCTCATTGTAAGGCTCTTTTCTCGTCGTCAAATACACGTATTGTTGCTGCTGTACACCGGCGCCTTTGCATCACGGCGGATCATCGCATGAAGTCTAACGATGTCTTTTGATCTGCTTGTCTATCATCACCCCATCGTCGACCTTTGCGCACCGGTGACCGGTGAGTTTAGTGTTGTCTCGTTCCGTTTATATCATCATGATCGTTCCTTTCAAATCAAACTATGCATCATGTTGAACGATGGCCAAAAGCTAGCTCCAAGCACGCACGATAGCATGCATGCATGTTTTCTCGTAGGCTAAACAGGACCAACAACTAGTGTACTTCACTTATCTGTTAATTCTCTTACACAATGACACTTTCATGATGTCAGCATTACATAGTGTTTATGTCATATACTTGTTGTCCTTTCACAAATACAATTCCAATAAATTTCAGCACGTGTTTTTCAACAATATAGCCTATCTCTTTTCTTTTATTTCAATCTATCTATTATCTCCAGTGTCTCGGGGATCTTCTTTGATAGCCCTTTCAATCGATAGTTAATCATGATTAGATACCTAATCTTTGTTTAAACCATAGAACCATCATTTTAGCCCGTTTAAGCTCGCTCTTGTTGGGTAGTTTCGTCTCACAATAAAATACACGCTAGTCACAATGTTTAACTTATAATATGTTTTAAGAATATTTCTATATTAATTTGATTAATACTTATCTAAATAATCTTTTCAATTAAAATCTAATTAGATGTACACCTCGGTTTTCATAATCAAATTTAAATTAATTAATATTTATTCAATCAGCTTTTCTAAATAAAAGCAACATAGGCTATCTCGAGTTTTCTTAATTAAATGTTAATTTGATTAATATGAACATAAATATGTTTTTGAATTATAATTTGCCTAGTTGAACTCGAAATATAAAGTTATATGCTTAGATGTTATACATGCTTCTTTTAAAACTAAATGTTTAATTTGCATAAATCATACTTGAATATTTATAAATAAAATTGGGCTAGGTTTACATCGTCTTTTTAATATAATTATAACTTGCTTAATTCAACATAGGGTATTTCTCTCGAAATAGCCTATGTGCATGATTTTATTTAATTAAAATATAACAAGCATATGGCTAGCTCTTGTTTGTGATAACCCAAATCTCCCGATAGTTTCGAGTGTTTCTTGCGTTCGCGATCCTAGAACCAAACCTTGTTCTCTTTTTAAGCCTTTCTTGAGTGGTGCATTGTTCTTAGTTGTGCTTGTTTTCTTTTGCATGTTTGTACCCGATGTTTGCTTCGAGTAGAAGATCGAGCCGTTGATCGAAGTCCCGAAGTTCAAGAGTTTCAAAGAGAAAGAGTCGAATAACAACTAACTTTTTGTTGGAGAAAGGCAAGTGACCCTAACCATCCTTCTACCTATGCTTTAAACAAGAATATTATAAATTAATCGGAACATGGAGAACCACCCGGAAAACAGAGACAACCACAAGACATATGGCTCTGTCTTGGCCAATTAATTAGGGAAGTCTTGTGTGGATATTAGCCTTAGTAGCTTGGAGTACGGAGGAATGCTTTTATGACTCTTCTACTCGGACAGGTTTTGGAACGGAAGTGCTCTTCTAGGCTAACCCGGTCCGAGGGTAGAAGGATGGTACGAAAGATAGCCTCTATGGTGTGCTACTATGGACTAATACACATAGGAGGACTCTTTGTAAAGGCCTCGTAGCGTCCCTATGCAACCACACCTCTGAAGTGTGGTATTGTGCCTACTTTTGCACAAAGATGGTTGGGTTCAAAGTTCTTCGGAACTTTTACGCGACTTGTGGTGAAAGTGTACAACCTCTCGCAGTGTAAAACTGATCGATCAGCCGTGCTCACGGTCAAGAGCGGCCTGGACCCTCACATGATTAATAAACTTAAAGATGGATTTAAAATTGCTTTCCGGTTATTTTTGTGGCCTTGCTGAGTACCAACCATAAGTGTACTCATCCTTGCTAAACCGCTGTTCAGAAGAAGAATGTGTCTGAGGTCCAGAAGATGATGCTAGGCGTACGCAACCCCCGATCGATTGCCTGTGAAGTTTGGAGCCTTTGCTTCCCAGGATTCTGTCGTAAATCTCTGATAATCTCTTTTCTTTACGTGATATTGTTTCGTTATTCACTAATGATGTCACTATATGTATGGAACTAGATCCCGGCATACATATAGGTAACACTTGGTTTATTTTGAAAACCGGTGTGACGAAGTGGTATCAGAGCTATATCGACTGTAGGACGTAAGCCTAGATAGAAATGGTTGCTTCCTGAGGTTTGTTTTACTCTAAAAATAATTCCTACCTTATCCTTTACCTTTCCGATGATTATTCTCATTCTTTGACCAATTTGTTCTCTCAAAACATACATTTCCCACTTACCCCCTTTCATTTGCATTTCTTGTTTTGCAAATGTTAAACCCTTTGTTTTTTTCTAAACCATCAACCTTGTTTATATATTTCCTCTCCCCTTCGTAACAATTTAATCTTGGTCATATCATACATCTCCTTTAATGTTTGATCTTACTTCTCTCATGCAACTCACCTCCTTTTGATTTATGGTGATATTGCTTACTCCTTGATGTTTTACTTCTAACTTGTCTTCATAGACAAATCTACTCCTGGACTTTATTTGCAACATATCTATCTTCTCCATGGTTCCTCTCATTACTTCCTAAGTTTTATTACTTTGGATCTTTCCCCTTGTCTTTTTTGTCCCAAAGTGATATCCTACTCTTCTTTTTATTCAAAAAATGATTGGATGATTTGTGCCATCTTACTTAAAGCCTCCTCAAGTCATTTGAAGAATGGAGCTATCAGTCATCTCTTGAAGTAAATGATGTTGGAAGAAGCAAGCCGATGCAAAGGAAGTTGAATTCTAACATCGCGTCAAGATTAGGAGGATCCCTCTAACCCAAATAACAACGTCTAGCATCGATCCTTTATCGTATGTTGATTGGTGAATTTCGTGTATGATTGATGATGTTTGTCTTTATGACCTTGTTTGAGTTGGTTCTTTGTATTGATTGTTGGTGTATTGTGGGTCTTATACCTACAATGACATCGCTGCCTAGTTGGGTTCTTCTTTTGTACCTCCCACCTCCTTGTTTCCCTCTTTCGTTCTACCCAATCCATTGGAGGATGTTAGAAGATGAAAGTTTGGAAGGCAACACCATCATCAACAATAAAATCTACAAGCATGCACACGCATCTACTCATGATAGAAGTTGAAGAAAAGGATGACCTATTTGTTTTCCTACCATCTGCCATTCTACTTTTTACCACAATTTGATGATTACTATCACAACAACCAAGAAAAGATGAATATGATATCAAGAATTCTACCTGCTCCTTCAATTATTTATTCTCATTCCCTTCGATCATGAAATTTATCCACCAACCGCATGGAAAAAGGCAACCAAGACAAGAGCAATGATAGCAGTTACAACCATGGATACAACAACCAATATGTGTCACCATATCCAAACCCTGAGGATACACATACAAAGTTCTGGAATACAGAGCCACCTAGTTTCTCTAACACTACGGAGCACCTAGAAGCTGAAGAATGGATCACGACAATCGAGAAGAAATTAGATATGGCACAATGCAATGATAGAGAAAAGGTTCTATATGCATCAGGATTACTTCTAGGAGAAGCCTTAGAATGGTGGAATTCCTACATCTACGAACATGAGCAACCACAAAGTATTGTTTGGAAAGAATTCAAGGATAACTTTATCACACACTTTATTCCTGTAAGTACGATGAAGCTCAAAAGGAAGGAGTTCCTTATCTTGAAGCAAGGGCAAATGACTGTGACGGAGTATAGGGATAAATTTATCCAGCTATCTATGTACGCACCAAGATCGTCTGGAAGTGATAAAAAGAAACGAGAACATTTCCTCAAAGGGTTGAATGAAGACCTTCAGAGTATACTAAGATTACATGAATATTCCAATACCGCAAGATGTCATCAACAAAGCTATTGAGTTAGAAAACAAACTACATGAAATCATAAGTAAGAAAAGAAAAAGGAATTTTCTAGAGCAACGTGATAACAGCTCACACCTTTACCATTTGTCTCAAGCACCCGTAAGATGAGTATGAAGATCCGCCACGTAATCGTAGAAACCTTAAAGAAAGTGGAGCTTGTTTCTACCGCAAAGATCATGGACATTTTATTAATAGGTGCCCTAAGAAACGTGCTCGACCGATATGAAAAGAAGGCTCGGCGAGAGACATAATAAGCAAACCAATGTCGAAGAAACATTTGGATCAAATGGAGAAGAATTTTAAAGGTTGTGAACCTAAAGTATGATTGAAGACAGTTAAGCTTAGGAAAAATGATCATGGAGTCAATCCAACTTCTATTCAAATCACTTTATCAAGATGTGAAGAAAATTCTACAAAGGCGAATCAATAAAGCCGAGGAAAGGAATGGACGTTACAAGTGGAGTTAAGTTGGGTATCACATGAGGTGTTATGTTTATAAAGTGAGTTGTGAAGAATAAAGAAGTATGTTTATGGAGCTTGTGTAAGGCGAACTATATGAAAGCAAGTTAAGCAGTGTTGGATGCTAATCACCTAAACCTTTGTTTCTTGCTAGCCTTTGTGAATCTCGGGACGAGATTCCTTTTAGGGGGGTAGAATTGTAACACCCTGAAATTTCTTGATTTCAAGATGTTATTAGGAAGAATAATAAAACAACGATTTCTCATAATTTTAAAATTTTCCGAACATTTATTTTCTTTACAGGAAATTTATTAAAGAAGATTGGTTGTTTTTCTAAAATAAATAAAATGCTTCTATGAGTGTCGCTTTATTTCGGTTGCTTTTGGTTTTGTTTTGTTGTGTTTTCAAAATCTTTCAAAAAGATCTAATCACAATCTCGTGCTCTCTCTTTATCTAGTTTCCCTATATATCACTCCCTTGTTAATTCCAGCTAGTCGATCTTTATCTAGCCCATCTTTATCTTTTCTTTTTTTTTCCGGTCGCTTCCTCGCTCCAACATTGTAGCATCTCGGCCTTGCTTGGCCCATTTTCCTAAGCGAGGCTTCCGCCGGTCCATCTCACTTTCCTCTCGTATCTCACCGACAATTGGGTCCCGCCCATCGTGGCCTCCTTCCACCCGCCTCGCCCGGACATTGCGCCGCCGCCCGCCCCCCGTGCGCCAACTTCATTCCGTACACACTCGTGCGCTTCGCCCACACCGCTCGGGCCGTATGCCTCTCATGCGTCGTGCTTCGACCCGAGTCGCGAACCTTCGTGCGTCCGAATAGTGCACCACCCCCCCGTCGGGCCGTGTCCGCACACCCCCGGCCGCCTAGCTCACACCACACACCTCGCTCGTACCACACGCCTCGCTCGTCTCCGCACATCCATGTGTTGTGCTCGAGCAGCCTAGCTACCTTGCGGGCCGCGACGCCGCCCTCCCGCATGCATGTCGGCCCGACGCCTCACACCGCTTGGTTGTCGTGCTCGTGACCGCACTCGCCCGTGTGTCGTACCCGTGTTGATCGGCCGTCTATGACCGCATCCTCGTTCCCGTGCGCGGCAACCTCGCGCCCGCCGCCCCTATCCCGCGCGCCCGCGCCCACACCCCGTGCTCGTCAACGCCGCACCGTGCCTATGCACCACCGCCGCCCGTGCCGCCCGCGTTCGCGCACCCGTCGTTCGCTATTCAATACTTGTTGAAGCCTTGACGCCCGCCCCCCGCTCCCGTGCGCGGCATCGCCCAGCCCCGCGCGGCGCCCATCACTCGTCACCGAACACCGCCGGCCACGCGTACCCGAGTCGGTTGCTCGCACGTCCGCCGCGTCGTGTGACCGGCCGCGCCGCCGCGCCACCCCCGCCCGACCATGGTCCTTGGCCTCGATGCATGCACGTCGCTCGCCGCCCCACGCTCGAGCCGCACGCTACCCACGACGCTCGCACTCCCGAACTATCCGCACCGCATCCGCGCCGCGCCCGCGCTTTTGCGCCGCGTCCCGTCGCGCGTCTAGTTTTCCCACACGTCGCCGTGCCGCTCCGCCGCTCGCTCGCCGCCGTGCCCGCCACCCGTGCCCGAGCCGCTTGCCATCCCCGCGGCCTTTCGCTCTCCCGCACACCCACCAAGCAGGCCGCCGCCGCGCCGCCTCCCCCCCCCTCGCACGATGCCGTCATCTCGGTTCCCCTCTCTCCTAGCCACTAACGAAGATGGCCCCACCATCGGGGGTGTCTTCCTTTCTCGGCCGGCCGTCCACACTCCTCATGATTCGTGCCCGGCCGCGCCATCCTACCGCTCGCACCCGAGTTCCGCACCGCGCGCATGCCCGTTGGTTTGCACGCCCATGCGCCGCACCGCTTGGCTTCCTCGCACCCGCATGCACCATCCTCTTTACTCATTTCCGCCGTAATAGTCATTACCATAATTACCGTTAATGGTCTTCAATAGCGGCCGCCGGCCATTGCATTTTTTTCTTTCTCCTTCCGCTAGTGTCGCCATCCTTTTACCTCGTGTAGTAACCGCCGCCCCATCCGTTACCCCTTTGTCCATCAAAAACGCCCACCTCCTTAAGGCCATCAATGACCGCCACCGTTTCCATCCATGCATGCCATAGCGTTTTCCCCTCCTTGGTCCGATCCCTATAAAAACAAAGTCCTTGCCCCGTGCGCACCCGCCGCCGCCTTGCCCCGCACACCTTACTTGCTTTTCAACGTAGCCGCCGCCCGATCCAAAACGAGCTCCGGCGCCGGTCATCTCTTCGTTTCGCAGCCAGGAGCTATCCTAGAGCAAGCCAAGCACAATCAAAGGAACCACGACGCCGAGCCGCACGTTCACTACCCACCGCCGTCCGCTCGTCGGCGAACAACGCCGGCCACGCGTACGGCGTCCTCGAGCCGCCTGTTGTCATCCGTCGCCCGGCCAAGTCCGGTCACCCTCGTCGTCGGCCGTCGCCGCCCATACCCGCACGACGTCACCGCGAGGATCCCGACGCCGTGCCGTGTTCGGCGAACTCCTTCACGGCGCCGGACACCCCGAATAGGACCGCAGCTTGATGTTCGCAGCTCCCGTCCGCCGTATCGATCCGCTCATTGGTGCCTTCTCCTCTTACCGGGTACACATCGCTGAGATCTCCATACTCTCATCTTTCCAATTTTTTTTTATCTCCTATCAATTTCTAAGTATGGCAAATCTCCGGTATGCGCTTCGTATTTCGGTCGTGGAGGAACGTACATGCCCGTTCAATTCGTTCTCCTCGGAAGAATTAGGCTCTGCAGCTTTGCGATTAATTTTTTTCCTTTCGTTCCATCTTTGCGCATCCTAGTACCTCCTTTGTTTCCATCTCGCCCGGACGTACACAATCTAAGTTAATCCGCTTTCATGTTCACACCCCGGCAGCCGACAACTATGCTCATTGTAAGGCTCTTTTCTCGTCGTCAAATACACGTATTGTTGCCGCCGTACACCGGCGCCTTTGCATCACGGCGGATCATCGCATGAAGTCTAACGATGTCTTTTGATCTGCCGTCTATCATCACCCCATCGTCGACCTTTGCGCACCGGTGACCGGTGAGTTTAGTGCCGTCTCTCGTTCCGTTTATATCATCATGATCGTTCCTTTCAAATCAAACTATGCATCATGTTGAACGATGGCCAAAAGCTAGCTCCAAGCACGCACGTAGCATGCATGCATGTTTTCTCGTAGGCTAAACAGACCAACAACTAGTGTAATTCACTTATCTATTAATTTTCTTGCACAATGACACTTTCATGATGTCACCATTACATAGTGCTTATGTCATATACTTGTTGTCCTTTCACAAATACAATTCCAATAAATTTCAGGACATGTTTTTCAGCAATATAGCCTATCTCTTTTCTTTTATTTCGATCTATCTCGTTATCTCCGGTTGTCTCGTGGATCTTCTTTGATAGCCCTTTCAATCTATAGTTAATCATGATTAGATACCTAATCTTTGTTTAAACCACGTAACCATCGTTTTAGCCCGTTTAAGCTTGCTCTTGTTGCGTAGTTTCGTCTCACAATAAAATACACGCTAGTCATGATGTTTAACATATAATATGTTTTAAGAATATTTCTAAATTAATTTTATTAATACTTATCTAAATAATCTTTTCAATTAAAATCTAATTAGATGTACACCTCGGTTTTCATAATCAAATTTAAATTAATTAATATTTATTCAATCAGCTTTCTAAATAAAAGCAACATAGGCTATCTCGAGTTTTCTTAATTAAATGTTAATTTGATTAATATGAACATAAATATGTTTTTGAATTATAATTTGCCTAGTTGAACTCGAAATATAAAGTTATATGCTTAGATGTTATACATGCTTCTTTTAAAACTAAATGTTTAATTTGCATAAATCATACTTGAATATTTATAAATAAAATTGGGCTAGGTTTACATCGTCTTTTTAATATAATTATAACTTGCTTAATTCAACATAGGCTATTTCTCCGAAATAGCCTATGTGCATGATTTTATTTAATTAAAATATAACAAGCATATGGCTAGCTCTTGTTTGTGATAACCCAAATCTCCCGATAGTTTCGAGTGTTTCTTGCGTTCGCGATCCTAGAACCAAACCTTGTTCTCTTTTTAAGCCTTTCTTGAGTGGTGCATTGTTCTTAGTTGTGCTTGTTTTCTTTTGCATGTTTGTACCCGATGTTTGCTTCGAGTAGAAGATCGAGTCGTTGATCGAAGTCCCGAAGTTCAAGAGTTTCAAAGAGAAAGAGTCGAATAACAACTAACTTTTTGTTGGAAAAAGGCAAGTGACCCTAACCATCCTTCTACCTATGCTTTAAACAAGAATATTATAAATTAATCGGAACATGGAGAACCACCCAGGAAAACAGTACAACCACAAGACATATGGCTCTGTCTTGGTCAATTAATTAGGGAAGTCTTGTGTGGATATTAGCCTTAGTAGCTTGGGGTACGGAGGAATGCTTTTATGACTCTTCTACTCCGGACGGGTTTTGGAACGAAGTGCTCTTCTAGGCTAACCTCGGTCCGAGGGTAGAAGGATGGTACGAAAGATAGCCTCTAGGTGTGCTACTATGGACTAATACACATAGGAGGACTCTTTGTAAAGGCCTCGTAGCGTCCCTATGCAACCACACCTCGGAAGTGTGGTATTGTGCCTACTTTTGCACAAAGATGGTTGGGTTCAAAGTTCTTCGGAACTTTTACACGACTTGTGGTGAAAGTGTACAACCTCTCGCAGTGTAAAACCGATCGATCGCCGTGCTCACGGTCAAGAGCGGCCCGGACCCTCACATGATTAATAAACTTAAAGATGGATTTAAAATTGCTTTCCGGTTATTTTTGTGGCCTTGCCGAGTACCAACCATAAGTGTACTCATCCTTGCTAAACCGCCGTTCGAAGAAGAATGTGTCCGAGGTCCGAAGATGATGCTAGGCGTACGCAACCCCCGGCCGATTGCCCGTGAAGTTTGGAGCCTTTGCTTCCCGGATTCCGCCGTAAATCTCTCGATAATCTCTTTTCTTTACGTGATATTGTTTCGTTATTCACTAATGATGTCACTATATGTATGGAACTAGATCCCGGCATACATATAGGTAACACTTGGTTTATTTTGAAAACCGGGTGTGACAATATCCCCCATGCTTAAACCTTGCTCGTCCTCGAGTAAGCCTTCGATGGATATCATCGTTGCCAAACAATGTTTAAACCTTGCACTTGATCATACATGAAAAAAAAAACATAATGCTCTCAAAAGTTTAATTCGTTAAAGTTCCATAATGTACTAGCCTTCATCTCTACGAGGGTAGATTCTTATTAAGCTTATCCCACAAGTATTAACATGCTCACAAAGTTTAAATAGATCTCAGAATTTTTGAAATAAAGAACGAGATAAAGAAAAGCTAAACCAAGTTCACAAATTTAAATCATCTTGTATATTGCTCATGAACTCTCATCTCACTTATCTCTCAAGCCTATATATTCTACTCCTTTCCCTCTCATATATATGTGGTAGGCTTTATATGGAGCTTTGGGAAAGTTTAGTCCTAACAAGATTTTATAAATGAGGTGTTGTCAAAACAAGACAAGCTTCTCATGGTCTTACCGAGACTCGTCAAAAAGGTCATTGGAAAATAATGTTAAATCAAGGAGGGGAAAGATAAAAATACACACACTTTTAGATGAGTGGACATGTGCAAATGGCAAAGAGTGATCCCGAGGCACAAAGGAAGTCCTCGTTATCGGATTGCACATGGTTGGAAAATGAGAATGGATCTTTTTAACTTGAAGCCTTGAATGCACTCTTAGAGAACCGGGAGTTCACTTTACGCATACTCATATTTTTTTTCTCTTTCTCATATTTCTTATTCTTTTCTTTCTTTCTTTCTTTCTTTCTTTCATTCATTATGTATATATATATATATATTTTTTTTTCTTCTTGTGAGACCTTCACCTTGGAAGTCACGTATATCGCCGATTTTTTTTCATTCATCATCATTTTTTTTAAAATACTCCCCTTTGAACTCTAAAACTGCACCGTGCCTACCTCCTCCCCCATGCTTAGACGTTGCTCGTCCTCGAGCAAAGAGGCGAAAAATAAGGTAGGTACCGGGTATTTTTCCTTGGAGAGATACTTGAAATCTTCAATGTCGGCACCGTCTTGCGATCTTCCTTGAATTGATGATCCATTCTCAACGATAGGTTGTGGTCAAGGAGGTAATCACAAAAGATGATATTTGGTTTAAGGGTGGATATCCGGCGAGGTTTGTGAGATCTCCGATGCGGGGATACACAATGCACGGATAAAAGGCTAGCAAAAAGATAGATACACAAAAACGGAATGACCAAATTTTCTAGTCTCGGGCCGCAGAAATCATGGCCTGCAATAACTCACTCAAAAATAAATCTTGTACACTAAAATTTATGCACTCAAATATATATTAGGCTTTGGATAGGTTGAGCAACACACAAGTGATATTTATGACAAGGTTAGCAATATTTTTGAGCATAAAAGACATCTTTAATCTATTCATAACTCGAGAGCATATAAAACACTATGGGTCTTTATTTTAATCATAACCTCCGCTAAAGATTAAGCTAGCATTTAGATAATTTCAGATTTGTATTTTTAAGAGAGCACTAGGTTAAACATGCATAAATCAATTACAAAGATAAACAAAGCGGCAATTATAATCATATATCATCATGGTACAAACTTTGTAACTTTACCAAAGGTAAAAACTCGGTGGTGACATTATTCATGATGAAAATAAACACTAAGACACACGCTGAAAATTAAACTAAAAACTGAAAATTAAAGTAAAGCTGAAAATACTACGCAAACATAGGCACATCCAAGCTGAAAATTAAAGAAAAGGGGGTAAAGGAAAGATAACTAAAGCTCCTCCTCTCTCTAATCTTCCGCCGGTGGTTGATATTGATAGTCTTGGTTGTTGTACCCTTACTTGTAATAGTAATGCACCACTACTCCTATGAATTGTCCGACGGTGCTAGGTGAAGGTGTCTAAGCACATAAGCGACGTTTGCATTTCCTTCACCCATTTGGTTTGCATTGGTTTGGATGGCTGCAATAATTTGCATGTTCCTTGCAGCGTACCCTCCAATGGTGGCTCCACTTTGTTGTGGTTGAGGAAGGTGTGCAAATGGCTCGCAAAGGCTACGTTGGGCACCGCAAAAATGGTGGGGTACGGCTGCACCACTCCCCCATACTTGCATTGGTACACCACCGTAGTAACTCGGCGGCGCCGGGGTTCCTCCCAATGGTGGAACATAATTTTGTTGTGCACCTCCTTCTTGGGTCGTGGAAAAACCTTCTCCTAATCCTTCTCTATTATTCTTTTTTTTCTCTTCGCCGGCACAAGAAATCCTTCCTCTAACCGATCTTCCCCTCAAGAAAAGTCTTAATCTTCAATCCGGAAGGGGCAAATTCACCTAGGCCACTTGGAAGCCTCCTCTCTCATCTTCACTCTTATATTTTCCTTTCTTCATATATTCCTGGGGAAGTCCCGGGTAGGAGATGATTTGGGTTCTTTGTAATACCCGATTTTAAAGAGATAGTCAACATGGAGAGGTAACACCCCGAACCAATATCTTCCGAACTCGATGTTGCAACAACACCACCGGTTGATCATAGGTGAGTGGGGTCTATTGGCCACTTGGCAATCAAACCCGAGTAAAGCCAATTCAACTCTGTGTTGGTTATCTTTGTCTCTCTTGTTCTCCCAAAAATCCACTTGCACAAAAGTGACACACTTGGATAATGGGTTCCGGATAGTATTTTTTTCGTTGATGGTCTCTTCCCGTGATCATACTCCAAAAACCTTCCCATGTGCCTTTATGCACATCCACTTGTTCCGGAGCTCCCTTTTGAAAATAGGAGACACTCGCCCATGGGTCTACGATACTAGAACATGCAATCGTTTCGAACATGAAAACCAATCTAATCTATCGGGGATTGTGTTGAATGGATCCAAGGAAGCATTGAGACCTTTACTCCCTTTGCGGCATGGTTGCTAGCCTTAAGCATTAAAGTATTTTCAACACAAGATGATAGATAGATAATCCAACAAAGTGTGATTACATCTCAAGATCGATTGCAACCCATGGATGAAAGGAGATTACCCCATCAAGGTGCTAGAAATAGCATCATTGATCAAGGTTACCCTTCCGACGGTGTCTTCCTTCTTCTCCACTTGTGGGCTCCCTCCAACGGAATGAGAGACTCAAGACTCCTTCATCAAGGGTATGCGCCATGGTCATGAAAATTTCCTAGGCGAATTCCTTGTGGGTGTTTGCCGACACTCCGTTAGAGAATTGCACCGTGTCCCGTGCGAAACCCAATATGTGGAGAGCTTGGTCGTCGATGTCGACGTTCGCTACAAGCGTCTAATTAAAGTGAGCGAGCTTCTTCTCCTCCTCCTCCGTCATGATGACATACCCCTCGGAATACCGCGGAGCGTATGGAGGTGGGGCGGATGATCGTGTCAAGTGGCGAGGTTGGACAGCGGCTCCTCCATATGTTATTGAAGTTTGGTGAGTTTTGTGTGGCCCTCATGCCACCAAGGAGAAAAGTGTGATTCCTCCTCGGTGGTGCCGTGTCCTCCTCCATACTCCGAGGAAACTCGGAAACCGAGTGCCTCCTCGAAGGGGTTGATGGCTTAGACGACGATGATCCCTTTTTCTTTGATGAAAAGGCTTGTAGTTTTCTTCCGTAATTGCAGCACTCTCCCTCACAAATATATATCCGGGGTTTTCACCCGGTAACAAGGTACACAAATATTATTTTGGAGTCTGGACTTTGAGTGGATTAAGGATGTGATTTGTTGCACGAAACAAACGCGGTGGATGGCTAAGTCTAAGGTGGTTCCGGCCTACAAACTAGAGCACACAAACAAAGAGTTGGATGAAAGACTTACCTCTCTCCTCCTCTTGGCTTGGTTCTTCTCTAGTGCATTCATGTTGCTTCGTGATCGCGTACACCTTCCAAACGTCCCCATCCACCCCCTTCGCTTGCATTATTGCTCCTTCCACTTGATGTTTTCGCTTTGACTCACTTCCATACTCCCTTGCCTCACATGCATCCATGATATTCCTACAAAACAAGTCCTTGGCTGCCCCCCATGCTTGTACTTTGCATGTGGTTTGATAAAAGATGTTGGAGGGGCATCCCGTGATGTATCATGGTGCATGTACGATTAATTCAAACTAGATTGCCTCCCTTTAAGTGTGTTTAAGGCTAAGCACTCCTCTAATTTAGAAATTTAAAAATATTTTTCAGAGCCATGCAAGAGCTCAAGCATAAATTTAGAGAAGTTTTTAAACCATTAAAAACAAATGTAAGTCGAAAATATTTTTCGACTACGTCGATATCGGTCTCACCCCAGTATAGTTTGCCTTCATTAGTTGAGAGCAAGCTTTTCCCGCTTGATCATGGGGGCATAGGTTTAGGTCCTAATTTTGATTAGATGAGAGAGATTTTGAATGAAATAAAATTAAGTGAGGCTTAGAAAAATTCTAATCTTAGAGAAACTAAGGATATGGATTTTTAAACCAACCAAAAATCAAGCTTCTAGGTTCACGCGAGTCCTACCACATGCTGAAATTTAAATAACATCTAGATACAAGTCGTGGCTCTACTCGTGTGTTTTTAGCATGAAAAACAAGTCAACCACAGCACCATAATGAGGGTGAAGGGTTGAGTTAGGTTCTGAAAATTTTTTTTGGTTTTGGTTTCTCGAAAAGAAGCAAACAATCACATAGGATGGTTCATGTAAAGGGTTTATGATCAAGCAAAATATTCAACCAAGAATTATGTCTCTAATATTGTTCAACCATTCTAAGTCTAAGGTTTTGCGTAGTAAAATTCAAAACTGAATTATTAAAAAGACTCGAAAAACCCGGAATCGGGTTGTCCTCCCGTAGCTTATTCTTGACTCGACGAAACGGGTTGCCTCCCGCCTAGCGCTTCGTTTATAGTCCATGGCTAGACTTCTTCACTTGATTACTCCGGATCAACGCTCTTTGCGGCGTTGCAATCTTGGGTACCCACTTTGGCCTAGTCATTTTTTTTTGGTCTTCACAGTCGGCTTTGTCCTTTGGTCTTGACGGATGCAACAACTTCCTTGTGGCTCGGCATCTCAAACTCGGTCCTTCTGGCCGTGATCTTCATGGTCTCTAGTGTGATCCTTCATCTCTCCCGAATGAGCTTGAGTAGCCTTCGCCGTCTTGGGACCTTGGAGTTGTCTCCGAAATTCTTCTTTGTTACCCATCGGACGCCCGGCAAGTTGTCCCACTTGCGTCTAGCATCTTCATCACGATGAACACTTCACGTATAGAGCTTCCGACCTCCGTCACCTTGCCATCTAAATTCTTCAATATTTTCTCCATAGCCTCGAACTTAGTGACGGCGTCCTTGTTGATCTTAGCTTGCTCATCCATCAAGTCCTTGAATTGTGCACAAAGAGGAACCAAAACTTGAATCGACGAACTTGCATTAAATCGGGGTTACCTTGGACATGGTCGTACTCCACACACTCCTTGCATGTGGATCTTGCTTTGGCGGCCTTTAGGTGTTGAGCTTCTTTCTCCATCTCCATCTTCTCCATCCTCCTCTTGAGTAAACCGATATGCCACTCAAGGAATCCGGCTCGTATGCATTCGGCTCTCGCAATCGTCATGCGGATAGTTGAGACCTTGATCTTGAACGGCCTCCCGCGTCTTGAAGGTTTATGATAGGTAGATCAACGATGTCCGGGGGTGCGTAGCACTCCGGTGGTTGAGGTTGATCTTCCTTTGGACTTGGAGGTGGTGATCCCTTGGAGATTTTGATGGTCCTTCGAGTTTGACTTTTGAATATAGGGTTTCCAACCCTTTAGCATGTGTTGCACGTCACCTTTGCCTCGTAAGGTTTTCCCGGATCAGCCACAAAAAGTTTGGGTTTCTTGGAGAGGTAGCCAACCATCTCCGGTTAGGGTTAGTAATAAAACAAAATTCTAAACATAAAAACTAGGGTTAATCAAAACTAGATTAGATTGATTTTTTTTTCTTTTTGAGGATGATCAAACATAAGAGATGCAAAAGAAAATCAAAAGAAAAACTGAAAGATAAGCGATACTAGATCGGATCTTGATTGCTTGTTCCCCGGCAACGCGCGCCGGAAAAAAGGGGCTTGTTGACGGTTAATAGTTGTATCAAAGTTCGTTTGTGACTTGCAAGCGGACAAGTCTCCCGTCGTAGTCAAGGGACCCTTCTTCCCTCGAATGGTGAACCCAAGGTATCGAATCCGTGGAACAATGTGCAACGCAAGGATTCAATCTAGTAAAGCAAGGTAAAGCTATCTAATGAAGACAAGTTGCATCTATCTACTAACTCATAAAGAAAACGAATCTAATCTAATCTACTAAAGAGGTAGCAAGAGAAAGCAAGAGATAACCAATCTAGAGAATCTAGATCATGCTTATATTGTAGCTCCAAACAAGATAGATGAAGATAGTAAAGCGAATCTCATTAAAAGCATCTTTAAATCGTGGCCTTCCCATCCGACTCCGAAAACGCCCGCCTTTCGAACCCCCCGTTCGTCACAACGTATCCCTATTCATGCGGTAGTCTAGGGCGAGTTCGATAGAACAAGTTGAAATCACTTGCCGGTCCGGTATGCACCTCTAGCCACCGCGGCTACAAGAGCACCCTATGTAATCTAGCTATAGACTAGATCGTAGAAGAAGCAAAACCAAGAAGAAATCAAAATCATCGAGAAGGCACTTGATCGCTAGAAATCGGATTCACTTACAAACTTCACCATGAATGATTACATGAACAAGATCACCACCGGGATCCTACCTCGATCTTGATCCTCGCTCCGACGTGGTCTTCCATGCAAGGTTCCCACGTCGGCCAGGGAAACCCTAGACAACTAGCACGACCCTCATCTCCGAGATGGTGTCCCTCAAGCTTCTCTCGCTCCTCGGCGGCGGATTACGACTTCGGTTCTCCGTGGCTCTCGGTCAGGGGGCTATTTATAGCCTGAGAAGCAATTAGGTCAAAGGGGAGGCCGATTGGGTCCCGAATTGGGCCGGGCCGGCCGCCTTGGGCCGGCCGGCCCGGGCCCACCCGGCCCATCCCGCGGCCCTCGCTTCGCCCGATGTTGCTTCCCACGTCTTCTAGATGTTCTCCCCTTTTGCATGTGGGCCCTTGACGTCGGTTTCTCTCCGAATTGGACTCAACTCCTTGTCTTGCAAGATTCAAGACTTTTCTCGGTTCAGTCCTCGGAGTTTATCATCTTCTCGGGCTTGGTCCTTGGGCTCTTGGAGTCATGTTCACTTCATTGCTTGACTTGTATCGGGCTTCAAGGTCTTGTCATGAGGTGCTTAATGAACTTATCCCGAAGTCTTGCTTTCAACGTTAAAACCCCGCGTAAACACTTAACTCCAAAACCGACATGCACAAGTGAACTTGTTATACCACGGGGGTTAGTACCAATGGATAAGATACATAAGTCATGCCAACACCGAAGGTAAACTCATGGCTAGGTTGACGGATTTTCACCGTCAACAATCACCAAGAGCCTCTTTCCTCTTCCAACCCCCACAAAGGAAGATTGGTGCTCACTAAGAATTCTCCACCAAGGAGAGGGCAATACAAACGATCCCGGTGCACCACACAAAGAGGGCACTCGCGGGCGACGCCTAACCGTCTAGAAGCAAGCTTCAAGAGTAACAAATACAAACCAAAAAGCCCGAGATGCTTCAAGTGCTCTTGAGAAGGAGAAGAACGATGGGGCTCTCAAAGCTTGTGCACACTTCACTAGAAATCACCTCTCTACTTGAAAGTGCATCTAGGCCCCTAAGTGGATTTTGGTGAATTGAATGACAAGGCGATTAAAGGACTAATGCTTTTGTCTAAGATCGTGAGCAGTGTTTTCATTATATATTCATGAGCTACCTTTGAAGCATTTTAAATATGGATGTATTTTATGGCTCGCATCTACAAAGATAAGCATATGGTGCAAGACTTCATGAGTTTATTGAAAGAGAACAAGATGATGAGTATACTCTTTATGGGTCTAAAAATGGAAGCTTGCATATCCGTTGTCAATCAAGATCAAGCATTTGAAGCGGGATTTTCAAATGAAGGTTAATTGCGTGTGAAGCAAAGTGGAACTCAAAGTGGATTGGATAAGTGATGAAGAGATCAACCGAGATGTCTAGGGTGAGGGACTAAGCAATCTTTGGGGCCGTAGCTAAGCCGCCATAAGTGTTTTTCTAGGGTGAAGGTCTAGCATCCGTGGGGTCTTCAAGTATCATATTCAAACCTTAACCGAGAGAAGCTTTGCAAGTCACCAACTCGTTAAGATTGGCAACATGGAGTGGCCATGGATCCAAGTGTGCATTCTTATGCTATATGGAAAGATCCTAAGTCACTAGCTCAAGTATGGACGTGCTCAAGTCAAAGGCTATGTTTGAAAGCCCTCAAGTGGTTATCGATCAAGTATGGCAAGAATTGAAGTTGTTCAAGCTCAAGAGGTCATCAAAGCTCTTTTACTCTTTTCTTGAGTATAGGTATGCCGTACTATCAAGAGGGATGCATCTTAGCAAGTTGACCACGTCAAAGTGCTCTTTAGTTGACCTAAGTGAGATCTAGCCCTTGAGTCTGCTAACTAACCCTCCTAACCTAACCCGGGTCATTTCATCTTGGTGGTGAAGTGCTAGTTTCTTTGAAAGAGGTTTTGGGGGCAACTCGGGCTCGACCGGTCCGACGGTCGAGGCACCGGCCCGACCGGTGCCGCTAGCCCAACGGCTAGTTTTTCATACACCGGTCCGACGGTGTAGGGCACCGGTCCGACCGGTGCCACCCGGGACTAACGGCTAGTTTTCTCCCTTGAGGGGTATAAATACCCCAAGCCCTCTTCTAGTGAGGGTTGCTGCTTCTAGTGTTGTTGCTGAGATCCCAAGCCATTTCTAACTAGCTCTAAGCCTTAGTGGCTCTCCCCAACCATCTCTTTGTGAGATTTGTGGATTCAAGCCATCATCTTTGTGTTGGGTTGAGAAAGTGAGCCTAGGAGTGACTTTGTGAGCTAACAAGAGCAGGTTCCATAGCTTGAGCACTTTGGTTTCGAGTCTACAAACTTTGGTGCATTTGTTACTCTTGGAGGTTTGCCTCCTAGACGGCTAGGTGTCGCCGGCTAGCTCCCAAGGTTGTGGTGAGCAACGGGAAGTTTGTAAGGGCCGCGATCTTGCCTCTTCGTGAAAAGATCACCTTAGTGGAAAGGAGGAAAGTGGTTGAAAGAGACCCGCTTGTTGTGGGAATCGTCCCTTACAAGCTCCTCAACGGAGACGTAGCCATTCCTCGCTGGGTGGTGAACTTCGGGAAACAAATCCTTGCTTCTTCGTGTGGTTCTACTCTCTAAGTTGTTTTTCTAGCATATTTCATTTGCTTCCGCTTCGATCTACTTGGGTGTGTTACTTGTGTGTGCGGGGCTCATTACTCGCTTGTGATCATCTACAAAAGCCACACCCCGAGTTTGGTTCGTGCTAGAAGCCAAGAGGTGCTTGAAGTTGTTTTTGCGTGTTCTCTCGTGCTACACCGGTCCGACCGGGAGGCGCACCGCGTCCGACCGTGTCATCCGTGAAGACCGGTGCTTGACCGGTCCGACCGGTCACCGCCACCGGTCCGACCGGTGGAGCACCGTCGCCTCAAGTGCTTTGGGGGAAAAGTTTAGTTTGGTCGTCACGCCTATTCACCCCCCCCCCCCCCCTAGGCGACATCAAGGTCCTTTCACTACTCAAACCCTAGCTCAAGGGAATCAAGGATTAGCTCTAGATGAGATGGGAGAGGTGCAGTGAATGCTCAAGGAAGTGTTTGTCTCGTAGTTGGTCAGCAATGAGTGAGGAGGGAGAAAGGGGTTTATATACTAAGGCTCAAAAACTATCCGTTACTGTGCTGAATCGTGCATCCCCGGTACTACCGACACGGTGTCGGTACTACCGAGGGGTGTTTCAGAACCCTAATAGTACTGGCTTATCGGTAGTACCGACGTTGGGTCGGTAGTACCGACCCCCTGGCTAAAACTCGCCAGTGAAGCCATATCCGTATACCGACCCTATGCCGGTACTACCGAGGGGAGGTCGCCGGTAGTACCGACATGGTGTCGGTACAACCGACCAGGACTGAGAGTTTGGGAAAAGAATAGCATTTGTGCACGTGCCAACTCTCAACTCTTCTCACTCACTTGGGTTACCTTCTAGAGCACTTTTAGCATCTCTTGGCTATCGATTTGCATCCCCCTTTGTAGTACGGTGTTTCCTATACTCAAATTCAAAATTAAAATAAAATTAAGCCTTGATTCGAGTTGAAAACAACGACTTGAAATTGGGGGCCTTCCTTTGATCAAACCATAAGAGTTTCATTCACTTAAGACCTGCACACATCTTGACCAAGCATTAAATACCACAAATTGTGCTTGTCACTAACACCAAAACAATTAGGGGCCAAGATGCACTTTCAGGCTCGAAGGCTCGATGAGCACATGGAGCTGCGCGAGATCCAGCGGCCCGTGGATGGGCCTAAGCTTGCCTGCCTCAGCGGCACACACAGGACGCGCTGCGACGACACCATGCCCAGATCCCCTCCAAATAAGCAGCGCTGCTAAAAACTCTTTCCGTGCAAGGTCTTTTGGCATTTTCTTCTTCACTTCGATTCGATTGATGCAAAGCTTCTATTTAATGTCTATCGCTGCAGCAAGCTAAGGGATTATGCGTGCATAGAGTACTAGAGAAGAATGGTGGCTGCCTGTGCTTGTTGGAATATCACGGTGAGGAGAAAGATCATTCTTTTCATGTGATTAATCTTGGTTTGCAAACGAAATTTGTGATGTGGATGCACTGGTTGCCGGTTTTCTTTTTCCTTCTTGCAGATCGAGTTGGCATGGCCTCTAAGCTCGGCTCAGTGCTGTGCTCTAGGCTGTTGTGCCCATGCACTTAATCTGTTTGGTGAAATGCCTTTGAAGATGAAGCAATTGCCGGCTCCTGCAAGTGCGTATGAGGCATGTGTTTTGGAATCATATATATTTTCTCTCATCATTGAAAATTTAGTCTAAGCATGAATAGGCTTTGGAGCCTGACCTAATTTGTTTTTCTTTTTCTCATGTCTAAATGGTTTCAATGAATCATCTCGCTCAAGATGATGTACAGAGGAGAGGAACAAGTTCTTGGTAGAGGTGCTCATGCTGACTGTGCTCAACGCCTCAACCATCCGTCATTGAAGTACATGTCGTTTGCAAGCCTAGAGAGCCATTTGTTAGGTAACTTGTTCTCATTGAAGTGTTTGTACTTCTTGTTTGGTCTAGCTGTTGTGTCAGTGTTTTTCTGGATTTAGAATGCTTTGCGTCCTGTACTTTTTAAATAAATAACTGAGTGGATGGCAAAATGAGAGTACATGGTAAAGGTCAGAGGAGCTTTTTGTTGAGTTGTTTTTACACAGTCAAGGAGAGGAGAAATGTGGCAAATAATAAAAATGCAGATTGGGATTAACATCCTGGTCGCCAAATAAAAATGCAGATTGGAAACATTTTTTTATAGAAAAAGATGCAATGAACAATACATCATCTATGTTTCTGCCCTACCGTTTGACTATGCAATCTGCTTGTATGTCGCCAATACATTTTCCCTTTTTTCCTGAGGCAAGTTCTAAATTTCTGGAAGTTGTTCTACCATTAGTCGATAAATATATGAACATCCTCATGTGGCCAGTCTCATGACCCTAGCATGTTTGTTGATAGTACAATCTAACCATAGTCTGAAGGAGAGAAATGTCGTTTGTGTGTTATACACTATTATTATAAAGGAATGTCTGCAAGATCGTTTATACACTACAAAATCAAACATTTTGTTTTGATGGAGCCTCATGCCGTACATGTGTTATCACTATAGAGCAATAATAGTGATTGTGCTTAAAGTAAATTGCTAATGTGATTGTGACAATCCAGCAATGGTTTCTCAGTTTTTGTACACCTTTCTCAGTTTCTTCTGCTTTGGATCTGATGTGCCTTGATCTGATCTATGGTTTTTTATGTCTTGTACAGGTGCATAGCTAGCCATGGCATTGCTGACCTAGCCCAAAGAGCAAACATGGATACAAGGAGGCGAGTACTGGTTTGCGCTTGTAGCACCCTCCTATACTCAGTCTCATGCAGTTGATTGATTCACTGAAGTTCTTTCTTTTTTCTTGTGACTGCAGCGAGGAAGTTGCCCTTTTATGCTAAAACCCAAAGTTAATGCTTTTCGATGGTTTAATTTTTAGGGCATTTAGCTAGATTTGGGTGGTAGATGTCTTCTGGGGAGAAGGAAAAAAGAAATGTGATTGAGATGGATGACTGATGTGAACGATTGTTAGCTGACTATGACTCTTCTGTTACTGTTGTTTGATGCATTTAAAATGGAAAATGCAAACCTCTGTTGGTATGTGGGAAAATTTCCCATTGCTATTTGTTGGTTGGCTGTGTTTAACTAACTGTAAATTTCTTTAAATGTTAGTTGGTGGGTGCAGGTTAAGGCAGAAAATCTAATATGGCTTTGCTTGAGAGTTGAGACGATTCCAGGAAGCCTCCGAATGAAACCGATGCAGATATGATAGCTTTAATTATATGCGTTTGGATGTTCAATGTGCCTGAAGAAACAAGATGATCCATGTTTTAATCAATGTTGTTACATTTTATCTCAGGGTCTTTGTAGAATTTCTAGGAGCAAGATCAGATATCTTGGAGTGGTTCTAGGTTAAAGATCTCAGGGTCTTTGTAGAATTTCTAGGAGCAATGATCAGATATCTTGGAGTGGTTCTAGGTTAAAGAAAATTTAGAGTTTGTGGCTTGCTTTGCTTGGTCAATATGCTCCCAGAGTTTGAGTATATGCATACTATTTTGTATTTGTTAGCCTCAAACTAATGTGCTAGAATGTGGGGTTGCATTTTGATTTGTTGGTTATCTTAATGAGTATATGATTATGTGAGTTTGAGATGCCCACCACAATGCTACTGCTAACAGACTATGATTTTTTTATTAGTTGTTCTTTGTTGAAATATTGGTAGGGCGCGCATTGCGCGCCCATCCGTTCTAGTCCTATGAAATACAAGGTGGATGCAAAATAATATGAATAAGTTTGCAAAATATCAGTTACATTTATAAAAATCAACATTATAGACTTCAATTTCTACAACATATTGCAAACGCTACATAAAATTATGTACTTTTTTATTTGATACTCTATAGAATCCCGATACTATGAATAACTTTGAGGTAAAAACTTTCCAACTGTACAATTTGTTGACAAGAAGCATCCAAAAGTTGTCTTTATCTCTGATCCGCCAGTGCAAAATGACGACCTTCTCTTGAAAAACTTGCGCATGTTCTTTAACAATGCAAAATTTACCTTTTTTAGTAAGTCAGCAGGGAGACTCAACGTAATTTTGATCATAGCAAGGAAATAATAACTACATATATACACGATCAGATGGTACGATCAAGTTCTATAAGACTATAACTTCTGTGTTATTTGTATTTAACTATTGATCCAATGTGAATTCTATTTCCTGCTTTGAAATTTGAGCTACCCGCAGCCCAATTGTGTCTAGCAGAGCTTGGTGCATTTCTGACCATGATAATACGTCATGTCTGCCCCTGAAAATGCAGTGCTAAATCTCTTGTTCCCTCGTGATTCCCTTATTCAATCCGTTACAAACAACACGTTCTGTATGACTGTATCACAGTTTACATGAATCAGAGAGAGAGATTGGACTGTTGGAGCTGCCTTTTCAGTGCCCCTAAACATCATTATTCAGAAAGAGTTTGGAGGTAACAGCAGATGAAACAGCTCCAATTTGATGCTCAATTCAGGAGGCCAAATGCTTTGTAGGATTCAACGCTGTCACGGAGGGTTTCCTCTATAGGCCTGAAGGTCCATCCTAGCTTCTGAAGTTTCTCTGAATTGTTCTCCTTGTTCTCTTCCACTTCCATAAAACTACAAACCATCAAAATATGGAAATAATAAGTTCCAACCAAGTCAAGTGAGAATAAAACTTGAAGGATAAGCAATATAAACAGGAATCCAGTGACATTCTGAGTTAAAATCCAAGGCTCCTAAATTGCTTGCATGCATCAAGTATTAAATCAGTATGAACGTCATTTTCCTATCATGTATCCATGTCTAACGCCGCGGTTACAGAATGAAGTAAAAGTGGTTTCAAAAGGGGGTGATGGTCTATAATAACAATGAACTATTATTGTTCAACAAGGCTGCACGTTATCATCCTTCTCTTGTAGGTTATGTCGTCCATATGTGTTATAGATGTGCAGATAAAAACCAGCTATTGAAGGGAGGGGCACAATTTTATGCTTACAGCCAGGACACAACAAAATTATTTCAAATGAGGCGACTTACTTTTTGGGATAAGGGTAAGTTGGATATAAGTTCTTCAACATGTTTATCATGTCAGAAACTTTTATTGTATATGAACTGCAGATGTATCGTCCAGATGCCTCTGGTTTTTCGTATGCCAGAAGAAGAGCGTCAGCAACATCACGAGCATCAACAATTTTTCTGAGTTTATTTTCAACGGTGTCACGATCTCCTGCAGAAGAAATGTATTTTTAAAAGTAAAGTAAGCATCTAAATTATGTTGCTAAATTGAACTGGTTGATCTTAACTTCTTAAGTAGATAAAGTATACTTTCCAGCTATTAATTAATTATGAATAATCAGAAACAAAAGATAGAGAAATACTGCTGAGTAAATTACCATTTTAATTACATAAGTGGATCTAAACCAGTGGAAAACTAATATGACATGATAATCCCACCTTTTAAATAATTAAGGAGGACTTTACTGCTCGCGTTTACTGTAGACTGTATCAAGGGTCCAAGTACCAATGATGGGCAAATAGTTACAACATCTAGCCCTGTTTTTTCTGCATAAGCAAAGGCCTCACGTTCTGCCAGAGTTTTGGAAAGGTCATACCAATCCTGCAGGTAATAAAAAAAACTTTTTAGGCGGTGCAGGAAATTTTCATTGAAGAAATGCAAGACAAGCAATAGTTCCCATGGTTAGTACAGGGACATTACCCCCTGCAGGTTGAGTTTTTAGTGCGGGGACATTATAATTGTATGATGCAAACCAACTGTTGATTATAGTTTCCTTTATGGAAGACAAATGATAAAAATAAGAATACAATTCAGAAATAGTAAATTTCAGCCTCCAGTTTTGAAAAAAAAAAGAGAAGAAAAAAGAGGAACTCAGAGAGGTTTAAACTGTCATGTAAGAAGTCAACTATGGGTGACAAGACAATTCTTGTTATTATCTAGATATACATACATAATAGCAGGAGCAAACATTGCTTTATGAAGTAACAACTATATCACCTCATTCTTCCTGCAGTAGTCCTCATCTGACCAGCTGTCTTCATCAAAGGCCTTGCCCTTAGGCCAGTTAGGATTATTGGACACAGCTGAAATAGAAGACACTACCACAACTCGCCCAACTTTCGCCTCATAGCAAGCCTTTAACACATTGGCAGTGCCTGTGACAGCAGGACCTATGACCTCCACCTGCAAATAAGATTTATTACACAAAATGCACAATGTATGTAACATGTCCTGTGAGCATAGGACCAGCTAAGCTAAAATGATGCCCTGCAGTTATAAGTTTATAGAGAAACACCGACCCCAAAAGCAAGGAAGAAAGAAATAATGGTCAAAATATTGCACATCTCACATTTGTTTGTAGATATTCAATGAATTAGCATTTTCCCTATAAACTAGAATTAATTCTAAGAAATTTCGAAACTTTACCTGGTTTATCGAACTAGATCTTTAAGAAAATCATGCATGTCAAATTTATATTTCACAGATAGCTTGGAACCTTGGCTGCAATGGCATTGGTTGCAATATAGAAAATAGTCACACTGAACCGTATATAACCGCCTCATTTGACCTCAAAACTCTGAAAATAAAATATATAATAGATCTTCGTGACAAATTCACCTCAGGGTTGGAGGACCGGCTAGAGGGAACAGGGCTAGCTACATGGAAGACACCCACACAGCCGGAAACTGCTGATGCAACGCTGTTGTAGTCCAACAAATCAGCTTTGAGAAGTTGCAACCTTTTCTCAGCACCTTCCAGCGCCTTGAGATGAGCATTCTTGCTAGCACCTAGCACACAGCGAAACTATATCTTCACACATGCAAAAATAATTTCTTGGTTCATGATGGCAAAACAAAAATCTTGGTCTATCATAATCATAAGAAAAAAAGGAAGGAAAACTTTGTCAGGTCCTTTGTTTTAGCCTGCTGTCAGTGAGTGTTCTTTTCCTTTAAGAGCTTTCTGAACTAACACTAGAATCTTCAAATTCCTAAGTAAGTACTACTGTATAATCTTACACCAATTCTAATCAGTCCCCTTCACCCTGAGGACAATAAATATTCTATCCCAAGTTCTCAACGAGGTAATACCATTTTTGCATTAAAAATTTTGAATCTTAAAGGCTTCTTTCTACTCCCGAAAAAGATGCGATTTCACATTCCCAACGTGTCCCACTCCGCATCTCCTCGGTTCAAAAATCGGACTCAACAATTTACGCGCATCTACCAGGGTCGCCGGCCAACGGGGGCGGATGGAGGGGAAGTGGCTTACCAGGGTCGCGGACGGTGCCGCGGACAGCGTAGTGGCCCCGGGAGAGGAGGAGCTTCACGAGCCACGACGCGACGAAGCCGCCCGCACCGGTCACGCACACGCTCTTCGCCGCCGCCTCCATTCCTTCCGGGTCTGGTTGCTCTCAATCGGAACTTGAGACAGGGGAGAGAAAGCAAAAGCAACTTCAGAACTCCGCGCTGCCGGCTGCCCGCCGAAGAAGTGAACTTCCGCCGAGTCCAGAGAGGTCTAGGAGGTGGAGTCTTTGTTTTCGTAACTCTCTGTTTTTCAGCTGTTTGTCATTGTCAGCCACCCTTCTTCTCTTGCTGGCAGGGTTTCAAAAACTGCTACAGTAGCAGTTTTCAAAACCGACAAAACTGGTCCGGTTTACTGATGTTTTCGAGCGGTTTACCGAAATGGTCGGTTTAGTAGGGTCGGTTTTATCGAAAAACCGGTCGGTAAGGCCGATTACCGCGGTAACCAGACCGGTTACCAACGGTAAGGTAAACCCCGCTTGCAGAGTGGTTCTATACCCACTTCTAGTTTATACTAGATTATTATAAATAAACGAGTTTTGCATTAAGAAATCATCAATCATAATTTGGTGCCTATGCTTATAGAAAGCATAACGCGTCCCAAACCATATAAAGTCATCAACAGTAACACCACGCTTAGTCGGCTACGAACTTGATCAGGAACATCCAAATATGAAACAGGCTGAAAAATGCAATGCTGAACCTCTTGTTCCCTCGTGATTCCCTTAATTCAATCCATTACTATACCAACGCGTCCTGTTTCACGGCTTACAAGAATCAGAGATGGATTATTCGCCCGAAAAGAAAAAGAATCAGAGAGGAAATGGGCTGTTGGAGCTGCTTTTCCATTATTTATATTATTTAGCAGAAGTTCGAACTTAACAGCAGATGAACCAATCCCACTGGGGATGCTCAATGAGTCAATTCAGAGCCAGTTTGCTCAGTTCAGAAAGCCAAATGCTCTGTAGGATTCGACGCTGTCACGGAGGGTTTCCTCTACAGGCCTGAAGGTCCATCCTAGCTTCTGAAGTTTCTCGAAACTGTATACCGAGCTCCCTTCCACTTCCTCAAAGCTACAAAACATTGAAAACAGAAAAAATGAGTTCCAACCGTGTAAAACTGAAAGGAAGAACAAGACAATATGAACAGGAATTCGGTGGTTTGCTAAAGCCTTTAGAATGAAACTCCAAGCTCGCTAAATGATGTGTCATGAGCATCGTACTCCTATTGTGTATAATGGTGCAGTTACACAGCGAAATGAAGGAACTATCATAACATGATTTTTTTTATTTAACAGGTCAGCTGCATGTTATCATCACTCTTGTTAGGTTATGCCTTCCATATGTATTATAGATGTGCAGATAAAAATTCAGCTACTGAAGTTGAGAGGGATGGAACTATTTGCTTACATGTAGGAAATAACAGATCATTTCAGAAGGAGGTGACTTACTTTTTGGGATAAGGGTAAGCTGGATATAAATTCTTCAATATCTTTATCATATCAGAAACTTTTATCGGAGGTGAATTGCAGATGTATCGCCCAGATGCCTCTGGTTTTTCGTATGCCATAAGAAGAGCATCAGCAACATCACGAACATCCACAATATTTCTGAGTCTATTTTCAACAGTCTCATGATCTCCTGCAGAAGAAATGTATTTACTTCCAAAAGAAAGCACTAAATGGCAATAAGTTGGTAAACTGAAATATTAATACTAAGTAGATAAAGTAATTTTGTATCAATGGTAATTGATCATTATTGCTTTATGAATGAATAACTAGAAACAAGTGACAGATAAACACTGTCGGTATAGTATCATTTAAATAATTTAATTATATAACTGAATGCAACACAATAGAAAACAAAGATATCATATTATTATACTACCTTTAAAATAATTAAGGAGGATTTTACTGCTCGAATTTACTGTGGGCTGCATCAATGGTCCAAATACCAATGCCGGGCAGATAGTTACAACATCCAGCCCTGTTTTTGCTGCAAAAGCAAAAGCCTCACGTTCTGCTTGAGTTTTGGAAAGGAAATACCAGTCCTGCAGGATAATGAAAGACACTTAGGCAAGCAAGACCGGGAGTTTATGATCAGCAAACACAAGACCAGCCTTAGTTTCTTTGGGTTAGTACGAGGATATATGTGATACATCAAGCTAGAGTAACTGTCAATGACTGCCTCCATTCTATATGTAAATTTCAGCATGTGAAAATAGCAAATGAGGGCAATGAGAGAAGGAAGAACAGAATGCATTAAATGTGAATTTCAGCATGTGAAAATAGCAAATAAGGGGTTCCATATTATATGGTGGTTAACATTAATTTGAGAATGCACACTGGATATAGAGCTCTACTAATCACTTCAGCCTCCAATTTGGCTAGAAAGGATCTTGGAGAAGTTAAAACTGTCAAGGTGTCAACTGTGATAGGACATGATGATTCTTTACTTTCTATGCTATGTCGATATTTCCACAAGGAAATTAGCACATGAAAAGGCGTTGCTTTACTAACAACTGTATCACCTCATTCTTCCTGCAGTACTCCTCATCTGACCAGGAGTTTTCATCGAAGGGCTTGCCCTTAGGCCAGTTAGGATTACTGAGCACAGCTGCAACTGATGACACCACAACAACTCGCCTTACTTTTGCCTCATAGCAAGCCCTTAACACATTGGTAGTGCCTGTTACAGCAGGACCTATGACCTCCACCTGTAAATCAGTTTTATTACACAAAGTGCACAAAAGGGGGGAAATCATGCTACATGTTCATTTCCATAAATTAACCAAAACTTACATGTATCTACAAAATAGCACTGAACAACGAAAATAAATGCAATATAGGTTCCATGAGCAATAGAACCAGATAGCTAAGCTAAAATGAACCTGCAGAGCAGAAGTGATAAATCATTGCACTTCTTGGCATGGGAAAAGGTCAGACGATCATTGTATTTTGGTGGTTTAGGAATTGTCAATTTGGAGGTTATGGCTTGGGCTTTGCAAGTCAGATGGCAGTGGCATAAGAAAACCTGAACTAATCGACCTTGGACTGATCTCGAATTCCCCTCTCATCCTAATTCCCTTGCTTTGTTTTCCATTGCTGTCAGCACGGAATTAGGAAATGGAAATAACACGCTTTTTTCGTCTGATAGATGGCTGCATGGGTGTTCACTTGAGAATCTTGCTCCCGAGGTTTTTGACTTTTTGCTCGCGTGCCTCCTAGAATCTGTAAAAGACAAGTAGTGGCTGAGGCTTTTGACAATAATAAATGGGTTTCTACAATTCGTTGGGGACTGTCTTGGGTTGGAATCAGAGTTTTTTGCAGCTTTGGGACTGCGTCCAGGGCTTTCAGCTTAATGCACTTGAAGATCGTCACACTTGGAAATTTGAACCTGGGGGCTGTTACTCCTCTAATTCTACTTACCGGGCATACTTTCAGGGATAAGTAACCTTTGAGCTGTGGAGAAGACTATGGAAATCTTGGGCCACAAATAAATGCAAGGTGTTTCTTTGGTTGGCTATTCGTAATAGGTGCTGGACGGCAGATAGATTGGAAAAGAGAGGGCTCCCTCATCCTCAGCAATGCCCCCTATGTGATAAGGCTGATGAGACAGTGCAACATTTGTTAGTATCACGTGTGGTGGCAAGACAGGTTTGGTTCAAGCTTTTTGCACCTTTGAACCTGGGTGATTGCATCCCACGGCAACGAGAGTGCAGCTTTGCTTAGTGGTGGGGCAAGGTGTTGAAAAAAGTGAAAAATAATGAAAGAAGGGGGTGAATTCCCTTATAATTTTGGGGGCATGGACGATATGAAAGTATAGGAATGCTTGTGTGTTTGAGAGTCCATTATGCAGGATCTCAAATATGAACATAATCTTTGGAGTCTGGCTGGTGCTATCTAGTCTGCTAGGTCAAGTTTTGGTCATGTTTCCTTTGTTTCCTAGCTAGTTTTTTTAGGACCAATCTCTCATACTTTATCCCCGTATGAGAGAAGGAAGTTGTATGGGACCTTTTTCTCTCTCTAATGCAATGAAGCGCAACTCTCCTATGTTTTCTGAATTCTGAAAAAAAAACCATTGCCCTAATGAAGTTTGTAGGAAAACATAGATAAAAATAGTCAAAACATTGTGCATTTCACACATATTTATGCCATTCGATGAATTACCCTTTGTCCTAAAAATTACTCCCTCCATCCTTTTATATATGACGTTGATTAGCTTAAAAATGAACTAACTAACGTCATATAAAACAGAACGGAGGTAGTAGATTAGTATTTTGAAGGAATTCTGAAAAAAAATCCCTGGTTTACCAAACTAGATCTTTAGGTAAATTAAACGTGTCAATTATCTTTCACAGAGAGCTTGGAGCCATGCCAGCAACAGCATAGGTTGCAGTCTAGAAATGACAGCACTGAACCATCTATAGCTGCCTTTATTGTACCTCGGAACTTTGTAAAATAAACTAGATGTTCTTGACAAATTCACCTCAGGGTTGGAGGACCGACCAGAGGGGACAGGGCTAGCTACATGGAAGACACCCTCACAACCGGCAACTGCTGAAGCAATGCTGTTGTAGTCCAACAAATCAGCTTTGAGAAGCTGCAACCTTTCCCTAGCACCTTCCAGCGCCTTGAGATGAGCATTCTTGCTAGCACCTAGAACATGCACAAGCTATATCTTAACATTTATATAATTTCTTGATTCATGGTAGAAAAGCAAATCTCGGTCTATCATAGCTAACCCCAAAAAAAGAGAGGAAAACGTGGTATGTTTTTGTTTGTCAGGCCCTGATTTTGCCATAGCTTTCAAAGCCTCAACAGTTCCTGTCTTCCTGCTACCAATTAATAGACATTGCACGCAGTTCCTTCTGTATATTCTTGGAGAGTCAGGAAAAAGGCAACATCTATTAGAACTAGCAAATCTAGAATCTTCCAATTCTTACGGACTACTGAAGTCATAATCTTCCACAAATTAATATGATTCCCCCTCACACTGACGACAATGTATTATCTCAAGTTCTCAACGAGGTAGTGCCACATAACTTTTTTTTTGGATAAGAAAAGAAAATCTGGATCTTATAAAAGGTAAAAAGTGGAGTTCTATGCGCGCGCAGCTACCCCGTGCACGCAGGAATCGCCCGCCCGCCCCCTGCAACCAAGAATCACCGGTGCGCGAGCGACAGACGTATGGAGGAGAGGTGGATCTGCGAGCCTTACCAGGGTCGCGCACGGTTCCTCGCACCGTGTAGTGGCCCCGGGAGAGGAGGAGCTTGACGAGCCACGACGCGATGAAGCCGCCCGCGCCGGTCACGCACACGCTCTTCCCCGTCGCCTCCATTGCTCTTGCTTTGGTTGCTCCCTGCTCCTGCGACTGTCCTGTGTGGAACGCAGGTAGTAATCCAGAGCCGACTGGGCCCTGTGTCAGCCGTCTGTCTCTCTTTTCTTTTTGCTTTGTGCGACAGTTTTTTATTTCAACGAGTTTTGCGTGGAAACTTCATTTTCTGTTTTTAAATTGTACATACAAGTGGAGGCCTCTGAAATTTTCGTGAGGCCACTGGGTAAAGGTAGACTCTCCCTTTCCTCAAAGTTTGGAAGAATTACAAAAAAATACACTTGTATATATCATTTAGATTTTGTGATTTAATTGCAAATCATTTTGTTGCAAATGTCACGCACATTTGATCGTTTCACATTATTATTGTCAATTTGGACCCATCAATGCTTCTATCGAGAAGTATATTCGCAACGCTATGTGAGGATTTCGATAAAAATATCGGCTATGAGAACCTAAACGTTGTCTCATCGAGTTTTTCTATTTGAAAAAACAAACAAAATTTTTATAGCATGAAGCATACTCCCTCCATACTATAAAAATACAATATATTTTTGTTTATGTAAGTCAATTATTAGTCTCAATTTCAACATTTTTTATAGAGTGGTACTACCATCTAACATGTTGAAATTGCAAAAATATATTTCCTACTAAATCTAATTATGCTTATTGCCATCATAAATGTTACATTTCCTATAAAAATGGGTAAACTTACAACTGTTTGACTTAAACCAAAATACTTTTAGTTTAGGGTAGTGAGAGTAAGTGTAACTAAGCAATTAAAGCAGTTTGGCCTTCGAATCCCAACACTAAAACGTCTCTCGAAACGTCTCCCCCTTCCTCCCTCTGTTCCTCCCTCATCGGGGCCCTCCCTTCCTCCCCGCCATCGTTCTCGCCGGCGGTGAGCAGGGTAGACAGCCCCAATCAGTAGATCTATTAGCTATTTAGGTTTTAGTAGCTTAGTTGCCTTCATGGCCTTGTCCCTTAGTGGTATCTCCTACTTTAGAAGCGCCGCCGCCGCCGTCGCATCGTCGCCGCTTGCGGCTACCTCGTCGCCGGTGGCTCAGCTATCCAGGTATGGCTAAATAAAGTAGCATCCCCACCTCACCCCGCGGATCTTTCCTCGCCTCGTCTCGCCTGCATCCCCCTAAGATCCGCTCGCCTCCACTCCTCCGCTTCCCCACACAGCTCCCCATCTGCGCCGCCTCCTTGCAGCTTCAAATCTTGCAGATCCAGTTCATCAAAGCACATCTTCTTCTGGCGCTGTCACGACATCCTCGTCTCCACCACAGATTCGACTTCGAGCTCCACCCTACATCGCCGGCGACGACTCAACTACAAATCCTTCGGTCGTTTCTTGTGGCCTTCATCTTCGGTTCCGTCGATCCATCCTCAACTGACGCAAGGCGCGGTCTCTCCATCCGGGTGTATGCGCCACCAGCGCCCATACGGCCCATCGTCGACGAGCTTGTCCCCGTCGCCGCCTCTGTTGTTGTGCTTATCCGGTTGATGGACTTTTGTGTAATTCGGCCTTCTTTGAAGGGCCTCTCTGTATGTTGACTGCTTAATATATAAAGTGGTATTTGTCAAAAAAAAAGCAGTTTGGCCTTTCATAAGCTTAAACATGTGTGGGGTATGATGGCTCTTGCAGGTGCATATTTACAGCAAAAATATTGTGTACGTCATTGTAACGCCCGCGTTTTTAGCTCCTAATAAATCACCAAATAAATCACGCATGTTTTCAAAACCGTCCCAAATTCGAGCTCATTTGCCCCCTTTCGGAACCCCGGTCACCGTCTCCCTCTCTCACCCTCGGCGCGCGTGCCGCGAATCCCGCCGCACAACCCGCACTCGGGCGCGCACCCACGCGTGCCACCCCGGCCGGCAGCGGTCGGCCACCGTGCCGGAATCCCGCGCACGCCGCGGTCCCGCCGGCCGGTCCGCCTCGCCATCACCGCCGTCCCGAATTGACGCCGGTATCCGAGAAACCCAGAAAAATCCGCAAAACCCCTTCTCCTAATTTTTCTAGAAATTCTCCTAATTTTCTAAATCCCTTTTCTATTTCTCTTCCCTGATTTTTCCTTTTTTTCTATTTCCTTTTTCTTTTCTTTGTTTTCTTTTCCCTTTTCTCTTTTTTCTTTTCCCTTCTCTTTTTTTCCCACCGTCTTCCTCCTCGGGCCGAGGCCCCGCGCGGCCTCCCCCTTCCCCACGCGCGACCCGGGGAGGGCCGCGACCTCCCCCCCCACGCGCGACCTCACCTACGCCCCCCGCAAACGGCGCCGCCCTCTTGTGACAACCCGCCCGGAAAATACCGTACTATCGCCTAAGACCGATCCACTTTGGTCGTTAAGCAATAGTAAAGTATCATCCTCGTCGTTGGTTGCCGGTTAACGCCCGGTAAATCACTTGGACATCGAACGAGAGGATCGACACATGCATTAAAACTCACGCGAAGGCGAGTCCGAGTACAACATGAATTAAACATTTTATTACAAACCATTGTTCATGGCATGGAGTAAAGGTTCGAGTTCGAAAATACAGCGGAAATGAAAGAACTAGCACAACGGAAAACATCACGGGAGGCCATCCGTGATGTCATCACTTGTCTTCACCCATCCGGTCAATCACACCCGCAACAACAATTTTTAAAGCAAGGCCGAGTATACTAATACTCAAGCAAGACTTAACCGTCGGGTGATAACTATATCACGAAACTCTAGACATGAGAGGCTTTTCGCCGGTGGAGTTTCTTTTGCCGAATGTACTACTAAGAGTAGATCCTTATTTTCAATCTTTTAGCACAAGTTCTAGTTGGTTACCATTTCTAAATGTGCCATCTCATTCAATCAAGAATTGGGCAAGCAATTAATTCATAAAACAATATTCCTCGAGTTCCATCATTATGGGATATCATGGCCGATTGATTAAGCGATGGGATAACGGTGAGAGGCCGACAATCGATTGATTTAAACCTTGCAAGGTAGACCCAAACACACGGTAGGTTGTCCCCGCGAGGACAACCGTCCCCGTGCCGTCCCCAAAAATCTTCGGGTTGGGATCGAATCTTACGGTCCCTCGGTGCGAGCTATCCGCATACCCCGCGAGATACCCGAGTCACCATACACCACCCTTCCCGGTAGCTAGCCGGTAAGGAGATTTCTCAAGAGTAGTAATGGTAGGATCCCGTGCCGCCTCATTGAGGTACTAGGCTTACCGGCCCCATAACCGGCTAATGTTTAGTACGTTCAAAAGCTTAGCCCACATGACCACCGGACCGGAGCCCAATCCCATGCTCTTACCACATGAGCGATCCATTTAAGGATATCTTATGATTACTATCTAGGAACCTATTCTCGCGAGTGACGAACATCACTCGACTTCTATCGGTCCTATAGCATAGCAACTATCGACCTAGCATACTAGTGATAGAGCATAGGTACCTAGGGATCATGCATCTAGGGTTTCAAATCAACTCCCGAAACGTAAATGCGTAAAAATAGCAAACATAATTGCATAATTTTAAAAGACGGGGTTAATGATCCGGGCTTGCCTTGGCCGGCAAGGTTGGCCTTGGGCCTTTCCGGACTTGGGTCCGGGTCTTGAGCTACGTTCACGCTTGGCGCCTCGTGTCGGCACCTTCGTCTCCTCCTTCCGCACGAGCGTACGTCTACCGGCGGAAAGATCTACACGAAGATGCAAATGCGGGATTTATTCAACGGTTTTACTTTAACCAATTACAAACTATATTGACAATCAAGGGGTGTATTTGTTGGGCACATCCACCTAGATAAGAATACATTCAACATACTCTTCCATAAAGGAACAATATGCAACTCTTTATTAATTATTCTTTTTAATGGTGATTGTGTACATATATATGCAAACAATTTAATTTAAATTCACCAACGGTAGGGGTAGGTATATTTAACCTTTTTCACATGATTTGCAACCATCCTCAAGTTAACATGGGCGGTTTGGTGATTTCTCTTTTAGGAAGGTTATTGGTTGTACATGGGTTATTCTTTTATTGCACAATTGAATAAGGGTTTTCTTTGTACTTGTCATTTCATGTGAAAGCTTTAATCCTTTTCCTTTCACAAGAAAGGATATAAATAATATTTTTATCCTTGAATTAATCCCTTATCAGCAATGAGAATTAATTTTCTTTTAATTAAATTAGATAATATTTTCAAAAAGGAAAAAGAATTATATAAGGGCTTTTCTTTATTTAATTTCTCTTTAATATTAAAAGGGCTTTTAAGCTTTTTATTAAGCAATTAAATTACCAAAAATTAAAGTAGAGTTTCTTAGGCCTAGTGGCACCTATACTGGTCCGTTGGACCCACATGTAAGTGTTGGATGCTAGGAATTTAAATACTGGAGAAAATAACAAAGGCTAGCTAGTGATACAAAAATAAATAAGCATCAAAATGATTCAAACTTTCTTGTGCATGCTCTCTGGTCCTAAACAAGCCTAAAGAACCAGCATGTTCACATGGAATCTCTACTGAACTTGGTTTATTAATTTACAAAGGAAAACATGCATAAATCAAGAATAATTATTTCTGTTAATCCAAAAATCATGATTAATTCACAAGATGTGCATTTTGGCATTACAAGACAGTGTGCACAAGTGGAGCTCAAGAACATGAACATATTTAACAATAAAAATCATTTATGCAGATCTGCCGAAATAGAAAAACATTTTTACAAAAAGATTTACATCATATCTTTGTGCAATGTTTGGCATAGGAGCTTATCATGACCTAACACACAACATATCCAAAAATTAGCTATAGAGGATTTATAGTTTTTGAGATATTGCAGATTTAGGGTTTTCACGTTTGTATTTTTCATGCAAAAACTAACAGGAATTAGCTCAGGACAGAATAACAAAAGTTGTATTATAATTCATCTCGAATCCAACAAAATTTGTTTTACATTTTCCTGATTTTCCTGTGATTTTCTACACAATTTACAATAATCAGCCAAAGGGTTTTACTATTGGAGTTACCCTTTTGCAGTTAGGCCCCTGAGAAGAATCACTGCTTTGCAATGTAGCCCTTGGGGCGGTCGGACGGCGCGGCTCGGGCCAAATTCCGGCCGGGCTTGCCGTGGCTCGGCCGAGGAAGGGCTAGGGGAGGGTATAGGGTGTGGCTAGGGTCGGTTTGGGGGGCTTGGACGGGGTGGAGGAGCCGGCCGGCGAGCGCGCGCGCGGCGGCCCGGGGAGGTGGTCGCGGCGGCGACCGTTCCCGTGAGACGGCAGCCTCGGTTTCGGGGGGAGTGGGACGGCGAGCTATGGTAGAGGCAAGGGAGGTTGGGGACACGCTTGTTTTGGCCGCAGCCCGGCCAAGAACCGCGACGGCGGGGGTCCGCGCGTCGGCGGCGGCGGGCTCGACCGCGCGACGGCGGCTCGCGCACCGCGGGAGGAGCAGGGGGGGGTGTGCTATAGGCGTGCGCCTCGACGTGGACCAGGGGAAAACGGGGAGAGACGGCGCGGGTAGGGCACGAGGACGGCCGGGCAGGGGACCGTACCGCGCCGGGGGGGGGGAGTACGGCGGCGCGACGCCCTAGGGCGCGGGCGGGGCGGGCGGCGCGGGCTCCGGGCGCCTCGGTGTGCGTGCCGCCTCGGGAAGGCGCCACGCCCGGGGAAGGCGCGCCTCGGGCGACGCACCGCCCCCGGGGGCGCGGGCCGGCGCGCGCGCGAGCTCGAGCGCCGGGCGCGGCGACGTCGCGGGGTGGCGTCGGCCGGCCGGAAAAAGTTTAGAGTGCGCCCGTTTGAACGTGTCAAACTCCAAAAAGTTGAATAAAAGTGCACCAAACAATGAATAGGAAAGTTGTAGATCTAACTACCCTCTACAACTTTCAAAAAGACCATATAGTGTTTTTCTCGACGGATTTTGCAGGAACGTCGTGCCAACTTTGAATGTCGGCTGTTCGGAAAACGAGGGGTACCGTCGATCGATCGAGTTTTTCACCAATTCCCACTCAAAATTTGAAATGCCAATCTACATGAAAGTTGTGTCCCACAACAAGATGGACAACTTTTATAAAGGTAGATTTTGAAGTGTTTAGGTGAATTTTGGAGAACGCGGCAAAAGTTCCGGACGACATTCGCCGACGTCAACGGTTAAGCGGGTTTTGACCGTGCCTTTGACCAAGGGTCCATTATGGGTGTGTGTAGGCTTGGTCAAGGGGTTCATTAGGGTTCATTGGCGAGGTTTTTGGGTGATGACCCAGGTTGACCTAAGTTTGATCGGTTTGACCCTACCGATCCGGTCATTAGCGTTAATGATGGCAATTAAAAACCTAGGGTGTCACAACCTACCCCCTTAAGAAGAATCTCTTACCGAGATTCGAAATTACAAGGGGAGGTGAGGAATGGTTCGGGGTTAAGGTTTTACCTAAGAAATTCGGTTGGCTTTGCTCCACTTGAGGGCTTGGCTTGTTGTTGTTAGCGGCATCCGGGGTTCCGCTTGTGTTCTTGGGGCTTCTGCCGTCCGGGGTTCGGGCACTCATTGGCAAAATGCCCGGGCTGTCTACAATTGTAGCACAAACGGGGAGGAAGATCCTTGGGTTTGGAGATCGGTTGCTGGGTTTCCTCGATAAGGCGGAGCCTCTTCCTCTCCTTTTTCTTTTCCCTCTTCGTGGTTCGCGAAGATGTTGCACTAGCGGGGAGTGGAGTGGTCTTGTTAGTGCTACGTCTTCGCTCGCCTTCACGTGGACAAGTCTCCGTACAGGTAATTTCCCACTCACTTACATCTATCTCGGTTAAGACTCGTTTACTGCCTTTATTTGCCCTCTCTTCTGCCCTAAGATCCATCGGTAGTCGAGAAGGTGGTAATATCGAGTCGGAGGCTTGGGGTTGATCTTGACTAACATACTCCTCCAACAGATTGAACAAACGGGCTTGTTCGACCATAGAAGCAGATAAAGACTGAGAGAGACTGTCTGCCAAATTATTCTGATATGGTTTCCCATAACGTCCTTGGATAACATCGTACACTATCTGGCTCAGCACGGAATTCTGCCCTTCTAACAGTTGAGTTGCGCCGACAATGGCGTTTATGTCCTTCTGGGTGGGTACTTCGGGTGAACAGGGCTTGGAAGGTTGATCCTTCTGTTGCAACGGCGGCATTTGCGGCAGTTGCTGAGCCATCCGTTGCTGTGTTTGCAGGAGTTGGCGCAACACCTCGGTATGTGCTGCTACGAAAGCTTCGGTCAACATCGTGGGTGGCGGTAGCGTAAGATCACCACTACCTGATGCATCAAAACCATAGGGGTTATTCCATGCCAGTCTGAACATCTGAAAATTTTAAGTTCCTAATTGGTACATGTTCAGACCCTCACTCAGAAACTTATAATTCGAACCTACTCTACGAGACTCGTTCACGGTAAGCAATGCAAACCGGACCTCCAAACAGTCACAATATCCAATTGGTAGAGCTTGGTCCACACCTCCCATGAACGGGGGAATGCAGATGGAACAAAAGGTACAAGGTGTTTTTCCTTACTACCTCATCGTCGTTTGTGAGGAAGCGGACGATGAATGTGCATATGCACAGCTAATAGCAGACATAACCCTCCAACGATACAGAGGTACATCCCTAACAATGTCCAGAGAAAACGACTCGAGCTCTTCCGAAGACGGAGTCATGGGTGGCGGCTTGGATTGATTTCCGCTTTCGGTCTACTCCGAGCTTCTTCTTGACGTCGGAAACGAAGACGGAGAACGGTTGCTCGGGAAGATTGAAGTAGGCGGGAGAGTTGCTCTAGTGGAAAGTAGCCAAGCTAGCTAGAAGAAGAACAAGAACAGTGATAATGCCGATCTCTGATGGAAATGGAGCTTTCGTATCGGCGGTTCCAGTAAAAGGTTCCATTTTATAACCGATGCGGGGCTGTAACGGTCAGTTGACCCAGTCGGGTATCTGGTGTATACAACACGGAGCTTGACAATGGTCAGCCCGTGAGGCTTCGGCGTCGTGAATGCGGTTGTGGAAATTGATGGTAGAGCGACGTCACGGCGTCGTACGGTCGTGACACTGATGACGATGGGGCTCAACGGTCTAGAGAATCGGCGTGGTGAGAAAAGATCAGTGTACCACGCTTTACGTTCGTGATAACAACAAGAGAAGCATAGCAACAAGCTTCGATCGATCCTGGGCGTACTTCCTTGTTCGATTCTGAGGATTTGAAGCACGGACCAAGAACGAATACACGATGGACGACTTCTTCACACTGACTATTCGAGAACCTTGACTGCTCAAAAGGATTTCTACGTCTAAGGCTTCCGCTTGGCTGGCAGAAAAGGAATTTGATGCTACAAGGTCGTCGGAATTGGCGGCATGATGCCAAGCCGATCGGACTTTCCAAAAGAGCATTATGAGGAAAAGGAAGACTAATAAAAGAGTTACCTAATCTTCTGTACGCAAGGTGACTTAAAGTGGGAACTTCAAGGAATAATCTTTCTCACACCTTTACTTATTTTGCGAATTTTGGGTTTTGACAACTCGTTGTTTTGGACGTGCAATACCTTTCAAGTTGATGCAATGCGTATGCTTTTGCAGTATGGTGCTTATGATGCACGTTAGAATGACTCGGTTACCCATATGATGAGTTAGTGATTGGAAGGGCAATCAATGGTAGGGAGAGGATCTGTGTGACGAGTTGCTATCTCACGACCAAGATACCTAGCGCGCTCCTAGTGGCAGTCGGGTGGCTGCAGCACACACGATACCCTAGGTTTCGTCGCGGCACCTTTGACTATGGGGTAACAACATCACCAAACAAGAGAGGTAGAGTCGGGGTACAGAGTTTCATGCGGATGCACATTAGTATATCCATGCTTCCCAAATGCATATGCTATGCCGTGCATGCTCAAAAGCAACATTTTAATTAAAAACACAAGGTTTTGAGCAAGACCGAAAAGAATAAATTCGGGACGGAGCAATCGATCGAATCTTTGATTGACACGAAAATTGTGGAGCACAGAACTTGATTGATCACAGCTAGCGTAAATAATGCCTTACGAACATTACTGCAGAAAGAGAGGTTTAATCAAGGCATTACATCGATGGGGGTTTTCAGAATTACCAAACAACATTGGGAATTACAATGCAGACCTAGCTGCAACGACAAGGTTCCTAGTTCGACCAATCGCAAACTAACCAAGAGCAGTGGTGGTACACCAGGGTCTTTTACAACACTGCGCTCTCACGACTTGGATTTTATTCTTGACGGACCAACTTCCAAGGGTGGGATCTTCCATGCTGAAGGACTACGGTGACTCGGGTCCAGACTCAATTCCGCATTCACCTTGGATATCCTCAACATCTTCTTCTTGCACCGGTCCAGGAATGACAGAGTTCGGGGGTGGAACGGCTAGAGCTTCCGGTTGATTTTCTAGTTGAAGCATATACTAATCGTTGTGTTGCAATAAGAAATTCTCGCTCATGTATGATCTCGGTCAACTCTTGTATCTTGGCCTTATCTTTGCGTCTTTCCTTCTTGAGAGTAGCGATCATTGCTCGGGCTTCCTTCAACGCTTAAGCCGAACACTCCACTTCCTTAACTTTGTATCTATAGATCTGATGTCTATAGAATACGCTTTCTCCCACCATTCGTTGGTAGGTGTCGTACATGGCTTCTGAAAAGCGGACTGAAGTGACAAGATCAGGACTATAGTGAGAGTTGCTCTGGACTGGAAGGATAGTTTCTCGTTCACCACCCGGTGCAATGTGTCGCTCGGGTACGGAATTACTTTAGCCGCAGTGGCTATCTCGGCGAGGGTGCTTTCCACGAAAGTTGTGAGTGCTTCAAGAGCGACCTTCGCACCGTGTCGGACAAGTTTCTTCCATGTGCCGTACATTCCCACTCATCCCAAGCAGGATTGGTCGGGCATGTTGAAATCTTCACCTTCACTTCACAACGAAGGAGTTGGCCTGTGGTCATGATCTCACGTGTCGAGTACTCTGGGTAAGTGGTGTACCCAAAGTCCTTTAGGGTGTCCCACAAAAGTGCAGGAAAACCACCCTCCTCAAGGTAGTCCACGAGAGTCCATGATTCCTCATCAGCCGACGTAGAGCCAGCGTTGTCCATCTGGACATAATGACAAAAGTGAGAATCAGGCGGGTGCGAGTGTACAAAAGTAACTCGATCCACGAATTGGGTAAGGGTTAAGGTGTGGGGTCCTTATGTGTACCAAAATACCATCGTATGCGGAGCTCTCACGAACGAGCATACCAATGATATAAGGTCCGACAATCGGACACCGAACATCCTACTCAACCGGAGTCCAACACTTCCCCAAATTTGTGTAGCAACTTAGCAAGGTTATGAAACTTAAGTTGGGTACGCAAGGTTGAGCTAGAGAACTAGGAAGGTGCTTAACCAAGCAAGGTTTCAAAAGGTTCTAGGAAGATAGCAAGACAAAGGTTGACTAACCGAGCATAACCTGCGGTATACCTAAGTTATGATCATGAACTTTGGTGAGCAGAAACTGGATTAGATTGAAGCGACCTAGGTTAGGATCACCTAGACGAAAGATTCTTCGACAAGAACAGCAATTTAAGCAACAATTCTATTAAATTTAAGCATGACAACACATCTACACCTAAAGAGGCTAAACAGAACAAAACACGCTATCACTATTTACCTCAGAGAGCACGTAAACAGACGTGAGTTTAGTTTAGGTTCCTTCTCGATTTTTTTTAAACATGATGCAAGACGTCCTATTCGTCCTCACAAGGCATCCAAGCCCAAGTTCGAAGTTAGCGCCGGTGGCATGGCACATACACGTATCTCCCTATAATATCTAGTCGAGATCTAGCCGAGGCTCACTTAGCGACATACGAAACGAGGTTAGTGTACCGCGGAAGATCACGAGAACACAACGAACCTTTCATGCCGGCACTCATGAAAGCGTCCACATACATTACCGTTCACTATAGAAACGACATCCATGCGTTAAGCCGCCGCATGGACGGCGTCCAACCTCGGACACCCTCCGTTCGAATGGAGTGTGTCCTTGCCTCGCATGAGCGACATGCGGAATGCTCACGTATGAAACACGTGGCAAGACACAACTCATAAACGGACGCGAAGATGGGATCCGTGGAATGGATCACTCCATCAACCCTCGCAATTCCCCGTGATGCGGAATAGCACACGTATAAAACACGTGGCTCCTAGTTTGGTTGCGCAAGAAAGTAAGTCCGACATAAAGTAATGTCTTTGGGAGTTAGCAAAATAAACCATAGATTAATAAGCCACACGAAAGAACCCAAAAATTTCCCTCTAGGGCCTCTCGGTCTAGTTTATCCTTAACGGACCAACGTGTTTTGCAAATCAAACAATCTTGGCAAATTTTATTCGAAAATCATGTGATTAGAGTGGTTAATTAAACTACGGTGCATGCGGTCGCTCGATACCAAATTTGTGACAACCCTCGCCCAGGAAAATACCGTACTATCGCCTAAGACCGATCCACTTTGGTCGTTAAGCAATAGTAAAGTATCATCCTGTCGTTGGTTGCGGGTTAACGCCGGTACATCACTTGGACATCGAACGGAGGATCGACACATGCATTAAAACTCACGCGAAGGCGAGTCTAGAGTACAACATGAATTAAACATTTTATTACAAACCATTGTTCATGGCATGGAGTAAAGGTTCGCAGTTCGAAAATACGGCGGAAATGAAAGAACTAGCGCAACGAAAAACATCACGGGAGGCCATCCGTGATGTCATCACTTGTCGTCACCCATCCGGTCAATCACACCCGCAACAACGAGTTTTTAAAGCAAGGCCGAGTATACTAATACTCGGCAAGACTTAACCGTCGGGTGATAACTATATCACGAAACTCTAGACATGAGAGGCTTTTGGCCGGTGGAGTTTCTTTTGCTTTGAATGACTACTAAGAGTAGATCCTTATTTTCAATCTTTTAGCACAAGTTCTAGTTGGTTACCATTTCTAAATGTGCCATCTCATTCAATCAAGAATTGGGCAAGCAATTAATTCATAGAACAATATTCCTCGAGTTCCATCATTATGGGATATCATGGCCGCTTGATTAAGCGATCTCGGATAACGGTGAGAGGCCGACAATCGATTGATTTAAACCTTGCAAGGTAGACCCAAACACACGGTAGGCTGTCCCCGCGAGGACAAGCGTTCCCGGGCCGTCCCCAAAAATCTTCGGGTTGGGATCGAATCTTACGGTCCCCGGTGCGGCCTATCCGCATACCCCGCGACATACCCGGAGTCACCATACACCACCCTTCCCGTAGCTAGCCGGTAAGGAGATTTCTCACGAGTAGTAACGGTAGGATCCCGTGCCGCCTCATTGAGGTACTAGGCTTACCGGCCCCATAACCGGCGAATGTTTAGTACGTTCAAAAGCTTAGCCCACATGACCACTGGACCGGAGCCCAATCCCATGCTCTTACCACATGAGCGATCCATTTAAGGATATCTTACGATTCCTATCTAAGAACCTATTCTCGCGAGTGACGAACATCACTCGACTTCTATCGGTCCTACAGCATAGCAGCTATCGACCTAGCATACTAGTGATAGAGCATAGGTACCTAGGGATCATGCATCTAGGGTTTTCAAATCAACTCCTGAAACGTAAATGCGCAAAATAGCAAACATAATTGCATAATTTTAAAAGACGGGGTTAATGATCCGGGGCTTGCCTTCGATGGCAAGGTTGGCCTTGGGCCCTTCTGGACTTGGGTCCAGGTCTTGAGCTACGTTCACGCTCGGCGGCTACGTGTCGGCACCTTCGTCTCCTCCTTACGGCACGAGCGTACGTCTACGGCGGAAAGATCTACACGAAGATGCAAATGCGGGATTTATTCAACGGTTTTTACTTTAACCAATTACAAACTATATTGACAATCAAGGGGTGTATTTGTTGGGCACATCCACCTATATAAGAATACATTCAAGCATACTCTTCCATAAAGGAACAATATGCAACTCTTTATTAATTATTCTTTTTAATGGTGATTGTGTACATATATATGCAAACAATTTAATTTAAATTCACCAACAGTAGGGGTAGGTATATTTAACCTTTTTCACATGATTTGCAACCATCCTCAAGTTAACATGGGCGGTTTGGTGATTTCTCTTTTAGGAAGGTTATTGGTTGTACATGGGTTATTCTTTTATTGCACAATTGAATAAGGGTTTTCTTTGTACTTGTCATTTCATGTGAAAGCTTTAATCCTTTTCCTTTCACAAGAAAGGATATAAATAATATTTTTATCCTTGAATTAATCCCTTATCAGCAATGAGAATTAATTTTCTTTTAATTAAATTAGATAATATTTTCAAAAAGGAAAAAGAATTATATAAGGGCTTTTCTTTATTTAATTTCTCTTTAATATTAAAAGGGCTTTTAAGCTTTTTATTAAGCAATTAAATTACCAAAAATTAAAGTAGAGTTTCTTAGGCCTAGTGGCACCTATACTGGTCCGTTGGACCCACATGTGAGTGTTAGATGCTAGAAAATTAAATATTATTGAAAATAACAAAGGCTAGCTAGTGATTCCATTTTAAATGCATACAAAAATAAATAAGCATCAAAATGATTCAAACTTTCTTGTGCATGCTCTCTGGTCCTAAACAAGCCTAAAGAACCAGCATGTTCACATGGAATCTCTACCGAACTTGGTTTATTAATTTACAAAGGAAAACATGCATAAATCATGAATAATTATTTCTATTAATCCAAAAATCATGATTAATTCACAAGGTGTGCATTTTGGCATTACAAGACATTGTGCACAAGTTGAGCTCAATAACTTGAATATATTAATCAATAAAAATCATTTATGCAGATCTGCCAGAAATAGAAAAACATTTTTAGAAAAAGATTTACATCATATCTTTCTGCAAGTTTTGTCATCGGAGCTAGTCATGACCTAACACACAACATATCCAAAAGTTAGCTACAGAGGATTTATGGTTTTTGAGATATTGCAGATCTAGGGTTTTCACATTTGTATTTTTCATGCAAAAACTATAAGGAATTAGCTTAGGCCAGAATAACAAAAGTTGTAGGATAATTCAGAACGGATCCAACAAAATTGGTTTTGCATTTCTCTGATTTATCTGTGATTTTCTACGCAATTTACAATAATCAGCCAAAGGGTTTTACTATTGGAGTTACCCTTTTGCGCTTAGGCCCCCGAGAAGAATCACCGCTTTGCAATGTAGCCCCTAGGGGCGGCCGGCCGGCGCGGGTGGCCGAAATTCCGGCGAGGCTCGCCATGGTTCGGCCGGGGAAGGGCTAGGGGAGGGTCTAGGGTGTGGCTAGGGTCGGTTTGGGGGGCTTGGACGGGGTGGAGGAGCCGCCGGCGAGCGGCGCGCGCCGGCGGCCCGTGGGAGGTGGTCGCGGCGGCGACCGTTCCCGGTGAGACGGCAGCTCGGTTTGTCGGGGGGAGTGGGACGGCGAGCTATGGTAGAGGCAAGGGAGGTTGGGGACACGCTTGTTTTGGCCGCGGCCGGCCAAGAACCGCGGCGGCGGGGTCCGCGCGTCGGCGGCGGCGGGCTCGACCGCGGCGACGGCTCGCGCACCGCGGGAGGAGCAGGGGGGCTCCTTATAGGCGTGCGCCTCGACGTGGACCAGGGGAAAACGGGGAGAGGCGGCGCGGGCATGGCACGAGGACGGCGGGCGAGGGACCGTACCGCGCCGGGCGGGGGGGGGTACGGCGGCGCGACGCCCTAGGGCGCGGGCGGGCGGGCGGCGCGGGCTCGGGGCGCCTCGGCGCGCGTGCCGCCTCGGGAAGGCGCCACGCCCGGGGAAGGCGCGCCTCGGGCGACGCACCGCCCCCGGGGGCGCGGGCGGCGGCGCGCGCGCGCGCGCCCGAGCGCCGGGCGCGGGCGACGTCGCGGGGTGGCGTCGGCCGGCTGGAAAAAGTTTAGAGTGCCCCTGTTTGAACGTGTCAAACTCCAAAAAGTTGAATAAAAGTGCACCAAACAATGAATAGGAAAGTTGTAGATCTAACTACCCTCTACAACTTTCAAAAAGGCCATATAGTGTTTTTCTCGACGGATTTTGCGGGAATGTCGTGCCAACTTTGAATGTCGGTCCGTTCGGAAAACGGGGGTACCGTCGATCGATCGAGTTTTTCACCAATTCCCACTCAAAATTTGAAATGCCAATCTACATGAAAGTTGTGTCCCTCAACAAGATGGACAACTTTCATAAAGGTAGATTTTGAAGTGTTTAGGTGAATTTTGGAGAACGCGGCAAAAGTTCCCGACGACATTTGCCGACGTCAATGGTTAAGCGGGTTTCGACCGTGCCTTTGACCAAGGGTCCATTACGGGTGTGTGTAGGCTTGTTCATGGGGTTCATTAGGGTTCATTGGCGAGGTTTTTGGGTGATGACCCAGGTTGACCTAAGTTTGACCGGGGTTTGATCGGTTTGACCCGCCGATCCGGTCATTAGCGTTAATGATGGCAATTAAAAACCCGGGGCGTCACACCTCTCCCCTCTCTCCGCACCACCGGACAAGACGCCAAGGACGACCCCACGCCCGCAGCGCAGGCGGCGACACCCCTCCCCTCCATTGCTCGACAAACGAAGACCGGGCGAGCCGAGCCGTCACCTCCAAACCGACCACCATTACTCCCCCGACGGCCTCCCCTCCACGGCTACGGCGGCCACCGCATGACGAGTCAACTCACACGCAGCCCAATCGACCGAGAATCCCGCTGGCCGGAGTCCACGCCGGGATTTTTCCCGAACCTCCATTGCCGGCCATTGGAGCTCCGCGAAGCTCAAAATATCCTCGCCGAACCGACCTTCCCGCGCCTATAAAAGGGCCGGACCGGCTCCCCACCTCGCCACGCACCACCCCAACCAAGCTTCCCCCGCCTCCCAAGCGCCCAAGCACCGCCACCACCGACCACCATAACCGGTCGCCGCCCGCCGCCGTCGATCCGCCTCTCCGAGCACCCCGGCCCCGAGGTAAGGAGCGGAATCGGTTGCCCTCGACCTCCTCTTCGTTTTGCCCCACTTCCCGCCGTCGCCGTGCACCGGTCGCCGCGCCCCTCCCCCTTCCGCGGTCGGCCTCCCCGTCTCCCCGCGTTCGTGTCGTGAGGGAGGGAGGAAGAAGAAGGGCATTTTGCCCATACCTCCCGCCCTTTTCCCACTTATCCAAAACCAACCCCCCTCTATTTCCCTCACTCTTTTCTTTCAAAACGAGACCCTATGCTTTAAATTAAACCACAAAAACAACCCCGTCCCTTTACAATTATGCCCCCGGACTATTTAGTAACCCCCCGCTAGGTTTAAATATTATAATTAGGCCCTTTTCTTTTATAATAAAATACTAACGAGCCCCTAATTAACCCTAAACACCTCCTTTAACCCGACATTTCATGCGCGATTTTAATCCAAATCGCGCCCAACCTTCCTCACACCCGTGCTCGTTGCACCGCCACCCGTCCGTCACCCAAAACCCCCGCATAATATTTATTTCCCCTATTTTATTTAATTACCTTCCATGAGCTCGGCCGGAGAAATTGTGTATGCTTATATTGATTGCATGCTTGCCCGTGTGTGCGCTATAGCCGACGAAGTAAACGAAGGAAGGTACCCCGAGCCGGTGTTTGGAGCCGACTACTACGAGCAGGAGCCCGAGGTCCCGAACGCCGAGCCGCACTCCCCGAAGACTTCGAAGATGGCAAGTTCAATCTCATCCTTTGATGCATGCTTTGGTCCCGCTTTTATAAACCTAACCCTATACCCGTTTTATAAATTGCATATTGTTTTACTGCAAAAACATGGTAGGATAGCCACCCTTGATTGCTATGGTTGAACCTTGTTTTGGCCTAAATGGGTGCTTTTAAAATGTGTGAGTGCTTTCAAAATGTGTGAGTGCTTTAAAAATCGAAATGGTATATGTTTGGAAAATGAGTAAAGAACTGGGTAGACGGGATGGACGTGTGTGTCAGGAGTATGGGTGAGCTCGTACCTGTGTGGTTGAGCGTGTTGGGAGTTGTCCATCTTGTCAATTAAGGACCGGCCGCGTGACATCTCACCCGACCCAAATCATCGTACAACCACTCGACCGTTGTATGTGGCAACGGCTTAGCATAAACCCCACTAGTTAATCTACTTGCCATCTGGTGTGCGGGTGAGCGGCGGGAGACCAAGGAGTAGGGGTACGCTCCGTGTGAGGTACGCCCCGGTTATGTGGGATAACCCCTTGGGTGCTTCCGTGGTGGCTCGTAGCGTTAGCTAAGGTGGGTAATGGCTTTGATAGGATCCGCACCGGCACTAAGGTGTCCATGTGATGGTACCCTACTTGTGGGTAAAGATGTACAACCTCTCGCAGTGTCAAACCTATTCGAATAGCCGTGTCCACGGTATTGGACGAGTCACGGTGTGGTCACAAAACTAGTGTTTGGGATGGGATGTTTTCCGGTGTGAGTTGTTTTCCGGTGAAGTGTGTGGCCGTGTGCTCGGGCTACGACGGACGGGAAGTCCGTAGTTCCACGCTGGTTTTCCTAAAACAATTGAGTCACTTTGGGTATGAAAATGTTTGCGAAAACCTTTTGAAATGAACCCCTACATGTGTAAGTTTGCAAAATGAACCTTAACCCGATCCTTGTTATACCCTATGCATGATTCTCGCTTTATAAGCCCCTCCGTGGGTGGGGTTGGATTTGCCGAGTACGTATGTGCTCACCCTTGTTTTACTAACTATTTTTCGAGAGGAGGATCCCGATTACATTCCCGAAGAAGTCGAGTAGGTCGCCGCCCTACACCCAACCGTGCTCGTGTACCTAGGGCCTCCACGAAAGCTTCCATGGTGTGGTACTCGAGGAGGCTATGGAAGTCTTTGCTATCGTAGTGTGGTCATTAGCGTTTGTGTTGTTACTTGTAGCGTTGGCACTTCCGTGCCCTCTCGTGTCGCCGTGATGTAAAAGACCGGTCCACCCGTTGTAATAAATGTGTTGCCGGCCTCCTCGGACCGGTATTTGTGTCACATTTAGTCACCTCCCGATGAGGGGACGCTTCGATCACGGTGGTTCTGTAATATTCTCTTAAACTTTAATGTAATGTAGGCATGTACAAAATATTATTGGTTGAAGTTGAATGTTGACTCATGACTAATACTGATTTGATGTGAGAGAAAGCACTACAACATATGGAGCCATTTGAACAATGGAACAATGCATTACTTTTTACTCCATCTAAACATAACCATGACAAAACCTCCGCTCAAACTGCCTTGTTAAGAGAAGAAAAACAGGTCTTACAGATACCTAGTAGTAAAGGCGGCGGGCGGGTGCTTCCGAATCCAATCTGGTTGCGGATTTGGGGATTTGCAGGCCACGTCCCTTTCCTAAAAATGAATAAGGACATGGATTAGGGTGCATTAGACAAAGCTGTGGCTACACCCCCTTTTTCCTCTCTCTCTCTTGAATCCTCTCGTTCTCGCTACGGTGATAGAGGGGAAAAAAGGTGGTTTCGTCGCCGTCGGCGCAGAGACGGCCGTCTCCTCTCGCCTCCGATGTCCCGAAGGTCGTCCGGAGGGGGCGGAGATTGCCGTACTCCATCCGGTCGGTGTGGTAGGTAGTGTAGAGTCATGTAGGTCTAGGGTTTGGTGTCTAGGCGTCGTTGGCGAGGCGGCGGCGGCGCAACGGAATAAGTCCTCCCGTGTTCTTCTCGCCCCCTCGGTGTTCCTCTCCCCGGCGCCGAAGGCGAGCTCGTGGAGGTGGTGCTACCGATGTGGAGCTCATGTACGGGAGGGATTGGCCGGCGGCCTCGTCTTCCGGTGCACGGAGGTGAGTCTCGCTATGCTTTTGGTTGGAGGATGGAGAGACAACTGGGGTTGTGGAAGTCCGGAGAGTGGAGCGAGCATCCATTCATACGGCGGCAAGACTCGATCTTGCGACGGCGTCGGGCCGTAGCCAACGGATCCGGGTCCAAGGTCGCCGAATCTCGGGGTGCGTCCCCGCCGATGTTCTTCCAAAGTGCGTTCTCGTCCATGATGGCGGTGTTCTTCTCGCGGCTCCTTTCGAAGCATGATGTCGTTGGGGATCCGGTTGGCCATGAGTTCGTGGCCATGGGGTCCGAGTGTCCGCCGACGACTTTCGATGGTAGCGGATTCGGCATGCGAAGGACCCGAGGACCAAAATGTAATTTCTAGATTTCTTAGGGGCCTTTGTGTAATTTGTCCGGTGGTACAGCTTGTCTTCGTATCCTTCCGGAATGTACCCGTATGTATATTGGTCTTTGTACCGTATCCTTCGCTTTAATACGGTATGTTTGCATCAAAAAAAACATAGCCGTGGCTATCACGGCTTTGGAGCGGATTCTCCGAATTATCTTAAACCGTTTTAAGGAAATGTTTGCCAAAACAGCTTCTCATGACGGTGTAATGTGAAAAAGAGAGTGAAATGTCCGCAATACCCTTTTTTTCCATTTTTTTTCTTTTCTTTCTCCTTCATATTGTTTTTTATTTTCTTAATTTTTATTATTCTTTTCTTGGTCGCACGCTTGAGGGATTTTTTAAACCCTTTTTAATCTAATTTTTAATAATAACCCCTCTCCAACTAAATTTTCAAGTATCACTTTTGGTCGCGTCAAGCCTCGTTTGCGACTAATAGTTGAGTCACGCCACATGTGGTAGCGCGACTAATGTACATGGTGGCATTAGAAAAAGTTGAAGCTAATGTGGAGGACCGAGTCGCGCCACACAACGTGGCGTGACTCACAAAGGTGTGACGGGATCGGTCACCAGTCTTAGGAGTTTGTCTCGTTTAGTCGTGTTTCATTCATAATTTTAATTAGCAAATGAACTCCTAAATTTGTAAAATTCGAGGTGTATGATCTATAGAGTGTATACATTCCATTTTAACTATCTGCACTCCAAACCACGGTGTACAAAATCAGAAATCTATTTTCGAAATAGGCTAAGTGTTATTGTTTAACGCATCAAATGTGCTAAGTCCGAAAACCGAGTCAACTAGTCAACTTCGGGTCTACTTTTTGAGAGATTTTACATTAAGATCTTGGATAATTTTAGACTACAAGTAAAATTTGATGTTCATAGAGTATTTTGGATAAATTGTTTGTCACCAAAAGTAATGAATTCATAGTTTAAGAGAGGCTTAAAGTTGGAAAGTTGTGCTATTCCACAAGTGTAGAAAACAACGCAACTTTCCAACTTTAAGACTTCTTTAAATCTTGAATTCTTTGATTTTCTTGAACAACGGCTTATCCAAAATTCTTTATGAACATCTAAATTCACTTTTAGTTCAAAATTATCAAAAAGTAGGTCCGAACTTGACTAGTTGACTCGCTTTTCGACTTAGTGCATTTGATGCGTTGACCCGGTAACACCTAGCCTATTTCGAAAATAGATTTCTGATTTTGTACACCGTGGTTTGGAGTGCAGATAGTTAAAATGGAATGTATACACTCTATAGATCATACACCTCGAATTTTACAAATTTAGGAGTTCATTTGCTAATTAAAATTATGAATGAAACATGGCTAAATAAGACCCGGAACTCCCTCGTGACCGATCCGGTCACCCACATACCGTGGCGTGACTCCTTCGTGAGTCACGCTATGTGACGCGACTCGCTCCCGCACGTGAGCCGCGACTTTTCCCCGATACCACTATGTATATTAGTAGCGCTACCTCATGTGGCGTAACTCAACTATTAGTCGTGTCACGTGGCTTAGCGCAACTAAAAGAGCTACTTCTTGGAAATTTAGTTTGGGAGGAGTTATTATTTAAAAAATTAGATTAAAAAGGTTAAATAAAAAACTCTAATAAATCCAAGGCAACTCCAACGGGCCTCTCAAATTTCAACTCCTATTTATCCATATGAGGATCTCTTGTCTATATTTGAAGTTCCCGTTTTCCTTCCAAAGACCAACTCATCTCTCGTGTACATCCCTATTTCTAACCAATTCTCTTTTTATTCCTTCCTTATACGTGAACCCCATCCGTCACCAACTACCCCTTCCTCTTATCCACCCACCCCCACCCGATCCCGGAACAAGATCCTCTCGCCGTTGCGTTCTAAGCGGCGCAGAGACGTTCGAAGGATCCGCAACGTGGGATGGGCATCGATGGCAAGAAGTAACACCGCCGAAATAGAGTGAACTTGTTGGGCCACGAGCATGATGTTGCCCGACACGCAGGCCTTGGGTTGGAGGAAAAAGGGCGTCGTGGCCGGCTCCTTTAGCCCTCGTTCGTTTCCACAGGATCAATTCCGATCGGAATGGATAAATACAACAAGAAAATCATGATAGTTACAATAAGAGATCCGGATTTATTCCGTGTCGAAAATTAATTTGCTCATGATAGGTACACCAAAAGGGCTCGGAATCAATCCACTAGGTGTGGAACCAATCCAGCTCTACGGTCTCTTGTTTCTACCTATCATGATTGGTAAAATAATTTTTGATCCGGAATAAATCCGAGCTCATATCATAATTTTCTTCATACATTTATTATTCCGGCCGGATTGAATTTCAATTCCGGCGGGATTGAATCCCACGGAAGCGAACGAGCCCTTACCGGTGCTGGAGCGCGTTCGCACCTACACCGCCGCCGGCCGTGCTCGTCAGCCCCATTCCCGAGGATGTCGTCGTCGCGTCCTGGAGGTCCTTCTTCGCGTACGCGGCCGCACCGCAGCTTATCATGGAACAGATCCTCGCGCAATCCGTGAGTACACACGAACCCTTGCCAGTCCCAAGCACGCCCTGGCTCCTCGGCGGTGACGACCAGCTTAGCTTGGTCAGAACCTGCATGCGATGACCAAGGTGATGGGGACGAGTGCCGGTGTCGGGCTGCATAGCATCCCGTCGTTGGGCGGCGAAGAACGAGGCGGGACACCGGTGGTGCTGGACGGCAATGAGATAGCTGCAGCACCCGACGCCGACGGTATCGATGGCGAGGGCGGCGATGGCGTTCCCTTTTTCCTGCGACGAGAAGAAGAATTTTGTTTTTTGATTTATTCTTTTTTTCATTTTACAAAAATATACCATCCTTTCACATAGCAAAGCTTTCGAACGAGATCTACAACTTTGTAGTTCAACGCTTTTTCATTTTAAGTCATCTCGAGGGCTAAAAGGAAGGATATCTGTCTAGATCTCGCTTTTCGGTATCCGATTTGGACAATATATTAATTGTTTGAGTCTCAAGATGACTTCAAATGAAAAAATTTTGAACTACAAAGTTGTAGATCTCGTCGAAAGCTACAACTTTTGTATAAAGTTGATCTCCATCTGAATTCATACAAAAAAGTTACGGTTTTTTTAAAAACATACTGATCCTAACCGCCATGGACCACGACGGTTGCAGATTAGTTTTGCTAAATTCTGAAACGATCATATATTTTCAAAATTAAAAATAAACTAAAAAGTAAGAGTAAGGACCTGTTTGGAGGGCTCCGAGCGGCTTCAGCACAGTGACTCCACCTCCTGTACTAGCACTATAGCGCGGAGCAGCTCCACTTCCTTTCCTCCCTCCTCTCTCACTTACTGACGCGCACTGTAGCAAGGAGTCCATGAAGCTTGGTTTGGGTGGCTCCGTTAGCTTCGTGCTACAGTTGCGCTACAATGCTGGAGTCAGATTGGCTGGAGCCCTGGAGCCCTCCCAAAAGGGGTCTACCTCGTTAACTTGCCTCTACAAAATTCCTTGGTTCGGAGCTTTAGGGATCACAATCCATATAGCTAGACCTTGAAGAAAGCGACAAATAGCTTAAAGGTGAAGATAAGTTGATTATACAATGTTTTCTAGTGCATAACACTGGTATATATTGTCAGTGAAAGTCTTTGAGAATCACAACCTCAAACAAGCAACAACAAATAAAGTTTGAACTGAAGTAAATCTGCTTTGATTAGCCTGTGTTGCATTGACAAGGTTTTTTGAAAACTGCAGTTGAAGTGAAATTGACAGTGGTCCAAACACAAACTTTGTGCCTTTTTATTTTGTCACACACTATATATGTGTACACCTGTGTCAGTGTTTCACAACCCATTGCTATTTGACTTTTGCATCATGGCATCCCAGTTAAAATTAAGTACATTTGTTATGCTGGTGAAAGTAGTTTGCGCTTAATATGTTTGTTTTGTACATATGTGTTCGCACCCAAAAAATGGCACAAAGCCGATCAGGCTGACACCATCGGTCAGACCGGTGTCCCTGGATGGTCTGACCAGTCGGGTCCTGCAGCCGATCCGGCAACGACCACACATGTATGATCAGTGGGCCTGTGGACCCTGAGTCCGAGTAGAATTGAGGAATCCTAGCGAATTTCGACTTGTAAGGGCTTTCCTTGTAGGGTAAGACCTCCCCACCCTATAAATATAAAGGGCCACGACTGATTGAGGATCATCACCGAATCGATCATTACTTTTTACAACTTTTAACTCTCAAACCCTAGATTTTCCAATCTTGTGCTTTCCTTGTTTGTCTCGACGACAATCAGGGGCGTTCTGAGTGGCAAGAACCTCAGAGCAACCCTAGGCGCGCTACCTCCAACGGGGTCCCTCCCGAGGCGGCGATCTTAGGCTTTCACCGCACCTCTGCAGCCACCGGTCAAACCGGTGCCCCTAACCGGTCAGATCGGTTCGGGAAGGAGTTCGGCGAGTTCAGCGTTTCGACGTTCTGCGCGATCTAGCGCTCGTGTGTGTTGACAAAAAAAGCGTCAACATATTCTTGGCGACTCCGCTGGGGAAGAAAGATCAGATTGCTAAAACCGTTCAATCTAACCTCGGCCAGATGGGTGCTCGGTGTGATCTCGACATGAACAACATTGTCACCGCGTCGCTGCAAGATCTCCCTCCAGAGATGTAGCAGAAGTTCAAGGCGCTACAAGAGTACATGCAAGTATAATTCCTAGTTGACATCAAGAAGGATCGATCCGGCAAGATGGCAAGATTGAAAGAGTTCGAGCTGTCGGTGATCAAGCTAAATGACAACAACGTTGAAGTAATCCCCACTGTAAGTGATGAATTGATTTCTTCGTATATTGCTCATTTAAAACGTTTAGAGGATCTTGAAAAAGATAGGAGTTTAGACTATAATAATAATGAAACTAATAGTAGTACTCCTAAAGCTAATCCTCACAAGTCTTATCCTAGCTTAGCACCTTTGCCTGTTAATAATGCAAATTATGCATATGGTATGACACGAAATCCTGCAACTGGTCAGTACCCTCAGTTTCAACCGCACAGGCCAAATATGGCCACACTGGTTGAACCGGTGTAGGGTACCGGTCAGACCGGTGCAATGGAGGTGGTGTCAAACCAGCCTTTGCCACTTTCTGTCGTGCCAAATCCAATGTACCCTACTTTTTCTAATACAATTAGTAGCACTGGACCCCATTATAGTACGACAATGTATACATCGGCACCTAAAACCGTTATCCTGGATGATGTGTTTGAAAGTTACAGGCTAGCTCAAGCTAAGATAGCTCCCTATCTAAATAAGATGAAATTGGAGAATCCTCAGCCACCACATCCAAATGTCAGATGGTGAGATCTAGACAGCCCACGAGGGTGTTAATCCCTGTGGTTTAGTTGTTCGGCGAGGTGGAATCTAAGGCTAAGAACTCGAAGGTTGCGCACGAGCACACGGAACACAGAGAACACGACGAGTTTGTACTAGTTCGGGCCTCCGGAGAGTAAAACCTACGTCCAGTTGTTGGTGTAGATTGCTTGAAGATTGTGTGATTGTACAAGGGTCGCCTCGCCCGCCTTATATTGGCCAGCGGAGGAGGTCGGTTCCCAGACTCCTGGTCGGTTATGACATGGAGACCTAAATCTACGTTACAACTCTTGCCATATCCTGTCGACCTGCTTAGTCGGAATCCACCGATGTCTTATCTTGTATGCCAAGTCTTGTGGTCGTTCTGAATGAGGTCGTCTGGGGAATCTTCTAGAAGGCCTTCAGCAGGTCGTGTGGGCCGCCAGCTAGGTCAGTTGGGCCCACTGACAGGTTGGCGGGTCTTCTGATAGGCCGGACCCACTCGTCGGAGACGGTCGTGAGCCCGGTCGGTGGGGACCCGGGGGTACCGTCGGTGTTTTAGACCGGCAACCTACTACGGGGAGTACCCGAAGTAGATGAATGTGACTCGCCGAGATCGGTAACTCGAAGGAAGAGACACGTGGCACACAATTTAGACAGGTTCGGGCCGCGAGGTGCGTAATACCCTACGTGCTTCGTATGCCGCGTAGCTCTGGATTGATAGGGCACGATTACACGATGGTGCAATAGTGCGCCGTAAGTTGTATGAGAAGAGATTGGATGAGGGGATCGGTCCCTCGCCTCGCCTTATATAGTCGGGAGGCGGGGTTACAAGTCGAGTAGGGAGAGAGTACTAGTCGAGTACGTCTAGGAGTCCTCTATACGGTGCGGAACATGTACGGCTTCCCTAACCGAGTACTACTCTCGTGTAGTCCTTGTGCTCCACGCCTTCGGATGCCGTGTAGCGCAAGCCGGTAGTCCCGGGGGCCCACCGAGTAGTCGGTCCCGGTACCCACCGAGGTAGTGGGCCCGGGGAGGTCCATACGACAAGCCCCCGAGTACTTTGTAGTCGAGAAGGATAGCTTCAAGTAGTCTTGACGGCCCTAACAAGCGGTCCTCAAGCGTCCCCGAGTGCCGCACGCCAAGGTCCTCAAGAGTAGTCGAAGCATCCCGAGGCCGGAACGTACTCCGGTCGATGTTTGAGCAATTTTGAAGTCTTCTCGAGTAGTCCCAAGCGTCCTTGAAATCGCCTTCAAAGGTCTTCAAGAAATGCCGGTCTTGTCTTGAGGCCGGAGCGGTCATGAAGATGCGATTTGCGAACCGCACTCCACATGGAGTAGCCCCCGAGCCTCGAGCCGCGGGCTCTGGCTTAGGGTCCATCTGAAATCTTGGCAAGATAATCCCGAAAAATCCGGAGAGAAAAAACCGAAGGACACGTGGCACGGAGCCCCCGAGCCTTGAGTCGAGTACTTCCTCTCGAATTGAAGGGTCTTCTTGGAGAATGTGTCCTGAGATGCTCTTGAGACTAGCCGCGTCCCAGGTAGTCGAGTAGAAGTAGCCGAGCCCCCGAGGTGAGGCGCGTCGACTAGTAGAATACGAAGAGACACGCGCAGCCGCTGAGTCAGCCACGCGTGGACTTATCCAGCCACCCGTTGCGGAGGCGGTTTGACTTATAAATAGAAACCAAAACCCTTAGGGTTTGTCACCCAAGTGAGCCGCAGTCATTTCCATTTGAATCTTGAAGCAAATCCACTCCCCGGCGCCCCTTTGCCGCCGTAGTAGATCCGAGCGCATCGCCACCCGAAGCCTTTAGGGTAGCCCCCGAGCGGATGCGAGTGAAAACTCCTTGCACTTGGAGAATGAGGCCGTCGCCGTCGAAGACGTCCAAGGCCGGCGGGAAGAAGAGGAGCCGTGCGAGAGGCCGCCGCGGCCGCCACCGGTGCGGCGCCGCCCTCGTCTCCACCGCGCGCCGATCCAAGCCGCGAGTGGAAAGAATCGAAGGTCAAGACGGAGGACTCGCCGACCCCCGCCGAACAGTGGGTTCATCAGGGAGAAGGAAGTCGACATGTGGAGATCCGCCGCAGGAGATCCTTATCCGATGGAGAAAGCCGAAGACGAGATCCCGATGTTCTCGCGCTTCGTGGAGCGCGGTCTTGCGCTCCCAGCAAGCGACTTCTTCAAGGGACTGCTCGGGTACTACGGCATCGAGTACCTCAACCTGAACCCCAACGGCATCTTCCACACGTCGGTCTTCGTCCACTTCTGCGAGGCCTTCCTCGGAATCAAGCCGCACTGGGTGCTCTTCCGGAAGTTCTTCCGCGTCAAGCCGCGCCCCGCGTGCCTCCAACCCCGGAGTAGTCGGAGGAGCCGGGATCCGGTCGAGGGAAGACGCCGCGGATCGCACTCGGCGTACAAGCTCGTGGACTCCAACACGGACCGGAAGACGAGGTGGTTCTACATCACCAACCACCGCCCGGCCTCGCCGAAGCCAAGCGGACGGCGGCCCGGGCATCGTGAGTGGTGGAACACAGAGCCCACCATGCAAGAGGGGATCCGGCTCCCCGAGCTGCTAGCACGCATCCAAGTGCTCGCAGAAGCCGGACTGAGGGCCGAGCACGTGGCCTTCAGTTTCATGAAGCGCAGGATCCAGCCGCTGATGGCGCGGGATACGCTGGGCTTCGAGTACACCGGCGACGACGACTCGTCGCGGATGCCGGGGGGCGAGTTGGACGACAACGACATCATCGAACGGTTGTCGCGTATCTTCAAGGACATGCCGCCGTACACGGCGTGTCCGGTCGAGGAGTACTCCGCCGCGCGCCCGCCCAACGAGGTGAGTAGCCGTACCCCCCTCGTCGAGTAGTGAGTACTTGTAGTAGAGTTGCTGACGCCTTGTGTCTTTGCGCAGGATGATGTGAAGCGGTTCGTCTCCGAGCCGCAGCCGCCACCGAGCGGGATCGAGATCCCGGTGGAGGGGAAGGTGAAGGAGCGCCGCGAAGTCGGTGAAGGCGACGACACCGTCATCGTGGAGGATACCTCCGATGACGACGACGAAGACGAAGAGACTCTTCAGGACCGCTTCCAACTGCGGTCGAGGTTTAGCCGTCCGGGCTTGCCTCATGTTCCACTTGTTCAAGACCCTCCGGCTAGCCTGGAGGCTAGCCTTGCTGCGCCGCCACGGAAGCCGCGCAACCCCGCCAAGAAGCGGGTGGCGAAGAAGATGAAGATCTCAGAGACCACGCCTCCGGAGGTAAGTTATCTTGAGCAGAGTAGTCGAGTACCCGCTGTTCGAGTACATTGCTGACGAGTAGTCTTCCTTTGTGTGCAGGAGGTGCCGCCAGTGGAGCCCGTCGAAGAGGGCGACGAGGGTATGTGGGACCCGGTGGGGGAACCGGCTGGAAGCCGAAGTCCAGCCCCCACTGTTGAAGAACTCCCCGGCGCGCCGGAGCGCCGCCCCCTCGCTCCACAGAGAGTAGAGGACCCGTGGCCGCCACCGTTGAAAGGGTGGTGACCTCCGGAGCGCAGGAGACGTCTGCGCCGGCCGCCGCCGCCGTGGAGGAGGCAGTAGCCGAAGAGGCGGAGGAGGAGACGCCCGCCGAGGGTGGACTGGTTGATATTGCCGCATCCTCGGTGCTCGGCCGCGACCATCGTCCGGTCGAGCTTGTAAGTACCATGTCCTTACGAGTAGTACTTGCTGCAGTAGTCGATTTGTCTGACGACCCTCTGTGAATTCTTCTGTAGAAAATCCACGGATCTGAGCTGGGACGGGGAAGAGCCCTCATCAGCAGTGGCGGAAGAAGCTGCGCCGCCCGTCGAGGAGGCCGCTCCCGAAGCCCAAGCCACGACCGAGCCCCCGGCTACCGAAGCGCCGCTGCCAGAGGCGGTCGTAGTCGAAGGTGAGTACCCTTCTTGAAGCTGTAGAACTCCAGGACGAGTAGTCGTAGGCACTGATGCGCGTGTCGTTTGTTGGCAGGCGCTGAAGGAGGTGACATCCCTGCAGGGGTGCCCATGCAGGAGTTGACACCAGCAGGCCCCGGAGGGCCGCAGGGAGGAGCCCCCGAGCCCGTGGGGGAAGTCGTCGGGAAGTCCACCGGGGGGAGGCGGCCACCACGTCGCCAGGGGTTGCCCTGGAGGTGGCTATCCGATCCCCTGAGATCCAAGACGCGGAACCCATCCGGTCTGCGCCGATGACGGAGGCTACGTCGAGTAGCCGCGGCGGGATTGAACTTCTGGCCGACGATCTCGTCGAGCCGGCAACGGTGGCCCAGCACCTGGAGGCGATCCGGCGAGCCGAACAGTGGATGAAGGTACGTAGCCGTAGCCTCCCGAGTAGTCAATCCTTTGCCGTTGAGTACTCTTCTTGACTTGAGCTTGTCTTGTGCGGGACATCGCGGAGCGATCCCGCGAGAAGTCGAACCTCGCCGCAAGGTTACGGCGACACCGTGCTCCGAGCCGAGGCCCTGGAGGAGCAGCTCGTGAAGTCGCGGAGGCACGCGGCCGCCATGCAGTCAAAACTCGACGCCGCCTTCGCCAAGTACCACAACGACGTGATGGAGTTGCAGGCGAAGGGCGACGAGTTGGTGCGGAAGAACAAAGGCCTCCGCAACAAGAATAAAGGTATGTCCTTTGACTTGTCGGGTACTTGTTGGAAGTCGTCAAGCCTCTGACCCGTTGTTGTGTTTCCGTGTTGCAGAACTCGAAGGCCAGGTGGAGCAGCTGAAGGCCTCGGAGGTCAGCATGAAAAACCTCTTCTACCGGGAGCAAGAAGCCCGCCAGGTACTTGAGCTCGACTACAAGGAGCTCACCTTCGAGTGCGAGAAGCACATGGAGCTGCGGATTGCCTCTGACAGAGATCTCGTCAACTGCTACAAATCTTTGCAGAAGTTGAATGAAGATTGCGAGGCGCTCCGAGCCCAGCTGAAGGATCTTGAAGAAGCTGCTCTCCCGATCGCGAGGCTCCTGGTGCCGCACCCGAGCGGCCCCAAGATCGCTCCTCTGGCGGATCGTCTTCGTGAAGCACCAAGCCGGCTGGCCGCCTACGTCAAGCACATGGCCAAGTCGATCCCAAAGCAAGTCCTGGCCTTCATGAAGTCGTACTTCCCGAAGGCTCCAGTGGAGGTGGTCGCCGGCGGGGTAGCCGCCAACTGCTCGGATGAGCAAGACGCGTAGCCGCCGGGAGCGATGGCTCCCATCGCGGAGCAGGTAGCCGAAAAGCTGAACCTCCAGTAGCCCTGCATAGGTAGCTAGTAGCCATAGTTGTACAGAAACACTTGTAATGAATTGTATCAAGTGTCAATGAAATGAAATTTTTCCAAAGAATGAGTACTCGTAACCGCGATCTCAGAGTGCGGAGCGCCCATCGTGGAGTAGGTGCGAGTAGTGGTACTCGACCTCAGTAGTCCCGTTGTAGGGGAGTAGACGGTAAAGAAGTTGATGAACAATCAAACTTTATTACTGAAGAAGTACACCTGGGTGGCCAGGGCCGTAGTTACAAGGTAGTCGCTCGGACCGGAGGCCGCTTACGGCTAAGTGGCGCCGGAGCGGGTAGCCGCTTGCGGCGGTGATCCGTAGGTAGCCGTGTAGGCCGGATCGTAGATCCGTAGGTAGCCGTACGGGGCCGGATCTTGGTGGGTGGTCTCTTGGTAGACCGTCGCTAGAGTCCTTGACGCTCGTCGCGGCCCGGGGTCCGTAGGTAGCCGCGCGGGCCGGACCCCCGGAGGAGAGTAGTCCGAGACCGGAGCCGGGACCGGAGGGTCGCTTGCGGCGAGGGGGTGGTGATGTAGTCGTGTAGACTTGAACCCCGGAGTAGTCGTGTAGACTAGGCGTAGAATCGACGAGAGTTGGTCGACGTTCCACGAGTTGTTGACGTCTTCGCCTTCAAGTGTTTGGAGGCGGTAGGAGCCCGGCCCGGTCACCTTAGCCACGGTGAAGGGGCCTTCCCGTGGGGAGCCGAGCTTGTGGAGTCCTTCCGTGTTCGGGATACGCCGGAGGACAAGATCTCCAACGTTGAAGGAGCGTTCCTTGACGTTGCGGTCATGGTAGCGTCGGATACCCTCCGGGTACCTTGCCGATTGGACGAGGGCGGCGCGGCCGAGCTTCTTCGAGGTCGTCGATATCAACTCGTCTCGTCGTTTCTTCGAGACGCCTTCGTCGTAGTGCTCCACCGCCGGCGAGTTCCATATGACGTCGGCGGGGAGGATGGCTTCGCAGCCGTAGACCGAGAAGTAGGGGGGATTGCCCCGTTGGCTTGGATGGTTGAGTCCGCGGCCCCCCGAGTGCGTTGGGTAGTTCCTTGATCCACTTGCCCCCTTTGGAGTTAGCGAGCATCGTGTAGCCGCTTCTTGAGGGCGTCGAGCACCATCCCATTGGCGCGCTCGACTTGTCCGTTGGCCCGTGGATGGGCGACCGAGACGTATCCGACGTCGATTCCGCCGTTCTCGCGGTACTCCCGAACTCGGTGGTTGTTGAAGTTGGACCCCGGTGTCCGTGATGATGCAGTGGGGTAGCCCGTAGCGGTGTACGAGTTCATCCGGAAGTCGAGTACTCGTCGGCCTTGGGGCATGTGACCGGCTTGACCTCGATCCACTTGGTGAACTTGTCGATAGCCACCGGTACCTCGTTGAATCCTCCCGGCGCGGTTGGCGGTGGCCCAATCATGTCGAGCCCCCGGCGGGCAAAGGGCCGGGTTGGCGGTATGGTGACTAGCTTGTAGGCCGGGACGTGTTGCCGCTTGGCGAAGAACCGGCATCCTTGGCACCTTCGAGGAACCAAGTTGAGAAGTACCTTGGTCCGTGTGTGATGAGTGATTGACCGGATGGTTTGAAGCTTTGTGTGTGTATTTACCTTATTGTTTATGTGGTGTGTTGTCAATGCACTCGTGAGGAGTGGTTGACAACGTTGTGTGGACCGACTCTTGGCCTAGTATTGCGGGTGTTGGTTGCGGCTTGGTTTGCGTTGGTGCGGGTGAAGAACGGCGCGAAAGGTCTTAGCCTTGCGGGGCCTCCGAGGAGTGGAGAGACAAGTAGGCTTGGTTCGAGGGACCCGGTGGCCGACGGGATCAAGTGCGAGCCGCATGGTGCAAGAAGAGCAAGACGAAGTCGTGGACATGGAGCCGGTGCATCGGTGGTGGCCAAGTCAAGGAACGAGGCAAGACTGAGTAGACCGTCCGGCGCCGGAGGTGAAAGGCTTGGCGAGCTCGACGCTTGGCGTGGTGAGGCCGGGCCGTGTACGTGGGGTTTGGTGGTTTGGCCACAAAACCATCGGAGGAGGGTTTCTCGGTTTGGGCCTCAAAACTGAGCCCGAGGGCCTGGCGTGACGGAGACGGTATCCGGGTGCGTCGGGAAGCTTCGAGGCGGGCGACACGCGGCATGATCTAGGTGCTTGCGTCGGGAGGACGTGAAGGCCTGATGGATGCGCGGTCGTCCGATGGTGAACTTCATGTGTTGACCAAAACGCCCCTGTGAGGGCTTGTGTTGTACTCCTAGTGTAGGGGCACTTCAGTCTTTTCCGAGGGCCTATATATAGGAGGAGGGGGCTGAATTTTCAGCCAACTCTTGGGCTAGAGGTGGCGGTACTCTTTCATTTTGGAGTGCTTTGGGAGAGAGGGAGAGAGGAGAGAGTGGCTCTTTGATTGGAGCTTTTTGCCATCTTAGATTTTGATTCTAGGAGTGGCTTGTAATCGATTGGACAAGATATTCATAGTGAATTCATCCTTCTCAATCTTGTGCCAAATCCTTTGCTCCGGCGTTTTTCTTTTTCTCGCGATTTTCGGAGGTATTTTTTTGAGGATTTCCGTTTGTCGCTTGATTCGTCAATTTGAGGACGTTTCTCTCCGGATTTCTTTGAGGGGATCATGGGTGAGTGCCTTGTGCCTCTTTGTGGATGATCTTGACCCCTCAAACGCCGGATTTGGCCTTCGATTCGTTGACTTTTGGATGAACCCTAGGTTATTGTGTTCTTGGCAAGGATTTACGATTCCGGGAGTTGTAGGTAGTTTGAGGCCGTAATTTTTGGGGCATAACCTCTCCTTGGGGTGTTCATCATCTCCCCAAAATTTCGTCTCAAGACTCCAAGTGGTTTGGGAGATCCTTTGATCTAAAGTTTGGGGCGATTTCGCGGGCAGTTTTACGGGTCGTCCCGGTGATCCGGTCACCCGTGCCGGTGACCCGAAGGGGGTAGGTTGACCCGGTCACTTGTGCCGGGTGACCCGTGCGGCTCGTAAGGCTCGGGGTGACCCGGTCACTTGTGCCGGTTGACCCGTAGGTCTCGGCCTTCTTCGTTGTTGCTCAAGTTCTTTCGTGCTTGCTTCCGCTTTGCTTCCTAGCCCTTAAAGCCTTGTTCCTAAGGTACCGAGAGAGGTTTGTGTGTGCTTCCGCTTGTTCGTGTGTGAATCTCGGAGTTTCGATTGGGATATAGGCCAAGTTCTTTTGAGAAAGAATTTTTATCGGCTCCCATTCACTCCCCCCTCTCTCGGTCGCCAATCCGGTCCTTCAATTGGTATCGAGCCGGTTGTGGATTCTTGTGGCTCTAACAAGTCTTGAATCCATAGGATGACTAGAGAAAAAAGGTGCTTTTGCTTGCGACTTTGGTTTGCGTGATTTGAGTCCGGCGATTTGGAGTTGTGCCCTTGGAAAAACATAACTTGAGATACCTTCGATAAAACGGGCATAACTTTTCGCTCGGTGCTCCGTTTTGGCTCAAATTTTTACGGCGGTTTCGTGACTCCATTTTTAGGTGATCCAAAGTGATCTAAAGATAATTGAAAAATCCTCGTTTAAGTCTCTTGCGGCTTTGTCTTGTTTCTTATGGATTTTCTCTAGGCTTCATTTCACCTTATTTTGAGCTGGAATTTTTTGTGCCTCTAACTTTGGTGCTCCCCGTTCGGTGGTGAAATTATGGGAAAAAGATAAGATCCTTTGCTATTGAACTCGTGAGTACTTGTTAGAGAATTGAGGCTTTTTGAGTGCTTTTTTTGCATCGTTGCTTGTCCCTTGAGCTTGGTTTCGGCTAATCCTAACCGGTACTTTGATTATGGCACCAAGTTCTTCTCCTTGTGGTTCTTTGAGCGGGAGGAGTATGGAGGTTGAGGCGGAAGCCGAAGTGGAGGAGATGACATCTCTCATCGAGGACTATCAAGATGGTGACATCAAGAAAGGCGAGCTCTACCACAAGCTAGGAGGCATGAACCAAGGTACACTTGCGGGTTGGATGATTGTGAGCGTGATTGTGGAGACTTGCATAGGAGAAACATAGATTTGTGTGATGCCTTGCGTAGGAAGAATGAGAAGATGAAATGCTCTCTTACTAGGTTGAAATGTGGTATGGCTCATTGGAAGTCTTGTGCTTTGAATTCTTGCACTTCTTGTAACACCATGCATGCTAAAAATGATGCTTTGATTGCTTCAATTGCATGCTTGAAATCTGAAATTAAGGTGTTAAATTTCAAAGCTTCTTTGCCTTGCAAATCTTGCGATGCCTTGTGTGCTGAAAATGAGAAATTAAAAGATGAAGTTAATTGGCGCAAAATGCATGTTGAAGCTTTTAGAAGAGCATGCGACAATCTTGATTTTGAGAATGATGAATTGAGATCATCTCTTGCTAACTTGCAATCTGAAATTGACTTGTTGAAATCCAATGCTTCTATGCCTTGCAACTCTTGTGTTATTTTGAATGATGAGCTTGATATGGCTAGGAGTAAGATTGCTTTGTTAGAGACAAGTGCTTCTTTACCATGTGTTTCTTGTGAGTCTTTGCATGCTGAAATTAATGAATTAAAATTGACTCACACCACATGTGTAGATGATCTTGAGCATGCTAGGGCTGAAATTTGTAATATAAAATCCATGCCTTGTAGCAAGTGCTCTTTGTTTCTTGTAGAGGATGCTTGCCATACTTCTTGTGATAATGATGATGATGATGCTTTGATGGGTGTAAATGATGATACTTGTTCATGTGGTCTCATTTGCACTTCATGCATTGATTTGGAAAGTGAAGTTTTGGCTTTAAAGAAAATGCGCGATGATATGAGCGCCAAGTTGATTGAGCATGATGAGGTGAGTGCCAACCTTGAGAAAAAAAAATGAACTCTTGCGTACCACATATGCTAAATGCATTGAAGAAGAAATCAATAATTTGAGAAATATGACATGTGGTAGTTGTGAGCGCCTCAAGTCTCAAAATGAGGTTTTGCGCACAAGGTGCAAGAGTCTTTGTGCCAAGGGTTTGGATTCATGCTTCTCGTGTCACTCCGATGTTGATGCTTCTAAATTTGCTTCTTCTAAACCGGAGTCGACTTCTTCTCTTGAGTGTGAGTCTTTGGATGGTGGTAATTGTGCTAGTGCTTTGGATAGCTCTCTCATAGCTACTCCTAAGCTTGTTGCTTCTTCCGGTGTTGCCCAAGGTGATTTGAATGGAAAGGGTGCCTCCCACATATTTGGGACTCATATTCCCAAGCTGAGGTTCCAATGCACCTTTTGCAAGAAGGATGGGCATACCATTGAGTTTTGCTTTCGCCGTGTGAAGAACGAGCGACGTGTGCGTGCCAAAGCTTTTAAGAAGCCACGTAGCCTTTCTCATGGCACGTGTGATTCTAATGTGGGCACCAAGTTGGATGTTGGGGTTGATGCTTCATGCTCTAAGTCCCAAGGGACTTCCCACTTACAAGAGAATGGTGATTCATCCACTCGGACCGTGCCTCTCGATAGGCCTTTGTACCATTGCTCTCACTGTGGGAAGGATGGGCATCAAGAGAGTTTTTGCTACCGCCGGGCAAGGAGAATACGGCGAGGAGGTGCCTCTAGGCGTTTGGTTATTCATAGCCCTTCTCATGGCATGAACACTTGTGAGCCTAAGAAGGCGCGATTTGTGGATGGGTTTTATGACACTCTTTCTAGTGAGTTAGGCCATGCTCGTGGACATGCTTCTAGTGTTTCTTGTGTTGGTCCGTGACATCCTTCCCGTGGTGCTTGTGTTGGTTCTTCTCCTACGACCCCGAAGGATCTTTGCCTTTTTGCTTGTGGTAGCACTCGACTTTCTTCGCGAGTGACTTCTTTGAGGCACGGTTCCAAGGGTGTTCGAAAGACTTTTCATTCCAACCGGCATTTGCATCATACTAACCCACATGATAGGTTGTGTGCACCACTTACCCGTGTGACCAAATCTTGGATTCCCAAGTACGTGCTTGCTAACCCTTTGGGATCCAAGGCTCGGTCTTTCTCGTCTCATTGTGTGTAGGTATGGAGACGCGGTTGGAGAACATGAGCTCAATGGAGACATGATGGTTCTCCACACCGTTTTGGATGGCTCTTGAAAGCCTTTGTACACATGTATATTGAGTTTTCTTTTCCCCTTGTCCTCTCTTGTATATACTTGTGTCTTGCTTGTGTGAAAACCATGGTAGGCTAGCCACCTTGTTCATGATAGCTTTGTGATCTTGAATATCTATCTTGCTATCTTTGTATGATTTTATGGTGGATGTTATTTATGAACATCATGTCATGCTTTATGGTTGATTTCTCGGATATGTCATGTTGTTCATTCATATCATGTTTGTCTAGCTCGATGGTACCTTTCTTGTTAGCATGTTTGTCCCCCATGTATCTCTTGTCATGCTACCTTTGTAATATATGTTGGTGGTTGATCCATGTGATCTTGTATCATGCCTTTGTTTAGTTCTTGTATATTGTTTGGCATGTTGTTCTTTGGTATCATGTTGGTTTAGTGTTGTACCTTGTTGACATACTTGCTTGCCCATGCTTATTAATATTTGTGGAATCATGTTACAATGCTCTATTTATGTTAATTGATATTATCAATGCATTGTGTAGCATGTTGTGAGCTTTCCTTGGAGTTTTGGGCTTGTCTTGTCTTTGAGTTGTGTTGTTGTTCCTCTTTTCGGTTGGTTTTAGAGTTTTTCCTTGCTCTTCCTTTTCCTAGCTTTTGCTTTGTTAGTTGCCCTTGGTTGAGGGGGAGCTTGGCTTCTTTTGATAGGGAATTTGATTCCAAGAAGGGTTGTGGCTTTTCGGGTAGTCTTTGTGATCCTTGAATTGATATTCCTTCTATGGTATTCAATTGGGATCTTTGTGGTTTTGCAATTGGTACTTTTTCTATGGTACTCAATTGGGACCTTTGGTGGCTCTTCTCTCGCTTGGAGCGATTCTTGGTTGGTGTGTTCCCTCGTGAGCTTTATTGGTGTTAAGTCAAGTTCCTTGTCTCCCTATGCATTCTGCATTGCATTTGTATCATATATCATGATGTATAGACTTTGGTAGGTTTGACATTTGTGTCTCGCATTCCGTCATATATCATGTTCCTTTTGATGTACATATCTACCTATGTTGCATTTGTATCATATTGCATTTTAGGATGGTGAGCTTCTTCCATATGCCTCATTTGAGTTTCTTTGGCTACTTGTGAGATATTGGGCATGTGTGTGGAAAAATGGCTATGTGAGGCTATGCTCTTGGAATATTTGAGATATATGTGTTGTGAGATAGCCTTTTTGAATCAAATGCTAATCTTGACTAAATTTGATGAAATGTGCTCCACTCATGTGTAGTAGTATATCCATGTCACTTTTTGGTCTAAATGTGCCTTTCATGCTTAGATTGTGCTTGGATGTCTCTTTCTTGCTTTTGGGCCAAAGGCCGATATCATTGTGAATGTTTAGCCTATGTTGCATTCATGGAGGAGCATAAGCTTCTTTTTGCCGCAAAGGCACTTCATGTACCATGAAATGAATTAATCTTGAAAAGAAGTGTGTCTGCTTGAAAAATGCTCCCTCCATCATGTTTATGCTTAAAATGTTTTATCTTTCACACATGGGTGCAAAACATGTTGCATGATGTTCACCAGTGGAGAAGTCTCCCCGAAGTGGGCACATGGCTCATGAGCTTTAACATGACATGCTTTGCTTTATGGGTGTTTGCAATGATCTTTTGTTGAGAATTGGATATCCTTGTATGATCTTTGAATGGTATGCATGTTTGTGGCTCAAGTGTGACATGGATAGGCTTTTACATTTGAAGTGAGCCATCTTTTGATATAATTATTCAAATCTGAAAATTTGCTTTGTCACATGACTATATTTCCATATATTACTTGTGGCAATGCTTTGACTATGTTATGATCCATATATGTGCTCTTTGTCTCATTTCTAGCCTTTGTCACTAAATTTGGCCTATTTGAGAAGCTCATGTAGATGTTTATATGCTTTGTTTTGCATTTCGCATTTTCACCTTGATTCATACATTGTCAACAAGGGGGAGAAGAGGTGAGCTTAATGAAAAATTCGAAAACTCGCATTTAAAATTTGGGAGTTTGCTCTACATGTTCGGGGGGAGCTTGCATTTGTGTAGGGGGAGCTTTGGTGAGTCTCCTTTGTTTGCCCGAGTTGTGCTTTGGTGGTTGCTTTTTGCTCTATCACGTGTGTTTAGGGTGAGCTTTGTATGCTCTTTGTCCCTAGTGCATGTGTTTAGGGGGAGCTTGTGAGCTTGGTGTGCTCTTTTCTCTATCTCATGAGTTTAGGGTGAGCTTTGTATGCTCTTTGGTCCTAGTTCATGTGTTTAGGGGGAGCTTGTGATTTTTGTGCTCTTGTGCGGTGGTGTTGAGCCCCTTTGCCTCTTCTTGAGGAGCGGCGGTTGACTTATGTTTTCGATTATTCCATGATCGGTGTTGAGCCCTTTGTGCCTCTTCTTGAGGGATCATGCATTCTTGTCTCGGTTGTGTCGAGCCGTTGCCCATGTCTTTGGGGACCGAGACATTGAGTTGGCCTTTGTGGTTTCTCTCATGCCAAGTGACCTTGTTCTTTGCTCTTGTGTGGTTTTCTTTCACTTGGATGAGTTGTTCGGCCTTTGCCCTCTCAAACCATTTCTTTGTGCTCACTTGTTGTCAATCCGCTCCTCAAGGGGGAGAAATTTGGAAAATCAAGTTGATATGAACCTTGATTTGATGGTGATGAGCGGTTGACAAGTGTTTTGGTAAGAGTTTTATGGCACTTTGTGTTGAGCATTTTGGTTTGATGGTTTTTAGGGATTGCATGTTGGTAGTGTGTCTCTTCGATTGCGCTTAGCCTTTGTGCTTGCTTTGGTTTCGAGAGGAATTTGTCGGAGCATGTTGTTATCCCTTCTCACTTCAAGTGGCCTTTTGTTTGCTTTTTATTGGCTTTGTGGCACTTGAATGAGTTCTTATTTGCTTTTTGACCTTCTTTTGTCAATGCACTCATCAAGGGGGAGATTGAGGAACCAAGTTGAGAAGTACCTTGGTCCGTGTGTGATGAGTGATTGACCGGATGGTTTGAAGCTTTGTGTGTGTAGTGTTGAGTTGTGTTGTGTGTGTTTTATTTTGTGTATTTACCTTATTGTTTATGTGGTGTGTTGTCAATGCACTCGTGAGGAGTGGTTGACAACGTTGTGTGGACTGACTCTTGGCCTAGTATTGCGGGTGTTGGTTGCGGCTTGGTTTGCGTTGGTGCGGGGTGAAGAACAGGCGCGAAAGGTCTTAGCCTTGCGGGGCCCCCGAGGAGTGGAGAGACAAGTAGGCTTGGTTCGAGGGACCCGTGGCCGACGGGATCAAGTGCGAGCCGCATGGTGCAAGAAGAGCAAGACGAAGTCGTGGACATGGAGCCGGTGCATCGGTGGTGGCCAAGTCAAGGAACGAGGCAAGGCCGAGTAGACCGTCCGGGCGGCCCGGAGGTGAAAGGCTTGGCGAGCTCGACGCTTGGCGTGGTGAGGCTAGGCCGTGTACGTGGGGTTTGGTGGTTTGGCCACAAAACCATCGGAGGAGGGTTTCTCGGTTTGGGCCTCAAACCGAGCCCGAGGGCCCGGCGTGACGGAGACGGTATCCGGGTGCGTCGGGAAGCTTCGAGGCGGGCGACACGCGGCATGATCTAGGTGCTTGCGTCGGGAGGACGTGAAGGCACGATGGATGCGCGGTCGTCCGATGGTGAACTTCATGTGTTGACCAAAACGCCCCTGTGAGGGCTTGTGTTGTACTCCTAGTGTAGGGGCACTTCGGTCTTTTCGGAGGGCCTATATATAGGAGGAGGGGGCTGAATTTTCAGCCAACTCTTGGGCTAGAGGTGGCGGTACTCTTTCATTTTAGAGTGCTTTGGGAGAGAGGGAGAGAGGAGAGAGTGGCTCTTTGATTGGAGCTTTTTGCCATCTTAGATTTTGATTCTAGGAGTGGCTTGTAATCGATTGGACAAGATATTCATAGTGAATTCATCCTTCTCAATCTTGTGCCAAATCCTTTGCTCCGGCGTTTTTCTTTTTTTGCGATTTTCGGAGGTATTTTTTTGAGGATTTTCGTTCGTCGCTCGATTCGTCGATTTGAAGGCGTTTCTCTCCGGATTTCTTTGAGGGGATCATGGGTGAGTGCCTTGTGCCTCTTTGTGGATGATCTTGACCCCTCAAACGCCGGATTTGGCCTTCGATTCGTTGACTTTTGGATGAACCCTAGGTTATTGTGTTCTTGGCAAGGATTTACGATTCCGGGAGTTTTAGGTAGTTTGAGGCCGTAATTTTTGGGGCATAACCTCTCCTTGGGGTGTTCATCATCTCCCCAAAATTTCGTCTCAAGACTCCAAGAGGTTTGGGAGATCCTTTGATCTAAAGTTTGGGGCGATTTCGCGGGCGGTTTTCCGGGCTCGTCCCGGTGATCCGGTCACTGTGCCGGTGACCCGAAGGGGGGTAGGTTGACCGGTCACTTGTGCCGGGTGACCCGTGCGGCTCTGTAAGGCTCGGGGTGACCCGGTCACTTGTGCCTGGTTGACCCGGTAGGTCTCGGCCTTCTTCGTTGTTGCTCAAGTTCTTTCGTGCTTGCTTCCGCTTTGCTTCCTAGCCCTTAAAGCCTTGTTCCTAAGGTACCGAGAGAGGTTTGTGTGTGCTTCCGCTTGTTCGTGTGTGAATCTCGGAGTTTCGATTGGGATATAGGCCAAGTTCTTTTGAGAAAGAATTTTTATCGGCTCCCATTCACTCCCCCTCTCTCGGTCGCCAATCCGGTCCTTCACCTTCGACGAGTTCTTCGGCATCGCCCGTGGCCGTGGGCCGGTAGAAAGCTCGCCGGAAGGCCTTGGCCGACCGGCGTGCGCGAAGACGAGTGGTTGCCGCGACGCCCTTGTGGATCTCCTCCAAGATGTCCTTGCCTTCTTCACGAGGGACGCACTTCATGAGTACTCCGAAGATGCGCCCGCTTGTAAAGCTTGTCTCCGACGAGGACGTAAGACTTGGCGCGGCGGACGAGTTGTTCGGCCGCATTCTTATCGGAGGGGGACCTTCTCGCTCGCCGAGGTACTCGATGAAGGGTTCCCTCCGGTCCACGTCGATCATCATGACCTCCTCGCCCACTGGTGGATGGGCCGGTACGGTGGTCGGTGGCGGCCGACTCCGGGATGGATGGCGCGTGAAGCTCATGGACGAAGACGCCGCGGGTACTTGGGCGCGGGTGGATCCAAGCTTCGAGAGGACGTCCGCCGCAACGTTGTTGTCGCGGACGATGTGATGGAACTCGAGACCATAGAATTTGTTCTCGAGCTTGCGGACTTCTAGGCGATGGCGTCCATGTTCTCCTTGTTGCGGTCCCAGGACTTGTTGACTTGGTTGATGACCACTGCGGAGTCGCCGTAGACTAGTAGCCGCTTGATGCCCAGTGAAGCCGCGAGGCGGAGCCCATGTAGGAGAGCTTCGTACTCGGCTTCATTGTTTGAGACCTTCCAGAAGATCTGCAGGACGTACTTGAGTTGTTCGCCCGTTGGAGAGATCGGGGGAGTACCCTCGCGCTGCGCCCTCGAGGTTGAGTGAGCCATCAAAGTACATCACCCAATGCTTTGGTCGCACGGTGGGAGTAGGTAGGCGGTTCTCCCGCCACTCGCCATGAAGTCGACTAGTGCTTGCGACTTGATGGTCGTGCGTGGCTTGAAGTCGATGGTGAGGGCGCCGAGCTCGACGCCCCACTTGGAGATTCTTCCGGTGGCGTCTTGGTTCCTCGGGATGTCGCCGAGCGGGTAGTCGGTGACGACGGAAACCGAGTACTCCCCGGAAGTAGTGTTGTAGCTTCCGCGAGGTGATGAGTAGAGCGTACGGGAGCTTCGCACGGGCCGGTAGCGAGCCTTGGACTACGATAGAACCTCACCGACGAAGTAGACCGGCGCCCCGGACCGGATAGGCGTGGCCGTCTTCCTCGCCGCTCGACAACGATGGCGATCGACCACGTGAGTAGTCGCGGCTAGGTAGAGCGAGAGGCGCTCGCCCTTGTGAGGAGCCGTGAGGATTGGCGGCTTTGACAGGAAGTCCTTGAGCCGGGCAAGGGCTTGATCCGCCTCGGAGTCCACACGAACTTCTCGTGATGCTTGAGTAGTTTGAAGAAGGGGAGACCCCGTTCTCCAAGCCTCGAGATGAATCGTTCAACGCCGCCATGCACCCCGTCGGCTCTACGGACGTCCTTGATGCTCGTGGGAGCTTTCATGCTTCGGTGATGGCGGAGATCTTCTCGGGGTTGGCTTCAATGCCGCGCCGGGCGATGATGAAGCCGAGTAGTTTGCCGAAGGGACGCCGAAGACGCACTTGTTCGGGTTGAGCTTCCATTGGTACTCGCGTAGCGATGCGAAGGTCTCTTCAAGGTCGTCAATGAGGGTACTAGAGTCCCCGGTTTTGACAACCACGTCATCCACGTAGGCCTCGACGTTCTTGTTGAGTTGCCGCTTGAAGCGAGCTCGGATGGCCCGTTGATAGGTAGCGCCGGCGTTCTTCAACCCGAATGACATGGTCGTGTAGCGAGACGCGCCAAACGGGGTGATAAACGCGGTCTTTTCTCGGTCTTCCTCCTTGATTGCGATCCGGTGGTACCCGGAGTAGCGATCGAGGAAGCGAAACGGTCGCGACCGCCGTGGAGTCGATGACTTGATCAATCCGCGGCAACCCGAAGGGGTCCTTGGGGCGTGCTTGTTGAGGTCGGTGTAGTCGACGCACATCCTCCACTCGTTCGAGTTCTTCTTGCGGACGAGGACGGGGTTGGCGAGCCACTCGGGATGGAACACTTCTCCGATGAAGCCGCCTGCGAGTAGCTTGGCGAGCTCCTTCTTGATGGCGTCCCGTCCGTCGTCGGCAAAACGTCGGAGGTGTTGTCGCTTGGGGGTGGCCTTTGGGTCGACGTTGAGGCGGTGCTCAATCGGCTCCCCGGGCACTCCCGGCATGTCCGTCGGCTTCCACGCGAAGATGTCGCGGTTAGCCCGAAGGAAGCCGATGAGCGCGTCTTCCTATTTGGGGTCGAGGCCGGCCCCAATGGTGGTGGTCTTCTTTGGGGTCACCCGTTCCGAGGTCGATCGTCCCGACGAGTACCTCCTCGGGTGGGCGAGGCTTGTTGATGCTTTGTCGGACTTCTGCGGGATGTCGAGTTCGCTCGTGGCGAGCTTCTTCGACGCGGCGTAGACCTCCATCATTGCGTTGGGTACTTGGTTTGTTGAAGCGATCACCACGGCCTCTCGTATCGCGGTCGTGGGAGATCTTCAAGTCCCCTTGGAGAGAGAGTACACCGGCCGGACTTGGCATCTTGAGTACCAAGTAGGTGTAGTGGGGCACCGCCATGAACTTGGCGATGGCCGGTCGCCGAGGATGGCGTGGTAAGAAGTCTCGAAATCCGCGACCTCGGACTTGATGTACTCGGTGCGGTAGTTATCCCGAGACGCCCCGAAGGTAGCGCGCACCACCGAGCCCGGTGGGATAGCCGCGTTGCACGGGACGATGCCGTAGAAAGGCGTGTTGCTCTTGGTGAGCATGGGGGTGACGTCGAGGTTCATCTTCTTCAAGGTTTTGGTGAAGAGGACGTTGAGCCCGCTTCCGCCGTCGATGAGCACCTTGTTGAGCTTGGAACCCGCCATTGTTGGCTTCGGGACGAGGGGGAAACGTCCCGGTTCGGAGAAGTTGGTCCATTGGTCCGCGCGGGAGAAGGTGATGGGTACCTCCGACCACCCGAGAGGGGTCGGGACCGCCGGTTCAATGAACATCACTTCACGACGGGTAGCCTTCTCGCTCCCCGCTTGTCGGGAAGTCCGCCGAAGAGGACGTTGACGGTCTTCTCGGGTTCTTGCAAGTCGTTGTCGTCGCCGTCCTTCTTCTTGCCCTTTTGGTCGTGAGGGTGCGGTGGCTCCGGCGTATCCTTGAGTGCATGCCTGAGCTGGTAGCACTGCTCGGTAGTGTGGTTGCCGTTTGGATGCCACGGGCACTTCTCCTTCAGCAGGTCTTTGAACCCGCCAGAATTCTTCTTCGAGTTCCCTTTCTGAGGACGCTGGATAGCCGCGACAGTGTTGTCTGGCTTGCGCTTGCGGTTGGAACCCGAGTAGTAGTAGTAGTTGTTGTTGTTGTTTCGGCCGCCTTGGTTTGCATTCTTTGCGCCGCCGCCGCCCGGTTCTCGCTTGGACTTGCCGCGGATGGCGTCGTACTTGGCGTTGGCCTTGTCCTCTTCATCCGCCCAGGACGTGATCATGTCCTTGAGGTGAGGGATGGACCTGGGGCGGCGACGGCCGAAGTCCTCGAAGGTGCGGCGATGGTAGAGGCTGTCCTGGAAGAGATCGATGACCTCCTTGTCGGTGACGTCGACGACGGTAGCGCGCTTGTCGAAAAAGCGGCGCATGTACTTGCGGAGGGTCTCGCCTTGTTCCTGCTTGATCATGGCAAGGTCCATGCGAGTACCCGAACGGCCCATGGCGCCCGCAAAGTTGCTGGTGAACTGCTCCTTCAGCTGGTCTCACTTGTCGATCGAGTGCTTGTCCAGCGACTCGAGCCATGTGAGTGGAGCTTGGTCCAGACAGAAGGGGAAGTAGAGGAATTTGGTGTCGCCGTTGCCGCCGGCGTTCTCGATGGAGAGGGCGTAGCATCGGAGCCACCGGATGGGATCTGCTTCGCGTCGTACTTGGTGATCCCTAAAGGCTTGAACTTGTCGGGGAGGAGCAAGGTTGCGGCCGGGGTGAGAAGGCGGGGAAGCCGTCGCCTTCGGCGGCGGTGGTCGACTTCTTCCGCCGCGGCTCCTCGATCTTCCCGGCGAGCGTCGTACCCGCCGTGGGGAGGCACGGAGGCGTGGCCGCTTCGCGTGGCCTTGGCCGCCGCGGCCGCCGCCGCCTCCGGCTCTCTCCGTTGGCCCCGTGGTTGGAGCCGCCGCCGTCGGCCGCCGCCGCCGTCGGGGTCGTTGCCGCCGCCACCGGCCGGAGCGCGGTGGGGAACGACTTCTCGGTTGCCTTGGTCTTGCCGTGAAGGTCCGCCGGCGTTGGAGCGGCGGCGGTTTGGATCAGCCGGGAGGTCAGCTCGAGTACGGTTGGGGCCAGGGTCGGCCGCCGCGACTAGTAGCTTCATTGTCGCGTGGTTTAGGCCGGGAGAGGTTGGTTGACTCTCGTTGTCGACCCGCATGAAGTAGGCTTCTTCGGCCGAGCTTGGCGATGACCTCTCCGGCGCGTATGCCCCGAGCCGACGTGCGATCGTTGTGATCGACATGAGGCATTGCTCGGGGGGTGGTGTGTACTCTGCTCTCGACCGCCTCGAGAGCTTCCGCAAGGTTGCGGATGGGGAGGTTGTCTCCGAGCCGCCGGCGTCGTTCGGCCGCGCTTCTGTTGCGTTCGCGTCGAGCGTCCCCGCGTGGCGGCGGTCTCGTCCGCGGTGCGTTGGCGGACGGCTCGTCCGCGGAGATGTCCTCCGGTGTACTGTCTTCGGCCGTTCCCCGAGGGTCCCGGGGTTTCGCCGGCAGCCATGAAGACTTGGCGATCGGGGGTACCCAAGCTGGACTCGCAGGGTGCCACCTCGCTTGGTGTGTTTGAGTCGGCTGGGCCGGTGGTGTTCCCTCCTGGAACGGTAGTGAGTCGATGTAGGCGACGTAGCGTGAGTCCTCCTTTGCCAGGTCAGCAGGCTTGCGGTCTGGCCAGTAGACGTATCTTCCGGCCGGCGTTGATTTTATAACCAGCCCAGAGGCTGGCCCTGACAAGGGAAGCTCAGTGGAGTCATCTTCGGACTCGGGCTCCTCAGGGTCCGACCCGAAGTCGAACTCGTAATCCGGGTTCGAGTAGAACTCGGAGAGAGGACTGGAGTCTGAAGCGTGGTCGGGGACGGCGTCGGAGTCCGAGTTGTACTCGGTTACGGGCTCCTTGCCGGCCCGGCGTGGTGTAGGAGCCCCCGTGCGGGCCCGGCTGAGGACGCGGGGGCCACGCGCGGAGCGCTGGCGTGGTGAAGGGGCCGCCCGCGATGGCCGAGCAGCCGGCTCGCATGCGATGGCCCATGGCGACGTCGGGTTCGAGTTGGAGACGGACTCGAGCTCGAAGTCGGCCGTGGTGGTTGAAGAGCGAAATTTCGCCGAACTTGCGGCGGCGAGTTCGCCCGTGACGACTTCGGGGAAGCGTCACGAGGCCTGTCCTCGGGTTGGGCCGCATGGTCGGGCGGCGGCCGGAAGGAGCCCGCGCCATCGGCGGTGCGGACCCGGGCGCCGAAGACGAAGGTGTCGCCGCGGTTGAAGGCGACGCTTGGCTTGATGTGGACGGAAGCCGTCGAGTTCGCCATGTGATCTCGAGCGAGAGCCCCTACCGGCGCGCAAGGCGTCGGTGTTTTAGACCGGCAACCTACTACGGGGAGTACCCGAAGTAGATGAATGTGACTCGCCGAGATCGGTAACTCGAAGGAAGAGACACGTGGCACACAATTTAGACAGGTTCGGGCCGCGAGGTGCGTAATACCCTACGTCCTGTATGATGCGTAGCTCTGGATTGATAGGGCACGATTACACGATGGTGCAATAGTGCGCCGTAAGTTGTATGAGAAGAGATTGGATGAGGGGATCGGTCCCTGCCTCGCCTTATATAGTCCGGGAGGCAGGGTTACAAGTCGGAGTAGGGAGAAAGTACTAGTCGAGTACGTCTAGGAGTCCTCTATACAGTGCGGAACATGTACAGCTCCCTAACCGAGTACTACTCCTGTGTAGTCCTTGTGCTCCACGCCTTCAGATGCCGTGTAGCGCAAGCCGGGTAGTCCCAGGGGCCCACCGAGTAGTCGGTCCTGGTACCCACCGAGGTAGTGGGCCCAGGGAGGTCCATACGACGCACCCATGTCTCATAAGCCCCCGAGCGAGGCCTAGGCACAACGACCTTAGAAAGGTCATGACGAAGTCATAGAGCTATCGACAGGTCGACTAGCATGCACGTCGGTCCAAAAAAGGAAAAGAACAATTCAACTTAGCAGCCAACCTGTTTGAAGTCTTGCCGATTAAAGAGAGGTCGAGTGACGACCTATAGGAAGCAGACTTCCAATAGATCGAAACGACGATGAAAACATTCAGATTGCATCACGGATGCACTCATAGAGTAGTATCCGAGCATCGTTGCGGGCAGGATGGCCGGTATGATGATCCAAAAAAGAAATGGAAGAGAAAGTAGGTCGAGTAACGACGTGATGAGAAACGGGTTTCCCAACAGGTCGGTACGACGAAGAAAACAAGAGGGCGTCGAAGATGCACTCGTAGAGTAGTCCCTGAGCATTGAAGCAGGCAGCATGGCTGGTTTGATGCTCAAAAAGAGAAGAAAACCGAGTCATGGTCTTGATCGAACGAAGTGTAGAGACACCCAGATCTAGTAGCATAGCTGCAAGGAGTCTGGTAGGGCCGACCTCAGGGAGGCCTTGTAGGCGTGCCGACCTCGAGGAGGCCTCAAATCAACGATGTCTAGTATCCGAGGATAACCAGCAGGATCTTGAAAGGTGTGTCGCATGAAGAGGTTGTCAACGATGAAACTGACGAGGCAATGGTTGAAACGAACAATGATGAAGCTAACGAAATAATGTTGATCTTGAATGTATGGAGTGTAAAGACACCAAGATATCCTGCATAGCTGCAAGGAGTCTGGCAGAGCCACCCGAGGCATGCTAACCTCAAGAAGGTCTCAAGTCAGAAGCGCCCAAGTACCCACAGATACTTGGTAGGGCCATTAGGCGCGCACCCCACAGGGAGGCTGTTGACGGTGTAAATGCGTATCAAATTTCGTTTGGACTCGCAAGCGTACAAGTCCACCGTCGTAGCCAAGGGACCCTTCTTCCCTCAAGTGTGAACCCAAGGTATTGAATTTGTGGAACAATGTGTAACGCAAGATCCAATCTAATAAGTGGAAAATACTTTGATCTTGAAAAGGGGTTTTGCATCTAATCTACTAGATCATCATCAAGACTCATCTAGCCTACCGCACACTGGAGGTAGCAAGAGAAAGAGAGGGGAGAACCAATCTAGAATTGGATCGGGTCTTTTCTTGAAGTTTCAAAGTAAAGAAGAATGTAGAAAAACAAATCTCATTGAAAGCATGGCTCCCGTTCTGACTCCGAGGATGACCGTTTTTCTCCTTTACCGTACTGTCACTATGGGGGATAATCTTACGGGTTGGTACTACTCGGCAAGTTCAAGAAGAACAAGGTGAAAACGTTTGGTAGATCGGGTATGCACCTCTATCCACCATGGCTACAAGAACATCCTATGCAATCTACCTGCGGGATAGATCGAGGAGGAAAACACCCAAACTAAGACAAAATCACAACGAAAGCACTTGATGCTAGGAATCGGACTCAATCTACTAATTCAACATAGAAGTAATACATGGACAAGATCACCACCGAGATCCTACCTTGATCTTGATCCTAGCTCCCGGAACTCCGATGTGGTCTTGCATGCAAGGTTCCCACGCCGGCTAGGGGGACCCTAGTCAACCATCTCGACCCTCTCCTCTCCGGGATGGTGTCCTTCTCTTCTCTCGCTCCTCGACGGCGGATGACGATTGTAATTCGCGTGGCTCTCGGCCATGGGGCTATAAATAGCCCAAGAGGCGGCTAGGCCAAAGGGGCACCGAACCGGGCCGGAGTGGGATGGGCCGGTCGGCCCGAGCCCGTCGGCCCGTGCCCGTTTCGGCCTCGGTTAGGCCCCGGTTTCTTCCCCGGTTGCTTCTCGCGTGATTCCCTATTTGTGTGCACTTGCATGTGGGCCTTTGACGTCGTTTCCTTCATGGTTAAGACTTGAATCTTGCTATCCAAGCTTCATCATTTCCTGGTTGAGTCCCTGAAGATTTGCATGTTGACGCTTCGGTCCTCGGGTCATTTGGAGTCATGCTCATCGCGTGTCTTGACTCTTGTCGGGCTTCATGATCTTCTTCCAAAGTGCTTGATGAAATTATCTTGAAAGTCTCCTCTTTAGCATAGATTTCCTGCGTAAACAATAAACTCCAAATCGACATGCAAGAGTGAACTTGTTATATATGGGGGGTTAGTTCCAGTGGTTAGAATAATAAATCAATGCCAACATTAAAGGTAAACTCATGGCTAGGTTCACGGAAATTCACCGTCAACATCTCCCCCATGCTTAAACCCTGCACTTAATCATACACAAGAAAACATAATGCTCTCAAGGATTTAATCATTAAAGTTCCATAATGTACTAGCCTTCATCCTTATGGAGGGTTGATATTAATTTAAGCACTTCCCACAAGTAATTACCTCATGCTCCCAAATTTCAAATGAATCTTAGAAATTTTGAAATCAAGAGCGAGATGATGGAAAAGAGCTAAACCAAGTTCAAAAATAAACTTCCTTGCATCTTACTCATGTACTCTCATCTTATCTTGTCTCTCAAAGCCTATTCATTCTACTCCTTTCCCCTCTCAATATATATAGTGTAAGGCTTTATGTGGAGCTACATGGGAAAAGTTTTAGTCCTACCAAGATATTATAAATGAGATGTTGTCAAAGCAAGACAAGCTTCTCGTGGTCTTACCGAGACTCGTCAAAAAGGTCATTGGAAAATAATGTTATATCAAGGAGGGAGAGAGAAAAATACACACTTTGAGATAGGTGGACATGTGCAAATGGCAAAGAGTGATCTCGAGGAACAAAGGAAGTCCTCGTTATCGATTGCACATGGTTGGAAAGATGAGTTTGGATCTTAAATCTTGAAACTTTTGAGATTCCTAATGCACTTTAGAGAACCGGGAGCTCATTTTATTTTTTACTCATACTCACATTTTTTCTTTTCTTTTTCTCATACATTTATTTTTCTTTATTTCTTTTTCTTTCTTTCTCTTTCTCATCAATTTTTTTATTTGCTCCCCTTTGAACTCTAAAATTGCATTGTACCTACCTCCTCCCCCATGCTTAGACGTTTGCTTGTCCTCGGGCAAAGAGGTGATAGAGATAAGGTAGGTACCGGAAATATTTCCTTTGGAGAGATACTTGAAATCTTCAATATTAGCACCATCTTGCGATCTTCCTTGAATTGATGATCCATACTCAACGATAGGTTGTGGTCAAGGAGGTAATCACAAAAGATGCTATTTAGTTTTAAGGATGGATATCCGGTGAAGTTTGTGACATCTCTGATGTGGGGATACACAATGCACGGATAGAAAGGCTAGCAAAAAGATGACCAGCTTCTTAGTCTCGGGCCAGAGAAATCAAGGCCTGAAATAACTCACTCAAAAATAATTCTTGTATACTAAGGTTTATGCACTCAATATATATATGTCTTTGGATAGGTAGAGCAAAATGCAAGTAGCATTAATGACAAGGTTAGCATATATATTTTTAAGAACAAATCATTTTTAACTCATCCAAAATTGAGAGCATGAAAATAACACTATGTGTCTTATTTTTATCATAATCCCCACAAAAGATTATTCTAGCATTTAATTAATTTCAGATTCATATTAAAGAGAGCACTAGCTTAATCATGCATAAAAACAAGTATAAAAGTTGAGAAAGTGGCAATTTTTTCATCATATATTATCATGGCATCAACTTAATATTTTTACCAAAGGTTGATCAAGGTGGGGAAACTTTATTCATGGTGATCTTAAACTAACTCTACTATTATCACACATGCTGAAAATAAATAAAAACAGAAAACGCTACACATATATAAACTTGTACAAAAGCTGAAAATAAAGAAAAGGAAAAGGATAAAATCAAACCGGATTTGGAAGCATTATTATTTTCTTTTCTTCCTCCTTCCTTTATTTTCCGGTGCTTGATATTGATGGTCCGGCGCATTGTATCCTTGCTTGTTTTGTGATTGCACCGGTCCTCCTCTAAATTGCTCCATTGGTGAAGGCGACCAATTTGATAGGCAATGTTTGCGGTTCCTTCTTCTTGCATTTGTTAGATGGAGCGCCATGAAAACTTTGTGAGGAACATGTATGGTGGAGGATGTGGTGGCGGGATGGCTGCCCACTCCCCCATGCTTTGCATTTGACATACTTCCTTCATATGGTGGTGGCATTGGAATCCTTCCATGTGGTTGTTTATTAGCTTGATGTGCAGCCCTTCATCTTGGGCTACTGTCGGGGACCGCCCTAGGGGTCCCCTTAAACAACGGGGAATCCTCACTTAATCCCGGTATCAAAACACGCTAAGCCTAACCATGCAGGTAACTAACCATGCAGGACACGGCCCACGCCGGGATCCCGACGGCCCACCGAGACGGCCCACGGAGAAGACCCCTCGAGCAGGCTCCGCCTCGCTCGAGGACGCGCTCCCCCTCGGGGCGGGCTCCGCCCCGTTCGAGGGGCAACCCTTTCCCTCGAGCGGTCCCGCCCCGCTCGAGGGATCGCCCCTCCTCGAGCGGGTCTCGACTCGCTCGAGGGTTCGCTCCGCCCTCGGGCGGGGCCCGCCACGCTCACGGGCGCGCGCACGCGTGCGCCGGCCCCGTACTTGGGCATTTAACGCCCCGACGCCGCAGACGGCGCCATCATGCGCCGGGGCTCACGCCCCGGTGCCGCCGCACCAACTCCCCGAGGGGAGGAGCCCATCCCCGCCACCGTGGGATGGACCGTGCGGTACGGCCGGTGTCAGTCCTGTGACGCCGTGCGCCCACTACGATGCGACTAACGCGCCCGACCCTCGAAAAGGGGCCGGGCGCACCCTCGATTCCACTTTCCCGTGACCCTGCAGGTTAGGTGAGGGGCGCTAGGCCGGTGGATGGCCATCCCGGCCACCGCGCGCGCGGCCGCCGTACCCACGCGTGCGGGCGCACGCCCGACGCCGCGGCGCACGCCCGAACACCGCAAGAACCACTCCGCCGCCGCGGAGCGCATTGGGAAGGAACGCCGTTCGCCCGCGCCCGTTCCCCCGTACCGCCCATCATCGGCACCTCCCTCGAAGCCTATCGAGAGGACACCACCGCCATCCGCCGCCTTCCTACCCTCGAATCGCCACCCGTTCGGGTACGGGGTAGGCCATCATGGCCGGATCGCGGCAAAGATCGTCCGGACGGCCGCCACTCTACACCGTAGCGCGACGTGCTCCCTCACGTAGCTAGGTAGCGCGGCGTGCATGTAACCCGTCGCCCCCTTGGCCTATAAAAGGGGGAGGCGAGCCCCCAGCCGCGGGAAAAACGAGTTCAGAGGACGGACGAGTTCAGTTCGACGCAACACACCGTGCACTCACTCTCTTATTCTCCCACAACATCTTCGCCCACTTCACCGGGGACTTGGGAGCCACGCTTCCTCTCCCGCCTTGCTTGTACTTGCCCCACTACAAGCACCCCCGGTGCCGAGCAATATAGTGCCACGAGCACGCCCCTGTCGGGACGTACGGCCCCCTCGGCCGGGAACCGGATAAAACCTTGTGTCATTTGTTGCTTGGCATCGACCATTGAGGGATAGACCTAGGCGTTATCTATCGGTTAGTGTCGGGACCATATTCCGCACCGACGACTACGGAGGATGATCCTTCTTCAACAATTCTTCCTTTTTATTCTTTTTCGTCGGTACAAGAAATCCTTCCTCTAACCAATTTTTGTCTCCCTTCAACTAATAAATTCAGCCCCATATTGGAAAGAGGAATAATAACCTTCATCAACTTGTATCTTCTCCTCTCATCTCCACTTTCCTTGTTTCATGTGCTCGATCCCAAAGAAATCCCGACAAGGAGAAAGTTTGGGTTCCTTGTAATCTTCTCTTGAAATCATTCCCCAAAATCCTTCTAACATATTTTCTTGGACATCAACTTGCTCCGGGCTTCCTTCTTGTAACCGAGTAGTTCTCCAATATATCCATAAGGAACTAGTTGCTCTTCATCTTCAAGGTGAAATGAGAGGCACGACACTCCTTCATTAATGACCGATGCTAATGTCATAAGAACTTCTGAATCAAGCTCGTTGTGAGTATTCGGACCAACTCCATAAAGAATCACACTAATCTAAGGTTGCTCAAGATTTGAGTAGAATCCAACACTTGAAGGGCGTCATCGAAATTAACATTTGCCTCGAGCCTCTTCTCAAGACGAACACGCCTCTCCTCCTCGTCCTCCTCCGTCTTCATGATACATCTATTGGAACACCTCGGAGTGTATGGTGGTGGAGCGGATGAACGAGTTGAGCATCATGGTGGAATGGGTGGCTCTTCTGTGTGTCCTCGCGGTTCGGTGTACCGCATGGATGAACTTTGTGTACTCCTCATTCCACCAAGGGGCAGCGTGTTGCTCCTCGGTGATGCCACGTCTTCCTCCATGCTTCGGGGAGACTTGAAGACTGAGTGCCTCCTCGAAGAGCTCGATGATGGCGCCTTCGATGATCGTGTCTTCTTGGTGAAGAACTTGGTGGCCATCTTCCACATTGTTGTTGCACTAACTCACAACGAGTACACGGGGGGTTGCTTGCCGGTGGGAAAAACACACAAGAGAAGTATATGGAGCGATGGAAATTATGGTGAATTTTCTTTATTATTATTGTTGGAGGGTAGTGAGAGAGCTGCACAAGTTAGGATGGATATTAGCCTCATAGGGTTTATGGATTCTTGAACATGCAACCGCCTATTAAGGTGAAGCTAAACTAATTTATTGAGGTGTGTACATAAGGCCACTTTAGCTAAACCTACAAAAGATATGTTGATGGGATCTACAGGAGCATCGGACACCATACTCCCATTAAACATGGTAGCTAGCTTTAGGCATCAAAGCATTATCAACATGAATGAAAAAGGTTCGGCGTTAATATGACAAGATCCTACAACACCATGGAACTCAAATTTTTCTTGTTTATGAAACTTATGGGCTAAGAACTTAAGAACACAAATTAACAAATGCATAAATTACTTACCTGGCGAAGGGGGGACACCGGGGGCTTGATCTTTCTCTGAGATGCTTCTTACTCCCTTCTTTCCTTGTGTCCGCGTGATCCACGAGATTCCATTGCCCAAACCGTTCACAACCACACCTTTGCTTGCGTGATTAATCTTCCACCTCCATTGTTTTACTTCACATCTTGTTCCCTTTCCTCTTGTGCTTCCACCAATTTCCTACAAAACAAGGCCCTTGCTTTCCCCCATGCTTGTCCTTTTCATGTGCCCAAGATGCCAAATGGTGGACATGTGATGCATTGTGAGGCATAATACGTTAATCAAGCTCAAAAACCTCCCTTAATCACGTTTAGATGCTAATCACTCCTCTAATTTTGAAACTTTAAAACTAAACTCAGCGCTAGCGATGAGTACAAATATATCATTAGAGGAGATCTTAGGCATCAAAAACAACTATAAAATTTATTTTGGTTGCACCAGGATCAATTGCTTTCATTAATCGATAGCAAGTTCCTCCGGCATGACCGTGGGGGTATAGGTTTTGGTTCTAATTTTGGCCCACGAGAGAGATATTTTGAATAAAAAATAAAGTCAATGGGGCTTTAGAAAAATTCTAAATCTAGAGAAACTAATGGATGTCAAGTTGAGTGAAACCAAAAATCAAGTTGATTAGGCTCACGCGAGTCCTACCATGCATCAAAGATTAAAACATAAAGAAACATAGAAAGGCTCTACTAGCGTGTTTTTATCATGTAAAACAAGCCAACCTTAACACCATGGAGAGGATGAAAGGTTGGGGTAGGCGCTGAATTTTTGGTCTTGGTTCTCAAAAACATGCAAACAAAATTTGGGATGGCTCAAGTCATCGGTTTATGATCAATATAAAATTCAAATAAAATGACGAGAAATTATAATGTATTTTAAAAAATTAAGTTTATGATATGTAATGCATAGCAAATTCTAAGACCAACTTATTTGAAAAATTCGGGTTGCCCTCCCAGTAGCTTATTCTTGACTCGTGATGTCCTCCCGGTAGCTTATTCTTGACTCGACGAACGGGTTGCCTCCCGCAAGCGCTTCGTTTATAGTCTTAGCTAGACTTCTTCTCTTCTTTACTTCAGATCAACGCTCTTTGTGGGCGTTGCAATCTTGGGGACCCCACTTCTACACCATCCTTGGCTTCGGTGTAGGTTTATTCTTCGGCTTAGTCATCTTTTTGGCCTTCGCAAGTGAGCATTGTTTCTTGGTCTTGACGGAAGCAACAAATTTTGTGTCTTCTTTGCTTCATTCTCTCTTGACCCCTCCCTTCCATTGCGATGATGAGGTAGAATGTATTTAACATGAATCGTGTTGCATACCTCGAATCATGGTTGACTTGAATGCACTCCTCATGCCATCGATGTCAACCTTGATCTCCCCTTTGGCCGATGTCGGTTGCTCCGACAATCTTGAGGAACGATCTCCCTAGGATGAGTTGTGATGAGGCTGATCTCCTCTCGATCTCGAAAGTGGAGTTTCTCTTGGAGATTCCGACGATATTCGGCCTCCGCTTTTAGATCTTGTGTTGCACGTCACCTTTGACTGCAAAATTTTTCTAGACCATCCACAAAATATATGTTTTTTGTTGGAGATGTAGCCGTCCATCTCGAGTTAGGGTTAGCAATAAACAAAATATATACAAAAGCTAAAAGAAAACTAGGGTTTAGCAAAACCCTAAATTTATTTTTTTGTTTGACGACGATCAAAATTAAGAGATGCAAAAGAAAACTCAAGAGAAAAACTGAAAATATTCACAAACGCAATATTAGGTTGAATCATGGTCACTTGTTCCCTGGCAACGACGCCAGAAAAAGGGGCTTGTTGATGGTGTAAATGTGTATCAAGTTTCGTTTGGACTCGCAAGCGTACAAGTCCTCCGTCGTAGCCAAGGGACCCTTCTTCCCTTAAGTGTGAACCAAAGGTATCGAATCCGTGGAACAATGTGTAATGCAAGATCCAATCTAATAAGCGGAAAACACATTGATCTTGAAAAGGGGTTTGCATCTAATCTACTAGATCATCATCAAGATTCATCTAGCCTACCACACACGGAGGTAGCAAGAGAAATAGATGGGAGAACCAATCTAGAGATTGGATCGAGTCTTTTGTTGAAGTTACAAAGTAAAGAAGAATGTAGCAAAACGAATCTCATTGAAAGCATGGCTCCCGTTCCGACTCCGAGGACGCCCGTTTTTCTCCTTTACCGTCTTGTCACTATGGAGGATAATCTTATAGGTTGGTACTACTCGGCGGGTTCAAGAAGAACAAGATGAAAACGTTTGGTAGATCAGGTATGCACCTCTAGCCACCATGGCTACAAGAAAATCCTATGTAATCTACCTACGGGATAGATCGGGAGGAAAACACCCAAACGAAGACAAAATCACAACGAAAGCACTTAATGCTAAGAATCGGATTCAATCTACTAATTAAACATAGAAGTAATACATGGACAAGATCACCACCGGATCCTACCTTGATCTTGATCCTAGCTCCCGGAACTATGATGTGGTCTTCCATGCAAGGTTCCCACGCCGGCTAGGGGGACCCTAGTCAACCATCTCGACCCTCTTCTCTCCGGGATGGTGTCCTTCTCTTCTCTTCTCTCGAAGGATCGGATGGCGACTAGAGAGGGGGGGAGTGAATAGGAGCCGGTAAAAATTCTTCCAAAAGAATCCGGCCTATACCCTAGACAAACCCCGGTCACACACAAGCGATGGATCGAATCACGCACCAATCGCCAAGACCACGAGGTTATGGATCAACCTCTAGCCTTAGGAACGATTCCTAGAAGTACACGCGGAAGCACTAGAAAGGGAGGGAGGAATCGAACCAAGAAGCAAAGCACACGAGGCTGCGGCGGACCGTCCGCGCGGGAGAGGGGCGGACCGTCCGCACGGGCCTAGCGGACCGTCCGACCCGAGGCCGCGGACCGTCCGCCACCGCACCGCGGACCGTCCGGCCCAACACCGCGGACCGTCCATTAAAGCACACGGAACCTCCGAAGCGACCCGAGAAAAACGGACCGTCCGCCGAGGCCGGCGGACCGTCCGCTACTTGAGCTCGGACCGTCCGCAAACCGGCCGCAACCAAAACCAAAAGCCAAACCGGATCGAAATCAAAGACGCGCAAGAACACGACGAACACGCGACGAACGGCCTCCTCGCGGACCGTCCGCGACCCCCCCGCGGACCGTCCGCGCCGCGCGGACGAACGAGAAACGGCCCGACCCCCGAAAGTCAACTCCCCCAAATCATCATCGGATTTCCCAAACGGTTGAAGCTATGGAGACAAGGGTTTGGGGACTTGAAAAGCGTCACACAAGGATGCTATAGCCCAAAAATCTTGCCTCCTAACTCCCTAAATCACCGGGAATCGCGAATCCTTTGAGCACCACCAAAAGCTAGAGCACCGAACGAAAACTCACGAATCGAAGTGGTTTCCCGGCGTTTGAGGGCACAAGATCAAGCACAAAGATGCACAAGACATCTATCCATGTTTCCCTCAAAGAAATCCGGGGAGAAACTCACTCAAATCCGCGGAAACACACCGGGAACAAAGGCACGAAAACAAGCACAAAAAGGCCACGAAAAACAACCCCGAATCTTCTATACAAACCAGGAAAGATTCACAAGGTCTAGCATGCCGCCCTAGCATCCATCCCTCTCAACAAATCTCTCATGAAGCTCTCATGCTAGCCTAGAGAAAATAGAAGGAAAAATAGCTACGAAAATGAGAAAGAGGAGGGAGCAAATGAAACCCTAAGTCGCCGAGAGAGAGAGCCACCCACACACACTCATGGCTTATATATCAGGTCCCGCCGGAGTGGTAAATGACTCGACTACCCCTAACTAAACTACTGGCGATACAACCCACGTAGGGGCATTTAGGTAATGTTTGTGGGTCTTGCCATCGGACGGCCACGCCTTTGCCGCACCCCGCGTCCTCCCGACGCAAGCCATGCGATCCCGCCGCGTGTCCTCTGCCTCGAAGCTTCCCGACACGCCCGGATCCCGTCTCCGTCGTGTTGGGCCCTCGGACTTGGTTTTGCGGCCCAAACCAAGAAACCATCCGCCGATGGTTTTGTGGGCAAACCACCAAACCCCGCGTGCTCGGTCCGGCCTCCCGCCAAACCACTTGACTTGACCGCCACCGTGCACCGGCTCACTTGTCCATGACTTCGTCTTGCTTGTGTCGCCACCATGTGGCCCGCACCCGATCCCGCCGTCCACCGGGTCCCTCGAACCGAGCCTACTTATCTCTCCATCTCCCGAGGGCCCCTCAAGGTCGAAGACCTTTCGCGCCCGTTCTTCACCCGCAACAACACGAACTAGGCCGCGGCCTACACCTGCGCACTAAGCCAAGAGTCGGTCCAACACCCGTTGTCAATCACTCATCACCGAGGAGCGGTCATCCAACGACCACCGGGACGCTCCCGGTCCTCAATCTCCCCCTTGATGAGTGCATTGACAACATACAACGCGAAATGAAATTCGAGAGAAAAAGAGCAAAGAAAGAAGAAAGAAAACAAAGAAGCTCAACTCATGACCAAAACCAAAGAAAGGCGAAGAAAGGTCACAAGCCAAGCAAAGCACAAACTCCACACCGACAACAGCAAGAAAGCTCCCCCTGAACATGTGAATGCAAATTTCCAAATTTCAGCTCAACTCTTCTGAATTTTCTGAATTTTCATTAAGCTCACATCTTCTCCCCCTTGTTGGCAATGTATGAATCAAGGTAAAAATGCAGAAATGCAAAAGCAAAGCATATAAACATCTACATGAGCTTCTCAAATAGGCCAAATTTAGTGTCAAAGGCTAAAAATGAGACAAAGATCACACACATGAATCATAGCATAGTCAAAGCATTGCCACAAGTAATATATGAAAATACAAGCATGTGACAAAGCAAAATTTTCAGATTTAAGTAGTTTTACCAAAAGAAGGCTCGCTTCACATGTAAAAGCCTATCCATGTCACACTTGAGCCACAAACATGCATACCATTCAAAGATCATACAAGGATATCAAATTCTCAGCAAAAGATCATGGCAAACACCCATAAAGCAAAGCATGTCATGTCAAAGCTCATGAGCCATGTGTCCACTTCGGGAGACTTCTCCACTGGTGAACATCATGCAACATGTTTAGCACCCATATGTGAAAGATAATACATTTTAAGCATAGACATGATGGATGGAGCATTTTTCAAGCATTCACACTTCTTTTCAAGATTAATTCATTTCATGGTACATGAAGTGCCTTTGCGGCAAAAAGAAGCTTATGCTCCCCCATGAATGCAACATAGGCTAAACATTCACAATGATATTCGGCCTTTGGCCCAAATGCAAGAACCAGGCATCCAAGCACAATCTAAGCATGAAAAGCACATTTAGACCAAGCTGTGACATGGATACACAACTACACACGAGTGGAGCATATTTCATCAAAAATTAGTCAAGTTAAGCATTTATTTCAAAAGGGGCTATCTCACCACACATATATCTCAAATATTCCAAGAGCATAGCCTCACATCACCATTTCTCCACACATATAACCAATATCTCACAAATAGCCAAAGAGACTCAAATATGGCATATGAAAGAAGCTCATCATCCTAAAATGCAATATGACACAAATGCAACGAGATATATGACAAGATGGCTATCCTACCATGGTTTGTACATCAAGCAAAGCATGTATATACATCAAAGTAAACATGGTATGATACATATGATACAAAAAGGAAATCCCCCAAGAATCAACTAGAAAGGGCAACAAACCCCAAGTTCCCCCCGCAAGCGCACAAATGTAGCTTGGTCGAGAGGCTTTGTAAAGATGTCGGCTAGCTGATCTTGGGTAGGGACATGGCTTAGCACAATGGTTCCTTTCTCCACATTGTCCCTCAGGAAATGATACCTCACTTCTATATGTTTGGTTCTGGAGTGAAGCACTGGGTTTTTGGCTACGCTTATGGCACTGGTGCTATCACAAAGAAGTGGGATCTGGGTGCACTCCTCACCAAAGTCTCTCAAAGTGTATGAAATCCACAACGGTTCGGGAACAACAACTCGCGGCGGCAACATACTCTGCCTCGGTGGTAGACCGAGCTACACTAGACCGCTTGCGGGAAGACCATGAGACCAACGAAGACCCAAGAAACGGCAAGTACCGAAGTAGACTTCCTCTCGACTCGACATCCGGCAAAATCGCATCGGAAAAACCATGAAGAGAAAGAGTCGAGGAGGAAGAATACCAAAGGCCAAGACCGAGGGGCGGATCGTAGGTACACGAAAATCCTCTTGACGGCTGTCGATGTGATGTCCTCGGCGAAGCACGAAAACGAGCGCACGGACACACGGCCGAACCGTATGTCCGGCCTCGTCGCCGTCAAGTAGAGGAGGGAGCCGATCATGCTCCTGTACTCCCGCTGGTCCACTGGTTCTCCGTCCTCATCCGCATCCAAAGTGGCCGTACTCCCCATGGGAGTCGACATCGGCTTCACATCTTGCATCTGGAACTTCCTCAGCATGTCTTTCGTGTACTTGGTCTGGTGCACATGTCTTTCCTCAGCATGTACTTGCTTGATCTGCAGCCCGAGAAAATACTGCAACTCGCCCATCATGCTCATCTCGAACTCCCTGCTCATCTCATCTGCAAACTTGGCAACAAGGTTATGTGACGAGCCACCAAAGACAATATCATCCACGTATATCTGAACAATCAACAAGTCATTTCCATGCTTGAGGAGAAACAAGGTCCTATCCACGGTACCCATCACAAACCCTCTGCTCAACGAAAAACCTCTCAATCTCCCATACCAAGCACGGGGCGCTCGTTTCAACCCATACGAGCCCTTTTCAACCCGTATACCCCGTGTGGGTACAACTCACTCTCAAACCCGGTGGTCGCTTCACATACACCTCCTCCTCTATGACCCCATTCGGAAAAGCACTCTTCACGTCCATCCGAAACAACTTGAACCCTTTAGCCACGGCAAAGGCTAGAAGGATCCGAATTGCCTCAAGACGGGCCACGGAGCAAAGGTCTCCTCATAGTCGATCCCCTCCTTCGACTAAACCCCCGAGCAACAAGTCCGGACTTGTTCCTCACAACCATCCCATTCTCTCCCTCTTTGTTCTTCCAAACCCACTTGGTTCCTATGGGATGGCAATTTGGAGGTGGTTCAACTAACTCCCACAACCGGTTCCTCTCAAAGTTTTCCAACTCCTCATGCATAGAATTGACCCGGTTTGCATCGGACAAAGCATGTCCAATGTCCTTGGGCTCAAAAGTGGCAACAAAAGCAACATGAGCAAAATGAGAGGAATTCCCGGACCTCGACCGTGTAGTGCGTTCATCGATGTTCCCAATGATCTTCGACGGGGGATGCACTTCTTGAATCCGCCGGGAGCCTCACGCCTCGAGACTACCTCCCCCTCAACTTCGGCTTCTCTCGCCTGGTCCTCTTGTTGCACCGTCGTTGTCCATGAAGTAGACGGTCCATGCTCCAAAGTGGTCGTAGGGGAAGTAGTGGGTACATGCTCGGCTTCGGGCGCATGGTTCTCCCCATCATCATCTCCGGCTTCATCTTTCTCCTCCTCAAAGAGGTCCTCGGCCATCTCTTCATCACCCGCACATTCAAAGCCAAAAGAGGTACATGGCATTGTCTCGTCGAAGGTCACCTCGCAAGTCTCCATGATTTTGTTAGTCTCAAGGTTAAGCACCCTATAGGCTCTAGAGTGGTTAGCATATCCAAAGAAAATACCATCACTAGACCTAGCCTCAAACTTGTTGAGTTTTCCCTTCTTCAAAAAAAAAACACTTGCGGCCAAAAACTCGGAAGTGACTCACCTTGGGTGCCCGACCATGCATAAGCTCATAACAGGTCTTCTTCTTGAAAGCTCGCAATAAAATCTCGTTGGAAACATGACAAGTTGTATTGACCGCCTCGGCCCAATATCTTCTAGGAGTCCCGTGCTCATCGAGCATCGTCCTAGCCATCTCACAAAGAGTCCGATTTTTCCTTTCCACGACTCCATTTTGAGGGGGCACATAAGGGGTCGAATACCGATGTTCAAGACCTAGATCACGACAAAAGGCATCAAAACGAGAGTTCTTGAACTCGAGCCATTATCACTTTGCGGATAGCTCGAATAACATTCCCATGCCTCTCGTTTTTCAACCTCACGATCGGATCTCGAACAAAACCAAAAGTCTCACTCTTATCCTCCAAGAAGAACACCCGGGCATAGCGAGAGTAATCGTCCACCACAACAAGGACATACCACTTCCCACGCACCGAGCGAACTCGAGCCGGCCCAACAAGGTCCATATGCAACGGCTACGTCGGACGCTCGGTCATGACATCGGTCGGGGGTGGATGGGGAGTGGCTACCATCTTACCATGCCTACAAGGAGCACAAACCAAATCCTTCTCAAGCTTCAACCTCGGCAATCCTCGGACAAGGACAAGACCACTCAAGCGGGAAACCAAATCAAAGCTCAAGTGTCCCAACCGCCTATGCCATTTCCACAAATCGAAGAAGGACCGGCCATCAAACGGCGAGCGAGGACCCAAAGAACGAGAGAAATCGACCACGAAAATCGACCCTCGGGGATGATCATACGGACAAGATCACCTCGAGAATCAAGCAAACGAGACTCGCTAGACTTGAAACGCACCTCAAAACCTTCATCAAGCAACTGAGAAACCGAAAGCAAATTGAAACCCAAAGACTTCACAAGAGCCACTCTCTTCAACGTTACCTTGTCACTCACATGCACAACACCCTCGACAAAGACACCCTACCTCGTCCATTGTCCCCAAATGTGATGTCTTGCTTTTCTTTCAACGGGGTGAGGCCGGAGAACCACTTCTTATCTCCGGTCATGTGTCGAGAACACCGGAGTCGATCAACCAAATGTTCTCCAAGCCTCCCCGCCTGCAGTCGAAACAAGAACGAGAGTGAGCTAGCGACTCGACACGGGGTTAGCACAAAGAAAGTTAAACCGGTGTCGAGCCATCTCGCTCAAAAGAGGGGTTAGCAAACATCACTCCCTTGCCACCAAACTTCCCATGTTCCATGGGAGGAGTACGAGCACCACGAGGGGGAAAACGTGGTCCGTAGTTCCTCCGGAACCCAAAGCTGCGATCATCTCCCCTAAACCCGTACCGAGGACGAGTAGGAGGACGTCCGACAAAACCACCACGAGCCCGACCAAGCCTCTCACCGGCACGCACACCATCATCTCTCCCGACAAACCTCTCACCACCACCTCTCCGTGGGAATCCGCCAACACTCCTCACACTTCCCACACCCCGTGGAAGTGGAACTCTAGGCTCGGGAATACCGTGAGACCGGCGATACTGTCTGGTTCGCTTGCTCCCTAGCAAGCCTCTCATCCCTCTTCCTCTTGTAGCAAAACTCTGCAAGATGCCTCTCCTTGCCACAATACTCACACCTGAAGGGGATGGGTTTTGGTTTTGGCTCTGGCTTCTCTTGAGGCTTCTCACCCTTCTCACCCACAAACTTCACTGGTTTCTGGAAGTCATTGGTCTTAGGTGGGAATTTGGGTGGATCTTGGGTTGTGTCAAGCTTGTTGCAAAGGTGGTTAGGCTTTGGTGTGAAAGAGTTCTTGGGTGCTTTTGGGAGTGGGACTTGGATCTCTCCGATCACCTCAAACTCGGGGTTAGACTCAACACACTTCTCGTACACACTCTCCCCACTTTGTTCGTCCCACTTTCTCACCCAACTTCTCAAACCCCAAACCACGACCATCAGCTCTCTTGAACTCCTCAATCATGATTTTCAATTGAGGTTCCTGCCCAGACAACCAACCCAACACCTTCCTCAAGTAGTCATTCTCCTCATAGATGACATCCAAACGGGAAGTAAGTTCAAGATTGCGCAGAGTAACTTCATCACAGCTAGTGCATGCATTGACAACAGGAGATTTCAAAGATGCTTCCAAAGAACTAATGGTAGAACGAGCATCAACAAGCTTAGCATGCATAGTAGGACATGATTTGCAAGCACCAAGCAAAGTAGGTCTAGCCTTAAGCTCATCATATTCAGTCCTAAGAGCATCTAGTTGAGCCAAAGTAGAAGCATTCTTCTCATTAAGCATTTTGATCTCATTCAACCAAGCATCACATTCAACACATTCAACATCATCAGGAGTAGTAGGAGCAAGTTTCAAAGAGTCATTCTCAAGTTTCAATTCAAGCAATTTTGACTCTAACTCTCCTACTTTCTCGCTAGCATCCTCAAGCTGAGCCCTAAGATCTTTCCTCATCTTTTTGGCATCTCTCGGCACACTATCACGATTATCAAGCAAACCATTCAACCTAGCAATCTCGGCAAGCAAAGAGTCGGGGTCACGGTTTACCTCATCCTCCGAGTCGGAGTCGCTGTCTTCCTTCTCACTCCTCTTGCGCTTGAGCTATGGGCCATGCCACAAAAGCCCTCAAGCGCCACACGGCTCGGCCCCGCCGAGGTTCCGCTTGCACTCTTCTTGCCATTGCGCCTTCGGCGTCTTCTTCTTCGGCTCGCTTGAGCTTGACTGCTCCTCGCTTGAGCTTGAGTCAACGTCGCTCGCACCGGCCACCATTGCTCTCGCCTTGTTCTTCTTGTAGCCGCTCTTGCTCGGTCGCCGCTTGTCCTTGTCCTTGCTCTTGGACTTGTTGAAGTGCTTGCCCTTGGAGGAGTACTTGTCTTCACGCCTCGGGTGCGCCTTGTACTCGTTCACCTTGTACTTGTTCTCCTCCGCTTCCGGCACTCGGCGATGAAGTGGCCACGCTTGCCACACTTGTAGCACGTCCCCGAGCTCCGCCTTGCATTCCTCCGACTCTCGTGTAGTCGTTCAAACATTCTTGAGAGCAAGGCCGGCTCCTCCTCGCCCGGCACATCAAACTCCTCATCCGGAATGGACATGAGAGAAGACAAGGAAAACTCGTCGACAGGAAGGGTTAGATTTGCCCTTTGATCCGCCCACAAGAGCAAGACTATGGTCAGTCGAGCCCTCATGCTTGGATTGCAACTTCCTGTCAACCTCAGCCGACTTGAGCTTAGAAAAGAGGTCATCCAACTCAATAGTCAAGTAATGTCGAGACTCCTTGATGGCCTCAACCTTAGCACCCCAAACATTTGGGTCCAAGACATGCAAGAGCTTCAAAGCCTGATCATGCTCGGTGTACGGAAAATCCTCAACATTAGCCTTCATGTTGTTCACGATGGCGGTGAACCTCTGAAACATCGCATCAATGTCCTCACCGGGAAGTGGAGTGAAATTCTCATATTGCATCCGGTAAGAGACAAAGAGGCGAGCCTTCACATTGTTATCACCACCGTGAGCAACCAACAACTTTTCCCAAATTTGCCAAGCAAGATTCAAATGGCGAACACGCTCAAACTCTGGATCACACAAGCTCCGGACCAAGTGATCAACGGCTTTTGCATTAGCCTCATACTTGGCCTTAGCACCGGCATCGGTCACCATAAGAGTATGGATGTTGACCGGAATAGCATAAGTCTTGTCAAGCACAATGAAATCCAACAGCTTCCCACGAAGAAAGATCATCATACGAGCCGCCCACTTGTGGTAACCCTTGCCATCGAAGTGCGGCGGACCGCCCCGCTCAACGTACGCCATCTTAGGATTCGAGACTTGTCAAAGTCGCAAAGAATCCGGCACCAAGCTCTGATACCAATTGAAGGATCAGATGGCGACTAGAGAGGGGGGGAGTGAATAGGAGCGGTAAAAATTCTTCCAAAAGAATCCGGCCTATACCCTAGACAAACCCCGGTCACACACAAGCGATGGATCGAATCACGCACCAATCGCCAAGACCACGAGGTTATGGATCAACCTCTAGCCTTAGGAACGATTCCTAGAAGTACACGCGGAAGCACCGGAAAGGGAGGGAGGAATCGAACCAAGAAGAAAAGAACACGAGGCTCGGCGGACCGTCCGCACGGGGAGGGGCGGACCGTCCGCAAAGGCCTCGCGGACCGTCCGACTCGAGGCCGCGGACCGTCCGCCACCGCACCGCGGACCGTCCGCCCAACACCGCGGACCGTTCGTTAAAGCACACGAACCTCCGTAAGCGACCCGAGAAAAACGGACCGTCCGCCGAGGCGGGCGGACCGTCCGCGCCACCCGCGGACCGTCCGCTACTTGAGCTCGGACCGTCCGCAAACCGGGCCGCAACGAAAACCAAAAGCCAAACCGGATCGAAATCAAAGACGCGCAAGAACACGACGAACACGCGACGAACGGCCTCCTCTCGGACCGTCCGCGACCCCCCCGCGGACCGTCCGCGCCGCGCGGACGAACGAAAACAACGGCCCCCCCCGAAAGTCAACTCCCCCAAATCATCATCGGATTTCCCAAACGGTTGAAGCTATGGAGACAAAGGTTTGGGGACTTGAAAAGCGTCACACAAGGATGCTATAGCCCAAAAATCTTGCCTCCTAACTCCCTAAATCACCGGGAATCGCGAATCCTTTGAGCACCACCAAAAGCTAGAGCACCGAACGAAAACTCACGAATCGAAGTGGTTTCCCGGCGTTTGAGGGCACAAGATCAAGCACAAAGATGCACAAGACATCTATCCATGTTTCCCTCAAAGAAATCCGGGGAGAAACTCACTCAAATCCGCGGAATCACACCGGGAACAAAGGCACGAAAACAAGCACAAAAAGACCACGAAAAACAACCCCGAATCTTCTATACAAACCGGAAAGATTCACAAGGTCTAGCATGCCGCCCTAGCATCCATCCCTCTCAACAAATCTCTCATGAAGCTCTCATGCTAGCCTAGAGAAAATAGGAAGAAAAATAGCTACGAAAATGAGAAAGAGGAGGGAGCAAATGAAACCCTAAGTCGCCGAGAGAGAGAGCCACCCACACACACTCATGGCTTATATATCGAGTCCCGCGGAGTGGTAAATGACTCGACTACCCCTAACTAAACTACGGCGATACAACCCACGTAGGGGCATTTAGGTAATGTTTGTGGGTCTTGCCATCGGACGGCCACGCCTTTGCCGCACCCCGCGTCCTCCCGACGCAAGCCATGCGATCCTGCCGCGTGTCCTCCGCCTCGAAGCTTCCCGACACGCCCGGATCCCGTCTCCCGTGTTGGGCCCTCGGACTTGGTTTTGCGGCCCAAACCAAGAAACCGTCCGCCGATGGTTTTGTGGGCAAACCACCAAACCCCGCGTGCCCGGTCCGGCCTCCCGCCAAACCACTTGACTTGACCGCCACCGTGCACCGCTCACTTGTCCATGACTTCGTCTTGCTTGTGTCGCCACCATGTGGCCCGCACCCGGGCCCCGCCGTCCACCGGGTCCCTCAAACCGAGCCTACGTCTCTCCATCTCCCGGGAGGCCCTCAAGGTCAAGACCTTTCGCGCCCATTCTTCACCTCGCAACAACATGAACTAGGCCGCAGCCTACACCTCGCGCACTAAGCCAAGAGTCGATTCAACACCCGTTGTCAATCACTCATCATCGAGGGAGCTGGTCATCCATCGACCACTGGGACGCTCCTGGTCCTCATACCTAACCCTAGGACTCCTGGCTGCCTTTTATAGACTCAAAACGCCTAACAAATCTAATCCAAAACTAACTGATCTTATCTAATCTACTAACAAAAGTAATCCTTATCCGAGTAGTGGGCCTAGGCCTAGGGCTGGTCCCACGACCATAATAGACATAATCTGGTATCAAGACTAGTAAATATAAATCTGCAGGAAGGCAGACATATTTATATGGTCTTTACATGCAAATGGATCTTTCTCTGTACGCTCTATGTACAAGTACCTTGTCAGTAGTGGAATGAAGATGTTGGAAAGGATGCTCTATGTATAACCTCCACCGCATTGTCATCTCGATGTCCCCCACCTCCCCGACCTCACCTCACTGTCATCCATGTCCCACAAGCGCCACCACGACCTTGTCCATTGTCGTCAGCACTGTTAACACCAAAAATTGGTACAGGAAAGGGACTGACTTGTGGGCCGAAGTTTGGTAATGAAGCGCCATTCGGTAGGAGATTCTCCTCAAAGGATTCGGTAAAGAAACTTGCGGTCGGCAATACGCCATCATTCGGCAGAAGGGCTATTTGCGCTTGAAAAAGGAAGCTTTCGGGAATGCGTGATGACGTGGCCTGGACATAAGGAAGGGACGAATTGGATGACGGTGCGAGATGGACATTGGTGCCGGGACAGACACTTAGGTAATAAATGTTGTACTCGTAGTCGACTGCATGGTGCCAGACAAGGGTATAAATATAAACCCTTAGTGTCTGTAATAAAGATCGAACAATTTCACAACAAAACCGGCCCTACGCCAACCTTCGAGTCCTTTAGTCGAGTCGTCGAGTTCTTCGAGAGGAGCCATCGATCCGTCGACCTCCGTAAGTACCGGCAACCTTGTATCATGTCTAGTATCATGCGGTGGATTTAAATCGTGATGCAAGTAGTCTTGTTATCATGCTTAGTATCATGCGGTGGATTTAAGCTTGGTTCAAGAGGGTTTCTTGTTAGATCATGAGCCATGCGGTAGGCTAAGATCTGGCTTGGAGCTAGTTATCAACTCTATTAGATTTGGCAAGATCTAATAGATTCATTAAGTTACCATATGTTGCCTTTGAATTTTGCTTTATGTTTAATTCATGTAACACTTTTATTGCCTAATTTAGATTGATTAGTTTCGGCTTTATCTTGTTTACGGTCCATATGATGCGCGTTCAAATTTTCAACTCGATGTGGTGCATGGATCACGTGCTCTTTAATAGCCGAACTCAAATCAATCTAGATTGTCACGTGTTGCGGGTTCAAGCTTGTTGATCTTGTTTAAATCTTGACAGAACCAGGTATCATGCGGTAGATGCAGGTTTTTGGGTTGTTTCAGAGCTAATCACCCGATGAATTAGATTTCGTTTCAATCTGATAGATTTATCATCCTTGGCAATGCTTGTTCCTTCTCCACGAAACCCGATTCGACTGTACAGCCGTATTCGGCAATTCTACCACGAGTGAAATGTGCTCATGAGTTTGCTTTAAATAACGTATGCTTTTAGCCTTCCACGTTTAGATTGTATCACGCGGTGGATTGATCTAACTTTGGTTGGTCGTATGGTTTCAAACAAGTCGTATCATGCGGTGGATTAACTTGTTTGGTATCGTGCTCGACGGGTTTGAAAGTACCTAGACATGCGGTAGACTAGTGCTTTTGGCCTATGCATGCTTGTTTACTTCAAGTTTATAATCATGCTTTCACTTTATGTATCTTAATTTTATCATCAAAAATCAGTCATGATCATGTGCTAGCAATGTTGTTTAAACAAGGACTGATCTTTCATTATGCTTACGTCATGCATTCGGCTATATCCTGTTTTTCATGTTTAGAGCTCCCGAATGATGTTCAAACTGCTGACAGATAGCTTGTTGTATCTATATGTCTTTTTACTTGGCTTTCTAGCCGTAAATGCAGAACTGTCTGGTACCACCCAACAAGTTCCACGTTTTTATCTAACTGCGTTTTATCCTTTGTCAGTTTCAGGAAAATTGACTTGCACGTTTTGAGCCCGCACGCGTGTTAAGCCGCCTAGTTCGCTTTGCCGTGTGCTTAGCGAGGTGCCGATTTTGCGTCAACACACTTTTCGGGGCACGACGGTGGGACCAATCTAGCTGATCAAGATGCCTGATATTCATGATTTCATGGATGTCACCATGGACGTAGCCGTTCCGGCAATGTTAAAGTGCAATTGAAGGATGCCATTGATCAATTTCAGCAGAAGTGCCTGATGTTGTTTGGTAAGAACAGATGTGGTGTACCATATCTAAGTCCGGGATATGCCAAGAGTTCTACTCAGGGAACCTTCCATATCTATTTCAAGTTTCAAAACAACATGGGCATTGTTGAAGACCTTCAAGGGAAGCACTCCCGAGGACGCTTGGGGACTACTTGAGAAGATCAGATTGCTCAAACATCGACTGAGTACATTCCACGGATGCTTCGACTACTCTTGAAGACTTTTGACTTGTAGTACTCGGGGACGCTTGAGGACTACTCATTAAGGCCGTCAAGACTACTTGAAGCTATCCTTGTCGGTGCGGAATATGGTCCCGACACTAACCAGTAGATAGCACCGAGGTCTATCCCTCAATGGTCGATGCTAAGCAACAAGTGACACGGGTTTTATCCTGGTTCCGGCCGAGGGGGCCGTACGTCCAGTTGTGCTGGTGTGCTCAAGGCACTATATTGTCTGGGAAGCACCGCAGGTGCCCGTAGTGGGGCCGCTACAAGCAGCATGAGGAAGCGTGGCTTCCAAGTCCCCGGGTGGGGTGGCCGAAGATATTGTGAGAATTGGGGAATGAGTGCACGATGTGTCGTGTGCTCTGGTCAGAATGGATCTGTGTGTGTCGTCGTCCCCGCGGCTGGGGGGTTCGTCCCCCTTTTATAGATCAAGGGGGAGGCGACTATATGCACGCCTCGCTATCTAGCTACGTGGAGAAGCACGACTGCTATGCCGTAGAGTGGGCGCCGTCCGGCGATCCTTGCGCCGATTCGGTCATCATGACTCGACTTGTACCCGAACAAAGTGCGTCGAGGGTAGGAGAGCGGGGCCGAATGGCGGTGATGTCCTCTCGATAGGCTCGAGGGGGGTGTCGACGCGGTGTCCGTACGGCGTACGTATAGGCGTGTCGGGGCCGTTCCTTCCCCGACGCGCTTCACAGGCCGGGAGTCGCCGCGCGTGGGCCCGGCGTGCACCCGCACGCGCGGGCAGGCCGGCGGCCACGCTCGCCGCGCGTGATGGCGTCCACCGGCCCCGCCTCCACCTAACCCCCGTAGGGTCACAAGAAAGTGGGGTCGAGGGTGCGCCGGCCCCCTTCGAGGGCTCGCCGCGTTAGCCGTACCGGGGCATGCGCACCGTGTCACGGACCGACACCGGCCGCGCTCGCACGCTCCCTCCCACAAAGGGAGGGGATGGGCTCCTCCCCGGGGAGTTGGTGCGGCGGCACCGGGTGCGAGCCCCCGGCGCATGATGGTGCCGGTCCGCCCGCGCTGTGGCGTTAAATGCCCGTGTACGGGCCGCGCACGCGTGAGGGGCACCCTCGAGCGTGGCGGACCCCGGCCGAGGGCGGGAGCGTTCCCTCGAGCGAGGCGTAACCTGCTCGAGGGGGAGCGAGCCCTCGAGCGAGGCGGAGCCCGCTCGAGGGAGGTGCTACCCCTCGAACGGGGCGGAGCCCGCCCGAGGGGAGGTAGGCCCTCGAGCGAGGCGCGAGCCCGCTCGAGGGGATTCCCACAGGGGCCGCCTTGATGGCCGTTGGAGTCCCCGTGGGCTGTTCCCGCACGGTTAAGTGAATTGTGTTTTGGCTCGGTTGTGGGTTTTAGGAGAGGATTTCCCCGTTGTTTAAGGGGACCCCTAGGGCTGTCCCCGGCGCAGCCCCCGAGCATCCGTGGGCCTGCCACCGAGGCTCCCGGCGCATGCCGGAACCGTCGATAGGACGCCCTTCCCTCCTTGTCTCCGCAAACGCTTTCCGTGGGGCCGCGCGCCGGACCCGCGGGTCTAGCTCGAAGCCCTGCTGCAGAGTGTGGGTGCTCCCGTAGCTGCTAACCGCGAGAATTTGGTCGAGGGGGCGTGGCACATATTCCAACCGCCCGCATCGGCGGTGTTTCCCCGCCCGGCCGGGGTGCACGCGCCGCTCGGCAATCGCTCCGGCGGGTGCAATTTCAAGGAGGTGTAGCCGCAAGGCCAAGCCCCCGAGCCTTGGCCCGGCTCGAGGCGACGGGGTAGAGCTTTGCGACTTGTTTTTTAACGCGCCGCCGCCCCTCCGCGGGTCGGAGGGTGAGGTTTCCACGACTCCCATCGAGCGGGTCGCGAATCGCGGATTCCTCTTCGAGCTGCTAGCGGGTAGTTCAAGTGGACGTCCATGCCCCGTTCGATAAGGGTAGAGGCTGCGCGGTCCCGGAGACACGTCCATGGAAGCGCTTGCGTGGGTTTGCTAGGTGGGGCTCGGTCCCGTTCGGCGGGGACCGAGGGGGCGCGGAAGCTCTCCCTCGGTGGGATCCCCCGGCTAGGCTGCCCTCGGCGGCTCTCGAACACGACATGTGGGGCACCCTCGAGCCGAGCGGGCTCGAGGAACGGCTCGAATGCGCGTGCCCTCGTCGTCCCCTAACTGCGTGATCCGAGGCGCCCGTTCGAACCCGTCGAGGGTCGGGCTTCGAACCTCTCGATCGCAAGGCCGTGCGGGGCCGTGCCTTGGCCAGCCCCGTCTTTTCGCGTTTGCGGCCGTCGAGGGGTCTGGGCGTGCCGACCCTCGAGGTGCTGGATGGTGGCGTGGCGCGGCATGAGTGCTTTCGGTGTCGCTCTGTTTCAAGCGTGACCTGGGCGATCCTCTTTGCGCGCGTGCCTTCTTTAGGGGGTTGACATCGTCTCGAGTTGGGGTTCATGCCGCTCGAGGGTCCTACGTGGCATGGGTGCCCGCGGTGGTCTGCTCTACATCGAGCAGGTCCCGGGCGACCTTCTCACGCTGATATCCCATCGAGGGTCGCCTTGTTTCGAGTTGGGGGTCATGCCGCTCGAGGGTCCTACGTGGCATGGGTGCCCGCGGCTGCCTGCTCTACACCGAGCAGGTCCCGGGCGACCTTCTCACGCTGTCATCCCATCGAGGGTCACCCTTGTTTCGAGTTGGGGTCATGCCGCTCGAGGGTCCTACGTGGTATGGGTGCCGCGGTGCACTGCTCTACACCGAAGCGAGGGTCCCGGGCGACCTTCTCACGCTGTCATCCCATCGAGGGTCACCCTTGTCTCGAGCCGAGGATTCGCCTCGCTCGAGGGCTCTCCTTGCTTGGCAAGGGGCCCGGGCATTTAATTGCCTTGCGGGCGTGGCCGCGGTTTTGCGACGGCGGCGCGCTTTTTAGGCGGCGCGGTTGCGTGCGCGCGCGCGTAGTGGGCGGCGCGCTGGCCGGCGGATGTGACGGTTTCACCTCGGTTGCCGCCGGTCTCGCCGTAATGATGATCCGCCTGCGGTGTTAGCGGGGCCGCCGCGGTCGTGGTGGGGCCCGCTCGCCGACGCGACGGAAAGATTCTGCCGGTTAATGCCGGCGGGGCGTCCGCTCCGGAGAAATCGCCTCGCCGCCTATAAAGCGCGGGGGAGGAGGAGGAGGCGGTTTTTTACCTTGGCTTCTCGCGCGTTTTAGTCCTCCGCCTCTTCGCCTTCGTCTCATCCTTGCCGTTGCGCGAGCTTGCTTGCTTAGAGCTTTCTCTTTGTTTCCTCGCCCTCGCGTTCGTGCTCGTTAGTCCCCCCTATGGCGCCGCCTCGGCCTCCGATCCGGGTTACGGGAGCCGTATGCACGGGAGAAGTCGACGGTGACCGGCTCGCGCTTGGCGAGCCGGTCGCCGCCGGCCACTTGTTGCCCAATGAAGATGGGCGCCGGCGGAGTGGATCGTGCCGCCCGGCGTCGCACCACGAGCCCAACCCGCCGGAGGGTTACGTGGTGAGCTTTCTCCGCTACCACGAGCGCGGCTTCACCGCGGCCGGCGAGCACGTTCATGCGGGCGGCGTGCTACCACTACGGGGGTGGAGCCGCACAACTTCGCCCCCAACGCCATCTCGCGGGGCGGCCACATTCGTGGGCGTGCGAAGGGTACCTGGGATCCCGATGGCGGGAGCCACGGGTACACCTCTTCCGCGGGGAGGCGATCACGCGAGCCCACGACGGAGCGGGGACCCGCCGCGCGCGGTGCGCGCCGGCGGGATGTCGCTTGCCTCGCGGGGGCGGCTCAAGAGCTTCTACATCCCCCCGCACCATGACGACGAACAACGCCGGGCCGGGAGCGGGGGTGGTTTTATCTTCGCAACGCCGAGCCCGGCCTCCCCTCCCTACACGGGCGGGTGTTCAAGGAGAGGCGGGACCGGCCGGGGCTACGGGTTGCCTACGGCCAACCACCGGCGCGCGCCGGGAGTCCGTCCTCGCCGCCTGCGGCCGGGCCGGCGAGGGATGGGCTCAACGCGATGGGCGTCCTCGCCTTCCTTCACCACCGGCGGGTCGTGCCGCCGATGGAGAGGCCCCTCTCGCATCTACGAGATGACGGAGGCGGCCAACCCCATCGACCCGGCGAGGTCGCGGATGCTCCCGACGGCGGCCGGAGCGGCCGTACGCGCTCACCGGGCGCGGAGCGCCGTCGATACCCGGACGCCGGCGCTGCGGGTCGGACCCCGTGGGACATGGAGATGCTTCCCACCGGCCCGTTGGTAAGTGTGATTTCCCGTCCTGTTTTGGTCCTCGTTCTCGCTTATGTCTCTTGACGCGCCGTTGTCGCTTTTGCGCGCGGTTGGTGCAATTCAACATCGCCAAGTCCGTTCCACCTACCCCGGGCTCCCGCGCGCTCGGCGGGCGGCGCGGCGGGAGCGGCGGGGAGCGGGCGGCGCGCGGAGGGAGCACGCAAGGCGGCGCCAAGCGCGTCGCGCCGCACGGTCCGCCGAGTACCGGCGGCGAGAGGAGTTGGGGGCTCTCTTCCCCCCCGACATCGAGGAGCCCTCGTCCTCGGACCGGGACGAGGAGGAAGAGTACGAGGGGGAGGGCCCCTCGGACGGTGGCGGCCCGCGCCCCCGTCGCCGGATCTTGCGCGGCGTCGGGGGCGGCTTCGTGCCGGGGCGGGCGCGTCGGCGTCCGCCGCCGGCCGATCGTCGTCGGGGGCGGCACGCGCGCGGAGGTGCCGCGCGCGCGCCGCGGGGGGCGCGCGCGGCGGACGTGCGCGCGCGCGCGTCGAGCGTGCCCGCACGCGGCGGGGAGCGCGCGCGCGCGGCGGCGTCGTCGTCGAGGGGCGCGTCGGGAGGGCGCGCCGCGCGCGGGACAAGTGTGCCCCGCGCGTGGCGCCATCGGGGGGGGTGCGGCGTCGGCGCGCCCGCGCACGGGGCGGGCGTGCCCGCGCGTGCGGCGGCGCCATCGGGGAGGCGTTGCGTCGGGTGTGGCCGCTACGCCGGCCCCGTCCGAGGCCTCGAGGAAAAGGAAGCGGGCCTTTTCCTCCGCGAGGTACGTAGCCTTGCTTTCCTTCGTGCGGCTTTGGCGTGCGGCGGTTAGATGTTCTAACTCTCCGTTCGTGATTGCGCGAGCGGTGCCGGCCGTTCCTCCTCTCGCACCGGCCAAGGTCTTCGAGGACGGACGCGCCGATCCCCCCCCCGGCGGCGCTCGTCGAGGGGGTCGCGCCAAGGAACGAGCGCGGCGACGGGCACGAGCTCGCAAGGCCGGCCGAGGCCTCGAGGGCCCGGCCCGGCGGATCAACCCGTCGCGGCGCGGCCGAGGCCGCCGAGGGGGCGATCGCGCCGCCGCCACGGAGCGCGAGGCCGCGGCGGTGGCTACGGTGGAGGCGTCGCCGCGGTGGCGGCCCTTGCGGAGGAGGCGGAGCGGGCGCAAGCTCGCGGGTGCGCCGCGGGTGCGGCGGCGCGGATGGAGGTGGCGGCCACGGCGCCACGACGGGCGCCCGTGGTCGCGGAGGAGCGAGGGTGGGGGCGCCGGCGGGGCGGCGCGGGCGGCTCCGCCCGCCGGCGGTCCCCAGGCGGAGGTGGTGGAGCTCTCGGATGACTCCCCGCCGCCGGGTGGAACCAGTGGGCCAGCGGCCCGCGAACTCTCCCCGAGCCCCAGGAGGGGGCCCTCGTGAGGCGGCACGAGGGTCACATGATGGCGGGGGGCCGAGGGCATGATGCTGAGGCCTCGTCCTCCCGCGGCCGGCCGCCCCGCCCGGGGTGGGGGGGCCGTGGAGGACCCCCCGGCGTTTGCGATGCCGGGGGGAGCGGGGAGCTGCGGAGCGAGCTCACGGGCCATGGCGCCACGCTCAGCCGCGCGTTGAACGAAGCGGCGCGGGTCCCACGGCGGCCGGCGGGACCGTCTTCCCGGGTGAGCCACGGTTGCCCGTTTTCCTTCCTTCTTCGTTTTCGCGCGCGCATTCAAACTTTGGCACTTACGAGATTCGATGCGTGCATGCCGGGAGCTCGAGCGCCGCGCCCGCGCGAAGTACAACGCGTTCGACCGGGTGAACGCCGAGGCCCGCCGGCTCGGGGAGCGATGCGGCGCTTACGACGCGCTTGCGGATGCTCTCGGGACGCCGGAGCGGCTGGGCGGTCTGCGGGCGATGGCGTGGTGCGACGTGCTCCCCGAGAGCTCGGGGCGGGGACGCGGCGCGCGACCGAGCCTCGGGCGGATCCGCGCGGCCCTCGTCGATCGTGACGAGGGCGCGTGGACCGCGCGCGAGGACTTGGACAAGACGCGAGCCGGCGGCCGCCACACGGGAGGCGGAGGTGGCCGCTCGCGCCGAGAGCCGGGAGCTCGCGCGCGTCGCTCGAGGGGCCCGGGCGCGGCGGCGCCAAGCCGAGGAACGGGCGCGCGGGCGGGCGGCCGCGCGAAGGGAGGCCGACGACACGAGGGCCGCCCTCGACGCCAAGGCCGCGGCTCTTGTGGCCGGCCCGAGGAGCGACTCCGGCGGGGAGCGCATCGCCCGCCGGGGGGCGAGGGGCGGCTCCGGCGGGGAGCGAGGGCGCCCTTGGCGATGCCGGGACGGCGTTGGAGCGGGGAGCGCGCCGCGCGCGAGGCGGCGGAGAAGTCGCCGGAGGAGCGGAACGTCGCATTCTCCGAGGTCGAGGATGAGGGGCGGCGCTTAGCATCGGCAACGCCGCCCAAGAGTTGGCCCTCGTCGAGCAAGGCGAGACCGTCCAGCGTCTCCAGTCGGCGCTCGAGTCCGCGCGCCGCGACCGATGCGGAGAAGAGGCAGGTCGAGGGTAAGTTTTTGCTTTCGCTCGTTAGCTTTTGCTTTAGAGGATTCGTTTCCCCCTTTCGATTTTTCGTCATCTCGTTGCTTCCGGGCACGCGCACGCCCTTGGGGCACGGCGGTGGGCGGGCCGATGCCTTGCGAGCTTCCTACAACTCCTGCGAGCGGGGAGTTGCGGGAGGGCTGCGTGCGCGCGGCCCTCGAAACTGCCGCGTCGTCGAGGGGGGGAGGCCCAAGCCGGCGGCTCTGCGGCCGGCCGCTGCGCGCCCTTGGTGGCCACGTCACGGAGCGGATGCGCGGGCGTTGCACACAGGCGTGCGAAGGCCCCTCGGAGTGGTGCGATCCCACTACGAGGTCAACCTCGAGGCGGTGGCGGAAGGCTACATCGTGCCGTGGGCGTCGAAGACGAGGTGGCCATGGAGCGCGCGGACGCGCTTGTTGTGGCGACGCCGCGGGACGCTCGCCGAGGCCTTCGAGGAATTCCTCTTCCGGACGCCACCGACGCCGCTGCTGCTCCCTCGCCGAAAGCATCCGGGCGCTAGGCCCGTTTTTTTGTTTGTTTGTATCGGAATTGTGGCCTCGTGGCCTCTTGTAAATGAACAAGTCGTTTTGTGAATCACAAACGAGTTGCTTGTAAATGAAATCGTTTGCTTATTACGCTTTTTGTTTCCCCTTCTTCACGAGTAGATTCTAGTTAGGGGAGTTCGTTTTTCGCAGGGGGCCCGCTGGGTTGGAGGCGAGAGAGACGGGCCATAGCCGCGCGGCGTAGGCTGTCTCTGGCTCGCGCGCTCCTTCCGCCGTGCCGTGCGTCGCGCCCGTTCGAATCATGGCTCGAGGTTGAAGTAGGAAACAAACTTAGCGCACGTTGTTGCGTTTTTTGCGCGAAAAAATGGGACCATTTGGGGGGGGGTGCCCCCCCGTAGTAGCCCCCGAGGGTAACTTGGGTTTCAGGGGAAAGCCGAGTTGCCCTTTTATTAGACTTAAGTATTTACATGGGTGACACCAACTGGGGCGTTGGTCGTTTGTTTTTACAACAGAGAATACTTGGAAATCCTAGCTAAGGGTAGAAGCGACGTAGCTGTTGGATGTTCCAAGCGTTGGTGAGTTCTTCGCCGTCCTCGTTGGCCAGCTTGTACGTGCCCGGCTTGAGCACCTTCACCACGACGTAGGGTCCCTCCCATGGGGGCGATAGCTTGTGGCGCCCTCGGTTGTCTTGGCGTAGCCTTAGGACCAGGTCCCCCTCGGTGAAATCCCTGCGACGTATCTTGCGCGCTTGGTAGCGTCGTAGGGACTGTTGATACCTTGCGGAGTGCATCAACGCCACGAGGCGTACTTCGTCTAGCTGATCCAGTGAGTCCTCGCGGGCTCGCTGGTTAGCGTCCTCGTTGTAGCCTCGAACTTTGGGTGATCCGTATTCCAGATCCGTGGGGAGGACGGCCTCCGCGCCATGGACTAGGAAGAACGGGGTGAACCCGGTGGCTCTGCTTGGGGTGGTCCTTAGGCTCCATACGACTGCTGGTAGTTCTTGGAGCCATTTTCGCCGCATTTGTTGAGTGGTCAAAAATTAGGGTTTGAGGCCCCGTAGAATCATGCCGTTAGCACGTTCCACTTGGCGGTTGGTACGCGGGTGCGCCACGGCTGCCGGTCCACTCGGATGTGGAACTTGTCGCGAGAACTCCAAGAATTTCCGGCCGTGAACCGGGACCCGTTGTACGTGATGATGGAGTTTGGCACTCCAAAGCGGTAGACGATGTCGGTGAAGAACGTAACCGCCCGCTCGGCCCTCAAATTTGTGATGGGGCGCACCTCCACCCACTTGGAAAACTTGTCGATCGCGACAAGCGGGTGGAGTGAAGCCCCGGCGCCTTCGCGGGGGCCGACGATGTCCAACCCCCCACACGGCGAACGGCCATGTGACGGGGATTGTTTGTAGGGCGTGAGCGGGCAGGTTGGTCTTGCGGGCGTAGAACTGGCACCCTTCGCAGGTGCGCACTACTTCACTGGCGTCCGCGACCGCGGTAGGCCAATAGAAGCCCTGGCGGAACGCGTTGCCAACGAGGGTGCGTGGCGCGGCGTGGTGGCCACAGATTCCCGCGTGTATGTCCCGCAGGAGCTCGCGCCCCTCGGGGATTGGTATGCACCGCTGGAGGATGCCTGACGCGGCGCGCTTGTACAGCTCGCCGTCGACGAGGGTGAAGGACTTGGCCATCCTGGCGATGCGCCTGGCTGCGGCCCGGTCTTCGGGGAGTTCCCCTCGAGCGATCCAGGCGGTGTATTTTTCACGCCAATGCGCGGGCACCGGAGCCGGTTCTATGTCCATTGCATCGACCTCGTGGGAGCCATACCCCTCGAGAAGAGAGAGCACATACGCCTCGTTCGAGGGGTCCTCTTCCATGGGTTCCGCACCCGCTGGATTCGAGGGAGCCCCCGAGGGTCCGCCGTCGCTCGAGGGATAGGGCTCGAAGGTGACCGAGGGCGCGCGATGTCGCGCGCAAAAACGTTTGGGGGAATGGTGATCCGCCGGACGCTATTTTTTGCCAGCTCGTCTGCCTCCTCGTTGTACCGGCGGGGTACATGATTAAGCTCGATGCCGTAGAATTTGTCTTCGAGGGCCCGCACGGCTTTACAGTAGGCCTCCATCTTGTCGTCGTGGCAGCTCGCGTTCTTCATGACTTGGTCGATCACGAGCTGCGAATCCCCTCGCACGTCGAGGCGCTTGATGCCCAACTCGATGGCGATCTTGAGGCCGCGAGAGGAGGGGCCTCGTATTCCGCCATATTGTTGGACGCGGGGAAATGGAGACGCACTGCATAGCGCATGTGCTCTCCGAGAGGTGACACGAAGAGCGAGCCCGCGCCCGCTCCCGTCTTCATCACCGAGCCGTCGAAGAACGAGAGTCCGGACTCTGCTTGGATGCGAGGGGGCGGCGGTGCGTGTCCGTCCACTCCGCGACGAAATCGGCAAGGATTTGTGATTTGATGGCCTTGCGCGGAGCGTAGGTGAGCGTTTCGCCCATCAACTCCACGGACCACTTGGCAATTACTGCCGCCGCGTCGGGGTTGCGAATGATTTCTCCTAGCGGGAAGGAAGAAACCACCGTGACCGGGTGGGCCTCGAAGTAATGGCGGAGCTTGCGCCGCGCGAGGACCACCGCGTATAACGGCTCGGACACGGGGGGTAGCGCGTCTTCGTGTCCGACGGGGACCTCGGCCGATGTAGTAGACCGGCCTCCGCACGGGCAAGGCATGCCCTTCTTCCGTGCGCTCCACGACGATCACGGCCGGCCACCACGGGTAGTCGCGGCCACGTAGAGTTGGAGGGGTTCGCCGTCTCGTGGCGGCGTGAGGATTGGGGCGTGCGTCAGGGACGCCTTTAGCTTGTCGAGCGCTTCCGGGCCTCGGCGGTCCAAGAGAAGCGCTCGTGCTTCTTGAGCGCCGGTAGAGGGGCAGGCCCTTCTCACCGAGCCTCGAGACGAAGCGGCTTAAAGCGGCGAGGCACCCCAACACTTTCTGCACTCCTTTGAGGTCCCGAAGTGGACCCATTCGCTCGAGGGCCGCGACCTTTTCGGGGGTTGGCCTCGATTCCCCGCTGGGAGACAATGTACCCTAGGAGCATGCCCCGCGGCACTCCAAAGACACACTTCTCGGGGTTGAGCTTGACCCCGTTGGCCCGCGAGCGGTGACCGAACGCGATGCCAAGATCGCTCACCAGGTCGTCCGCCTTCCTGGTTTTGACGACGATGTCGTCTACGTAAGCCTCGACCGTCCGCCCGATATGGTCCCCGAAAACGTGCTGCATGCAGCGCTGATATGTTGCGCCCGCGTTTCTGAGGCCAAAGGGCATCGTGACATAACAGAACGTCCCGAACGGTGTGATGAACGAAGTCGCGAGCTGGTCGGACTCCTTCATTTTTATTTGGTGATAACCCGAATAGGCATCAAGGAAACGAGTAGTTCACACCCGAGTTGTGGAATCAATGATCCGATCTATGCGTGGCAAAGGAAAAGGAACTTTTGGACATGCTTTATTGAGACTGGTATAGTCTATACACATCCTCCACTTCCCATTTTTCTTTTTTACAAGCACGGGATTAGCTAACCACGTAGGGTGGAACACTTCCTTGATGAATCCGGCCTCGAGGAGCTTTCGCGGCTCCGCTCCGAGTCGCCCGCCGCCGCTCCTCGTCGAAGCGGCGCGGCCGGCCGCCGCACGGCGCGGGCATTAGGCGAGGATATCAAGGGAGTGCTCGGCGACCTCCCTCGGGATGCCCGGCATGTCCGAGGGGCTCCACGCGAAGACGTCGGCGTTGGCGCGGAGGAAGTCGACGAGCACCGCTTCCTATTTAGGATCGAGGGTCGGCCGACCCTCAACGCCTTGCCCTCGGGGGCCAATGGGTCGAGGGGGGCCCCTTTGGTCTGCTCGGCGGCCTCGAAGGTGCCGACGTGCTTGGCGGCGGAGCTGAGGTCGTCGTTGACCATCTTCTCCAGCGTGTTCACCAGCGCTTCATCCAGCGCCAGCGCCTCTGCATGTTCCACGCACTCGACGTCGCAGTCGAATGCGTGCTCGATCGACGACCCGACGGTGATGACGCCGTTTGGACCCGGCATCTTCATCTTCAGGTACGTGTAGTTGGGGACTGCCATGAATTTAGCATAGCATGGTCGCCCAAGGATGGCATGGTAGGCCCCCTTGAATCCCACCACTTCGAATGTGAGGGTTTCCTTGCGGAAATTCTTGGGGGGTCCCAAACCATACGGGCGGATCGATCCGCCCGAGGGGATGAACACCGCTTGTGGCCGGCGCGATGCGCGTGAAACGGCTTCGTGCTTCGGGCCGCGCCCGGTCCCGGCCGATCCCCATCGGGCGCAACGTATGCGCGAAGAGGATATTGAGGCTACCGCCTCCGTCCATAAGGACCTTCGAAAACCGGGGCGCTCCCAATGATGGGATCGACCACCAATGGGTACCGGCCGGGTTCGGGATGCGGTTTGGGTGATCTTCCCGGCTAAAGGTGATGGCATCCTTCGACCAGTTGAGAAAGGCTGGGGGCGCCCTCTCTGCGGCGAGGACTTCGTGCCGCTCCTTCTTGCGTTGCCGGGTTGACATGTCGACAGTAGGTCCCCCGAAGATGAGGAACACATTTTCGACAGCGGGGAAACCGCCCGCGTCGCCGTCGCCCCCATCCTTCTTGGCCTCCGCCTCCTTCGCGGCGGCACGGCCATAGAACTTCTTGAGCATGTCGCACTGCTCAAGGGTGTGATTCACGGGGGTCTTGTGGTAGGGGCACGGCTTCTTCATCATGTCGTCGAAGACCCCCGGCCTCGAGGAGCCCGTCGAGGGCCCCGTCGGGGCCGGGTCAACAGCGAGGGCCTCGGCGTTGCCGCCGTCGCGCCCTCGCTCGCGCGCCTCGCGGCGCGGCTTCTTCCCCTTCTTGCCCCGCTTGTCGTTGCGGCGCGGCTCCTTGGACCCGGCCCGCCTTCCGCGGGCGCGTCCTCGGAGCGCTTGCCCTTCTTGCCGTCGAAGATTGCCCCCACGGCCTCCTCTCCCGGAGGCAAAGGCGGGTGGCAATGTCGAACGGCTCGTTCGAGTCCGCGGGCGGGCGCGTCCAAGCTCGCGCACGAGGTCCCGGCACGTAGTGCCCTCGAGGAACGCGTGCACGATTTCGGATTGCGCCACGCTGGGGAGCTCTGTGCAGCGCTTGGAGAAACGCCGTATGAAGTCCCGCGGCGGTCGCCGGTTTCGCGTGCGGGGAGCGCAGATCCCAGGAGTTCCCAGGGCGCACGTATGTGCCCTGGAAGTTGCCCACGAAGGTGTGGACTAAATCATCCCAGTCGTGGATCTGGCTGGCGGGCAAATGCTCGAGCCATGTCGGGCCGCATCGCCCAAATGCGGGGGGCAAGTTGCGGATGATTACTTCGTCGTTGGTGGCTCCGCCCACCGACGGGGCTAGGCGGTAATCATTGAGCCGGACACGAGGGTCCGTCTCCCCGTTGTATTTGACGATTGTCGTGGGGCGACGGAAGCGGCTCGCGGGAACGCGGCCATGCGGATCTCCCGGCCGAACACCGGGTGCCGGGGGCTCCGGCGTTGGGGAGCGGTCCTCACCGCCGTCGTAGCGTCCACCCCTTCGAGGGTGGTAGCCCCCGGCCGCCCGCGCGTCCGCCTTGCCGGTGCGCACGGCGTTGATGACGTTGCGGGCGTCCCCATCCGGCGCCTGCGTGTGTCAAGGAGTCGCTCCTTGGCGGCGTGCGTCCCCGGCCGGACAAGTTGGCCTACGTGCACCGAGGGTTCGCCCCCGGTGCGGGTCGTCACCCCGCACGTCCCCCCGTTGGCGGATGCGCGAGCCGAGCTCTCGGCCTCGCTGGACGACCGCTTGCTCAAGGAGGGTCTGCACCTCGCGGTGCATGTCTCGAGCCTCGGGGGTCGAGGGTGCGGCATGGCGCGCGGCGGCGTTGCGGCGGCGATGAGCTTTTGGCTCGCCCGCGGCGGAGTATCCGCGTTGTCGACGTTGGGGGCAGGGTTGAGGCGGTCACGGACTTGTCGGCCCCGGCTCCGCGCGCGTTCACCACGCGCGGAGGCCTCTCCTGCCATCGAGGCGCGGAGTAGCCGTATGGTCGGTACTCTTCTGCCAGCTTGGCCTCGAGCTCGCGAGCTTGGGCCACCGCGCGTCGATGTCGGCCCCGGCGAGGGGCGCTTGGCCCCCGCGGCCGGGCGCGTGGCGATCCCTCGGGGGCGGCGTGACTTCCCCATCTCCCGGCGCCGCCGCGCGCCGGCGGCGTTGGCCGGGTCGTTAGTGATGACGGCGCGGCACTCCCGCGTGGGGTCGTAGCTCCCCGTGCCGGGAGTCGTCGGAGCAGCCAAACCAATAGTCCGTGGCGTCGAGGAAGCGCCTGAACGCGACTGGGTCCGGCACACCGGAGAAGTCCCACTCCGCATAGCCATGGCGGCTGGCGGGTGGCATCGTGTCGACGGAGCCCAGGGATGATTCGTCTGCTGCTGAAGTGCCGGGGTCCCTGGCGACGAAGACGTGGCGACCAGGTGGAACCCTGCGCATTGTCGTGTTGGTGTTGGCGTTGTAGGCCGTAGTTGCGCCACGCAACCCGATGGGGACGCGTGGTCCGGAGACCGCACGCGGTCCCGCTGGGGCGGTGGCGGTCGTCGTGACGGTAGACGCACCGCGTTGGGCGGCGGTGCGCTCAGCCTGCCGTCGCTCGGTCCGCGCCCGACGCGAGCGCGGCCCGAACGATGACGGCGTCGCGGTGTCGACGGTCCCGCCGCACCCGCACCCGCGGGCGCTTGTGCGGGCGTCGTGCGTGCGGCGGAGACCGGGCGGACACCGGCCTCGCGCGCGCGCGCGGCTCCTCACGGTTGGTGAGGCGCATGAGATAGCCGTTCCCCGTGGCCGGAAGTTCAAGTCCCCAAAGCGGATCTCGAATCCGGCCGGGAGGGGGTCCGAGCTACCCATGTTGTAGCGGGTGCTACGGTACTCGGTACGAATCACCATGGAGGAAGTTGATGAAGTGACCTTAGGCGCTCGTTTTGCCCCACGGTGGGCGCCAACTGTCGGTGCGGAAAGTGGTCCCGACACTAACCAGTAAATAACGCCTAGGTCTATCCCTCAATGGTCGATGCTAAGCAACAAATGACACAAGGTTTATCCTGGTTCCGGCCGAGGGGGCCGTACGTCCAGCAGTGTTGTGCTCGTGGCACTATATTGCTCTGCACCGGGGGTGCTTGTAGTGGGGCAAATACAAGCGAGGCGGGAGAGGAAGCGTGGCTTCCAAGTCCCTGGTGAGTGGCTGAAGGTGTTGTGGGAGAATAAGAGAGCGAGTGCACGGTGTGTTGTGTTCGACTGTCCAATTGTTCCCCCCGCAGCTGGGGGCTTGCCTCCCCCTTTTATAGGCCAAGGGGGCGACGGGTTACATGCACGCCGCGCTACCTAGCTACGTGAGGGAGCACGTCGCGCTACTGTGTAGAGTGGGCGGCCGTCCGGACGATCTTTGCTACGATTCGGCCATGATGGCCTACCTCGTACCCGAACAGTGGCGGCTCGAGGGTAGAAGGCGGTAGATGGCGATGGCGTCCCCGATAGGCTTCGAGGGAGGTGCGACGATGGCCGGCACGGTGTACGGGGGGCGGGCGGAGCGGCGTTCCTTCCCAATGAGCTCGTGGTGGCGGAGTGGTTGCTACGGTGCCGGGCGTGCGCTCGCGGAGTCGGGGCGCGTGCTCGCGCGCGTGGGTACGGCGGCGCGCGCCGTTACAGTGGCCGGGATGGCCGTCCACCGGCCTAGCGCCCTTCACCTAACCTGCAGGGTCACGGGAAAGCGGGATCGAGGGTGCGCCGGCCCCCTTTCGAGGGTCGGGCGCGTTAGTCGTACAGTGGCGTGCGCACGGCGTTATTGGACTGACACCGGCCGTACCGCACAGTCCACCCCACTGTGGCGGGGATGGGGCTCCTCCCCGGGGAGTTGGTGCGGCGGCACGGGGGGCGTGAGCCCGGGCGCATGATGGCGCCGTCGCGGCGTCGGGGCGTTAAATGCCCAAGTACGGGGGCGGCGCGCGCGCGCGGGGCGCCCGTGAGCGTGGCGGGCCCCGGCCGGAGGGCGGGGGCGGACCCTCGAGCGAGCCGGGACTCGCTCGAGGGGGAGCGTGCCCTCGAGCGGGGGCGGGACCGCTCGAGGGAAGGGTCGCCCCTCGAACGGGGCGGAGCCGTTCGAGGAGGGGGGTTGCCCCTCGTGCGGGGCGGAGTCCGCTCGAGGAGGAGCGTGCCCTCGGGCGAGGCGAAGCCTGCTCGAGGGGTCTTCCAGACGGGCCGTCTTGATGGGCCTCTGGAGTCCTGGGCCATGTCCTGCATGGTTAGTTCCCTGCATGGTTAGGCTTATAGGAATTTAAACGAGGGTTCCCTCATCGTTTAAGGGGACCCCTAGGGCGGTCCCCGACACGAGAGGTAGTCGACGGTGCACACGGCTTGACGGTCGGATGAGCCAAGACGGCCCGCAAGCGCCACCGGTGTCGCGTTGCGGCCGAGCCGGCGGACAATGAGGCGGCCGAGACGAAGGGCGCCGGCATCGCGGCAAGGCGGGGCGCGTTCGTGCGTGGGGAAGAGAGGGGGATAGACACGGGAGATGGGGTCCACATAAAAAAAAAGAGGCCCAAGTTGAGTGTCCTGCCGGAGTTGAGATATAATTCGGGCCTCTATTTTTTAGAGTTGGACTCGCAAATGGTTTTTGGAAGCCTCAATTTGGAGGCTACAAGCGGAGTTGCTCTAATGAAGGCTCATGAACTTAATGTTAGTCTCAAAATATACTATATGTATACTAGAAACTTTGGAGAACCATTTCACAAGCAAGGTTCCAACGCGCTAAAATAATTCTTTTCCAGCTGTGCATGAAGGTAAGATTTTGCAAACTAGAGGAATCTCACCTGCGCGTTCTTCGCGGGAATTAAGAAAAATGCAATGATCGCAAGGGAGAATTTCGGCAACCTCACACGTCTGATCATAAGAGAAAATTTCGGCGACCTCGGCAACCTCATCGCCGCCGTTGGTAATTCTTTGATCTAGGTTTGATCTAGGTTTGAACACCTCGTGTGTTGCTGCGCGATTTTGTCAAAATTAAATCTACGCTGGTATTCCTTTATATTCCTCAATTCTGTGCGTGTTGACGCGAGTATGTAGGATAAATCTATGAGTTAGAATATTACTATCAGCCTCCTATTCTTTTTCTTTCTTCCTTTTTCTTTTCATTTTTTCATTCTTTTTTTATTTTTTCACTTTACTCTATACCAATTACCATCTATGGGGTCTATTTGTCATTTTATCAAAATATATTCGTATGAGATCTTGTTTTGTAGGATTTATTAAAAGGAATCCAATGGTGTAATCAGAATTTAATTTGTTTTTTTGATTTTTGAGTTATAACATTTTTAACTAGTTCAAACAATGGGGATGTCATGGTCTTAGTGGGTATTTGTTGAGGTGGCGTGTTTACGTATTGAGAGAACTCTCCAGTGGGGAGCTCGGGGAGTAAGGAGTTATAGATAGCTGCCCGGCGGTCCATGGCTATTGCATTGGTCCACAGCATGGCAAATGGGCCTTGCCAAATGTACTTGTAGTTGCTAATCTCTCAAATGTTAGAACTGTGGGCATCCAAAGAATAGAAGCCACAAAAAGACTGCAGCAACCAGGCAGGAGGCCAGAACTATCTGGACTCCAAATATATTGTATAAACAGAAACTGGTGCATATTCAGAAGTGGGATGTTCACACCTTTCATATTCAGAAGTGGGATACGCTACACACATATACATCTGGTTGTTCCACTTCTCAGTTCTCAGAGAGTACAAGGAAAAGAATACAAAATGGTGTGTTTGCAAAAAATTGACATAGAACAGGTTATGACTTGGTTTCGCTGCCACCGGTTGTGTCGGAGCTCACAGTGACGCACGGGAACCAATATCTGCGCTTGCCATCCCTGTGGCCATCGTCGACCATAGCAAGTCCCTCCTGACAGTAGTAAACAGCTCCAGGTTTGAAATCAGCAATAGAGTTACACGTAGATACCAAGGAATTTCATGTTTGATTTTTAAAACTGCTCCCAAGCATTGTCCATAGGCATGTGTTAATGCAATTAAATATTTATATAGATGGCACCGACAAATTGCAAGATTGATTATGCAAGGATTTATTGATATGGCAACCACATGCATTTAAGAGAGGACATGAAAAGATCCACGTTAAATGCTATTGAGAGGAAAATTTCAAGAAGCCAAGTATTACCTTAAGTAAAGTTTCAAGGGCATCAATAGCACGACCAGTGGACCATGAGAATTCCTTCACAACTTGTTCTACTGTGACATAGCCTTCAGCCTGCATGTCAAATTGCCAGTAATGTTATAACCAGAGGAGTGCTGCATTGACATATGCAGTACTAGCACATTGGTAATTTTAAAGCTTCTAGTAACGTGGCATTAAATATTACAATATTGAAAGCACGAACCTGTGCTAGCCCAAGTATCCCACTGTGATCTTTATTTAATTCAGTAGGAACAGATCGGACCAGCTTTCTCCTCCCAACCGAAATTACTTCAAAGCCACTACCAAGGACCTGTAAAACCAAAAAAGGAGGACCACATGAACACTCTTACAGAGTACTGACTTTCCTTAACTGGAGTGTGAACTTGTAGAAGCAATGCGCATCCAATTCCAAACAACATATAAAACATAAAAGGATCACTCAGCTTACAAGTCTTACTCTTAGCTTACTTATCGCACGTAAACAGTCATCTTCAGACAAAGATTCAAGGGTAGCTTTTCTGTTCTGACAGAGCAGTTTGCGCAGATGTAGCAAGTCAATCAGACCACCATTATGTGATCTGGTTGCAATGCATATGTCAACTATCTGAACTCCTGCCAGAAAAAAACATGGTAATAAGCAGAGTATAAAAGATGGCAATATCAAATTTTACTTGCAAGAGCAGAATAACCCACAAGAAAACTTAAAGTGAGTATACCAACCAATCTCATAGTAGAAGTCACCAATCCCTAGAAGTTCTGCCCAAACTCCTTTATTAGATGCCAGAGGATCTACTCCGACTTTTGCACACATCTCATGGAACTGCTGCCTAAATATCGGATTTTTACGGATATCACTCTGCACTAGCATAAATATGTACATATCGTTAGGAGTATCATTAAACATTTCAAATTCATTGCAATCTGTTGTAGTGCATGGGAATATCACCTCAATAGCATTAGATGCTATGAGGCAAATCAAATCAACTTCTATCACACACAAATCATTAAGTTTCATCAAAGCATGTTAAACACCAAATAGTGCAAATGGACATCTTTGCAGCTTAGCTGATGTGACAAACCGAGTCAAAGCTTACCTTTAGCCTCTTTTGCTGTTTCTTTGGGGTGTGACTGGCTGACTGCAGCTGTTTAGGTGTAGTTTTCCTGTTAAACTTCTGGAGTGGGTTTGTTTCTGCTTATGTCAGTCTAAAGCACTTTTGCGTTTTCCTGTAGAAGCTGGAAAAGCCAGCAAATCGGATTGGTGTTGGTTGGCTGCAACTGTAAGAAATTCGAAGCCCTCTATTAAATTCAGTGAAATAATGAAGACAAGGTTTTACTTAGTTCCCCCAACGGTGTCATTACTGATCGCCTGATTACTTAGTGTAAAGCACAATGCCACCATAAAATTAATAAAAAAGGCAACAGACTATTTAACCAAAATTGCGACAATGATTTGATAAGGTCACATCAGAGGAAAATTTCTAATGCCTGAGTTTATTCTTCCACCTTTGCTCGAGATTAGAAGACTATCAAAGTGCATTATTACCATTTCAGAGTTATTCATGAAATAAAATAAAGAAAACACAAACATATATGCAGTAGCATATTCCATATTCTGTTTTCTTCCTTTCCCAGTTAATGTGACCATTGATTGGTTTTGGATATATGCTGGGCTACACACTTATAAGCCAATTCAGCCCGTACTTCCAAAGTTTGAAGCATTAATCCAAATCATAGATGTGTAGGGGATGTTTGGTTCTCGCCTGTCCTCGACCTGCCAACCACGGCACACCAATGACTTGGTGAGGGATTTCAGTATTTCACTGCCCCTGACTCGGCCATGCGCAGGTGCAAAAAATGAATTAGCAGGGGTTACGCTTGGGCCTGGCTACGCGGGCATGCCAAATCGTCAGCGCCAAACCAGACGAGCACCCCAATCGGCTGGGCTTGCCAACTATTGGCACAGCTGGTATGAGTGTCAAACCAAACATGCCCTTGTCTAAAGCTCTCGATAGTAGAGGCTTTGCTAGGTACTATACTTTCATGTCTGCTGAAAATAACCATTCTAGTTTTTGTTGAAAGAACCCGCCAGGTTGCAAATTGAAGCATGGGCTACATATATTTGCAGATCTTCCACAGTTACCATAGTAATCAAGCCAGGGTTGCATCCAACAGTTTGAAGTACACAGAAAATTACCTTATGTTTGCGAGCGAATTCCTCCAGCTGAGACCGGAATGTTGCCAGCTGCTCCTTCATGACATCCGTCCTGACCTTGGCCACATTCTCCCCAACCAGCCGGAATTGGTCCTAAAAGTTTCCAGGAACACGTTCGTCTCAAATTGCAAACTGGGGCCGAAATCCTTAAGTTAACTAGCAAAAACTAGTGCCCATACGCGAGTAGCCGCTGCGTTCTGCAAGCCCGCGATTCCTGGCCGCCTCCTCATGCTCTCCGGCGTCAATGGTGGAGCACACTCTAAAATGTGGGGCAAAAAGATAACACATTCTCATTACACAAAATAAGAGTACAAACGATTAATAAATTATGTCAGATATTGAAGATGCTCCAATAAAAAGGTAGCAAAGTCTTTAATACCATAAAAATTCATTAATTAATACAAACCAAACCTTTCGATTTGAAAGACAAATCAGTTGATTCCTATCGCCCTGTTGCTAAAATAAAACATCACATGACAAAAAGGTGAAGGAAAAAGGCGTGCTCGCCAATCCGCCATGATGCAGCTTCGACAGGCAAATAAATCAAGGACTTTACTAACAATTGCATATGCAATATTTGGAGGGCGACGGCATCAGTTGGACAAGCACGAATCGTCCGAGGAGAGATTCAGCTTCTCCTACCAGCTACTATTGAGGCTTCTCCTGCCAGCAAGGAAGGAGGAGCAGGCAGCTTAATGGCATTGAGGCTTCTCCTGCCAGCAAGGCGTTTGGCGTTCTCGATTTTCATCACAAGTAGAAGCAAGGTCCGGATCCACACCTGCGGACGGAGGGGAAGCCCGAGTGGCGGGCGGAGGGGAGGCATGCCGCGGCCGGAGATGGAGCCGCACGGAAAGCCTGAACGGCGGCCGGAAGGGAGACGTGCCGCGTGGGTGCTGGCGCCGGCTTCCGGGGGCGCTGGTCGATGCAGAGTTGCAGATCGGGCGAGGCGAGGAGGGACGGGCGCGCTGTAGATGGCCAATCGGGCCGCCCGGCCCGAGCCCGGCCCTAGCCCGATTTGGCCCGGCCCGACGAGGCCCGACACTATACAGGCACGACGGCGTTTCGTGCCGGGCCGTGTCGGACCACCGGGCCGAACTGCCGGCCCAGGCCCGGCCCTAAGGCCCCTTTTGTCGTGCCGGGCTAGCCCGAGGCACGGCAAAGCACGATCGGGCGGGGGCGGGCCAGCCCGATGCAACAAAAACACCTCAAAATCCTTCATTTTTTTCATAGATTTGGAAACAAAAGTATAGAAGTAAAGAACACAACAAATTTACAGCAGTTTCAAAAGAAGTAAAAACTCCAAATCACAGCAATTTAGATCACAATTCACAAAAGAAGTAAAGAACACACAATTTCAAAAGTTTGAGCTGGTGCAATGGCTGCCTCATTAAAAACCTATCTAGGTAAAACTCACACCTCGTGAGAAACCCTAGATAGGAAAAGAGTACAGCCCAGCTCAATCAATTCATTCATAGTTCAAAGTTATTACAGACCAAGTTCAAGTTCATTACACAGCTTAAACGGTGAATCAAGACTCGGGAGCAACATCTAAAAACAAATCGGCAAAAGCCGCTTCCAGTTCCTTGTCCACCACCTCGTTGTTGAAGCCTTGCATCCGCCGCCTCCCAATCCTTAGTGCATGCGAGGATCTCCACCATCTCCGGCTCAATCGACGTCGTCGCTCCTCAATAATCCCGCCGAAGTACTAAAAGCGATTCCGAAGAAATGGTTGAAACCGACACGGTCATAACATCTCTAGCTAAAATGGAAAGTCTTGGATAAGTAGTTTTATGTTCATGCCACCGGCCTAAAATGTTGAAGCTATCGGCAAATTGGGTGACGGGATCACCTTCCAAGTAGGTAGTCAATTCATTAGCAACACCCATAGAAACTCCATTTGTTAAACTAGTGCTTGCTTGCTTGCGGCAAGGCACTTGCGGGTGTTCTTCTAGGCAGATTGAGAGGGGGGTGCGGAAGCGTTACCGAGGACTTGAGAAAATGTCGAAGCAACATCGTCACCAAACTTAGCATCATATTTCTTAAACATATCGGCAAGGCTAGCTCTAACCTCGGTAAAATAACCGGAATAATCGGTACCGAGTAAGCCTAGATAACGAGTCTAAGAACATTATGAAAACCCTTCGAGTTTAGCTCTAGGATCCAATATAAATGCAAAAGAGTAAAGCATAGTAATGTCCCTCCGGTACTTAAGATAAACGTCTTGCATAGGCAAAACAACGAGCCTAAGCAATTTATCACTCTCATTAGCCTTCAAGTGCTTACATATCAAAATGAGATGATGCAACATAAGTGGAGCGAGTTGGATAATAAACACCGGACGGTACCGAACAGGAGACTCATAAAACAATTCGGGGAACGACAATACCTTCTACGCAACAGTCCGGTGGTCATCGTTAAAAGCAAAGCCTCATCCTCACCTCTAGGATAGTTAGTTTCAATGAAGACACTAAAAGTCCGCCTGTAAGGCACCAAATGCTTAAGCATGAGGTACGTAGAGTTCCATCTCACATCCATATCTAGGCCAAACTTTCTCGGTCTAACATTCACAGCAATGCAATACCTCTTAAAAGCTGCAATGCGCTGATTAGAGGAATTTATGAAAGAAATTGCAGTTCTAAATGCTTCCAGGTACTTCTTGATCACATCCAAAGCAGATTTAACAATCAAATTAATAATATGGCAAGCACAGCGCTGATGCAAGAGCAAAGTACCAACATATTCAGACAATTTAGGGGACATTTTGGTGATTGCAGTGGTATTGGCAGAAGCATTGTCCAAAGTGACAGAAAAAGTCTTAGCAATCAAACCATACTCCCCTAAGACAGCAACCACACGATCAGCAATGTTCTGACCACTATGAGATACATCAATGAGCCTAAGCCCAATGATTCTCTTTTCTAATTGCCAGTCAGCATTAACATAATGAGCAACCACACTAAGATAATCTTCCTTAGCATTGCCAGACCATATATCAGAAGTAATAGCAACAGAAGAAACAGATGCCAAAGAAGTAATAAGCTTAGCACGACAATCAGTGAAATACTTTTCCATATCTCTAGTAGTGGTTTGCCTAGACACTCCAGAAAATCTAGGATTATGAGCAAGCTTGATGTACTCTTCAAAAGCAGCAGTTTCACCAATGCAAAGAGGTAAATCTAGTCTAGCAATCAAACGACATAGCTGAGTACGAGCTACATCAGCACTGTACTCCCAGTGACGAACACTACCATTAGCATTGAATGACAACAAAGACTGAGAGGAACGAACATTTTTCTTTCTCTCTGGGCAAGAAAGCACATGCCTATTCAAATGTCCAGTGCCAATAGAAGAACGAGCAGCATAGTATTTCCCACGGTGAAAGCATTTAGCACCGGTTCGAACGGGCTTACCATCAATTACCTCAAAGATCTTTTCAAAGTCATTCCAAGCATCAGATGTACACTTACGCTTCTTGGGGCCATTAACCACAGTGCCATCACCTGCCGCGCCATCGGCATCATCACCGTCGCGCCACCACCGCGCCCCCAGCATCACCACCATCGGCAGCATCTACATCAATGGGATCATTTGCAGCACCGAACAACTCTTCTTGATCGGCTTCGAGGTCACTCTCGTCATCTCCACGCAGGCCTGCCATCCGATAGTCATCGTTGATGGAGTGCCCCTGGTCCTCGTCGTCACCGTCCATCGCCGGCGCTCTAGGCGCGTCAACTGCACAGCGGCGGTGCGGGAGACGGAGAGAGAGAGAGAGAGAGAGAGAGAGACAGAGAGAGACAGAGAGAGACAGAGAGACAGAGAGCTCGAGTGAGATAGAGATCAGAGAGAGAGAGAGACACATACCTGCTACGAACCCGGAGCACCAGGGCGGCCGGCCAACGACGGATCCGCCCCCCTGGTTCCTCAACGGCTACGCGGCGGCAAACGACCTGCACAAGCTACAAAAGTCAAGATCTAGAACAAACAACTCAAGATCTAGGGTTAGGGTTAGGGTTAGGGTTAGATCTCGCCTCTCACCTGAGCACCAGAGTGGCCGGCGACGTCGATGAACCACAAATCCAGTCTAGGAGATGACGAGATGAACCGGAGCGGCCGGGATCTAGAGATCCAGAGAGAGAGGAAGGGCGGAAGGGGGAGACGGGGAGCTCGAGTGGAGGGGGTCAGGGGGTAGGGAGGAGCAACTACATCAAGATGGCTTTCCGGCCTTCGGCGCCGGCCGGCGGACCATGCCGCCGGGATCTTCCCGGCGCTCGCCGGAGGAGGGGGAGGGGGAGACCGAGACGCGAGACGGCGAGAGGCGAGAGGAGAGAGCGAGGGCGGGCCGAGACGCGGGGGGGGAAATGGGGGGGGGGAGCGGGCGAGCGGCTAGGGTTGCGGGGGATGGGGGGGCGGGGGGCTTATATATGCCGGGTCCCCAACGGTCGGATCCAACGGTCGGGGGGCCGACCGGATCCAACGGCTACAAGAAGGGATGGGGGGGCGCGGGGGGAGTCGGGCCGTTGTCGGGCCGGGGGGGTTTTCGGGCCGTGCTAGTGCCGGGGCCGCCGTGCCGAGGATGCGGCCCGGGCCCGGCTCGACCCTCGTGCGGGCCGGCCCCGTGGCACGACGCAGGCCGTGCCGGGCCGTGCTAGTGCCGGGCTTTTCGGGGCGGGCCGTGCGCCGGCCCGGCGGGCCGGCCCCGGTGGCCATCTATAGGGCGCGCGGGCCGCCGGACCGGGGTGTTGGGAAAATGGTATTCGGAAGCGTCATGCCACGTCGGGTCGGGTGGTCGGCTTTGGTCCGCGTGTGACTTCGGGTTGTTTTGATGAAGCATGCTTTGATGATTTAACGATAACACAAATCTTCGCTTGAGTTTTGTGAGTGTTGTTTCGCGAGAACGCCCCCCCTCGTCGATCCCGAATGGCGTTGGCCTTCGGCGCCGAAGGTGTGGAGGGGTGACCTTCGGCGCCGAAGGTGTGAAGGGGCCAAAAGCGCCACGCGATGGGTGCACCGAGGCTCATGGTTGAAGGCGGTCCGTGCGGGGGCGTCTCGGGAGCACTTTGCGACCGAGACGAGTCATGGGCCGGTTCGGCGCCGAAGGCGCGACGCGAGCGGTGGCCCTTGGCTCCGTCGAGATGGTGCCATGACACGTGGCTACAACGGACGTGTAAAGGGACGCCGTACGAAGCGGGAGACAAGATGCTCGGCGTGTAGAGGTGGCTTGGCCGTGCGAAGACACGGCGGAGGCCCGTACGACGCGGGGAGTTACCGTTATGCCCTCGTAAAGCGTGTAAAGCCGTTTGTCGGGGAACGGAAAAGGTGTAATTGAGGTAGATGATCATACCGGGGCCTCCTATAAATAGTGACCCCCTTTAATAGAACGAACACACATTAATGAGAAGAGAGCTCCGAAGGCTCCGCTTGATTCTTGGCTTTCGGTTTCCTTAGGTGTTTCGTTTCTTTTTCGTAATAGAAGTAGCAGAATAGGAGTATCTAGAAAGAAGTAGTAGCGGGCTTAGCAGAGGTAGCATTAGCAACTAGTTTCTCCGTCTTTCTCCAAGGGGGGCATTCGGCCGCCTTTCCCCTTTGGAGGGGGAGGACTTTTAGGGGGGTTGTTGTGTCGGCGTCCACCTTCGGGCCCGATTTTCACCAACACCGGGATAGCAAGGGAGAGCGCGGGGCCGGAAACGGGGCGGCAGGGGAGGCCCGACGGCGGCCGGAGATGGGGAGTAGGCCTCGGCGTTCGGGTTTCCGGTTGGGTAATTTAAAATTCGGGTAGCCATCCTTACAAATGCACTTGCATATTTGCCATCACTATGTAGACAAAGCAACACATTTGCCATTTTCGGCGACGTGGCATGCGAACTCGCCTACGCCATTGTGGATTGGGGCCGGAAAAGACTAGAATGACAATAGCTTATCCCTTCTCTTCTCTCCCTTCGCCACTTACATGTGGGACCCACATGTAAGGGTCATTTTCAACCTCCGGCGGCCCGGCGATTAGTTCTCACGCGGGGAGCATGGCGTCACCGCCCGTGCCACCGCAGCTCGCCCCCGAGGACGGCTCTCGCCGATAGGCCGCCACCACCCACTCCCGAGAGCGGCACTGCGCAAGCCACCGCCGCTTGCTCCCCGATAGGCGAGCTCATCGGCGCCGCCCGCTGTGTGCCCCCGTGGGTGGAGCTACCACCATGGCCGCCACACCGAACTTAGCGTTGCTTGCCCCCCCTCCCCCGATTGGTGGGGCTCGCCATGAACCGGTAGCCACTTGGCGCCCGCCGCCGCTTGGTCCTCCCCGTTGGTGGATCTTGCGGGAGTCGCCGCCGCCGCTTGCCCCCCTCCCGTGGGCGCGGCTCGCCGGCCGGTCGGCGTTCACCCGGACACGGTGGAGTCGTGGAGAGGAAGTGTCGGGGAGTGGAGAAGCGAGAGGAGGTTGAAGATGACCCTTACATGTGGGTCCCACATGTAAGTGGAAGAAGGGAGAGGAGAGAAGGGATAAGCTAGGGGCATTTTAGTCTTTTCCGGTCCCAATCCGCACCGGCGCTCGGTGAGTTGGCATGCCACGTCGGCGAAAATGGCAAATATGTTGCTTTGTCTATAGAGTGATGGCAAATATGTAAGTGTGTTCGTAAGGATGACTATTGGAGAGGTGACATCCGTAAGGATGACAAATAGTTAAATATCCCAACGAAAACTGTACCCAATATTGACTAAAAAAATACAACTCGAAATTTCGGTACCCGATAATTCGAGTATGCGTGCATATGATCTACCCGAATTTATCGAAAATGACAAATTACACAACATTTCAGTAGAATTTTAATAAAAATGTTACCAATAATTAATGCAGAATTTCAATGACATGTTCAAATTAAGGTAGTTTGATACGGAGTGTATTACCCGAATTAACGAAACTAATTTCAAGTAATAACAATCACTATCCGAACAATAACTCTGCCACGCTCTGCTGCCTCGAGCTGCAGCGTCACAGGAGCTCTTCAGTGACCCGCTCCACTTCTGCATGTAGCCCAGTCCCCCTGCCAACTCCAGCATCATCGTTGCCGCTACCTCCCGTGCCGCCGCCGATGATTCGGCCCCCGCCACCGCTTTTGTGTCGCCCGGAGGAAAATATGGGTGCACATGACGAGGAACTAGGCGCGGCGGGTGGTGGACCGGAGATAGCGAGCATAAGACCGTCTCCGGCGGCTTCGCGGCCGCCGCCGCATCCCCCGTATGCGGAATGAAGCCCTACCGTGCATGCTCCGGCGGATGCCGCAATGGTCGCTGCAATTTGCGGTAGCCTCTCCTCGGTTGTGCATTCCGGGATGATTTCCCTTCGCCGCAAACCAACGGCTCCATCTCCCACTCGTCGGCCCTCTCTCTCTTGCGTCGGAGGCCACGGTGAAGCCGCACCCCCGCGGCCGGCGGTGGTGCCCGCGGCGGAGAAGCTCGCGACGGCCGACTCCACCACCTCGCGCCGGATCTTGGTAGGCACGGCGGCGGCGGATCTCGCGGTGGGGTCACACAACCCGGCTCGGTCGACCTCGAAGATGGAGGTGACGGCCATGGCGATGCGTGGACTCCTGCCGGCGGATGGCAACGGCTCGATTCGCGGCAAGCGCATCCGGACGGTGGTGGCTCCCTCGATTCGGAGCAACAGGTGCGGCGAGTTGACCTCCGGCGGCGGCGGCGGCCTCGACTCGGAGTAGGGGCGCGGCGCGGATGAGACAAAGTGAGGTCGACGACGTGAAGATGGAGCTCAAGGTCGGCGCGCGGACGCCGACGGGAGGGTCCGCGGCGACGGTGACCGGCCCCCACCGGAGCGCATTGGACCGGAGCGACCGGCGGCCACCTCGATGCCGCGGCGCCGCGGTGGATCTCGATTCGAAGGTCCCCTTCCTCCTACTCTCTTTCTCCCGCCGCCTCCTTCTCCCTCTCTCCCGACCGTCCTCCTCTCTACTCTCTACTCCGCCTCATCCTTCTCCCTCCCTCCCGACCCGCGGCGGGAGCCAACTACCATGAGCGATGCGCAAGGGGAAGTGCGAGACCGCTGCAGGCCCTCCTCATATGCGCGACGGGAACGTCTGCAAACTGACATTTTTTGCGGATGCGTGAAGGGGGGATTGCTGGAGATAGTCTAAGGAGCTCGTGAAAAATGGCTAGCGGATGGGGATGGATACCGTCATACCGAGCCAACTTGTTTTTCCATAGCCTAGCCAACTTGTTTTACAGGTTGTTGGAGTTGCTCTAACGCAGAGCAACTCGGCGTTTCTCTTGACGGTTCATTCTATTCACCAATGTTGTTCGTCAGCCGTCCGACGGGCATCGTCGCCTCAGTCATTCACTACTTATCTTTCACCTCTTTTACTCATGGAAAAATTAGTCTCATAGCATTTAAAAATCAGATATTTGAAAAATACCATCAAACTTTTGCAGCTTCGTAAAATACCATCGAAAGAATGCAACGCCACCCGGATATAGTATTCTATCACGAAGTCATGATTGCAGCAGACATTGTTCTTCTTCTTTGCTTCCTTCTGGTTCTGTCATCTTGGAGCAGACACCGTTCTTCTTTGCTTCCTTCTGGTTCCGGGGATATTTAACTTTTTACCATTATAACGAATAGCCACTCTTTGTTTAACATTTTAACAGTGCTAATTATTTATACACCAATGTTGTTCGGAAATGCATACATTTTTACCACTTTTGCTCACGTGGCGCGCCAGCGCGACCGTGCAGCTCGGATCTGATTCAGTGAACAGTGTGAAATGTCTCAAATGCCCTTTGTCCTCTTCCTACTCATCCTCACTCCTATCACTTACACATGGGTCCCACGTGTAAGTTGTCTTCAATCTCCAACCTCACTGCGGAGCCGGCCGCCGCCATGGATGGCCACCGCGTTGACCCCTGGCGGTGGGCTGCCGCGCGTGCCCCCTGGCCGGCACAGGCGGAGGCGGCGCCGGCCACCGCGCCTCCCGGCGGCCGGCGGCCCCGGCCGGCACAAGAGGAGGCGGCGCCGGGCCACGACGCCTCCCGACGGCCGGTGGCCGTGCGTGCCCCCCGTGGCCGGCACAAGCGGAGGCGGGGCGGGCCACCACACCTCCCGACGGTCGGCGTGCCCCCCGGGCGGCACGGGCGGAGGCGGCGCCGGCCACCGTGCCTCCCGGCGGCCGCGCGTGCCCCCTGGCTGGCACAGGCGGAGGCGACGCCCAGATGGCCGGCGACCGCGCGTGCCCCCTGGCCGCACTCCACCCTCGCGAGGTCCTCGCCGCTCTTGAGCCTCCAGACGGCAGGGACATGAAGCTTGATGGCGGTGGCAGACCGTTCCTGTGGCAGAGCTCGTCGAGGAAGCCCCAGCACACGACGTTGGCGACCGACGCGCAGATCCTGAAAGGCTCGAGCTCCTCTGTCACACCCTGAAATTTCCAATTTCAGGATGTAAATAGGAAAGAATAATTAAACAATAATTTCTCATAATTTTAAAAATTTCCCAACATTTATTTTCTTTACAGGAAATATAGTATAGGAAAAATCCTTGCTTGGTTTTCCAAATAAATAAATAGGTGTGTGTGTTGCATTCATACCGATGCATCTTGGTGTTTATTGAGTGCAAAAGGTTTCAAAAATGCACTTAGGTGCTGTCCAAATCTTCTGGGAATTTTCCAGACTTTTCTGGAATTTATTCTCATTTTCCTTCGAGCTAATTCTATTTATTAGAAGGCTTTAAAATCTTTTTCATGAACACTAAATACTTTATTTGGATTGTTCGTGTCTCAATCTGTCTCTGGGAATTTTTTTGGAAGTTTTGGAATTTTCTGAGTATTTTTCGTGACTTTAAACCAATGTTCAAATTTTGTGGAATTGTTTTTGCATTAAAATTAATTTCAGAAAAATACAAATCCTATCCTATCCTTTTGGGCTGAGCCCGAAGGCCCGACCCATCTCTCCAAGCCCAGCCAGCAGGCCCGCTGAAGCCCATCTGGTCCCAGCGGAGCCCACCGGCCACAGAGACCGTGGCTGCCACGGCAACGCCGCCGCTGGTCGTCCTTGGTTTCCGTGCCAAGCCAACCTCAAGTCGCGTGCCTATAAAGGGGCGCAACCCGAGCTCCCACGCGTGCCCTAGCTCCCTCCACCGCCCTTCACCATCGTCGTCGCCCAGTCCTGCGCCGTGCACGCTGCTCGTCGGAGTGTCAAGCTCGCCGCCGAGTCGCTGCTCGATTCGCCGGCGTAAAACCCCGCCGGAGGAAGCCGTCTTCGCCCGGAGCTTCACTGTGGTGAATCACATCTAAGATTACCCACACCGGTGTCCGGAAAACCCCCGCCATCCGCATGCCGTATATTTTTGTCGGAAAATGCGCCGCAGCGGGGGACGGGAAACGGCCCGAGAAAATCGTGTCGACCCCGAAATCCTCTAGATCCGGAGGGATCGAGGGGGCTCCATGATCCTCCACCGGCCCCACCACGACCACGCCGCCACCGCCCCCCAACGGTCGCGCACCCTTGCTCGGAACGGCCCGCCGTCGTCGGCCTCGATGCAGCCGGCGCGCGCGAGCGGGGGAAGGAGGCGAGGGCGCGACGAGCCGGGCGGAAGGGGGAGAGCGCGGGGACGCCTCGTCGGGCGCCCGCTACCGAGAGGTACGAGGCGCACGCGGTGCCCATTGTTGGTGTGCGCCGCGGGGAGCTCCACCCGCGTACAAGGAGAGAGGGAGGCGCCTCTCGCCCGCCGTCTTCGCGCTAGAGAAGGACTCGCGGATCCGCCGCGGGGCGCCTCCGGCCACGCCCCATGGACGGCGACGAGCGGGGGGGAGGGGGCCGGCTTGTCCTCCGCGCCGGAGAAGGACCGTGTGCACCCTCTCCGGCATCCCCGTGCTCGCCCGTCGTCGTCGTGCGGCTCCGCGCGCCGCCGCCGCGAGGAGGAGAGGGAGGGGCGTAGGGGAGCCGGCGGCCGCCGCCGCCGCGCGGAGGAGGGAGGCCGCCTCCGCGCTCCGGTTGCGCGCTCGAGACGGGGGGTGGAGCCGCCGAGGGAGGAGCAGGGGGGCGCGCGCGCCGCCGAGATGGGGAGGAGGGGCGCCCGACCGGAGATGGAGATGAAACACCTCGAGGCCGCCGCGAAGGAGTGGGGGGTGCGGCCGGCCTCCCGCATCCTTGCCTCGCCACCGCCACCATAGGTGCCGCCGGCGGCTCGAGCCGCTCCGCCGCCGCCTCGCCTCGCCTCGCACGCGCGTCGGCCCTCGCTCCTCCATCGCGCCGGATCCCGCGCGCGCGAGCGGGGGAGGAAGGAGGTGCGCGCCATCGGCCGGCGGAGGGAGTGCCGCGCGTCCGGCCATGGGTGCCGCCGCCGCCTCCACGCCCGACGCCGCCCTCGGCTCCTCCGCCCGCGCACTCGGTGGGTGTAGAGAGGGAAGGGGAGAGAGAGAGGCGAGTGGGTGGGGGTGGGGAGAGAGGTGATTAAAAAACTTTGTGTGGGCCATGAAGGAGAGATGTGAAGAAATATGGATGCAGGAGTTGTGAATATGAAGGAGAGAATATGAATGAGTAGGATAGAATATTATGTTTTGAAGGAGAAGATAAAGGAGAATGAGTGTGGATAGTCTAAGGAGCCGTCACTCGCCGTCGGAAGGTCACTGGAACACCGCCATCCATGGGAGCTCGAGCCAGCCACCATGACCTTCCGCCGCCAGCCGGATTCCGGTCGCTCGTGTACACCCCCAACGCCGGTGAGCACATACACGCGATCCTCTCATCCTCCTCTTTCAATTTCGTGCCTCACTCAAGCTTCTAGGTCACCGGAGCGCCGCCATAACCGTGAGGACCGACCGCCCCGAGCTCGCACCACCGGTCCGCCCTTCTCCGAAATCCGCCCGCTGCCGTCTTCCGCTACCGCCGGTGAGCACCTTCTCAACACCCCCTTTATCTCCTACATCTCCTGCACCAACCACCCGAGCCCCAAGCCGCCCGGAGCATCGGCAATTTGGCTGGTCTGAGCTCCCTGTCCACCCCTGGACAGAGGAGGAAGAAGACTTTTGTTGGTTTTGCATCTAAGCCCCTGAAGTTTCCTTTAATCTTGGGTAGTTTTCTTGTGTCTTGCATGTTTACAAGAAAACCCCCTAGATCTATTAAATGCTCACAAATAGATCCAAACCAAGGGCTTTTAAATATCCAACCTTGCTCTTAGATCTTTTCACAAGTATTGTTCCATGTGTCTTGCGAATCCTGTCTAGTAGCCCCTGAAATCTATAGGTAATCGCATCTACGTCCCTGATTCTTCTTTATCTCATAAAATCCATGTTTTAGCTCCGTTTTAATCCGTTCAAGTTGCGTTAGGTTCCTAATCATGTAAAGTACACGCTAGAAGAGAGTTTTCACCCTGTTTGTTTTCTGAAAATTAATTTGATATTAATTTTGATTAATGCTTCATAAACATGTCTTTTCCAAATAAAATCTATATAGTGCTATACACCGTTTTTTATAATCAATATTAATTTGAGTAATGTTTATTTCACATGTTTTCTGAATAAAAGTTAATTAGATCTTTATCTCAGTTTTTCATAAACCAAATGTTAATTTGTTTAATAATTAATTAATCTTTTCTAATTAAAATTTGATTAGGTTCTTTCTACGGTTTTGCAAATAAAGTTTAATCTGAATTAATTCCAACTTAGGATACTTTTCTTTATGAAATATCCTATCATATGTTTTGGTAATTGAAATAAACCTAGCACATAGTCTTTTGTGTTTCACATATGCAAAACGTTCGTTAGACGTTCTTTGTCAAGCTCTATCTCAGTGTGATCTTTCCGGTTCTTGTTCAATCTTCCACAACCATCTCTTTAAAGTTAACCAAGCCTTTCTTCCTCTAAGCACAATTTGTGTGCTTTAGTGATCCATCTAATCAAGCCTATCCTTTAGTACGTTCTTTTCAAGCTTTTCTTTTGATTGGTGCTTTGTTCTTAGTATGTTTGCTCGTTTGCTTGGTGTATGCTTGTGCCCGATGTTTGATGCGAGTAGAAGGAACGTTGTTCGAGAGCTTTGGAGAGCTTGAAGTTGAAGACATTCTGAGCAACAACTACTTTGGTTAAAGGCAAGTGTGTCCTTGTTTTTTTGTCCCAATAACTAAGATTAATCACTTTGCATTGCTTTGCATTTAATTTGATGGGTCCTATTAAGGTTTGCCTAGTCTTTAATATCATTCCTTGTCAACCTAGGTTTATATTTTTGTTGGGTAGCTATGCTTAGTTGCTTTACCTGGGTTGTGGTGGTTTTAATGAACAATAATGTTGAACATGCTTTCCTTTACGTTATATTTTTGGTTGCTTAATACAAGACCATATGCTTAATCAGAACATGGAGAACCACCCAGGAAAACTGTACATCCACAAGGCATATGGCTCTGCCTTGGCTGAGTAATTAGAAACTTTGATGTTGTAGCAACCTTACCTGAAAGGGACCAATGGGGAGGCGTTGTCAGAGTATAGACCTGCTCTAGCGGGGAGTTGGGTTTGTTTATTTATGGTGGGGTATTGACCCGCTAGGGAGCTTTATGCCCTGCTTCGTCCTGAAACCTAGTGGGTTGCTATACATTGGGGAATCTTTGTAAAGGCCTCGTAGCGTCCCTATGCAATCACACCTCGGTAGTGTGGTATGATGCTTGGCCAGCATCGCATGGTTGGGTTTAAAGCTCTTCGGAGTTTTTACGCGACTTGTGGTGAAAGTGTACAACCTCTGCAGAGTGTAAAACTAATCGATTAGCCGTGCTCACGGTCAAGAGCGCCCTGGACCCTCACATGATAATTCTAAATGCTCGAGCCCAGTCCACTATAAAGCCTTTGCATAATTGCATTCATCCTTTCCCCACACTTGCCGAGTACGACAAGTGCTCACCCTTGCTATAAACAATGTTGCTCGAAGGAGGAAGCTGCCGTGAAGATGTTCTGGAGTTCTAGGCGTACGCAACCCCCGCCGATCGCCCGTGATGTTTGGAGCCTTTGTTTCCGGGATTGTTGACGGTGAAAATCCGTCAACCTAGCCATGAGTTTACCTTCGGTGTTGGCATGAGTTTTATACCTTATCCATTGGTACTAACCCCCGTGGTATAACAAGTTCACGTGTGCATGTCGGTTTTGGAGTTTAATGTTTATGCGGGGATTTAGTGTTGAATGCAAGACTTTCGGGATAAGTTCATCAAGCACCTCATGACAAGACCTTGAAGTTTCGAACAAGTCATGCAATGAAGCAAAATTAACTCCAAGAAGCCGGGGACTTGATCCGAGAAGACGACGACTCCGGGGACCCGACCGTAAAAGTGCTTCGAATCTTGCAAGACAAGGAGTTGAGTCCAATTCGGAGAGAAACCGACGACATGGACCTACATGCGAAGGGGGAAGCATCCGAGAAGCAAGGGAACCGACCTCGGGCAAAGGAGCCGCGGGGGGCCGGGCCTAAATGGGCCCGGCCGGCCGGCCCGGTCCGGTCGGCCCGGTGCCCATTTTGGGCCCAAAACCGTCGCCCTTTGCCCTAGCCGCCAATCGGGCTATTTATAGTCCCCCGACCGAGAGCCACGCGAGAGAAGATTTTGTCTTCGGCCGCCGAGAAGCGAGAGAAGAGAGGGACACCATCTAGGAGAGGAGAGGGTCGAGCTAGTTGACTAGGGTTTCCCTAGCCGACGTGGGAACCTTGCACGGAAGACCACGTCGGAGTTCCGGAGCTAGAAGCAAGATCAAGGAAGGATCCCGGTGGTGATCTTGTGTATGTATCATTGTTATAGTTGAATTATCAAGTTGAATCTTTTCTCGCCGATCAAGTGTTTTCTCGAAGATTTCGTTTTTCGATCGGCTTTGCTTATTTCAATTCTATTCTCGAGATAGATTACATAGGGTGTTCTTGTAGCCGCGGTGGCTAGAGGTACACGCGGATCTTCCGAAAGAATCTCGACTTGTCTTTTGACTCGCCCTAAGCTCCCCGCATGAATAGGGATACGTTGTGACAGAACGGGGGTCTCGAAAGGCGGATGTTTTCGGATTTGGACGGGAAACCACGATTTAAAGAGGCTTCTATTTAGATTCGATTTGCTACTTCTTCTCTTGCTTGGAACTTCAACAAAAGGCTTACCCCGATCCCTCTAGATCGGTTTATCTACCCAATCTTACTTTGTTTTCTCCGGTTTTTAGTAGATTAGATTCGTTTTGTGTCTTTTACTTAGATGCATTAGGTCTTTTATCGAATATTGAAGATTACTTGGCTTTAATAGATTAAGTCTTGCGTCACACATTTGTTCCACGGATTCGATACCTTGGGTTCACCACTCGAGGGAAGAAGGGTCCCTTGACTACGACGGGAGACTTGTACGCTTGCGAGTCACGAACGAACTTTGATACAATTATTAACCGTCAACAAGGATTAAGCGTAAATCTCTCGATAATCTTCCTTTTCTTTATGTGAGCCTTTGGTATTCTATCTTTTCGCGCAACTCTCTGACATATCATTACTGTTTTAATTTTATCTTGAGATACAGAACTCCGATTGACATGAAACCAGTTGGGTTAGGTCCATAATTTCTTGGATTAATTTATGTCCAAAATTCAGAAGTATTCGTTTTGTATCCAGAGAGATAAATACGAATTAGTGGAGCATTCAGAATCTGCCAACACTGCTGACCTAACCATCTTGTTTAATTCATATCTCGAGTTCTAAACCTCTGATTGAGGTGATTCCAGTTGGGATGAACTCATAATTTAGGCTTCCTTGATCTGGGAAAAATCCATTATTTATGGATATCCTTACTGGGAGCTACATCTGATCTATTAGGAGGATACCCTCTGACTTTATTAACAACGTGTTGTATTGTTCCCTTAACTATGTCTTGATTGATGAAATTCAGTGCTTGCATGATGATGCTTGGTTTTATGACCTTGATTGATTTGTTTCTTTGAAGTGAGTGTTGGTGTATTGGGGGTCTTATACTGCAATAACATCAGTTGCTTAGTTGGTTTCTTCTTTTGTGCCTCCTACATCCTTGCTATCTCTCTTTCTCTCTACCTGATCAAGTGGAGGACACTGGAAGAAGAAAATGAAGCCACACCAACAAGCCGATGCTACTGCCACCGTCACCATCTAGAAGTGAGCAAGTTGAAGAAAAGAAGACCTCCCTCTACTTTACTTTCCACCTTGTGCTTGCTTTTATCCCATCTGGCTCACTCTAATGACGACTACAACAACCCAGAAAGGTGAATACCGAAGATCCTACACACGGACTACAAAAGTGGATGACCGCCTATCTACCTCCGTAGCTATATTCTTGTTTATCTCCCTTCCCCTTGTTTCTTCTTTCTTCATGTTGTTTCGGGTGGCTATTTGGTGGTGATTGATGTTTTTTATTGTGAGAGAAAAATATTGTTGGTTAGCTAATGGTTAACTTTGATTTGGAATGAGAGAAAAGTGCTGCTAGCTTATAACTGATAAGCTAGACAAAGCCACGAGATTTTTCTATAACATTATGTGCATCTATAATAAATTGCAGTCTATGAGGACCGAAGCGTCCGAGGACCGCCGGATGGTCTCTCATTAGTGATGAGTGATTGCCAATGTGGTGTGGACTGACTCTTGGCCGAGTATTGCAGGTGCAGGTCGTGGCTTGATTTGCGTTGGTGCAGGTGAAGAGCAAGCGCGGAAGGTCTTAGCCTTACGGGGCCTCGAGGAGTGGAGAAACAAGTAGGCTTGGCTCGATAGACCCGGTGGCCGAACGGGATCAAGTGCGAGTCGTATGATGGCAAGAAAAGCAAGACCAAGTCGTGAACATGAGCCGGTGCGGGGTAGTGGCTCACAACTGAAGTTTGCATGCGGGGTTTGGTTGGTTTACTCCACAAACCAACACCGAGCCAGGACGACGTAGTGGTCAAGTTAAGAGGAGCGGTGTGGAGGCTACACTGAGTTCTCGGGGTTTGCGGCGGTTTACCACAAAACCATCGGGTTCCTTGATTGCTGCACAAAGCCAAGATCGGAGGATCAGCGGGCGGAGATGGGATCCGGGCGCACCGAGAAGCTTCGATGCGGGAGACACACAACGAGATTGCGTTGTTTGCGTCGGGAGGACGCGGACTGCGGCAAAGGCGTGGCCGCCCGATGGGAATATCCAAGTCTTGACCAAATTGCCCCTGAGGGGTGTGTATCTTCCTTTAAGTTGTAGAGGTAACGTGGTCATTTTACTCCACCGGAGAGACTTCATATATATAGCTCTAGGGTTGGATGGCAACTCATCCATCTGGACTGCTTCCTAATTCCTTTGCTCCATAGGCTAGATTTTCCATGTTTTTAATAGAATCTGACCTCTGGTGTATGGAAGAATTCGGTGTTGTGATGATTTCCTCTCTTAGCCCTTTGTGATTTTTGTGTCATTTTTGGGCTATTTTTTGGGGATTTTCGTTCGTCGATTTGAGGGCATTTCTCTCCGAATTTCTTTGAGGGGATCATGGGTGAGTGCCTTGTGCCTCTTTGTGGATGATCTTGACCCCTCAAACACCGGGATTTGCCTTCGATTCACGAGTTTTTGGTGAAACCCTTGGTGGTGGTTTGAGCTCAGTAGTTTGGTGATTCCTATCGTTTTGGTTGGTTTGGTGATCCAAGATTTTAGGCATAACATCTTCTAGACACGCTTCCCATCTTCCTAAAATTTGAGCTCTATCCATCTAGCGGTTTGGGAGATCCGTGGTAGAGAAGGAAGGGTTGACTTCGCTGGCAGACGCGTTCTGCTTCCGTTCAACATGCACGAACAGTCCGAGGGACTCTCATGGATAATCCGTCATGGTCTGATTTCGCCGGTTGTTCTTTGTGTTCTTCGCGAAAGAATTTTAGAAAATCAGGAAAATGGAGGGACAATTCGTAGTGAAGTGATGGACGGTCTGTGTAGGTCAAGTAGAGTTGTTGGAGTTCTGCTAGTTGGGACGGGCGGTCTGTGTTGCAAGGTCATACAATCCGTGGTGGTGGCGAGCAGTCCGTGAGGTCTGATCGGACGATTATATTCGTATTTCCCGAGGTATTTCTGGAGGTTCTGTTGGCAATTTTAGACGGTCCGAACTAGAGTGTTAGACGTCTGTGAGACCTGATGGATAGTCCGTACGGAGCTTGCAGACAGTCTGTGGTAGCCCGTGCAGATCAGCTAAGCCTCTTGGTCCTTGAGTTATGCTTCTGCTTTGCTTTGAGTTAGGATTGCTCCTAGGGCTTGTAGGTTCGTTGTGACTACGCGACTTTGACAAGTTTGTGTGGGAACCATTGGTTGTGATTTTGAGACTTAACCGTTTTTTTTGCGGAGAATTTTTTATCGGCTCTCATCACTCTCCCTCTCTAGTCATCTAATGGGTCCTTCGGTCTATAACATAATATGGTTTTGTTGGTTTTATTTGTTTAGTTTAGCCCCTCAGAGAAAGCTTAGGTTATGCCCCCTCCATTTCAAATTATAGGTCATTTTGACAAATTTAAATTTGTAGTTTCTATTATTTACCTGGATGCAAATATATTTCTAGATTCTAGATATATATAATAAAAATGAGAATATTGAAATACCAAAACGATCTACTTTGGAACATAGAACTTCTTCAAACAACCATATGAATGGACATTACATTGTTGTACATGTTGTCATATACTGATGAACACAATCATAAGGAGCAATCACCGTTGGTTTGATCTCTCCACCAATGGGCCCAACGGCCCATTGGGCCTTTGACTCGCGTCCGGATCGGGGACGCCCGGCCCCGTTAGAAGGTCGTGGGCCCTCGTCGCGCGCACTATAAGAGGGAGTGGGGGCCACGGGCTCGACCACGAGGTTCGTCGTCGCCACCGTAGCTCCCCACTCCGAACCCTAACCGATCTAGAGGGTCGTGCCGAAGAGATGAGAAGCACCACCGCGCCACCATAGGACCTCGCCGTCACCGTCCGCGTCCGCACCGCGCATCGCCGCCAAGTGCGCAGCTTCGTCAATAGAACCCGAGGAGCGTACAGAGGTCCAAGGTATGATTTACACAAGTGTTCACCCACTCGATCTACTCCTAGTCGATCCGGCGATTCTACCAAGGGTACCGCAGCCTAGTCTAGTGAGTAGACAGAGTTGGGAAGAGATGGATCGTAAAGAAAAGAGTCGATTTCGAATCGAAACAGAAAAGGCAAAAGAAAGAGGAAAAGTCAAACCCTAACCCTAGATCTACAGAGAGAGAAGGGTGGCCGGGGGTATGGATCCTACCTGGAATTTACCTCGCGTTGCCATCGCCGTTGGCGCACCGCATGGATGTCGAGCGGCCAAGACACCCGAGCCGATGCGACGCCACGCCGTCGCGCGACCTCACTTCGGACCCGGCCAAAGGCACCGATGCGGGGCCATTCAACGGCGGCACCCTCACCCATAGGTGGACGCGCGCACCATCGAAGGGCCCGCGGCGCGCACCGGCCCACATCCTCTCCGAGCCGCCATGGCCACTCTTTGGATCTCGCACCGTGCGGGGCTAGGGAAGAGGGAGAGGAAGCAATAGAGAAAAAAATGAAGAGGGGAGCCCTCGCGGCCGCGTGCCAACCGGCGCTCCTCACCGTCACCGCTCCGCCGTTGACGGCGCACTTACCCTCCGACGTCGCGGCGCACGCGATGGAATCAAAGGGAAAGGAAAAGCAAAGAAGAGAGGGGAGCAAGCCGCGGCCTTGTGCCGAGGCACTCCTCACCACCGTCGGCGGGCACGCCGGACGGCGCTCCGCTCGCCGGGGCCGCCATTTGTGCGCATGAGAGATTCGGGGGAGAGGAGGAGAAATGGAGCTAGGGTTATAGGGGGTGCCGACCGCATCCGATTTTGTTCGGCCGAGGAGCGCGCTCGGCCCGTCCATCGCGATGGACGGCCGGGCCGGCGATCGGCACTAGCCGGCTTGATTAGGCCCGTGCGGGAGCCGAGCACAAAGCCGCAACGGCGGCCCATTCGCCGGCCGCCGGGTCGTGAGCCCACGCGGACGCGTGGAATGGGCCGTGGGCCGGTTTTCTCCCGTAGGCCGAAAGGACAATTTCGTGAACAAGAAAGTTTTTTAATTATTTTGATGAATATTCGGAAGCTTATTTGATGAATTTTGTATAGTTTTTCATCTACTTTTTTGATTTCTACTCAAATTGAAACAACGAGATATTTGTGTAGAGATTAAAAAGTGATAGAAAGCTTCGAATAATATGTATTTTCATGAATTTTATTCATGTTTTCCTCTCGCAAAGTTTAAATTGTTGCTCCTTTTAGTTTAATTTGGGGATCAAATTAAAGGGAAAAGATGAGTAGAGAAAATTTATGTTAAAAGGAAAGATTATTCTCGTTTGAATATTGATTCAAATCAATGTTGTGACATTTGTCAAGGTCTTAACCTCTACTCAATTTTTGAACCAACGGGATAAATTGTTTAGAGAGTTAGTAAGTGTAAACAAAAGTTTAGAAGTATGATTGCTTCTTGTTGTGGCGATAGCCGAAGCTACCGAGCACAAACAATAAGAGAAAACTAAAGCTCAAGAACCAAAACCGGAATACAAAACAAAGGACAACCAAAAGCTCTTTACTCAACAAGAGATTTCTCAAAAGCCGATCCCCTTTACAAGTGTCGGTTTGTCTCCTTTTATAGGGAGGCGAACGGACTTTTTACATTCCGAGGATACCCTCATGTGAAAGGATCAAAACAGAATGTGCTAGGCTATTTTTGGGAAATCTCCAATTAGGTCTCCACGTAATCGGCGCTTCATGATGTCACGCCGCAAATCGCGGCGCCTTTCTTGTTGTCACCATGTGCGCCCGTCGGGAGAAGACCTTCAATCTTTTGGAGACTCCCCCGTCTCCCGGCACCTTTCGTCACCCGAAACACGGGTCACATTCAAACTTGAAATCATTAGATGTTAGAGACGATGAAACCCTCCAAGCGAATCCTAGGCTAAGACTAACCGGGTGAGTAAGATTCATCTCTCGGGGTTTCGTCATGGGGAAAACCAAATAGCCCGACCGAGACCCTAGCGTCCCGGGTTATTCGAGCTTATTTGGCGGCTCCGCAAGATCAACGAAGGGTATTGGTCGAAAGACGGATTTCGAGAGACGAAAAAGGATTCAAGAACTCCCGGGGTTTCGCCGTTGAGCCTTTTGCATAAAACCTCGGGCGACCGAAAACACTCTTCTATTTTTGGTATACGAAAGGATTGATTCCGAATCCCCCCAACGAAGCCCCTCGATGGCGAAGTGCTTGCCTCGATGCAAATCCGAACCGGCGAAATCCGGGGATCGAGAATCGAGGCGGAAGAAAACGTCTTCCCCGTGCGTCGGTTCCCGAGGGCCTCGCTTGAATTACCCAAATGCTTTCGAGCTATTGCGTTTTACCGTTAGGTTCAAAATTTTTGACCGTTGCGTTTCACCCCCTATAAATAGATGGGGCCGACGCCGCTGTGAACCCGCTGCCACTTTCATCCCCTCTTCTCTCGTTTTATTTTTTTCGCCGTCCCTCTTGCCTTCGCTTCACACGAGTTGCTCCGGCGGAAGCCCCGGTCGACTCGAGAGGTTAGTTTTCTCCCCGGCCCGAGTACATGTTTTCATTTTTTAGTTTCCGGAGCTACGCGCATGAGTCTAGTTTTTAAAAAAGATTTATACGGCTCGCGTCGTGCACCCCCGATATGGCCATGGAGGACGAAGGGTCATCATCAAACCGTGGGGAGCAGGCGGCGCCGCCGAAGCTACAAAGGCCATCGTGACGTCTTCCACTTCGTCATCCAGCTCGGAGTCTGGTAAGATCTCTGGCCTGGATTGGTCTGCTAGCTCTCGCGAGAGTGGCAGTACTTCATCCACCTCTAGTAGCGATGAAAGTAAAAGTTCAGGTGATGGGAGTTATGTCGAAATAATGCTGAGCGACACAGATGCTGGAAAACGTGATGCCGACGTGGAGGAGGGTAAAATAGAAGAGGATGCCGATGCAGCCATTGAAGAAGTTGCGGAAGGATCCGAGAAAACTTAATCGGGGTGAAGGCCGACCTCCGTGACCTAGTGAAGGCTCGGACCTGTTTTATTGGCCGGTCTTTGATGACACAAGCGGACCTGGATGCTCTGCGGCTAGAAGGTTGCTTCGAGCCCGAATTTGTCGGTTGCCCGGGAAAGAGACCACACCGAAACCTCGAAAGAATGAGAGCGTGGTCTTTCGGGATTTCTTTCTCGTGAGGCTTTGACCGCCGCCTCCAAGAAGTTTGATGATATCTTGGCGGCTTACAATGTTCGTATCCATCACCGACGCCCAATTCCATTCCACAAGTGCTGAAATTTCTCCGGGCCCGTCGAACCTTTGTCGGTGATAACGACGTGGAGACTTTCGTTCGCCATTTCGAGATCCACTGGGCGAGGAAGGTTATAACTGTCGATGACGAAGAAAAAGAAGCTCAGTATGGCTGTTGTACCTTTCAGACGCGGCGTCCTGGCAAAAATAAAGCTCCGGTGGAATTATCCCCAGCATACAAAAACAAGTGGGCTAACCGATGGACCTCCTATTGGTTTTATACCCCTATTGCAGTGGTGGGGCGAAACTCAAAGCAGGAGGAAGTGACATCATTTGATTTGGCAAGTCGTATGGTTGATTTGGAGGTCGAGTTGTCGCCAGAGCTGACGAAAGCAAGCCGCTCATCGCCCAAAGACAGGTGCATTTTACCTGTGCAACTCTCGGGATTACTACGTGAGATGCCCTCGAGGAGTTTGTGGCTGCCGATATTTGGTCGTGCCAGCCCCGATGGGGATCATGGGCATTTAAAATGCAATGGCTGCCCGGGTTGGATCAAGATGTGCGAAGCCCCATATTCAATGTTAAATGACCTGCAGATAAAACTGACGAAGAGGTTGTAGCTGAAGTTGAAAAGAAAGTTGTCCGGATGATTGGAAATTTCACCCACAAAGAGTGGGAATGCGCCCAAAGGATTTTGAAACATCGGGGCCGGGTTAACCGTATTTTTGACGAGATGGGTGTCACCTATTCCCCTCGACGGGTGCCCCCGACGGCCCGGCAAGAAGATGCGGTCATCGGGTAACATTGGATCGGAGCTCGTCGAAACCTCGCGGAAGAGTAAGTCTAGTAGAATTGCCGTAACAGCGGAGAATGTTGCGAAGAACACCAAAGCCCAAGATATCTTGGCCAAGCGGAAAGCGGATGCCGCCAAAGCTACCCCCGCTCCGCTTGCGTAAAAATCTACCAAGTTGTTGAAGGTTAACGAAACCTTGGCTCGGCGCAAGGCCGAGGCGGCGAAAGTGGCCGCGGCCGAAAGAGAAAAGAAAAAGGTTCACGACCCCTCCCCGCCGGGCCGATGCGGAGAAGAGGGTGATTTCGAAGAAGAGGCCTTCGGAAGCCTTAGAGAGGGGAAAACACGTTACAATTAAGGAGAAAGGTCCCGATGATGATGAGCCCTCGCGGGAAAAGGGCACGGGGCCGAACCGCCGCGGAGATGGATGAAGACGTTGACATTTCGTCGACGCCTCGATTCAACCTTGTACGTCTTATCCACCGAAGGGGACCGCGTGGAAAATGACGGAGGAGCCATCGACGGCGCGGTGTGGCCGATCCCGAAGAACTAGAGGCGCGCAAAGTCGGGGGCAAGCGCGTGGCCGAAATGATTCGAAGCGGTGCCATGGCCGGCGAAGCCCCGAAGGAGCGCTTGGCCGGCCTTGTAGATGTCGTGGACGAGTCCGAGGACCTGTGCTACATTGATGACGACGCTACTTTGGTAATCGTGGATTCGGAAGTTCCCACTTTGCGGCCCCAAAGCAATCTAGAAGATATCGTGATGAATCCGAGCGAAAGCTTGGGTCCGAAGGCCCAAAACCCAATCGACTTGGATGCTCGGGAATTGGGGAGTCCGCGGCACACGCGTCTCGTTCTCCACCGCCGTGTCGGATGACCTTAACGAGCCTCGCTACGAAAGCCGCCGAGGAGACCGCACCGTGCCGGTGATGATATCCAACGTTTTCCAGCTTGGAGACGCTGGTATGATACTTTTACTTAAAGATAATTTTTCGTGTCTTTCCTAGAGAACATGTGTTCCGTTCGCTAACGTCTTTCATTTCGTGTTGACTTTAGCGGCCAAGACTTTGGTCACTTTGAGCAACAAGGACAAAGAGAAAGAGGCTCTGCAGCTTGAAGCAGGCCCTTCAAAGATCTAGAACATGCCTTGACCCTATGTTGGTGGAACCCGATACGATATAGCACCGATCGTTTTACTCATAGTATTTTGACTTGGTGCTTCCGCTATCGGGACTACACGAAGGTGTCCGGATGAATAATGTGATCGTTAATTTTTTGCGATTTTGAGCGTTCCCCGGAGGGTTTAAACGCGGATGATTTGATGAAGATCGCGCGCGCTTATCTTTCAAAAGGGGTCGTCGTTTGTCGAAAGGGTTTGAGAGAGCAAATGCGGAGGCCAAGACTTCCCTTGAAAAGCAAAAACTTTAGGAGGACGAGAACCGGCGCTTGAGAGAAGAAAACGAGAAATTGAAACAAGAGTCTCGTCGGTGGCGGACCAACGCACTAAGCAAGCAAGATGCCCAGGATGCTTTGAACAAGGAGCTAGAATTGAGCTTGAAATGCTACGAAGAATGCCACACCGAATTGAAAGATCCGGTTACTCAGGACGATGCGCGAATATCCTTTTGGAGGCTAGCGCCAATCTCATTGCGGAGTTGAAAAAGGTGAAGGGCGAGCTTGAAGACACTTTAGAGAAAAACGAAGCCTATTGCCATCAATGGGGGGCATATCCGGCGACGGCATATCGTCGTGCGCTAGAGAGCTTTGGTGCCGAAGCCCAGGATTTTAAAATTACCGACAATATCTCGAGCTTTGTGAAGTGGTTGCACAACGAGCCGAAGCTCCCCGCCGGGACACTATGAGCAAGATCGGAGATTATGGGGCAGCCGACCTATTTCGAAATGCCGTTGCATCTTCTCGAGCAACGATGTGGCCGCGACCATTTTAGAGCTTTCGAAAGTCGGGGCTTCGTATTCCCTTCCCCCCGACGATGTGCCACCCCCAAGCAAGATAGTTGAACCGATTAACAAGATCATTCTTCGCAACTTTTGGGCTAAAAGTGGGCGAGCGCAATCTCGAAAGAAAGTCGTGGACCGCTTGTCGAAAGTAAGACCTTTTGGTTTGCTTTGACTACGATCATATTTATTGAGCAATCTTTGCTCTAATGCTTAATGTTTTCTTCCTTCTCATAGTTCTATTTTGGGCGGACGAAACAAGCTCGGAGCTTCGTGAGCATCGAGCAACACACCGACCCGACGCAACCCTTGGGCCCTATGGACCCTACAGAGATCGGCCACCGAAGACGAACGATGATGTCGTCGACCAAGGAATCCCCGGAGCCCCCGTCCGTGAAGCGTCTAATGCCGAAGGTGGCTTGGTGGATCCCGTGACCGGCGAAGCTCGGCTCCTCTTCATCATGAGGGATTGCCCCGGGACTCCGCCCCCGATCCAACCGTGTAGTTCTAGGCCGAACCCGAACTCTTTGGGAAATTGGCATGTCGTCCATTTAGATTTTTGATGATCGAAATGTAAGTTTGTACATGTCGTGTTGACGGACCGGGTGCGAGGGCGTGGCGCTAGAGGTGTTGCCGTAAACTTTTTACTACGCCAAGCACTTTTGAATGTTTCAAGCTAAAGTTCTCGCCGCTTTCGACTCACCGTTTTCGGAAGAAAACGTCTTCCCCCCCCCTTCGAAGCGGGGAGAACTAGAGCCCATTCGTTTTTACTTGTACCCGTCAGATTCATGTAATTTCAACTTTGCTAGACGATAAGTCTTTGTGCGATATGATGAAATAAATTTGCTTGCTTTTCAATTGCAATCATATGTTATAAACGAACTAGCTTGCAATGCGACGCCTAGGCATGAAACGCATTGCAGGACTAGAAGCTGCCTACCCCTGTCAAATTTTACAGCTTTTGGGCTGTTTTTTTGACAACGTACGGTCTTTTGTGGCTTAGAATAGGTTTCTCGTTGCGACACTAAGTGTCGCTTGCGACAACGTTTTCGCGTAAAACCGACGATTGTGGTGCCTTGTTCGAGATTCTTCGATTCGAGACCGGATCGCTTTCGCACGTCCTTTTTGGACGTGCCGCCGTGAAGGCGGCTCTTTGATGGATTGATTCTTGTGAATCATTTTGACTACACCACTTGTGGGTGGGCTACCCTTGGGTAGCACTTTAATGCTCTCGCTTTCGAGAGGGCTATTCGAAATAAAAGTTTTCCGCCGCAAAGTAAAAGTTTTACCCTCTAATTAAATTGGAACCAACGGGAAAATTTAATTAGTGGAGTACAAACATATTTATTTAAAGTTAATTATGTATTGTTGTTTTCTCGACCAACGTTGATGATAACAATATTATAATTATATGTGTCTTATGATTAAAGTAAAAGTCTCCGCCGTTTTTTACATCAAAGTGATCATTTTTCGGAGAATAAATAGAGATCAAGAAATGTTGTTTTATTTCTTGTTGTATAATGATTTCTTTAGCTGTTATTTCAATTAAATTGGAACCAACGAGAAGACTTAATTGAAAGAATAGTTTGAAAAGTTTCCTTGTGGGTTGTATCCATGTTAAAGTTAAAGTCGCCTTCCACCGTATAAAGTTCGGATAAAGTTGCATTGGTTTTGTTTGCCAATTTTCTGTTCAAAGTTTATGTCTCTACTCAACTATGCACACAGAGAATATTTTTAGAAATACATTTGATAAGTATTAATTCTAAATATAAAGTTTCATGATGTTGTCATTTTCTAACCAACGTTGATGATGGCAATATTATGATATGATGGATCAATTCTAATTCAGTCGATGATGACTTGGAATTAATATAGATGAATGATGTTTTATTCTATTTTCTGCCCAACGGTGATATAAAATAGAACATAAAGTTTTAAAAGCTTCATAAGCTTAAATTTTGGATTATTATTGAATATTTTCTTAGAGAAAAGATCTTTCTGCTTTCATTCATGAAAGCATTAAGAAAAGTGAGCAGAAAAGTGAGCTGAGCACTTGTGGCTCAGGAGATGACAAAGAAAGAAGGACATAATGTGAGGGACTATGTTTTCTTTAAAAGAATGTCTTTCAAAAGTAAAGTTTCTCGGATATTAATCCAAGAAAAGAGATAGATCATTGAGAGTCTTGAGAAATGTTTTTCATGTACTCTCTATGACAAGGAATTTATTTCCGGTTCGGTCATCACGATAAAAGTTGCAATAATTCATATGCATGTTTAATTTGACTAATGTTGGATTAAGCATGTGTGTGTTACGATTTATTCGATTTATTTTGAATTACGAATTTGATGACCGAATGCAAGCCAATATTGGCATGCATGTTCCTTTCGAGTTATTACCGAATGGAGAGAAAAGTTTGCGATACTCTCGCACGACGAGAAAAGTTCATAATAATACCCGCATGGCGGGAACGACTCTGAGAAAATAACCGCATGATTGGCTAAAGTTGGCATAATGCTTATGTTAGACAATCTTATATGGCGGGAAAAGTTTTGTCAAAGGACTCCTCCTGCAGGGCGGGAGAAAGATATAATGACTCATGTGCTTATTGTGTATCCCACACTGGGAAAGAGAATTTTTGGAGTAGCTCATGTGCTATTCTAATACTGATCGTACATATCGTACTATAGTCATTAAGCACTTATGAGTTTAAAAAGAATCGAAAGTAATATGAGAACCTAAAGATCAAGAATGATATACAATCTTGAGTTATAAAAAGCATGGAAATAAAGGACTCTGTTGAGTTCTTAAAGTAAAATGAGGAATGATGTACTCCCATATATGAGTTATGTAACAACGTTGTCTGATATAATCATGCAGACAAACGAAGTAATTGAAAGTTTTCTCAAAGTTTCCTCACTAATAATAGTTCGAATGGTTTCTAAATTGTGACAAGAAAGTTTTGCCACATTTCGAGGGGGTGAAAGGAGAGAAAGGAGACAATCCCCTATACTTCGGGAAAGTAATGCATTGTATGAATTTAGAGTGTGATCTAAATGTGATTGTCCGGGGGAGTACGACGGTCATAAATGTGATACCCCTAAAGAAAAGGATTAGCTAAAATCCCGAACTTTTATAAGTTCAATAAGATGATAGTGATGTGACCAAAATGGTGAAAGTGCAAACCCAAAATGAGAAAGGTTAAAGATACTCTATTATTTATAATAGATGGTAAGATCCGGGGGAGCCATTTAGTTGGCCATCCGGATGAAAGAAAAAGCTGATCTGAGGAGCCATTTATTGGCAATTTAGATAAAAGAAAAGGTTCTTTTATTTCTAACGAGACACATTGTCTTCTTGGAATACGAGAGCATCGGGGGGGAGCACGGTGGCTCGAGAAATTGTCTTTGAGGAGAAGTGGGCATATATGCCCACTCGATGATTCGGTAGCTATTTCTCTCGACACTCGTGGCAACAATATGGTAGATGATATGGAACCCGTCCTTCAGAGCTATTGAAACTCATTGTTGTGCATGTGAGAGCTACCGCAGCCCCATATGGTAGATGTACCGAAAGTCGAGGCACACAATGTGCCGAGGTTGAGGCCTCTAGTAGGTCTCAAAGAGTTAAAAGTCCGATGGTTGCAAAGTTTGCAATATAGAAAAGATCACATTGAGGTTTATTCAATCTCATGTGTTAAAAGAAGCGCTTGTTTATTGAAAGTGGAATTGATGAATCCCGAGGAAACTTGGGACCGTAAGTGATTCTCAATGGAGCCAAAACGAGAGGTCGTAATGGGTCTACAAGTCGTGACGTGACTCCAAAGATAATGTGTGAACACACAAAGCACATATTAAATCAAAAGTTTCGCGCAAAGAGAATGAAAGGACTACAATGAATTTTGTGGCACATCATGATCCGAGTTACATCGTATGAAAGTATTTAATGGCACAATCTAAGGGTTTTGTCATGTAAATAAAGGAAGAAAAGAAATGTTGCTTAAAGAAATCATTTACGAATGATAACATTCAAAGATAAAGGTTTTTGGGTTTAAAAGTGAATAAGAGGACAACATTTGAATAATGTTATAGAATGGGAATTCATTTCCTAATCGTGCATTTGTCATTGACATCTTGCGTGGTAGCAGTAATGTCAATCTATTGTGAAAGGAGAAGAGGTTCTTGTCCTCAAAATGCAAAAGGAAATTCTCGATGAATGTCTCTCAATCATAAGGATCGAGATTCACCGAGATAAAAGAAAAGGGGGTATTAGGACTATCGCAAGAGGCATACTTAGAAAAGTTGCAAAGAAATATAGTATGCATGCGAGTAAACCTTCGCCTGTTCTCATTGTCAAGGGTAATGGTTTTGGGAACTTTTATGTTCCAAGAATCAACATGGAATGGATTAAAGGAATATGGTACCATATGCTTCAAATTTGTTGGAAGCTTAATGAATGAAAATATAGAGCTTACCCCGACATAGTTCGTATATCCGGTTGTTTTGGCAATGTCCAATCCAGCTATAGATCACTGGAATGGAATTAAGTGTATCGGGCTCATGCTAAGTTGAAAAGATCAAGTGCTCTCAAAGGATTGTGAGTACAAAGACACTTTGTGAAATGTGTAGCGAAATCCACAATTGTCGCTAACTTTCACACTTGGAGTTTTTGTATGGAAATGCTCCAAAGGGTTTAACAAAATTGTCATCAATGTGACGCAAAGATGTGGTATAGCATGATACGAGGCTGAGGGGCGGTGCAAAATAGTTAATGGAACCCGTACTCGGAGTTGATAATGGTTGTCAACAAAGAATAACCATTGAAGTAGTTCACTCCTATGACAACAAGTCAAGTGTCTCGCCAAATACATTGACACAAAGTTATATGTTGTAAAGGAGTAAGTCCGGAATCATATTAAAGATATTGCACATATAAGAGACAAGCGAGTGCTTAGAGAGCACATGTGCAACATGGGTTTATGGCATAGTTTAAGATTTCGGATAATAAAGGGCCCAAGTCTAAAGAAATTGTTTCAGTACAGAGATGTGTATTGTAGCTGTTGAATCTATCGGAGATTGACAGAAACGAGATTGACCGTGACGATAAAACATGCTCTATAAACTGATTTGTAATGGAATGAGAAAAGAAGTTAAAAGTATATGGTGAGATCAAGGGGGAATGTTGGTTTGATCTCTCCACCAATGGGCCCAACGGCCCATTGGGCCTTTGACTCGCGTCCGGATCGGGGACGCCCCGCCCGTTAGAAGGCCGGTGGGCCCCTCGTCGCGCAGCACTATAAGAGGGAGTGGGGGCCACGGGCTCGGACCACGAGGTTCGCCGACGCCACCGTAGCTCCCCACTCCGAACCCTAACCGATCTAGAGGGTCGAAGCGATGGGAAGCACCACCGGCGCCACCATAGGACCTCGCCGTCACCGTCGCGTCCGCACCGCGCATCGCCGCCTAAGTGCGAGCTTCGTCAACGGAACCCGAGGAGCGTACGAGAGGTCCAAGGTATGATTTACACAGGTGTTCACCCACTCGATCTACTCCTTGTCGATCCGGCAATTCTATCAATCACAACGTAAAGTTGATTGTAGCTGACATGAATTATTTCATATCAATCATAGAAATGTAGCTAGGTACAATTGTCTTTTATTTTTTGGGAACAGCTAGGTACAATTTTCACATTGATTAGTAAGGCTACAAACAATTTAAAAACAAAAGACGACAGATTAACAAGTGACAGCAAGACAAGAAATAAAAAATGGACCTAAACCCTACCGCGCGCCATTCACGGGACAGTAGGACGACCTGCTCTTAATGAACTCGAGGCAGTCGGCGATGGCCTCCGCGTAGAAGGAGCTCTGGTCCTTCTCCGGGCACCGGCGACCGTGGCCGCACTGAGCAGGCACCGGAGATCTTGGCGAAGCAAACGACCACCTGCCTCCGGGGCGGCACCTTAGTTCCTCGACGCTCCGCAGGAGCAGGCCGACGACGCCGGCGAGCCTGACGCGGAGCCGGAGCAGCAGGCCCAGCCGGACGCCGCCGCCACCGCCACCGCCGCGCACCCGCATTCCCCATCGGCCGCGCCGCATTGCCAGCTTATTCCGGCCGTGGCAAGTTGCCTGGGGTTGTCGGATCATCGTCATTGCTTGCCGCCGTTTCTGCGGAGCTACAGCGTTGGTGATCAAATGGAGCATGGTGGTGTGCGCGTTCTGCTTGGAGACGATCGCCGATGGAGCTATGGTTTGCTTTGTGTTGCTTATAAATAGTGCGGGTAGCGTTGCGCTTGCAATACACGAGAGGAGCTCACCGGCATAGGTATTAGCTGCAGAGTTAGGTCGGGCGAGCAGGTGGCCAGGTGCGGTTGGTAGGCCAGGATGCGATGCCGGACGTACATACATATCATATGGACCCACGCACGTAATCACACTTAGAGACTGTCGCGATGCGTTTGGAGCGGAGTACCCTCAGGCCTCAGTACTGTATAAAGTGCAAAGGTATCCGCAATAATAGTGTCTTCTAAAAATCACCCTCTAAACAGTATTTGGAGCAGCAATATCATGTATGTGCACCCTCTACTCCATTTGGTCCAACCTATCACATCCTCACATTGACATTCTCCTCACACCACCCGCCCACCCAGCCACCCGCACGGCCGCACCCACAAATCTACAACCCCGCCGCTGCGCCGGCACCCGGTAGCTCCTCCTCCCCGACACCGCTGTCTCCCGGCCAACCCCTCCTCCCTGGCGTCGTCCTACTGCCGTTGTCGCCACCGCACCTACCTGCGTGCGCATGCTTGGGTTCCTGGACACCGGGTCCCTCGGCCGTGTCCTTGGCCTTGGCCAGTGGGCTCGACGACCTCCTCCGGGCTGGATTCCGACAGCATCGAGCCCACACTTGCGATGGAGAGGCGGCGGGACCCGTCCAGTTCCGTGGGTCGTAACACTACGGCCAGCCTCGGGGAGTACCAGGAGCCGAGGAGCATTAGAGGCGGCGCGGATCAGGTCGAGGTCGTTAGTGAGGTGAAGTGCACGGCGAGCAACCACACCGGACGTGGGCTCCTTCCAATCATTGCCACGACCGTTGTGCGCGTCACCGGCGTAGGGGCCTCTGCCACTGCTCCGTCCGTGGCGCTCGCACGGCCATGCGCGGTGCGAGGACGGGGCCACCGTGTCGCCGAGCCTGGCGGTGGGCTCCCCGCCGGTGACGCCGCCACCCCCACCGCGACGACACTAGTGCGGTGGCGTTCTAGTCATGGTCGGGGGATGCGCTAGTGTCAGCGCGCATAGCTGCTGCTCGTGGTGAGCTGCAGGCCTGACCCACGTACGACGTCTAGATGGCGGCCGTCGTCGCCCTCTTATGCGTTGTGTCCATGGAGCTGGGGCGCTTCGGGGTGTGCATGAACGCCATCGTGCCCCATGGCGCCCCGACGCCGCTGGCGATGGCCACCATGGCGTAGTGGTTCCCCGGGAGGAGCGTTGAGGAACACAAGAGGATCATGATGCGTTGAGGCCAGATCTGCGCACCGCGGTGGCGGAGCAAGCTCGGCTCCGCGGTGAAGGGAGCGGGAGCTGAAGTCGGAGCGTGTGCCGACGAAGTGGTTGGTGTGCTGAGGCCGCCGGTGAAGTTCCCGAGCGGGACAGTGACCTTGTCGTGCGCCACGTGCACGCCGCCATATAACTGGTGACCTCTGTCCTCCCTCGCGTCCCTACGTACGGCGGCGGTGCCAGCCCGTCCTCTTCCGTCGCAAGCAGGGCTGCTCGGGACCGACGGTCGGGGCGGCTTCTGGAGCTCGCAACGACAGCGAGAAGGATGGGGAGGCGGAGGACGCGACGACGGTGGGGGAGGTGCGAGCGGTGCCACGAACCAAGGGAGGCGAATAAACACGACGATGATTTGGTGGAGGAAATGGGCGGTCGCGAGATTTGGCGGTGCAACCCCGGGGCCCGGATGATACATTATCTTTTCCCGGGTGCCGCCCGTTCAAGTGCTCCAACCCCCTATTTTTACTGACCCAGTATGCTATGCAAGAGACCGCTGCGGTCAGTCTAACAATGTACTACAGTGGTTCACTTCAATAATGCATATTTCTGTACTCTCTTTGTATGAAAATATTTGGTATATCCATCGCAGTTGATTTTTTGTCATTACGTTTGAGCATTCTCCTTATTATTTGTTTTGTTTGTGGGTTACTTTATCATCATAGTCCCGTTGACTAATGAACAGTGGGAGGCTGTACAATGCTATGGTGTCACCTCTTGTTAACCCTCACCCTTTTATCTCCGGTGTGTTTGAGCAGGCGGGTGTAACTCACCTATCTTCGGCCGGGGAACACCGACACTCTTCTACCGGCGTCTACGACTCTTCCCGCCGTGGGGGAGGATGGAGACTTGCCCACCCCTCGTTCTATCACAAGGGGTCGGGTCTCCGTTGGGGGCCGCCCCTCCCTTTGCTAACGAAGGGGGGTCGGAAGATGAGGACTCGACCACTTCGGACAAAGCCGACTCTCCCCACGGCAGGGGGGTTGCTTCCCACTCCACTACCACTGAGGTGACAGTGGTGGCTGCTGCCGCTTTGGACGGGCTGCCCCCGATGACTGGGGGGGACACCTCCCTCTCCGCTGCTACTGAGGCGGTGGCTGCAGTGGAGGTAGAGGACACCGCTGCGGAGCTGATCACCTGTGCAGTGCCGCTGCGGGTGATGGCACCCGCACCTACTTCACAGGAGGAGGCACCTACGGTGGGGAAGGATGCCCCCAGGACACTATGTCGGAGCAGCAGGAACGCGGGTAGGGCTGACGAGCATACCCTACTCAAGGCGGAGCGCCTGGCGAAGAAAAAGAACCTCGAAGGTAATTCATTTTCTAGCTTTTTAGATTCGCGCATTATTTCAAACTTTGGTAGGCTAGCCATCAACACAAATACCTCGGGTGTCACTCGTCTTAAGAACTTAGAGGTAGATAGATTGGTTGTCTGCGCTAACAAAAATAATAATGTTAACGCTAATGATCTATTAAGTGATGATGAAAGGGAAGAAAGACTGCAGGAAGCTCTCAACCACGCTGGTTGTTTCCTAAACGAGAGCTTGTTTGATGCGAGACCGATCATATTCTAGATCTCTCTCCTGTCGTCGAAAGAAAAAATTTAATAAAGCCAAGACACAAAAGACCGGCAATCTTTCCAAGAAGCCAAAAACCCCTTCAAAGATTATTATAAAATGAAAGGGGTTTTACGGAATAGCGAGAGGTCTTGCTGACTTGGCTAAACACAGATTTTTGGCTGAACTAGTTAGAGAAGAGCAGATTAATTTTATTACTCTTTCCGAAACTGGTCGTGAGTCCTTTCCTGATCATGTCCTCAAAAATTTATGTGCTGGACGTGATTTTCTTTGGCACGCTATGGCTCCCCATGGCAGATCAGGTGGGATCTTGCTGGGGGTCGATCTTAGTGTGTTTGATATTGGTGCTATCGATGAGGGGGGTTTTTATGTTAAATTCACCCTTAGATACAAGTCAACTGACTTCAAGTATGTCCTTTATTCTATTTATGGACCGGCACAATCACAAAACAAGGCCGCGTTTCTTGCTGAACTCGCTAATACTTGCTCAAAGGAGAACCTTCCTTATCTTGTTGGTGGGGATTTTAATATTATGCGAAAACTCGAGGACAAAAGGCGTGGAGTTTTTTATACTAAATGGCCCTCCTTTTTTAATGTTGTAATTGAGTCCCTTGATCTTAGGGAAATTGTCATGACGAGTCGCCGTTTACTTGGGCGAGTGCGGGGGATAATCGACTTATGAGAAGGCTGGACGAGTTTTAGCTAGTACGGAGTGGGAGTTATATTTCCCCCTGGCCAAGGTCGAAGCTAGAGTCCGGAACATTTTAGATCATACTCCACTAGTTGTGTCCACAGGTGCTTCCACTCACCAATCCGGATCCAGACCCTTCCGATTTGAGAGGGGATGGCTCCTAAAGGAGGGTTTTTACGATATGGTTGCAAATATTTAGCGATCAAAAAACTCTGGATCTTCTCCCCTACAGAGGTGGCAGTCCAAGATCTGTAGACTTAGGCAGCATCTTAGAGGCTGTGCGTCAAATTTGGTCAGCTCCTATAAAAAGGAGAAAACTACTCTTTTGGCCCTCTTGCATGATCTTGATAAAAAAGCTGAATTTGATAGGCTTTCGATAATGAAATCGATCTAAAGCACTATCTTAAAGAGCGGCTCGTTTTGCTTTTGAGGGAGGAAGAGATTAAGTGGTATGAAAGAGCTAAGGTCAAAACCCTCTTGGAAGGGGACGCTAATACAAGGTTCTTTCACTTTGTTGCCAATGGCAAACACCGTAAGCAACTTATTTATAGGCTCGAGGATGACAATGGTGTTGTTGTTAGTTCGACCATCTTAAATGCCACATCACGAATTATTATAAAAATCGTTCGGGTTCCCGAGCGAGACGGATATCACCTTGATGGAGGATCGGATTCATGATATTCCGCAAGTATCCGATAAGGAAAATGAGATCCTCATTGCGGATTTCACCGAAAATGAGGTGAGAGAGGCGGTTTTCCAAATGGAGCATAACAAGTCTCCTGGACCGGATGGCTTCCCACTGAATTCTATCGGGTGTTCGGGGGTGATTAAAGATGACCTTATGGCTATGTTCCACGATTTCCATAAGGACAGTCTTGACCTTTTTAGCCTCAATTTTGGGATCATTACTTTAATTCCAAAAAATGAGAATGCCACTAAGATTCAGCAATATTGACCGATTTGTGTCCTCAACGTTAGTTTCAAGATTTTTACTAAAGTTGGAACTAACAGGCTGAATAAAGTAGCAAGGACGGTGGTGAGCCCAACACAATCTGCCTTCATGCCTGGTAGGAATATCATGGAAGGTGTTGTTATTCTACACGAGACCATTCATGAGCTTCATACCAAAAAATCTAATGGAGTCATTTTTAAGATTGACTTTGAAAAGGCCTATGATAAGGTTAAGTGGTCATTTCTCCAGCAGACTTTACGCATGAAAGGTTTCTCACCTAAATGGTGTAGATGGATTCGAAACATGGTTTCGGGAGGGAGTGTGGGAATCAAAGTTAATGATGACATTGGACCATACTTCCAAACGAAACGGGGGCTCAGACAAGGAGATCCTATGTCTCCTATCTTATTTAACATCGTCGCTGACATGCTAGCCCCCGCTTATTAATAGAGCCAAAACGGATGGGCGGATTAAAGGGGTGATTCCCCTTCTAGTTGATAATGGTTTGTCTATCTTACAATACGCGTACGACACCATAATCTTTCTAGACCATGATCTTGAGCAAGCTAAAAATCTTAAGCTCTTTTTATGTGCTTTTGAGCAGCTTTCGGGATCGAAGATTAACTTCCACAAGAGTGAAGTCTTCGTTATGGTGCGGCCGGAGAGATGGAAGCTTCATATACCTCTCTCTTTGGTTGTAATTCGGGACATTACCCTTTCGGATATTTAGGTATTCCGATGCACCATAGACAACTCCTAAATTCCGAATGGAGTAAAGTTGAAGAACGCTTTCGGAAAAAACTCTCGTGTTGGAAAGCAAAATATCTATCCTATGGGGGGAGATTGGTTCTACTCAATTCGGTGTTAAGTAGCCTACCCATGTTCATGATGTCCTTCTTCGAAGTTCCTAAGGGAGTTCTTAAAAGCCTGGATCATTTCAGATCCAAATTTTTTTGGCAAGGCTCTGCTATTAAACATAAGTATAGGCTTGCCAAATGGGACATCTTGTGTCGCCCCAAAGATCAGGGTGGTCTTGGGATTTTGAACTTACGGCTACAAAACAAGTGCATGTTGGCTAAGTGGTTAGTGAACCTTTTGAACACTGAAGGGACCCGACAATCTTTGCTAAGGAACAAGTACTTGAGAACCAAAACCCTCACGCAAGTATCATCTAAACCCAATGACTCTCACTTTTGGAGAGGACTCATGCATATTAAAGATGAGGTCTTGTCTAACGGTTCTTCGTTATTAAAGATGGAATCAACACGAGATTTTGGGATGATACGTGGATAGGTGATAAGCCGCTCAAGGATACATACCCATCCTTATACCTTATTGCGCGGGATAAGCATGTCACGGCTTCTAAGGTTTTGTCCTCTAGGCCCCTTAACATTTCTTTCGGGTGGTCTTTGGTGGGTAACAACTTCGATCCTTTGGCTTCACCTAGTAGCTCGGGTCTCTAATGTTGTTCGGTGGATGATAATGACTATTTTAAATGTAGGCCGACAACAAGTGGTCTTTTCCTTTGTTCGGTCACCGTATCTACATGACATAGATACTCATCCACCTTTTCAAAGATAGGAACATCCGGAAGTGGAAAATACCTCTAAAGATCAAAATTTTCCTTTGGTTTCTTCGAAGGGGGTCGTTTTGACAAAAGATAACCTTGCTAAGAAAAATTGGAAAGGGAGCCAAAGCAATGTGTCTACTATAATTCTAATGAGACCATTCAAGACTTTTCGTTTTTAGATTGCCCTTCCACAAAAAAGATTTGGAGGATTATTTTCTATGCTACTAATTTGTCCCAGCCTAGATCTATTAGCCATATGTTTGGTACGTGGCTTAATAATCAACATAAATTCTATAAGACCCTGATCTGGGTTGGTGTCGCTGCCATTTGCTGGGCTATTTGGAAATGCCGGAATGATATTATTTTTAAAAAGGTGAAGTTTAATTCGCTTTTGCGGAGTTATTTTCGGGGGAGCTTCTTGGCTACGCTTTTGGGCCCAATTGCGAGATAAGGAGCAAGCTAAGGATACCCTCATCGCCATGAGCAGAAATTTAGAAGTCGTTGCTCTTCGATTGGTAATAGAGGATGGAACAATTTTTATCGTTTACCTTAGTCGGGGCTTGTTAAGCCGGATTTAATTATCCAATTTCTAAAAAAAAGATATTTTAAACATGAACTTGCAAAAAAAAAAACAACGACGACAAATATATATTTTGATACGAGGTAGTATTGCATAAGACAATTTCAGCATTCTTCTCCACACTTTAGCTGAGCAACGGATTTTTATAGAAAAAGAGTTCAGACATAAGAGTTGCCCATCGATTATATGAAAAAAGAAGAAAAGGCTCAGATGTGAATGAATGAATGACAAGTCAACTAATAACACAGCCACGAAGGTAATTAAACTACAACCAAAGCTAACAGCAAAGGAATTAAACAACTACTACAACATAATAAGACGTGTGCCGCAAACGAATGCTTACTGATTTGATGTTCATTCAGGACGACATTGGTGTAGAAAAAGGGCTCTTCTCCTTTTAAAACCGTGGTGATGTAGGTCTGGTTAGTCCCAGCTCCGAGCCTATGCTGAGAGGACATGCAATATGAAAATTGAAATATTGAGGTTACCTTGCTGGACAACAAGAAGAGTGGGATCCCATCCAGACTTTTCCTATGCCCCAACAAAAAAAAATTGAATGAAATCGCCGTGCAAGTTGCCAAGTTGGCACTTGCTCAATCGTCAATCAAGGCAGGAGATGTGTACGTACTTATGCACGGACTCGGATCGGTAGCCATATATGTTTTCCATCTCCATCAGCCGCGCGCGAGTCGCGACAAGGTCCGCAAGGCACCGATCGGCGCGGGCACACCAGGACTACTTGTTGCCTGCCGCTATATAGCTAGCTCGACAGGTAGGCATCACGGCGGCATGGCAGGCAGCTCGCGCGACGGCGACGCCTCATCGATCGGCAGCGCCGATCCGGCTAACCTCCCCGTGGATCCAAGCGCAGGTGACCCCTGCCGCGAGCATTTGTTGTTCCGGGCCCGGAGAGAGAGAAATGGATAAAATTAAGCTCACGGCTGGGATCGCGCACGGCGCGTCACGGCCAGAGCACAGTCGTCGATGGGGACGTCTCTGCCGGCCGGGTGCCGATCGAGAGCGAACACACGCTGCGGGCCGGGGGAAGACGACGAGCGACGGCGACGGCGCGCCGAGCTCTCGCCATCGCGTTCGCGTCGGTGCGCATCAGCGCGAGGGCCGTTGGAGACGAGAGGGTGGACGAATTCGCCAAGTGGAGACACTCGTTTTGGCCTCTGCTAGCTGGAGACTGCACGCCTAGTAGAGAGTGCTAGTATTGGGGGCAAATGTGTGTGTAGGCCTGAAATATTTCGGTGGTAAGTCGTGTCAAATTAACATATACTACTCCATCCCAGAAAAAGTGTCGTCCGGGAAGTGTGTTTGTGAGACAAACACAGTATTCTAGTGACATTCTTTCTAGGACGGATGGTGTACTATTCTGTACTGGGAGAAAAAACATGTCGTTGTTTTGTCATTTTTAGTCGCCTTTAAATGGTGCACGGAGCAGGCCTACATACCATCTTTTGATGAGCCAAGAGGTTGTGTGTCTAACCAAGTACTTGAATACTTGATGATTGTTTGAGCTAGAGGTTGTGAGATGTAGCATGTAGATCATGCTAGCTAGAGGTGTAAAAAAACAAACAATCATGTCCTACGACTCCTACCCTGAATTTGAGTGAGTAGGATTGTTGTGTGCTGACTCTACTAAGACCGTCTCCAGCAGCTCCCCCATCACACCCTCCTACCGCAAAATGAGGAAAAAACAGTATTGTTTAACGCTCTAACAGTCTCTACACCCACGTCTGCAAAATGCAGCAACGACCCTTGCCCCTGAGAATGAAGATTCTCTCTTCTTTCCCTTCACAATCTTACTCCGCCTTTTCTCAACTACCTGCTACAGCGGTGGCCTCCTCCCTCCTCGCGCCCCTCCGCCTCGGGGCCTCTGCTTCCGCCTCTCCCCGCGTCGATGACAAGCTCCCTTCGTCCCTCCTCGCCTCACACCGTATCACGTTGCTGACGCGCCTCCCTCTGTCCCCGGCGGCGTCTCCCTCCACCCCATGCGCGAGCAAGGCGCCGGTGATGACATCCAGGGCGCGACGGGATCTGGCGACTACCGGCGGCGGAGGGCGCGGAGGGGAGGAGGTTGCGGGACAGCGAGAGGCAGGAGACGGCGAGGCGGGAGGAGACTGTCGCTGCGGCGAGGGTGAAGCCCTTGGTGATGGACTCCGGCGGGAGGATGGGCGCACCCCCACCGGCGAGGAGCTCGTCTTCACCCGACATTCGATTCGCCGGCCGGTGCCCACGCAGAGGCTTCGAGAAGAGGAGCGAAGACGGGGTGCGAGAAGGCCTCGGCGATGGACTTTGGCGGGAGCGCGCAGTCCTCGAATCATGCGTCCTCTATCTGCGGCGATGAGGCGAGGCTGCTCGGGCATTCCGCCTCGATCTGGATCTAGAGCACGGAGCTCTGGTAGGCCGCCCCTGCTCGAGCTACGACGGCAATGACAGAGCTGCAAATCGAGGCCTCGACGGATCGAAGCCGCGGCGGAGGAGCACGACCCACCGATGGATCAATGCCTGCTTGAGATCCACCGACGCTCCTTTGACCTCCACCGACGATGACACCTCCTCGAGCTTCGCCGACACCGCGACCTCCCTCTCCACTCTCCAGACCTTGATTCGATCCGGCTTCTCCGCCCGCAGCCCGACGCAGATCCTTCTCCTTCTTCCCCAGCCGCCACCTCCTTCTTCGGGCTTCTCCTCCTCCTCCAGGGCGCGCGCGGCCAACTACCGCGAGGTGATGCGTGAGGGGAAGAGCGAGACAGCTGCAGGTTTTCCTCCTTTGCGCGACGGAAACGTCTGCATATGGGCATTTTTGCAGATGCACGAAGGGTGTCTCCTGGAGACGTCTAAGGCAACTTGGATCAAAGAGCTGGAAAAACAAAACTAGCTAGGTACGTAGAGAGTGACTTATTGGATTGTGGATCTCATTGTAGACAAAGTTAGATGAACAACGAACCTAAGAAAAACTGGCTATTTTGTTTCGGCTAAAGCTTCTCTCTTTGAAAATTACTGTATACAGTAATAATCTACGGAACAATTTGCACCTTACGGTACGTTTTTCACAGCCGGAGGCCCGCAACTATCCACACACAGAAAGCTTTAACCGGTTGGGCCCCTGCTGGGTGCTGGCGATCGGGTTTGGCCTGCTGTCGTCTTGGATTGTCGATCTTGGCCGGATTATGTATAGTGGAACGGATGCAGATATGTCTCATTCGTTTACATAAGTTTCGTTCTGAGTCGAGAACAAAAATATAACAAGAGATTTATAATAGATACAACTAGAGATTAAATAAATTTCACACCTCTGGATTTATGATTGATTCCCAATATCATGTTGTATCTATAGTAGTTATCGACATGGAATAAAGTCTGATCTTTTTACTATATCTATGATGATTTTTTTATTACATGTACCATTTCCAATCAGATTGAATCTTATGTAACCGAAAAAAAGAATGGATTGCCCCCAAGCGGAGCCTTGTCTGCCAATCTTTCTCGCCATCCCCGTGCGGCGCGCTCCCTCCCAGCCTCCTGGCTCCTACCAATCTTCCGTTCCCCTCCCTGCCCGTCGCTGTCGCACAACCACGCGTCCCCGTCGCCGCACTCTCCATCATATCGTCCCTTCCTGTCGCCGCACGGTTTTGATCCCTCCATGGCGAGAGGCCGCGCGCCCAACGGCGGATAGACAGAAACGATCCGGTACCTCCCCCACCACGGCACGACCGTGCACGGCCACACGAGAATCAGGTCTCCGCTCAGGCACCGCCGCTGCCGCCGTGCGCGCATAGTGAATCTCAGCAGGCCGGCTGTGTGTTGGAGACTTGGAGCCACCATGCAGCAGGAACAACGGAGAAGAATGAGCGGTGGCAGAATAGGTTTGGGGCAAAAAGGATGAGGAAGGAATGGAAATGGTTGCTATGAGCAGGTTGCTGCCTTGTTCTAAGAGCAACTCCAAGAGACTAGCTTATCTTGGCTTAACTAAATTTTTAAAAAAAATGAAAAGCTTGTCCAAAAACTCGATACAATTGAATTAGCTAAATTTTCCCTTACTATCCTCCGCTAGCTAAACCGAAGGCTTCACTAGCCATCTTTGGCTAGCCAGTCCCGCTAGCTATCCCCTCGTACATGAGTATGACAGGCGGGACCCACTAGCGGTGGAGCATATGGAGAGTTAATTTTAGTTAGTCTGTTGGATTTCATCAACGTTTTGCTAGCTATTTCATTTTACACACTAGCCAAATCAGGATTTTAGCTAGTGATTTTCAGAGAGGCTTTTGGAGTTGCTCAAAAAGCTCATTTGTCCGGCTGCGAAAAGCTTTTATGCAGTAGTTGTTGTCAGGTAATTTGTTGTTTCTGCAGGTACGTGATTTATCCAACTAAGTATTTGCATGAGATTCTTTTTTTTTCCACAGAGGGCCTTGCCCGAATTTCATTACCAGGGTAACGAAATTACAGAGAATTACCGATTTACCTTCCCACTACGAGTTCACCGAAAACCGAACGATCTACTTATTACATACGCAAAGGAGATACCGAGGATCTCTCAACAAACCACCGGTTCTAAACAACCATAAACCAAAAGAGGCACCACAATTAGAGAGAAAAACAACAGAAGCTACCAACGATAGGCTAGCCAACGCCTAACTATGAAGATCCTCCGGGGGCTCCCTAAACTTGCCTTCCTCTTTTTTAATATAACAACACCATTTCCTGCCCTTGCCCTCCCCGATCCTGTCGAGGACGCGCTTGAGGATGATGCCAAAGTGCCGCTTCCTTCAAAGCTTCAGCCCCCATCTCAATGCTTGCTTTGTCTTCATCCTTTTGCAACCCCGCCCAATAGATCGGGTAAGACGATGCTAAACAAATGATCTCAACGGGAGATCCGATTTTTTTTTCTTTTCAAAACAGGATCGCATTGCGTGTACGCCATAACCCCCAAAGCAAATAGCTGCCGGGCCAACCATATGTAGATTCCCATTTCGGGCATATATCGACCACACCACATCCGAAATTGATCTAAACTAGATGGCCTACAATCGCCTCCTATAACCATAGCCACCAAGCTCCATACATATCTGGCAAGTGGGCAATCAAAGAAAAGATGATTTATATTTTCATCCAAGTTGCAGAATCTACAACTTTTATCTCCATGCCAGTTTCTCTTCACAAGATTATCTTTTGTTAGAATTGCATTCTGTTGAAGGAGCCACATAAAGACTTTAACTTTTAAAGGAATTTTAGCTTTCCAAATTCTCTTGTTGTGGACATCAGCATTAGTTCTATAGAGTTGTGCATACATTGTTGTGACAGAAATTTTTTTGCTTTTCTCCCACTTCCAGATGGGTCTGTCTTTTTCATCCCCAAGGGCACATGTTGTTAATATATCCCTCAACTGTCTTAATTGGTTTTGAGTAGGCTCATCTAGACACCTTCTAAAAGTTAATCTCCATCTTCTTCCAGCCACATCAGCCACTGAACCCTTTTGTTCATTGCATAAGTCAAACAACTCATTGAATCTCTCTTTCAATGGAATAGAGTCACACCAAGAGTCCCTCCAGAAATCTATATCTCTGCCATTTCCAATTTTCATATCTCTGCCTTTCAAATATAAATCTTTAATTTTGAGGAGGTCATTCCACAAAGGGGAATTTGACTGTTTAGTCTTCAATTGAACTATTCCACCTTTAATTTTATACCTTTTTTCTCACAATTTCTTGCCACAAACCTTCTTCATTCTCAATTTTCCACCACCATTTACACATTATATTCATTCTTCTAAGGTCCTTCACTCCCAGCCTCCTTTTCTTTTCGGTCTCGCTATCACTGACCATTTAACCAGATAATATTTCTTTTTTACACTATTGCCTTGCCAAAAAAGAATTTTTCCTTGTTCTGTCCATTTTTTAACCAATGTCTTGGGTAGCAAGTACATTGACATTGCATACGTAGGAATGCTGCTAAGACAAGCATTTAGAAGAATCAGTTTGCCTCCATAAGATAAGGAGGCACTTTTCCATCCATCCAATCTTTTCAAAAAAATTTCATCCAAATACACCCAGTCTTTAACATGTAGTCTTGAGCCTGAGACAGGGACCCTCAAATATTTGATTGACCACTGTCCAGTTGAGCAACTCATCAAATCAGAGTAACAGATTGCTTTTTGATCATCAGAAGAGACCATTACTACCTCACGTTTATTGAAGTTTATCTTGAGTCCTAACATCTTTTCATATATGTACAACAACATTTTCATATTTCTGGCTATATCTACATCATCCTCCATGCATAATATTGTATCGTCTGCATATTGAAGTACTGCCACACCCCCTCTTACAAGTTCAGGCACCAGGCCTTTAATCAGCTCATTGTCTTGAGCAGTATGTATCATCTTAGCCAAACAATCAGCTGCTAAATTAAAGAGGAGTGGTGATAGAGGATCTCCTTGCCTCACCCTTTTTTTGCTTTTGAAATAACTTCCCATCTTATCATTCAATTTCACACTCAAAGTCCCGCTACTCATCACACTTTTTATCCACCTGCACCATTTCTCACAAAAGCCCCTTTGCTTTAAAGATTCAAACAGGAAATCCCAACTGATTTTATCATATGCTTTTTCAAAATCAAGTTTCAGAATAATGCCATCCTTCTTTTTGTTTCTAGTATAATGCAATATCTCATGAAGACAGAACACACCATCCATGATGTTCCTCCCTTTTATAAAGGCATTTTGACTTCTATTTATTATTCTGCTCATGCAGCCCTCAAATCTTAACATGAGAGCTTTTGTGATAATTTTATAGCTCACATTTAGTAAGCAGATGGGTCTATATTGTTGAATTTTGACCGCTTCCTTTGTCTTGGGTATCAAAGTAATCACCCCATAGTTTAGTCTGTCTATATCTAATTCATGAGCCCAAAATTCATTCACCAGGCCCATCACTTTCTCTTTAATAATTTCCCAACAAGTCTGATAAAACTCTATAGGAATGTGATCTGGACCTGGAGCTGTGTTTCTTTTCATATTTTTCACCACTTTTTTTATTTCCTCTTCTGAGAATTCTCTGATTAGTGCTGTGTTTTCCTCCTCATTTATTTTTTCTTCTTGGGTCCAGCAATCTGGACTAAGAGAAAAAATTGGACTGTCAGAGGGTCCAAAAAGTTCTTTGTAATATTCAGTTGCATGTTTAACCATATCCTCCTCATTGTCAATGTTCTCCCCATCTTTTTCTAAATTGAAGATGAGATTTTTCCTTTTCTTTCCATTTGCCTTCTTATGGAAATAACCTGTGTTGTTATCTCCTTGTAGCAACCAAGTTTCATTAGATCTTTTGTGCCAGTACATTTCCTCCTCTTCCAACAATCTCATCAACTCTGTCTGTATAAATGTCTTCCTCTCCAACAAGTGTACAGATAGACTTACATCCTCTTCTATTTTTTCTAGCTCATCCAACTCCTTTTTAACACCATCTTGTATCTTTTTGTTTGACCCTTCAGATTATTTCCCCATCCTTTCAGGAATTTCTTAACCCTATTCACTTTAATGTACCATCTTTCTGCTGCATTCCTTGCATGAACTGGTTTTTCCCAAATTTCCTTCATCTTAGGTAGGAAATCCTCATGTCTTGACCAGGCAGTCTCAAAGGAAAACAGTCTTGTTGTTTTTTATCTTCTCTTGCTCAGTGCACAACATCAGAGGGTTGTGATCTGACATGAATCTTGGTATCTTCCTCAGGGTTGTGAGTGGATATAGAGTCTCCCAGTCATTATTCATGAGAACTCTGTCAAGTTTTTCAAGAGTGGGGTTCACCTGATTGTTACTCCATGTAAATTTGCCTCCATTCATGACAATTTCTCTCAGTTCATAATAATTTATAATCCAATTGAACATATCTGAGAATCTGTTAGTAGTAAAGGCTTTGTTATTTTCACTGCTAAATCTAAGGATGTTAAAGTCACCCCCCAAAAGTAGGGGTAACTTAGTTTGTGCACATATATAAGACAGTTCAATTAGGAACTGTTCCTTCCTGTCATCCTGAGCAGGACCATATACAGTTACCAATCTCACATGTCCCCCAGTTTTCTTATCAACCACCTCTGCTGAAATGGCAAACTCATGTTCAGCTACCAGTATTACATCAAATCTTTCCAAATTAATGCCACAGAGGATCCCTCCAGATCTGCCTTTTGAGGGCAACCAGTGCCAGGCATACCTTTTGGAAGGATCTATATCCCTAAAAAATTTATCATTGTATTTTTTTTCATGGTTTCTTGCAGACCCACAAAGTCAGCTTTACAATCTGACAACAGATCCCTAATACCAGTGCACATACCTTTTTTGGAAACACCTCTACAATTCCAAATTAGACCTATCATTTTTTAAGAAAGTTTTTCCCCGCTGCCCCTCTCCTGAGGTTATATTTAGAGCTAGCTCTAAATCCCCCTCCATCAAAGGTAGATGAGCCATCATAAGGATGTCCATCAGTTCCTTTGGGACTTTTATTTGATTGGTTTTTCAACTTCCTCTCTCTTTTTTTGATATCCTACTCTTAACAACTTGAAAATCCTCCTCCTCAGATGAGTCCGATCTCCACTCAATAAATTTCATCTCCTCCAAGGGGAGATTGTTGAGACCTTCCAGGTTCTGAGTGCCCTCAACATGGTTAAGTTTTCCCACTAGATTGTTCCTGGCATGTTCTAACTCTCTTAAAATGTCAAATTTTTCTAATTCAACATTATTAGTATTTACTCCCATCTTTCCTGCCCTATCAGCTAAATCAGAATTATTAAGAACTGCAAAGGAGTTCTTGAAATTAGTGTGGTTACCTTCAAGATTCTTCTTTTGTGCTGCCAGCACTGCTTTTTCTGCTATCTTGATGCCCTGTAGCCCTTGCTCCTTGACTCTTTGGCTCTGTCTTGTCTGATTATGCTCTATGCTTGCAGTGTTTACCATAGCCTCAGTTCCCTCTTCAGTCAAAATCTCTTTTCCAACCCCCTTTGGTTCTTCACCCACATCTTCCTGTTTACTTTCCACATTGAGTGTGACTTGTCTGGCCATTTCCTGATCTTCAGAAGATTCTTCCAGAATTTCCCAGTTGGGAGATTGTTGATTCTCTTGCTGTTTCCCAAGGATTCCTTCTTTATTTTTGTCACTCCTTTCTTCATTACCCTCTTGACTGGACCAAACAGCTTCCGGGGCTTCCCGAGTTCCTTGTTCTTGGGCTAGGCTGTGTAAGATGTGCACTGCCTACAGCTTCCTCTACCTCTCCTTCTATTGTGGGGCTTATTTTGTCAGTGCACCCTTTCCCATGAGTCATGGCAACCTTTGCTTCAATTACTGCTAGAGGGTCATATTTATACTTTACCAAATTGGTACCATATTCATTTACTGCCACTGACTTCTCATTCATCTGCATTCTAAATATATTCTTGATTTCCATGTTGTGGAAGTCTCCAAAAGTCATATGTGTTCCTCCAGGGGATAGTATGTCATCAAAACAAGGTCCCGAGTCATCACTGTCATCTTCAGTTGTTTCTTTATCTTTTTCATTTGTCTTTCCTTTCTCAATGAACATGTCTTCTTTCTGTTGTTCAGCTCCCGCTTCTCCCTCCCTTGACTTGTCTGACTCTTCTTCTATCATCTCAAGTGGTTCAACCCTTCCTATTTGGTTATCATGCCTCCTCCCATACTCCTGTGAAGATTGCTCCCCCTCTTCTTGGCTCTGACTAGAACTTCCTTGTTGAAAAGACTTGCCTTCTCCCCTTCTGGCTTTTTTTGGTGATGGGTTATCATCATTTGATCTATCAGTATTCCTAGTCCATTTGTTCCAGGTTGATGTTGCCCCTCCTTCTACTTGGACTTCTCTCTGGAAGGTGAAATCATAAAAGTGTAGATCAAGTAGCCCTTCTACCACTGCAGGCACCTTGGTTATGTCTCTACACCCAATTTTAACTCTCACATAATCCCATCTTTTCAAATTGTTCTTATCAATTTCTAGAGGGATCCCTACAAGGGAAGCTACACATGCTACCCTTTTTCTGTCCTCTTATCTGTTGGTATTCCAGTTATTCTGAACCAAGCAGCATCAATTTCAACTTTTGCACCCACATGAGGGTTCCATTGATCCACCTTGAACTTAACACCTAGGACTGTCCTCATTTCCATTCCAGTAAAAAAGGATAGTTCTTCAACTTTCTTGGCAGTGGGGAATTTCATCTGAAATTTCTTGTCAGATATCTTCTTAGCATACCATCTCCAAGTTGAACTTTGACCTGCTTGGGCCTTGAACTCCCCCTCCACTTGTCTTGCTGTCACATCTCCCTCTTTTATGGTGATTACTGCCATGTTGTTTGTTTCCTTAGCTGATTCACCACTTTCATCATCTTGAATTATGTGAAAACACAACTCAAGGGCTGCTAGGCCACAGAAAGGTGCTATGCATTCCCATGGGAGCACCTCTGGACATGCTCTAGCGACATGTCCCTCTTTCTTACATCTTGGACATAGCAAGGGTTTGTAACATTCTTTTGTTTTGTGTCCAACCTTTCCACATCTTTTGCAGATAGCAGTATTCAGTTTTTCCTCTTCCTTGCCTTTCTCCTCAATAGCTTTACCAGGGTTTTCTTTTGTAGTTGTAATTTTCCACCATCTCTTGCCAAACCCTCTTCTGGATTGTTATCATCAGGTTTCTTCTCCTGCTTCTCGAACCCCCTTGATTGATTCAAATTGTTCCTCAAATCAAACCGTTGCCTCCTGTATTGATCTTGTCTCTGCAAATTTTCTGGCTCCCTTGGCCTCTAATGTTGGTTAACATTCCTTCCTTCCTGATAGCCCCCTCGCCTACCCCCCAGTTCCCCTGCTGATTCTGGTTCATCTGCTGTCCTTCCTCACTCCATCTTCCTCCACGGCCATGCATGCTTCTCCCCCCTCTATACTGTCTGCTCTCCTCAAAGATCTTCCTACCTTCCATCTGATTTCTCTTGACTGGCTCTCTGACCACTTGCGCAAACGACCTTGTATCTCCCCCAAGGGTCGACCACTCCCTCGTCGCACCACGGAGGGGAGCAGAGGTGGGTTCTCAACCAGGATGGGGATTAGAGAAATTGAAGACTCGAATTTCCTGACACCTGCCTACCGTAGCCGCCCTCGTCCAGATATGGTTGAGATTGCCGCTCAAAATCCCCCAATCACACCCTCGATTGTTCACCCCCTCGATGAATTCAGAGGATTCACCGAGTTAGGGTTAGGGCGATACGGAGGAACTAGGTCTGTCTCCGCAGGTGTAGGTTCCGAGAGATTTGGTGGCGGTGGTGGTTGTGGTGGTGGCGGCGATGATGGTGGCGGCGATGATGGTGGTTGCGGTTGTGGTGGTGCTGGTTGCGAAGGCAGGGGAGCAGGCGACGGCGTCGATGGTGTCGAGGTCAAGTCCATCTCAGGACTCCTGAGAATAACCCTAACTCCCCCGTGGTCTCCGAAACCAGAGTAAGTCAAGTGGGAACGAGATGTACCTCCCCCTGCGCCGAGTCCACCATGCTCCGCGGTCTCGCGGGGACCTCCTGTCGGCGTCAATGGCGGACGTGTTGTCACCTTGTCACGCCACGTCATCGCTGGGGACGCGAGAGGAGAGAGACGAACCATTTTTTTCCCCTTCCAACACAAGATATTATTTGCATGAGATTCTCATAGAAATAGGAGTATAAAGCTTTCACAAGTCACAAGTCAAAACTCATCTTATCACACAACCGTAATGTAATATTAGTACTCCTGGTAGTGGCTAACATGAGAGCTTTTTGGACTGGGCTCCCTCATCTGGGCCGCCATGGGGCATACACACATGTTTGCCTTGTTTCCGTGCTCTTTAAAAAAACAAAAGGAGTGCTGGGCCCAAAAATTAAAGCCCTTTTGCCGCGCCCCTGCTTTGGTGTTGAAGAAGCAACAAATATCAAATTCTAGTTGTTGTGTCCGAAAATATTTTCCCGGACCATCCAGTTCCTGCAAACTGTTAACCATCAGTCATACAGCCTCCTCACAAAAATAACAATCCCCATTAAGGTATCAAAACATTGGTTATAACAAAATAACATAGGGTGTCTTAGGAGATGTTAATCCCCGGACTAATCTTTAATCCCATCACATCGAATGTGTGGATGCTAAGTAAAAGTATTAAACACAGACTAATGACGAAATCACTAAATGGCGAGATTGAATCTAATAGATTTAATTAGGCTATGACTAGACAGTATTTGCTACAGTAAACACCTCCAATGATAACTTAATTAGACTTAATAAATTCATCTCGCGAAGTAGCCTCCAACTTGTGTTTAATTTTACAATTAGCTTACATTTAATCCTTCTAATTAACGTTCAAAATTTCGATGTGAAACGAACTCAATTTACAGTATGTGGATGGTGTTTGGGACTGCTCTGCTCCCGTTTTTCCAGCCTCCGCCGCACGAACTCTACCATGGAGCAGCTCCACCGTGGAGTTCGTGGAGCAGGTGCTACTCCATAAAAAACGTGGAGTTGGTGGAGTACCCCTTGAAGTACTCCAAGAAAAACGTGGAGTTGGCCTCCGGCTCCACGTTTTTCTTGGAGCGGAGTTCGTGGAGCTAGATGTGTTTGGCACCGTGAGCCGGGAGCGGAGCCGGGAAAACGGGAGCAGAAAGCGGCCCCAAACACCCCTTTAGTAACCGATGAAATTCTCGCTCTGCTTTCATCAGTTTCCCTTCCTATTGCAGCATCGGCCGGGCCTATTGTGTTAGGAATCGATGTGACGCAATGCAGCATGGGACTAGCACAGTGTTTATACAGTGTACGGATCGATGCATTTGGTAACGCCTCGTTCGCTTGGCTTATCGGCCACCGGCCGGCCAACGATACTTTTCTCTCACAACAAACCAGCCACCAAGCAACCGGCCGGCGGTACTCTTCTCTCGGAACAAACCAGCACCGGCCATCGGCCACCGGCCAACCGAACAGCCGAGTCGCTTTGCTCCCGGGTCCTCCTGGGTCCTCATGGCCTCATGGGGGAGCTGAGCATCTGAATGCATCACAAAGCCAAATTTCACTTCCTTTTGCTTTCTTCGTTTCACGCGAGCAGAATCCGTCATAAACCAAAGTATGTGCAGGCTGTGAATTCGTTTCTTCAGGGACACTCCAACAAATGTTCTAGCTTATCAGCTCCTTTGGGGTTGCAGAAGCAGTGCAGGAACTAGGAAGCACATAAACTGGATGGTGTCATCTTCCGAGCCACCTCCCCAAAGCAAAGATCAGGCCACAGAACCACCTAACTAAGCACCCAAACAAGCTGCAGGAGTGGCGATGGTCGCCATGGAGATGGAGCAACAAGGAGACGAGACATCCAACGTTACCTCGGCACTGAAGGCCCTGTCCCCCTGGTTGAACAATCCACGGCGGACGGTGCTCCAGATCGAGGTTTTCATGGCGAGGGTAGCTGTGCTTCTCTTCTTTCAGCTCATATTCGGCTCCGTCCGACGGCGGACCAGTAACTTCTTCATCCAAAAGGGGTTGTGGTTGGCGTACACCCTCCTGCCCGTTCTTATCAGCTATACCCTCGGCCAGATGCAGTCCTCCCCGGTGAAGACGGGGCTGTACCCTGTGTGGGCGCTCTCCCTGTTCCTGGTTGCAGGAGGTGCCAACTCCATCACCGCCTACGATCTCGATGACAATAAGCAGTGGAAGCGACATTTGGTTGATCTTCTTCAGTACTACATCTACTTCTTCATCATACTGCGACTCCTCAACCCTGGCAGCTTATGGTCCTACGTAGTTGGCCCAAAATTCTTGCTACAGAATTCTTTCAACGCTCTCATGCTCTTCTTGTTTGGAATTTACCTGTGTGCTAATTTGTCTGGAGTCTTTGCTGGTTGGATGGTCAACTACTCCGGTCCTAGCAAAGTGGTAGCCGACTACATGAAGAAGGATCAGGGCAACTCAGGGCATTTTGATCCTGTCACCATGAAGGGTTGCACATACCTGGTGTGGTGGCCCAGGTTAAGGGCGACTCGGCGCAGCGGAAGCCCCATCTACACAAGTGAGCTGCCAGAGAATGGTGTCATCACTGTCGAGACGGTCTGGGAGAAGTGCAAAGATGAAGTGTTTACCTCGCCCCCTGGTGTCGGCTCGAGGATTAGAGGCGCCTGCCTCTCATATTCCTTGTCTCATTTACTGAGGCGTCGCTTCTTTGGGATGGATTGTGCTGAGGCTCGGCTTGCAGAGACACGCCAGTTTGTCTTTCAAGGACTGCTATCAGGGAAGAACCAAGACGAATACACGGAAGCCTTCAGGGTCATCGAGGTGGAGTTAGGATTCCTCTACGACCTGTTTTTCACCAAGTATGCTTCCATCTTCGAGACCGAATCTCTCTTCTTTTTTGTGACCATCCTCAAGATAACTGTGACATTTGTCCTCGGAGTACTTCTGCTCTACAAATCACCAAATCTTCAGCCGCCTAACCCAGTTATTCAAGTGAGTACCAGAGAAGCTGATAAGGTTATCACATCGGGTTCACCATGGTGGACCCAGCGTGTATAGTTTCGAACGTATCCATTCTTGAAAAGATCTTGCATAACAATACGCCTTTCTCTCCATTTCTTGTTCTTACACTGGCTGCACGGACACCGCATCCGAATCGACCCTCTAGCAATTTGGGCCAAATGCCCGGTCCAAGAAAGCGCTAGTCCCCCTAACCCATTCATTGCTCTGTTTCTCCCTTGTCCAACCAAGGTGTACATCCACCGACGGTCGGCCATCCTCTCGCCATGCGCCAAGGTAAGCGAGCAATAAAACCACCATCCGCATCTACAAGGCGTTCCTACCATCTAATAGGTGAAGGATAGGTCCTAATCCCACCCGACGATGCGTAGATGAGGTTAGCTTCCATGCTCCGCGCCCGTCCGAGACGGAATTTCGGCGACACCTCCCCGCTGTTCTCCCGATACACGTCCCGGCGGGGAGAGTGTGCATCCGAAGAACAACGGGGAGGTGCTGCCGAAACTCCGACTATGACGGGGGCGGAACATGGAAGCTAACCCATCTACGCATCCTCAGGCTGTCCAAAAAACGTGGACAATCCGAAAGAGATACCGTCGCGAATATGCACTGATCAGCATACCAACGACCGCGTATCACTTTCGGACGGGAGACGCCTAACTCGAGTTATGCAACCTAAGACCATGATACGGATAGAGGGGTTATACCTAGGGGCCGGTGAAGCTAGCGGGTCCTTTGGGTCCTCCGAATCCCCTCCGGTAGCTCCCGCTCTCCGCAAAAGAAGAAAAACAATACTATAAGTAAAATTTTCGGCGAACCTCCCCTGCACGGGGAGGTTTCCCAAAACCTGCAAGAAAAGTCGACACGAAGGCCGACATCCACAATTCACGACACAAAGGCACACACATCCACAAATTTGACAACCATCACATTTTGGAGGTGACATTTCAAAAGGACCAAAAACTATGATTTTCACCTAAAAGGATCCATTCACGACTCTTTGAACTTACAATGTATCAATTTCTCATCATATCAGTTCCTTGCACCCTTCTTGAAGCTGCCCTGACAACACCTTAACAAGTACCTAGCATAAGAGAAAATAATCCGATATAGTGAAAAAATTGGCCTTAAGTAACCGATATAGAAGCATGTGATCACGATATATATATACGCACCCCATTTTCCAAAGAAGCACATACGGCTAGGACTTTATATGAAAAGGAACTAATCATTAAGACACATCCATTAGAGCCTAACCAATAAAAGCTTAGTGTATCCTGACCATCATCAGGCATTCTTGCTCTAATCAGACACCTCTAATTATAAGTTATACTAAATTAACTACAAAACAGTGTCTGTCTACAAGAGATTATTGTATATCTACGAAATTGGGAGTGCAAGCAACAATCACTAGCTATTCGTGACTAGTTCACTAATCAACATCAACGCAAAGCCATCCACCTCATCTAGGATATCAGACCAACCTTTGATTGTTTACCAATGGATTGTTTACCAATGAGATCCATAAAGGCGATTTGCATGGCAAGTAGAATAACCAAGCTGTTTTGAAGGTTCACTAGTCGCTAGTCACAACAGAAATCTTGCGGAATTAACACAACTTGTATATGTTACACGAAACCGTCGGCGTGGTGGCCGGGCGGGGGCCGGCGGGGCGGGGGGGCCGGCGGGCGTGGCGGGGCGGGCCGGCGGGGCGGGGTGGGGGCGGCGGGGGCGGGGTGGGGGCGCGCGCGCGCGGGGCCGGTGGCCGCGACGGGGTCGGCGGGCGGGGGCGGTGGGCGCGGACTCCGGCGGCGCGCGCGCGAGGGGTGGACGGCGGGGCGGGGCCGGCGGCGGGGGTGGGGCCGGGGGCGCGGGGCCGGCGGGCGGGGCGGGCGGGGGCGGCGGGGTGGAGCGCGGCGGGGCCGGCGGGCGCCGCGGGGGTCGGCGGGGCGGGGCCGGCGGGCGCGGATCCGCCGGCGGCGCGCGGGGGGTGGGCGGCGGCGCGCGCGCAGGGCGCGCGCGCGCGGGTCGGGTGGGGAGGGCGAGGGAGGGGGCGGGTCCGGTGGGAGGGAGGGGCTGCTTTGTTTTAGGGTTAAAGTTCTTTGCCAATAGCCTATAGGTGCGGCCGTTGGCAAAGTCTTTTTTTATTTTTTTCGCGCCATCCTTCGCCAACAAGCGCGGTATTAATGCTTCGTTGGCGAAGCCACTTTGCCAATGACCCCCACAAGGTCGTTGGGAAAGAATTTTTGCATTTTTGTTTTTTTCCTTTCAACTTTTTTGTGGGTCCTTCCTACTATAACTACATCTCAACTTCAAAACTTGGGGATGTTTTGAGCTATTTAACAATATTTCGTTAATTATTTTCGTTCACTTGAATTTTCGGCATAATTCAAATTTGAGCTGCAGGTGTGTGAAATAATGAAACTTAGGCGTTCAAAAAATGATATTCATGTCGGGGAGTGTGTTTAGAGGCCGTGTCCCAAAGCTCACCCGAAATTTCAAAGTCCTTGTCCACGTAACACGACGGTCCAGGCGTGGTACAGCTGTTTTTTAATTATATAAAATCCAAACGAAGTCGAAAAATCACGAAACTTGTCGTGGTGTCTTGTTATCGCATGTGGAGGCTACGATAAACATTTGAGAAAGTTTGGAACAAGTTGCCGCGTCAAATGCTCAAAACCTAGACATCTCTACCATGTGATCACTTGTGATCATTTGAGAAATATAGTTAAATGTTGCAAAATGGGCCCACATTTAACCATGTGCTTGTAAACAATGTAGCAAGGCTACCAAAAAAGTTTGAATTCAAAATTCGAAAAAATGAAAATTCTTTGCCAACGACTCGCAATCTTCCCCAACGGCCCTACAAGGTTGTTGGGAAAGAAGGCTCTTCGCCAACAGACTTGGTAGCCCCGTTGGCGAAGGGTCGCTCCCTTTGCCAACGGCTAACGACGAAGGTTGTTGGCGAAGGACGGCGGCGGCGGTACCGTTTGGCCGCGCGGGCTTCGCCAACGGCTTTTCTTTCCCAACGGGAATGCTTGTTGGGAAATAACCCCTTCGCCAACGGCCGAACTTTGCCATCGATCATTGGATTTTGGGTTGTTGGCGAAGATTTCTTTCCCGACGGCGGAATTTTCTGTTGCGAAAGAGTTTCTTCGCCAACAGCTCGAGTCTTGGCTGTTGGGAAAGCTTTGTCTTGTTGGCGAAGCCTGATTTCCTGTTGTGATTCCTTGCTGTGGAAGCAGTGCAGTCCATACTATACTTGGGATCAGATTGGGCCATGGTTTCACTTGCCTGCAATTACATCACAGGGTACTCTCCTAAATTTATCCCATTTTCCGTCCGCAAGACATTTGGGTTTCTTCGTAGGCGCCCCTTATTCAATTATTGGCAGAACAAAATAGGACAGTACTCTGTAATAGAAGGCTCCAAGTTTCTTCTTTCTAGGAAAGACTCAACATCTCAACCCATTAGGGCGCCCATGTTTCTCTCCTCAGAGCTATATGATTATATCAAACGATCCTTCGGGGATATATGTACAAGTGAAGGATTGCATTTTGTGAAGCTAACTGATATGCTGAAGCTTGAGATTGTTTCCTCACTAAAATCAATTGGTGATGGTCATCTATCCAATGGAGAATCGTCGTTGCAGCGGAATGGAGTTTTTGGGCGGTTTTCATGGGCATTGCTGAATGAGGCTCAAACAGAGAAGATGCTTATTTGGCACATTGCGACTGAGTACTGCAAAATCCAAATGTCTGACGAAGCAGAGGCATTTGCAGTATCTGCCAATGATGAGGAGAACCAGCTCTCAAGCTATCATTACCGAGATGTTGCAATCAAATTATCACGCTACTGTGCATATCTCATGTCTAATGTCCCAGAACTGCTTCCAGGGAATCCGGCAGATACCAGTTTCATCTTTGACCACGTCTTGTATGAAACCAGAGAAGATTTGGGAACTAAGAAGAGAAATAAAGATTTGTTGAAGGAGGCCATTAGCAGATCAAGGCATGAAAGCACCATCTTGGCTAAAGGACTTAAGCTTGGAACAGAGATAGAGAGCATAGAGGACAGCTTTCTGCGCTGGAAGGTGATGGCCGAGTTCTGGGCAGAGACCATCCTCTACATTGCACCGTCCGACAACGCCAAGGCGCACATGGAGCACCTTGCACAAGGCGGCGAGTTTCTGACTCACATCTGGGCTCTCCTCACACACGCCGGCATCCTCTGCCGCCCAGAGGAACCCACTGCCTTGGGGACATTGCATAATGCCAGTGCCTAGTTGCTTCCATCCTTCCCAGCTAAACTACATGAGCATCACAATTCACAGTACAGTCACCTTGTGCTTTCATTCAGTTTCACTCTAAAACATGTACTGTATTTCATTTTATTTGTTGCAACGAGTCTATTGTTGTTTGCATTAATTGTTCCCAAGTCAATAGTGGATCGTCTTTGTTGTTTGCTTTGGTTATTAAGCTGCCATTTAAGCCAAAATTGCTCCCATTCCTGCATGTGAACAACAAGCTCGTGCGATCCAAATAAATTCTCTTGTGGACTAGTGGTAGAGAGAATGAGATTTCTGGCACGAGCACCCTTGATCTAGCGTGGACTGCTCAGCTAGTGTGCTATACAGGCAAAAGTGATAAATACGTATCCATTTCTCAACAACACTGGTATATAAATATTTTCTTTTTTAAAGTGACAACCGAAGAGCGACTATCTGTTGTAACGGTAAAAAGTTAAATATCTCTGGATGAACATGGGAGCCTCACGTGGTACCTCGTGCAAGAGGGTGAGGACCCGACGAGCTCGTCCGAGCAGAGAAGTTGCGCCTGTTCTTGTACTACAAGGCGGGGTTTTAAAACCGCTGCTGTCAGGCTGGGTAACTGTGGTTATCGTAAAAACCGATCTGGTCCGGTAGCAAAATCGACAGTTTTTTCGAGTTTTGAGCGAACTAAAAAACCCCAACCTCACTTAACCGGCCGGTTTTGTTAGTTTCGATCTCCCCTAAACCCAACGGCCCAAAGGCCGTGGGACTCGTTCTCGCGCCCTTGGCGGGGGCGCCCAACCGGTTCGTGGTTGGTGGGCCCCCGACGCACAGTGCTATATAGAGAGGGGTGGGGGCCACGGCTCTTTTCACGAGGTTGACTGCGCCGCCATCACCCACCCCGAAACCCTACCGCCTGAGGGAGCACTGGAGCGCCGGGAAGCTCCGCCGACGCCCCTGCTCCGTCTCGTCCCCGCCGCTGCTTCCCCAAGCCCGGAGGCCGCCCCTGTCAAGCCCGGAGGCCGTCCTCCACCTCATCGCGTGTTGCCGACGCCCCTGCATCGACGAAGAACCACGACATGGCCAAGGATCTGACCGCCGCCGATGGTCTGCCTCTATCCCTTCTCTGTTGTAGTGGTTGCTTAGGGTCTAGGGTTCGTGCTTAGGGTTTTGTTTAGTGTTTTAGTTCGGTAGTGTTGTTTCCTGTTTAGATCTAAGTCCCTTTTTGTAAATCGAGTTAATCCGTATCTAGTACATGCATCTAGAGTTTCCCTGAGTTAAGTTCTAACAATGGTATCAGAGCCTACTAGATTGCTTTACTAGATCGGGTACACAGTGTTTATTATTCAAGTTTTAGACCCGAATCAAAGAGAGGAGGGGGAGAAAAACACTGGAGATATACCAATCGATGCAAATCGATGAGAACCGAAACCCTAACCCTAGATCTACACGGGTTAGGGTTAGAAAACGTGCGAATCGAATCGAGTCAAATCGAAACCCTAATGCAGAGATTAGGGGAAGCATACAAGCAAATCCAGCCAAACCGGAAACGGGAGAAATCGATTCACACAGTGGAAAAGAAAAAAAATACTAAGGGCGCCACCACCGGCCACTCGACGGTGGCGCGCTCACCCAAGGGGTGGACGCGCACGCCGGCGAGGAGCCGGCGGCGCCGCCGGGCTCCACAGGACCGCCGCGTGCGGGTTCCTTCCTCTGTCTCCTGCGCGATGCAGAGGCATGAAGGGGGAAGAGGAGCTAGAAGGGGTGTGGGGTAGAGGAAATGGGAGGAGGCCACGGCCATGCGCCGGCGGTGCCCTCCCTCACCGCCGCCGGCAAGGTCGCCGGGCGCGGGAGAGACAGCCGCGCCGGCCGCCGCCGGGTGTCTGAGGCACTGGGGGAGAAGAAATGGGCCATCTAGGGTTTCCCCAGGAGCTAATCCTTATATACCGCACCGAAACAGGCGGGTGAAAGGAGGACCGTCGATCTACAGATCGACGGTGCCGGGCTGCTGAGCGCGGTTTGGGCCAGAAGTGGCCCATGCGGGTTGCGGAGCTGGGCCAATTCGGCGGCCCAGCCGTCGGTTTTTGGGCTAGAGCCCAGGCGGGTGCATGGCAAGCAGGCCGTCGGCCAGTTTTCTGATGCTGAGCTCAAATAGTTGGCCGTCAACAGTAGCTTTTAGTAATTGTTGATGAGAATTACAGAAGCAATTTTGAGTAAATTTGAATGTTTCCATTTGAATGTTAAGTTTATATCTCTGTTTAAATTTTGAACCAAAGTGATAAATTTTTACAGAGAGTAGTATGCTTCTGGAATTCAGTTTAATCATGTTTTCCCGCTGCGAGTTATTATTTAATTAAATTGAACCAAAGGGATATTTAATTAGAGAAATAGAATGGAGTTCAAAGTGGGGCGCAGGCCGGTTGGGCCATTTTCAGCCCAGGTGGGGCGCAGCCATGGGCCTTTTTGCCAGACCAGGCTGTGGTTGTTGGGCTAAAGCCCACGCGGGACAGAAAAATACAGGTCGCGCGCTATTTATTTGCTAGCTGGGCCGCATGGTGTTTTACTGAGAACATTAGATTACTCCTTTTAGTTGCCAAATTTCAGAAGTATTATCATATTTGCATGTTTATTTGCACATAAAGTTTAAATCTCTGTTTAAATTTTGAACCAAAGGGATGAATTTTACAGAGAGTAGTATACTTCTGGAATTTAAGTTTGTGCATATTTTTCCGCTGCAAAGTCTATTCTTTAATTAAATTGAACCAAAGGGATATTTAATTAAAGAAGAGTGATTTTAAGTGTTTATGATATTGTTAATTTTTCTGGCCAAAGCTTATAATTGCAATATTATAAACAGAATTATCAAAGTGTTATTTATGCATTGATTCTATTTTTCTGCCCAAAGGTGATATAGAATTAATGTAGAGCATTGTTTAATGTGTTAATTTGACCAAAGTTGAGTTGATACATGCAACAATTATTATTTTGTGATTCTCACCATTTTATGACTGTAATTTCAGGACTGAGTCACCTCAGCACCATCCCTGAGCTCATTGGAAGCAATTACAAGGAATGGCGCAATCAGTTGGACTGCGTCCTGGTGATGCTGGAGCTAGACTTTGTGTTGGAGGACCCATGTCCCACGGCACTTGAGGATCCTGTGCGAGGAGACACTGAGACTGCAGAAGCGTTTGCCACGCGCCAGCGTGACCATCCTGACAGGGTTGCTGAGCGCGATCTTGAGAAGGCCAAGTGGCTAATAGCTAACAAGAAATGCTTGAAGATCATGCAGACAAGAATGTCTGAGATAATCAGGGCTTCCATCCCTGAGAAGAAAAGTGATAGAGTGGCACACACTGCTGCCGAATACTTGGCAATAGTGGAGAAACAACATACTTCATGGTGAAGAATGGTGAGGATATATTTACATTTGTAGATGAATACTTGTTTTTTAGTTATTCAAAGTCCACTTGGTGGATAGATTCAGGAGCAACTATTCACGTTGCTAATTCTTTACAGGGATTCCGTTCGAGTCAGACCCTGCAAAGAGGCGCAAGAAGAATTAAAGTAGCCAACGGAGTTGAAGCTGAGGTGGAGGCCATAGGAGAACTCCCAATAAAGCTGCATGATGGCTTCACGCTTCAGCTCCATAATGTTCTTTATGTGCCTTCTTTGAATAGAAACCTTATTTCAGTTTCATGTCTAGCAGATGATGGCTTTGAGTGCCATTTTGGTGTTAAACAATGTTTAATTCAGTACAATAAAGTTTGTGTGGGTCTTGCCATCCGACAAGACCAGCTTTATAAGTTATCTGTGCATGATTCTGTGAATGTCTGTGACGTGAATGAGTGTGATACAGAGATTGTCTCCTCATCTACAAATGAAAGTCGAAAGCGTAAGAGAATTGATAGTGACTCTTCGAAATTATGGCATTGTCGTTTAGGCCATATTTCGAGGGGAAGAATGGAACGTTTAGTAAAACAATCAATTCTACCGCCTTTAGAATTCTCAGATTTAGAGCAATGCATCGATTGCATGAAAGGCAAGTTTGTTAAGCAAATTAAGAAAGGCGCCAAGCGAAGCACAGGAGTGTTAGAGATTATAAACACAGACATTTGTGGTCCATTTTATGTGACGTCTGTGGATGGTTTCGATTCATTCATCACATTCACAGATGATTATTCTCGCTATGGCTACATTTATCCAATCAAAGAAAAGTCAAAAGCTTTGGATAAATTTAAGGTATTTAAGGCTGAAGTAGAAAATCAGCACAACTTAAAGATTAAAGTAGTAAGGTCTGACCGTGGTGGGGAGTACTACGGTCGACACACCCCATATGGCCAAGCTCCTGGACCTTTTGCAAGGTACTTACAGGAAAATGGCATAATTGCCCAGTATAGTACACCGGGCGAGCCTCAGCAAAATGGAGTAGCTAAAAGAAGAAACCGTACCTTGATGGATATGGTTAGAAGTATGTTAAGCTATTCCACGTTGCCAGTAAATTTGTGGATGGAGGCATTAAAAACCGCCACTCACATATTGAACAAAGTTCCAACTAAGTCAGTACCTACAACACCATATGAGCTTTGGACGGGAAGAGAACCATCCTTAAGATACATGCGCGTGTGGGGTTGTCCTGCTGAGGCTAAAGTTTTTAACCCAAATGTTGGGAAGCTAGATCCCAAGACAGTGAGCTGCCATTTTATTGGCTACACTGAGAAGTCAAAAGGTTATCGTTTCTATTGTCCTGACAGACATACAAAGTTCATAGAAACAAGACATGCCATCTTTTTAGAGAATGAGATGGTTAGAGGGAGCATAGTGCCTCGTGAGATTGAACTTGAAGAGAAGTGGGTATACGTGCCCACTCCTATAGTTGAGGAACCAGTCTTCGTGTCACGTGTCGCTCCGGCACCTACAGTGCAAACCACAGCAGTGCCAGAGCCTGTTGTAAGTTCTCCTGTGCAAACGACGAGAGCAAATGAGGAACCTGTTATTCAGGAGCCTACAGAAATAGTTGTTGCACAAGAAGAAACTCAACAGTCCCATGATGCAGAGGTGCCAGCCTCAGAGGGGCAGGTGCCAGCCACTGAAGAGCCGAGTAATGAGATTTTGAGAAGATCTCAGAGAGTTAGGAAGTCAGCTATCCCTGATGACTATGAAGTTTACGAGTGTGAAGAAATTCAAATTGAGGGTGATCCTTCTTCCTTTGAAGAAGCCATGAGTCGACCAGATGCATCCAAGTGGCAAGAAGCCATGGAGGATGAAATGAGATCAATGAGTACCAATAAAGTTTGGGACTTAGAAGAAATTCCTAAAGGAGCCAAATTGGTAGGTTGTAAGTGGGTCTACAAGATTAAATATGACTCTGAAGGGAATATAGAAAAGTATAAAGGACGACTTGTGGCAAAGGGCTTCACTCAAAGAGAAGGGATAGACTACAACGAGACCTTTTCTCCAGTCTCTTGTAAGGACTCTTTCAGAATCATAATGGCTTTAGTAGCACACTATGATTTAGAGCTGCATCAGATGGATGTAAAGACGGCATTTCTAAATGGAGATCTGTATGAAGATGTCTATATGACTCAACCCAAAGGTTTTGTCGTAAAAGGCAAAGAACATATGGGATGTCGTTTGAAGAAATCCATTTATGGCTTAAAGCAAGCCTCTAGACAATGGAATATAAAGTTCGATGAAACGATTAAAATATTTGAGTTTAAGGAAAATGTTGAGGACAATTGCGTGTATGTTAAGTTTAAGAAAGGGAAATTTATTTTCCTAATACTGTATGTGGATGATATTTTGCTTGCCAGCAATGATGTCAAACTACTACAGGAGACAAAAGGCTTTTTGTCCTCAAACTTTGACATGAAAGATCTTGGTGAAGCCTCATATGTGTTAGGTATTCAGATTCACCGAGATAGGAGAAATGGGGTTTTAGGTTTATCGCAAAAGGCATATTTAGAGAAAGTTTTAAAGAAATTTAATATGCATGCGAGCAAAGCCACACTTGTACCTATTCAGAAGGGCGACAAGTTTGGACTTTTCCAATGTCCAAGGAACCAATACGAGATCGATCAAATGAAAGCGGTTCCATATGCTTCAGCAGTGGGTAGCTTACAGTATGCACAAGTGTGCACTCGCCCAGATTTAGCTTTTGTTACAGGAGTACTCGGAAGATACCAGTCTAACCCAGGCATAGAGCACTGGAAGATGGCAAAGAAAGCATTTAGATATGTGCAAGGCACAATAGGCCTCATGTTAACATATAGAAGATCTGATGTTATGGAAATAAAGGGATATTCAGACGCAGACTATGCGGGGGATAGAGATGATAGAAAGTCTACATCTGGATATGTATTCACTCTCGCAGGGGGAGCTATCTCATGGAGAAGTTCCAAGCAAGAACTAGTTGCAACATCTACGATGTATGCAGAGTTCATTGCATGTTATGAGGCAACAGGACAGGTTATGTGGCTAAAGAAGTTTATTCACGACTTGAGAGTGGTGGATTGTATCCATCGACCATTAAGATTATACTGTGACAATGCGCCAGCAGTATTTTACGCTCACAACAACAAGTCGACTAATGCTACCAAACCCATAGAAATAAAGTTCTATGCGGTAAAATATAGAGTCCAGGATCAAACTATAAGTCTGAAGCATATAAGTACGAAAGATATGCTAGCGGATCCGCTCACTGTAACACCCTAAAATTCCATCACTAAATTAATGTAAGCAACATGGTGTTTAGATTTTATTTTCTAAGGATTAATTAAATTACCAAATAAATTTGGCCTTAAAAATATTTAAATATCATTTTAATAATTTAGAAGCAATAAGTGCTTGTGCATCATGATTTGAATGCATGAGTTTTGGCTGTGGAGTGGTTTTAAAAGTCTTAAAATACTTGTGAAAATTCTTAAAAATAATTGTGAAACAAATTGTGAAAATTTGTGTAAAGGTTTGAATTTAAAATATGTTTGAAAAGTTGTTAAAAATTGTTTGTGAAAAGCCTTTAAAATAGTTGGAGAAATTTGTGTTAAAATTTGAATTTGAAAAGAGGAAAAAGTTTTGAATTTAAAAAGGGTTTGAAAAAGATTTGAAAAAGGTTTTTGAAAAAAACAAAAGAGAACCTTTTCCCCTCCCTTCTCTTTTCAGCCTAAGGCTCGACCCTCTACTTTTTTCCCTCTCTTTCGCTGCGCCGGCCCACCACCTCTTCCGGCCCAACTCGTCCCGCGCGGTCCAGCTTCACTTTCCCTCCCTCCTCTCTCACTGACAGGCCGGCCCCACCGGTCAGCGCCATCTCCTACCTCCAGCACCCCTTTCCCCTCTCCTGTTCTGTAAACAGAGCCGCGCCGCCGGCTATGTCCCGCGCCGTGTGCCTGCACTGCCCCCTTCCTTCAAGACCTCAATCAATGCGCGGTAAAACCCTCCTTCACTCCCTGCCCATCAATCCCTTCCGTTTATCCTAATTAAGCGCCCCCCTTATGGCCATCAATGGACACTGCCCATTAGTGCGCATGCCTTTTCCTCTCTCCCGCACCGCCTCCTGCATGCTATAAAGCCGAGCGCCCGAGCCCCCTCGCACGCCTTGCAGTTCGCTGCTCGCGACCCTTTGCTGCTCTCCCCGTCCAGTACCTCGCTTCGTCGGTCTCCTTGCGAAGTACCGCCTCGCCTCGTTGGATTAGAGCCAGACGCCGGAGTTTGGCTGCCCGTTTCGCCGTGGCCATCGACCCCCGGAGCAAGCCAGTGCCACTAGTGCCTCCGCGTCGTCGAGCTGCACATCCGCCTCTGCTCGTCGTCGTCGCTCGTGGGCCGGAACACCACCGGTCGGTGGCTCCGAGACGGCCTTCTCCATCCGCCATCCACTTGTCTGCGCAGAAATCCGGCGATCTCCCGTCGTCCTAGCCACTGGTGAGCACATCCCTCAGACCCCCTCGCCATTCTCTCTCAATTTCCCATCTCACGGGCGTCCAACTCCCACCAAAACGCCACCGATTTTGGCCGGCCAGGAGCTTGCTCGTCCGCCGGCCGTGCTCGTTCCGGAGGAGCCATCGTCAAAACATAGCAGATAAGGTATGCCAGTTTTGCCATTAGGTCCCCAAGCTATCCCCAAATAAAAGCTTCATAATATGTGTCTTGAACCTTTTGTGGAAAACCCCCTAGAAAGATTCCACTTCCACACATAAATCCCACCCAAGACAGTTTGCATATCTAACCCTTATTTTAGATCTTTTTGCAAGCACTATTCTTTGTGTCTCGGGAATTTCCTCTGCTAGCCCCTGCGGTATATAGTTAATAGTGTTTTGACCCTTGCAACCTTGTCTAGTCTATAGATCTAGCGTTTTAGCTCCGTTTAACATCGTTCTTGTTGCGTTAGGCTCATATAAACTCAAAGTACGCGCTAGGAGCAATGTTGTACAAGTTCTATGTTTTATATTTTCTTTAAATATTAAATATGATTAAATCCTATTACACATGCTTTTCTAATTAAAATCTAATTAGAAGTTTAACACATGTTTTCATAAGAAAGTTAATATGATTAATATTAAATGAACATTTCTTTTAATTAGAAGTTAATTAGATGTATACCTCGGTGTTAGAATCAAACTTAATTTGATTAATGATTATGCAATTTGCCTTCTACTAAAATGTAACATAGGCTATATCCCGAGTTTTCTTAATTAAATGTTAATTTGATTAAAGTGAATATAAATGTTTTTTTAAATTATAATTTTATTAGAATAACTCGAAATATAAAGACAAACGCCTAGATGCTTTTACATGCTTCTTTTAAAATTAAATGTTTAATTTGCATAAATCATACTTGAATATTTATAAGTAAAATTGGACTAGGCCTACATCGTATTTTAAATACAAATATAACTTGCTTAATTATAAATAGGGTATTTCTCTGAAATAACCTATACACATGTTTTTACTTAATTAAAAGATAACAAACGCATAGCTAGCTCTTGTTTGTGATCATCTAAACCTCCCGATAGTTCCGAGTGTTCCTTGTGTTCGCTTTCCTAAACCCAAACCCTGTTTTCCCTTTAAGCTTTTCACGCTTGGTGTATTGTTTTGTTTATTGTATGTATTCTTGTGTGCTCGTAGACATCGTGCCAGTTTCAAGCGAGCAACCAGTTGAAGTAGATCAAGAGCAAGTGTTTGAAGAAGAAGAACCTTAGTGTTTAAGCAAGGAAGGCAAGTGGTCTTCTCCCCCTGCATGATTCTATTTTACCCTATGTAATTGCATGACAACTAAGTTTATATTTATTATGATATTGCATTAAATTGATGGGAACACCTTTTTTAAGGACTTACCTAGACTTTTATCCACAATCCTTGGATCAACCCGGTTTAACAAATGTTTTTGGGTAGAATATGCTAGTTGCTCAACTTGGGTTGGATAAAAATGGTTTTCCAAGATAAAGGCTTGTATGTTTAACGATGATGCTTTTGGTAATACAAGATCATGTGATTTAATCGGAACATGGAGAACCACCCAAGAAAACATGCGCAACCACAGTGTTACATGGCTCTGACCTTAGCCAATTAATTAGGTGTGCGATTGATCCGATGGCCCTTTTCCTAAAGGAGCGGGAGGGGGATCCGGGTTGCGGGGGTATAGCCCGGTCCTTTTAGGGTAGCGACCTTTGCTAAGGTGCTGACCACTAGGGAGGGTTATGGTCCGCCCTGATCTGTAACTATGCGGGTCGTTAGTCTTTTGTATACCTTTGTAAAGGCTTCGTAGCGTCCCTATGCAATCACACCTCGGAAGTGTGATATGATGCCTGATCAGCATCGCATGGTTGGGTTCAAAGTTCTTCGGAACTTTTACGCGAGCTGTGGGTGAAGTGTGCAAACCTCGCGAGTGTAAAGCCGATCGATCAGCCGTGCTCACGGTCATGAGCGGCTTGGACCCTCACATGATTAATAAACTTGAAGATGAGAATAAATCGTGGTTTGGTGAAGCTCGGTGAGCTTTGGGTTGTTTTGCTTAAAAGTTTTCTTAAGTGGATTGGTATATACTTACATCTAGTAACTAGGCATTCTCTAATTAAAAGTTTGACCGACATTAAAATGCTAACCGCTGCAAAACCATAGCTATCCTTGATAGCCTTGCATATTCCCCCACTTGTTGAGTACCAACCATAAGTGTACTCAGCCTTGCTTACCGCTGTTCAGAAGAGAACAATGGTGAAGAGTTCTACAACGACTTTGAGGAGTTCTGAGGCATGTGTCTCCCCCAGTCAAGTGCCTGTGGAAGCGGAAGACGAAGACTCGTCGTGTAGTTATCGTTTTCCGATGTTAAAGACCTTCGTGTCTTCCGAATGAGTGTAGTAAGTTGTTAAACCCCTTGTTACGTTTTACTGTCTATGATATTACACTCATTTCGTCTATCATATGTGTGGAACTAGATCCTGGCACACATATGAGATGCATCTGGTTTCCCTCCGGAAATCGGGTGTGACACTCACTAAAGGCTTACCACCCAATGTGTTTGGAGAACACGTTACCGGTATGGGTTTAAGGGAAAGCCTGTGAATCCTGGACAGGCCTGGAGGAGATCCTTCAGTATGGATAAGTGTATTGTGGCTGGTTAATCTAATTGTTATTATAATTATGATGACCCATGCTCGATACATTAATCTGTGATGAAGTGGATACCCAGCAAGTGCTGAGATAAGGAAGTTTTAGTTGAGATCGAGAGGGAGAATGTTAGTTTCGATCTCCCCTAAACCCAACGGCCCAAAGGCCGTGGGACTCGTTCTCGCGCCCTTGGCGGGGGCGCCCAACCGGTTCGTGGTTGGTGGGCCCCCGACGCACAGTGCTATATAGAGAGGGGTGGGGGCCACGGCTCTTGACACGAGGTTGACTGCGCCGCCATCACCCACCCCGAAACCCTACCGCCTGAGGGGGGAGCACGCGGAGCGCCGGGAAGCTCCGCCGACGCCCCTGCTCCGTCTCGTCCCCGCCGCTGCTTCCCCAAGCCCGGAGGCCGCCCCTGTCAAGCCCGGAGGCCGTCCTCCACCTCATCGCGTGTCGCCGACGCCCCTGCATCGACGACGAACCACGACATGGCCAAGGATCTGACCGCCGCCGATGGTCTGCCTCTATCCCTTCTCTGTTGTAGTGGTTGCTTAGGGTTCTAGGGTTCGTGCTTAGGGTTTTGTTTAGTGTTTTAGTTCGGTAGTGTTGTTTCCTGTTTAGATCTAAGTCCCTTTTTGTAAATTGAGTTAATCCGTATCTAGTACATGCATCTAGAGTTTCCCTGAGTTAAGTTCTAACAGGTTTCACCGGCTTTCCGGACGTCTTTTCGCTCGCGGTTTACGGCATTGTGAACCCTGCTACAAGGTGGTCATGTCCTGCAGTGCCTCCAAGGGGAAGGACTGCATCGTGCTGCTCCTGCACCGGCCGGATGGTCAGATATCCTTTGCCCACGTCGGCGATGATAAGTGGACTCAGATTACCGACCAAACTCTGGAATGGGACAGCAGCTACCGCGACGCTCTGTACAACAAGAACGACGGGCTGTTCTATGTGCTAAGCTTTGATGCTCCATGCTTACCTTGGATCTAAGCGACCCTTCTTCTCCGGTCGCAAAGGATATTGTGCCGCGGCAGATACCTTGGTGTCGGTGCGGAATATGGTCCCGACACTAACCAGTAGATAGCGCCGAGGTCTATCCCTCAATGGTCGATACTAAGCAACAAGTGACACAGGGTTTTTATCCTGGTTCCGGCCGAGGGGGCCGTATGTCCAGCAGGGGTGTGCTCACGGCACTATATTGCTCAGCACCGGGGGTGCTGTGAGTGGGGCTGCTACAAGCAAGGCGGGAGAGGAAGCGTGGCTTCCAAGTCCCTAGTGGAGTGGCTGAAGATGTTGGGGGAGAATAAGAGAGTGAGTGCACAGCGTGCTCTTGGTCTGTGGCCTTGAGCGTGTCGCTGTTCTGTGTCCTCCTCCCGTCGTCCTCCCCCTGCGGCTGGGGGGTTCGTCCCCCTTTTATAGATCAAGGGGGAGGCGAACTACATGCATGCCGCGCTATTTAGCTACGTGAAGAAGCACGACGTGCTATGCTGTAGAGTGGGCGGCCGTCCGGGCGATCCTTGCAGCGATCTGGTCATCATGGCCTGACTTGTACCCAAACAGTGGCGATTCGAGGGTAGGAGAGCAGCGGATGGCGGTGATGTCCTCTGATAGGCTCGAGGGAGGTGCTGACGCAGGCCCGTACGGCGCACAGGGGTTGGCAGAACGGCGTTCCTTCCCGACGCGCTTCACGGGGCTGGAGTCGTTGCTACAGGGCCCGGCGTGCGCCTGCACGCGTGGGTACGGCGGCCACGCCGTTACAGTGGCGGGGATGGCGGTCCACCGGACTAGCGCTTCCACCTAACCCTGTAGGGTCACAAGAAAGTACATCGAGGGTGCGCCGGCCCCCTTTCGAGGGGCTCGGCGTGTTAGCCGTGCTTGGGGTGTGCGCGCGGTGTCACGGGACGACACGGCCGCCGCGCACGATGCCCTCCCCACGGTGGCGGGGATGGGCTCCTCCCTGGGGAGTTGGTGCGGCGGCACCGGGGTGCGAGCCCCGGGCGCATGATGGCGCCGTCGCGGCGTCGGGCGTTAAATGCCGTGTACGGGGCCGGCGTACGCGTGAGGGGCACCCTCGAGCGTGGCGGACCCCGGCCGAGGGCGGGGGCGTACCCTCGAGCGAGGTGGAGCCCGCTCGAGGGGAAGTGCGCCCCTCGAGCGGGGCGATGCCGCCCGAAGGGAGCGCGCGGCCTCGAACGAGGGCGGAGCACGTTCGGGGGATCCTTATGTGGGCCGCCTCGATGGGCCGTCGGAGTCCCTGTGGGCCGTGTCCTGCATGGTTAGGCACCTGCATGGTTGGGCTTAATGTTTTTGGGTTTCGTTGCGGGTTTTAAGTGAGGTTTCCCCTATTGTTTAAGGGGACCCCTAGGGCTGTCCCCGACAGTAGCCCCCGAGCATCTGTGGGTTTGCCATTGAGGCTCCCGCAGATGCTGGAACCTGCGATAGGACGCTCTTCCCTCCTTGTTCGCGAACGCTTTCACGTGGGGCCGCATCGGCGGACCCGCGGGTCTAGCCCCGAAGCCTGCGGGGAGTGTGGATACTCTGCGCGGGGGTTAACCGCGAGAACTTTGGTCGAGAGGCGTGGCACATATGCCAACCGGCATCGGCGGTATTTCAGCCGGCTTCGGGGGTGCACGCACCGGCGACCTTGTCTCCCGGCGGGTGCAATTTCAAGGAGGTGTAGCCGTGCGCCAAGCCCCCGAGCCTTGGCCCGTTCGAGGCGATCGGGTAGAGCTTGGCGACTTGTTTTTTAGCGCGCCCTCGCCGTCCCTCCGCGGGACGGAAGGTGAGGTTTCCGCAACCCCCATCGAGCGGGTCGCGGATTGCGGATTCCTCGTCGGGCGCTAGCGGGTGGTTCGAGTGGACGTCCATGCCCCGTTCGATAAGGGTAGGCTGCGCGGTCCGGAGACACGTCCATGGAAGCGCTTGCGTGGGTTTGCTAGGTGGGGCTCGGTCCCGTTCGCTAGGGACCGAGGGCGCGGAAGCTCTCCCTCGGTGGGATCCCTCACGACTGGCGCCCTCGCTGGCTCTCGAACACGACATGTGGGGCACCCTCGAGCCGACGGGCTCGAGGAACTGCTCGAATGCGCGTGCCCTCGTCGTCCCTAACTCTGCGATCTGTGGCGCCTGTTCGAACTCGTCGAGGGTCAGGCTTCGGACCTCTGATCAGTAGGGCCGTGCGGGGTGGCGCCTGGGCGGCCCCGTCTTTTCACATTTGCGGCCGTCGAGGGGTCTGGGCGAGCCAGCCCTCGAGGCGCTGGTTGGTGGCACAGCGCGGCATGGGTGCTTGCGGCGCCCGCTTTACTTCAAGCGAGGCCACGGGCGACCCTCTCCACGCGCGTGCCCTTTTTAGAGGGTTGATGTTGTCTCGGCGGGGGCTCGTGCCGCTCGAGGGTTTTACGCGGCATGGGTACCCGCGGCGCCTGCTTTACATCAAGCAGGCCCCGGGTAGCCTTCTCACGTCGATATCCCATCGAGGGCTGTTCTCGTTTTGAGTCGAGGGCTTGTGCCGCTCGAAGGTTTTACGTGGCATGGGTACCTGCGGTGCCTGCTTTACATCAAGCAGGCCCCGGGTAGCCTTCTCACGTTGATATCCCATCGAGAGTTACCCTTGTCTCGAGCCAGGGGTTCGCCCCGCTCGAGGGTTCTCCTTGCTTGGCAAGGGACCCGATCATTTAATGCCTCGCGGTCGAGGGGCCGCGGTTTTTTGCGGCGCGGGCGCGCCTTTTGGCGGCGCGCGCGCGCGCGCGCGCGCGTAGTGGGCGGCGTGGCGGGGTGGACGTGACGGCTTCGCCTCGGCCCCTGCGGGTCTCCGCCGTGATGATGGCCCGCTTTGCGGTGATGTGGCCGGCTGCGGTCGTGGGTGGGGCCCGCCCGTCGGCGTGAAGGGAAGATTCCCTGCAGTTAATGCGAGCGGGGTATCCGCTCCGGAGAGCTCGCCCCGTCGGCTTATAAATCTGAGGGAGTGGGGAGACGGCGGTTTTTTACCTTAGCGCCTCACCGTTTTCAGTCCACCAGCCCTTCGTCTTTGCCTTGCTCTCGCCACCGCGCGGTGTCGCCGTTAGAGCTTTCCTTCCGTTCCTTGTCCTCCGTCCTCGCATTCCTTCGTCCTTCCTCATGGCGCCGCCTCAGCTTCCCCTTACGATCCTGGAGCCGTATGCTTGGGAGAGGTCGACGGTCACACGGCTGGCCCTTGGCGAGCTAGTCGCCGCCGGCCAGCTGGCGGCCAACGAAGAGGGACGTCCGGCTGAGTGGATAGTCCCGCCGGCGGCGGACCGTGCGCCCAATCCGCCGGAGGGCTATGTGGTCAGCTTCATCCGCTACCACGAGCGGGGCTTTAACGCACCGGCGAGCCGCTTCATGCGGGCGATGTGCCACCACTACGGGGTGGGAGCGCACAACTTCGCCCCCAACGCGATCTCGCAGGCGGCCACATTTGTGGGCGTCTGTGAAGGGTACCTGGGGATCCCAGTCAATTGGGAGCTCTGGGTACACCTTTTCCGCGCTGAGCTCATCACGCAGCCTACGACGGAGCCAAGGACCCGCCGCGCGATGCGCGCCGGCGGGATGTCGCTTGCCCTGCGGGGGCAATTCAAGGACGTCTACATCCCCTGCACCATGACGACGAACAATGCCGGCTGGGAGCGGGGATGGTTTTATCTGCGCAACGCCGAGCCCGGCCTTCCCCCCTACACCGGCCGGGTGTTCAAGGAGAGGCCTGATTCCTGGGGCTACGGGGTGTCCACGCCCCAACATCGGGCGCGGCAGAGAGTCGGTCTGGCCGCGGCTGCAGCCTCGGCGACGATGGGGGCGAGGGCGGTGGGCGTCCTCGCCTTCCTCCATCATAGGCGGGTCGTGCCTTTGATGGAGAGACCGCTCGCATCTTCGAGATGACGGAGGCGGCTAACCCCATCGACTCGGCGAGGTCGCGGATGCTCCCGACGCCCCTCGAGCGGCCATATGCGCTCACCGGGCGCGGAGCGCCGTCGACACCCGGACGCCGCCGATGCCCGCGGGTCGGACCCCGTGGGACCTCGAGATGTTCCCCCCGGCCCGGCCCGGTGAGTTTGGCTTTTGATTTCGTTTTAGTTCTTCGTGTTGTCTTTGCCTCTGACGCGCCCTTGTTGCTCGTGTGCGGTCGGTGACCTTCACCATCGCCAAGTCCGTTCCGCCCACCCCCCCGACTCCCGCGCGCCGGGCGGGCGGCGCGGCCGGCGGCAGCAAGAGGAGGCGGCGTGCAAGAGGGAGCACGCGAGGCGACGTCAAGCGCGTCGCGACCGGCGGGCCGCGGAGTACCGGCGGCGTGAAGAGCTGGGGCTCTCCTCCCCGGGGACCGAAGAGTGCTCGTCCTCGGAGGAGGACGAAGAGGAAGAGGCTGAGGGGGAGGGCCCCTCTGACAGGTGGCAGCCTGCGCCCCCTTCGCCGGAGCCGGAGCCGGCGGTGAGGGCGGATTCGCCTGGGGCGAGCACAACGGCGCCCGCCGCCGGGCCATCGACATCGAGGGGCGGCGCGCGCCGGCGGAGGCGCCCGCGCGCTCGTCGGGGGCGCGCACGGCGAGCGCGCCGACGCGCGCATCGAGCGTGCTGCGCGCGCGGGGGAGGCGTGTCCGCGCGCGCGCGGCGACGTCGACGGGGCGCGGCGGCGGGCGCGCCCGCACGCGGGGCGAGCGTACCGCGCGCGCGCGGCGGCGCCGTCGGGAGGCGCTACATCGGGCGTGACCGCGCGCGGGGCGGGCGCGGCGGCGCCGTCGGAGACGCGGCGGCGGGCACGCCGGCCGCGCCGGCCTCATCCGCCGAGGCTTCAAGGAAGAGGAAGCGCGCCTTTTCCTCCTCGAGGTAAGGGACTCGATGCTTTGCTCGGTTTAATGCGCAGATGATCGGTCGTTCTAACCCTCCGTTTGTGCACTGCGCGGGGGTGGTGCCAACGGGTGCCCCCTCTCGCGCACCGCCAAGGTGCCGGGGACGGACGCGTCCATCCCCACCGGCGGCGCTCGTCGAGGGCGCCGCGGGCGGGGACAAGCACGGCGGCGGCGGGCGAAGGCTCGCGGGATGCGGGCGGGGCCCCGAGGCCTCGGCCAACGGATCGGCCCGCCGCGGCGCGGTCGGCGGTCGGCCGAGGAGCGGCCGGCGCCGGCCGTCGTGGGGGCGCGGCCGCGGCGGCCGGGCGTGGTGGAGGCGCGGCCGCCGGGGGCGCGCTGTGGAGGGAGGCGGAGCGGGAGCAATCCGCGGCGGCGGTGGGCTGCGAGGGCGCGGCCGAGAGGTGGTGGCCGTGGTGCCGTACGGCGCGCCGCGGCGCGGGAGACGCGAGCGGAGGCGCCGGTGGAGGGCGGCGCAAGCGGCGGCGCCCGCCGGCGTTACGCAAGCGGAGGTGGTGGAGGTCTCGGACGACTCCTCGCCGCACGGATGGGACCGGTGGGCTAGGCGGCCCACGAATCCCCCCGAGCCCCGGGAGGGGGTCCTCGTGAGGGCGGCGCGAGGGTCACCGGGTGGTGGGGGGTCGAGGACACGGCGCCGAGGCCTCGTCCTCCCGCGTCGGCCGCCCCGCCCGGTGGAGGGGGCCGTCGATGATCCCCCTGCGTTTGCGGAGCGCCGGGGGGGAGCGGAGGCTGCGGGGGAGAGCTCGAGGGCCATGGCGCTACGCTCAACCACGCGCTAACCGAGGGCGCTGCGAGGTCCATGGCGGCCGGCGTGGCTCGTCTTCCGGGTTGGCCGTGGTTGCTCGTTCTCTCCTTTCCTTCGTTTGTGCATGCTTGCCTTCATGTCACGGCACTCATGGGTTTTGATTATGTGGTTGCCGGGGAGCTCGAGCGTCGCGCCCACGACAACTATGATGCGTTCGACCGGGTGAACGCCGAGGTCCACCGGCTCGGGGAGCGGTGCGGCGCTTTCGACGCGCGCTTGCGACGCTCTCGGGTCCCCGGATAGGCGGCTAGCGTGCGGGCCCCGGCACGGCCCCGACGAGCCGCCCGAGGGCTCGGGGGGCGGGGACACGGCGCGCCGCTCGAGCCTCGAGCGGGTGCACGCAGCCCTCATCAATCGTGATGAGGCGGCGCGCGCACACGCGCGAGGACTTGGAGAAGACGCGGACGGCGGCCGCTAAGCGGGAGGCGGAGGTGGCGGCCGTCCGCGTCGAGCCGGGAGCTTCGCTCATCGCTTGAGGGGGCGCGGGCGCGGTGGCGCCGGGGGGCGAGGAGCGGGCGCGTGAGGCTGGAGCGGCGGGCCAAGGAGGGCCGGCGACACGAAGGCCGCCCTCGACGCCAAGGCCGCGGCCCTCGTCGTCGCGAGAGGAGCGGCTCTGCAAGAGAGCACCGCCCGCCAAGGGGGCCGAAGAGCGGCTCCCGGCGGGGGGGGGCCGCCCTCACGCGACGCCCGTGTCGCGGCTGGAGCGGAGGAGCGCGCCGCCCACGAGGTGACGCGGAAGACCACGGCGGATCGGGACGCCAAGCTCTCCAAGGCCGAGGGCGGCGATTATGCTCGGCATCACCAACGCCAACCCGAGAGATGTCCCCTCCGGGAGCGAGGGGCGAGACCGTCGAGCGCCTCGAGCGGCGACGATCGAGGCCGTGCGCCGCGACCTCGAGATGGAGAAGAAGCAAGTCGAAGGTGAGCCACAATCTGACTCTTGTCTTGTTGGGTTTTCGATTGGGAACTCGCATCCCTTTTTTCTGATTTATTTCTTGCCTTGGTGTTCCCAGACTTGCGCACTTTGCTGCGGGGCACGCGGCGAGGCGGGCGAGGCGGCTGCGGGCCTCCTACAACTTGTCCGAGCATGAGCTGCGGGGAGCTGCGCGATGCAGCCCTCGAGACCTGCCGCACCGTCGAGGAGGGCGAGGCACGGGCCGGCGGTTCGGCGGCCGGTCGCGCGCGCGCCCTTGGTGGCCATGTCACCGAGCGGATGCGCCGGGCGGCGCGGCACCGGGCGTCCGAGAAGGCCCTCGGAGTGGTGCGATCCCACTACGAGGTTGACTCCGAGGCGCGGCGGAAGGCTACGTCGTTCCGAGGGTGTCGAGGACGAGGTGGCCATGGAGCGCGTGGATGCGCTCCTTTGCCGACGCCGCCGGGTCGATCGCCGAGGCCTTCGAGGAGTTCCTTTTCCGGACGTCGCCGATCTTTCTTCGCTCCTCCCGCCTGAAAGCAGTTGGGCGCTAGGCCCATTTTTTGCTCATGTGTATCAGTATTCTGGCCTTGTGGCCTTTTGTAAATAAACAAGTTGTTTCATGAACATAAGGATTCTTTTGTAAATGAAGTTGTTTGTTTATCACGCTTTTTGTTTCTCCTTCTTCCTGAGTAGATTCTAGTTAGGGGAGTTCGATTTTCGCAGGGGGCCCGCTGGGTTGGAGGCGAGAGAGAAGGGCCATAGCCACGCGGCGTAGGCTATCTCTGGCTCGCACGCTCCTTCCGCTGTGCCGTCTGCGCCTGTTCGAATCGTGGCTCGAGGTTGAAGTAGGAAACAAACTTAGCGCGTATGGGTTGTTGCGTTTTTTGCGCGAAAAAATGGGACCATTTTGGGGGGGGGGATGCCCCCCGCAGTAGCCCCCGAGGGTAACTTGGGTTTCGGGGGGAAGCCGAGTTGCCCTTTTTATTGAGCTTAAAGCTTTTACATAGTTGTAACCAAGCGGGGCGTTGGCGGGTGCGGTTTTTACAACAAAAATACTTGGAAATCCTGGCTAAGGGTAGAAGCGACGTAGGCGTTGGATGTTCCAAGCGTTGGTGAGTTCTTCACCGTCCTCGTTGGCTAACTTGTATGTGCGGGCTTGAGTACCTTCACCACGACGTAGGGTCCCTCCCATGGGGGCGATAGCTTGTGGCGCCGTGGTTGTCTTGGCGTAGCCTTAGGACCGAGTCCCCTTCGGCGAAATCCCGCTGGCGTATCTTGCGTGCTTGATAGCGCCTTAGGGACTGCTGATACCTCGCGGAATGCATCAAGGCCACGAGGCGCGCTTCGTCCAGCTGATCCAACGAGTCCTCGCGGGCTCGTTGGTTAGCATCCTCGTTATAGCCTCGAACCTTGGGCGACCCGTACTCTAAGTCCGTGGGGAGAACGGCCTCCGCGCCGTGCACTAGAAAAAACGGGGTGAACCCAGTGGCTCTGCTCGGGGTGGTCCTTAGGCTCCACACAACCGCTGGTAGTTCTTGGAGCCATTTCCGCCCAGATTTGTTCAGCGGTCGAAAATTCGGGCTTGAGGCCTTGTAAGATCATGCCATTGGCACGTTCCACTTGGCCGTTGGTACGTGGGTGCGCCACGGTGCCCAATCCACACGGATGTGGAACTTGTCGCGAGAATTCCAAGAACTTCTTGCCCGTGAATTGGGATCCGTTGTCGGTGATGATGGAGTTTGGCACTCCAAAGCGATGAGACGATGTCGGTGAAGAATGTCACCTTGCCTGCTCTGCCCTTAGATTCGTGATGGGGCGCACCTCCACCCACTTGGAGAACTTGTCGATCACGACCAACAAGTGGGTGAAGCCCCCGGGCGCCTTCCGTAGGGGCCCGACGATGTCCAGCCCCCACACGGCGAACGGCCATGTTACGGGGATGGTTTGTAGGGCATGGGCGGGCGAGGGTTGGTCTTGCGGGGCGTAGCGGCACCCCCTCGCGGTGCGCACGATCTCGGCGGCGGCGTGCGACCGCGGTGGGCCGCAGAAGCCCGGCGGAACGCGTTGCCGACGAGGGTGCGGGGCGCGGCGTGGTGGCCACGGATCCCCGCGTGGATGTCCCGCGGGGAGCTCGCGCCCCTCGGGAATGGGCACGCACCGTTGTAGGATGCCGGAGGCGCGCGCGCTTGTACGGCTCGCCGTCGGCGAGGGTGAACGATTTGGCCATCCTCGGCGATGCGCCTAGCGGTGGCCCGGTCCGCGGGGAGTTCCCCTCGAGCGATCCGGGCAATGTATTTCTCCCCGCCGGTCCGCACGGACGGGGGGCCGGCTCGATGTCCATCACGTCGGCCTCGTGGGAGCCGTACCCCTCGAGGAGGGAGAGCACGTACGCCTCGTTCGAGGGGTCCTCGTCCATGGGCTCCGCACCCCGGCCCGGATTCGAGGGAGCCCCCGAGGGTTCGTTGTGATTCGAGGGGGTAGGGCTCGAAAGCGGCCGAGGGTTGAGCGATGTCGCGCGCGCGCGTTCGGGGGGGACGGTGATCCGCCGGACGCAATCTTGGCGAGTTCATCCGTCTCTTCGTTGTACTGCGGGGCACATGGTTGAGCTCGATGCCGTAGAACTTGTCTTCGAGGGCTCGCACGGCTTTGCGGTAGGCCTCCATCTTGTCGTCGTGGCGGCTCGCGTTCTTCATGACTTGATCGATCACGAGGCGCGAGTCGCCCCTTACGTCGAGGCGCTTGACGCCCAACTCAATGGCGATTTTGAGGCCGCGAGAGGAGGGGCCTCGTATTCGGCCATGTTGTTAGACGCGGGGAAGTGGAGGCACACCGCGTACCGCATGTGTTCCCCGAGGGGTGACACGAAAAGCAGAGGCCCGCGCCCGCCCCCGTTTTCATCACCGAGCCGTCGAAGAACAGAGTCCGGCCTCCGCTTGGATGCCGTGGCGGCGGTAGGCTGCGTGTCCGTCCATTCGGCAACGAAATCCGCCAAGATTTGGGACTTAATGGCCTTGCGCGGGGCGTAGGCGAGCGTCTCGCCCATCAGCTCCACGGACCACTTGGCGATCCTTCCGCGGCGTCGGGGTTACGGATGATTTCTCCTAGTGGGAAGGAGGAAACCACCGTGACCGGGTGGGCCTCGAAGTAGTGGCGGAGTTTGCGCCGCGCGAGGACCACCGCGTACAGCAACTTCTGGACCTGTGGGTAGCGCGTCTTCGTGTCCGAGAGGACCTCGGCCGATGTAGTAGACCGGCCGCTGCACCGGCAAGGCATGTCCTTCCTCCGTGCGCTCCACAACGATCACGGCGCTCACCACGGGTGGTCGCGGCCACGTAGAGCCGCGAGAGGCTCGCCGTCCCCGCGGCGGCGTGAGGATCGGGGCGTGCGCCGGTGGACGCCTTTAGCTTGTCGAGCGCGTCCCGGGCCTCGGTGGTCCGGGAGAAGCGCTCGTGCTTCTTGAGTAGGCGGTAAAGGGGCGGGCCCTTCTCACCGAGCCGTGAGATGAAGCGGCTCAAGGCGGCAAGGCACCCCAACACCTTCGCACCCCCTTGAGGTCCGGGATCGGACCCATCCGTTCGAGGGCCGCGACCTTTTCGGGGTTGGCCTCGATTCCCCGTTGGGAGACGATATATCCCGGGGAGCATGCCTCGCGGCACTCCAAAGACACATTTTTCGGGGTTTAACTTGACCCCATTGGCCCGTAGGCGGTTGAACGCGACGCCAAGGTCGCCAAGCCGGGTCGTCCGCCTTCTGGTCTTCACGACGATGTCGTCCACGTACGCTTCGGCCGTCCGCCCGATGTGATCCCCAAAAACGTGCGCATGCAACGTTGGTATGTTGCACCCGCGTTTCGAGGCCAAATGGCATCGTGACGTAGCGAACGTCCCGAACGGTGTGATGAACGAGGTCGCGAGCTGGTCGGACTCTTTCATCTTAATGCGATGGTATCCGGAATAAGCATCAAGGAAACGAGCGGTTCGCACCCATTTGTTGAGTCAACAATTTGATCAATGCGTGGCAAAGGAAAAGGAACTTTAGGTCATGCTTTATTGAGACTAGTGTAGTCTATACACATCCGCCACTTCCCATTCTTTTTCTTTACAAGCACGGGGTTTGCTAGCCACGTTGGGTGGAACACCTCCTTGATGAATCCGGCCTCGAGAAGCTTCCGCGGCCTCCGCTCCAATTGCCCGTCGCCGCTCCTCGTCGAAGCGGCGGAGCGCGTCGTACGGTGCGAGCATTTGGCAGGATGTCAAGGGAGTGCTCGGCGACTTCCCTCGGGATGCACGGCATGTCCGAGGGGCTCCCACGCGAAGATGTCGGCGTTGGCGCGGAGGAAGTCGACGAGCACCACTTCCTATTTGGGGTCGAGGGTGGAGCCGACCCTCAACGCCTTTCCCTCGGGGCGAAGGGTCGAGGGGGACCCCCTTGGTCGCGCTCCGCGGCCTCGAAGGTGCTCGCGTGCTTGGCGGCGGAGTTGAGGTCTTCGTTGACCATCTTCTCCGGCGTGTTCACCGGCGCTTCATCCGGCGCTAGTGCCTGCGTGCTCCACGCATTCGACATCGCGAGTCGAACGCGTGCTCGATCGACGAGCCGACGGTGATGACGCCGGTCGGGCGGGCATCTTCATCTTTAGGTAGGTATAATTGGGGACCGCCATGAATTTGGCATAGCGGGGTCGCCCAAGTATAGCATGGTAGGCCCCTTTGAACCCCCACCACCTCGAAGGTGAGGGTCTCCTTGCGGAAGTTCTTAGGGGTGCCAAACCAGACCGGCAAGTCGATGCCCGAGGGGTTGAACCTGCTTGCCGGGCGCGATGCCGTGGAACGGCTTCGTGCTGGGCCGCAGCTGGTCCAATCCGATCCCCATCAGGCGCAGCGTATGCGCGTAGAGGATGTTGAGGCTGCTGCCTCCGTCCATGAGGACCTTCGAGAACCGGGCGTTCCCGATGATGGGGTCAACCACCAGCGGGTACTGGCCCGGGTTGGGGACGCGGTTTGGGTGGTCCTCCCGGCTGAATGTGATGGCGTCCTCCGACCAGTTGAGGAAGGACGGAGGCGCCCTCTCAGCGGCGAGGACTTCGTGCCGCTCCTTCTTGCGTTGGCGTGTCGACATGTCGACAGTTGGTCCCCCGAAGATGAGGAACACGTTTTCGACGGCGGGGAAGCCGCCGGCGTCGCCATCGCCTTCGTCTTTCTTGGCCTCTGCCTCCTTCGTGGCGGCACGGCCGTAGAATTTCTTGAGCATGTCGCACTGCTCAAGGGTGTGGTGCTGCGGGGTCTTATGGTAGGGACATGGCTTCTTTAGCATGTCATCGAACACCCCCGGGCCTCGAGGGGCCGGTCGAGGGCCCCGTCGAGCGGGTCGACGGCCGAGGGCCTCGGCGTTGCCGCCGTCGCGCCCCCGCTCGCGCGCCTCGCGGCGCGGCTTTTTCCCCTTCTTGCCCCGCTTGTCGTTGCGGTGCGGCTCCTTGGACTTGCTGCCCTCCGCGGGCGCGTCCTCGGAGCGTTTGCCCTTCTTGTCGTCGAAGATCGCCCCCACGGCCTCCTCCCGGAGGCGGGGCCGGTGGCGATGTCGAACAGCTCATTGGAGTCCGCAGGCGGGCTGCGTCCCAGCTCCCGCACGAGGTCCCGGCACGTGGTGCCCTCGAGGAAGGCATGCACGATTTCGGATTGTGCCACGCTGGGGAGCTCCGTGCAGCGCTTGGAGAAGCGCCGTATGAAGTCCCGCAGCGACTCGTCGGGCTTCTGCGTGCAGGAGCGCAGGTCCCATGAGTTCCCAGGGCGCACGTATGTGCCCTGGAAGTTGCCCACGAACGTGTGGACTAGGTCGTCCCAGTTATGAATTTGGCTGGCGGGCAAGTGCTCGAGCCATGTCCGGGCTGCATCGCCAAGATGTAGGGGCAGGTTGCGGATGATGACCTCGTCGCTGGTGGCCCCGCCCAGCTGGCAAGCCAAGCGGTAGTCATTGAGCCACACGCGGGGGTCCGTCTCCCCGTTGTACTTGACAATCGTCGAGGGTTGGCGGAAGCGTTGGGGGAACGCTGCCGCGCGAATCTCCCGGCCCGAACACGCGGGTGCCGGGGGCTCGGCGTCGGGGAGCGGTCCTCGCCGCTGTCGTAGTGCCCACCCCGTCGAGGGTGGTAGCCCCTTGCCGCTCGTGCGTCCGCCTTGCTGGTGCGCCTGGCATTGATGACGTTGCGAGCGTCGCCATCTAGCGCCCTGCGCGCGTCAAGGAGTCGCTCCTTGGCCGGCGTGCGCCCTTGCTCGGTGGGTTGCCCCGCTCGTCCCCCCTCGTGCACCGAGGGTTCGCCTCCCGGTGCAGCTTCGTCGCCTCGAGCATCCCCCTGTTGGCGGATGCGTGAGGCCGAGCTTTCGGCTGTTGGACGGCCGCTTGCTCGATGAGAGTTTGCACCTCGCGGTGCATGTCTCGAGCCTCGGGGGGTCGAGGGTGCTGGCATAGCCCGCAGCAGCGTCGCGGCGGCGACGAGCTTCGGCTCGCCCGCGGGGGGGTACGTCCGCGTTTTCGACGTTGCGGACGGTGTTGATGCGGTCGCGGACCGTCGGCCCCGGCTCCCGCGCGCGTTCGTTGCGCGCGGGGAGGCTTCCCCGCCATTGAGGCGCGGGAGCGGCCGCACCGTTCGGTATTCCTCCGCCGGCTTGGCCTCAAGCTCACGGGATTGGGCAAGGCGGTGCGTCGACGTCGGCCCCACCGGGAGCGCTTGGCCCCGCGGCCGGGCGCGCGGCGATCCCCCGGGGCGGCGTGACCTCCCCGTCTCCGGCGCCCACCGCACCGGCGGCGTTGGCCGGGTCGTTGGTGATGACGGCGCGGCACTCCCGCGCGGGGTCGTAGCTCCCCGTGCCGGGAGTCGTCGGAGCGGGGCCGAACCGGTAGTCCGCGGCGTCGAGGAAACGCCGGAACGCAACCGGGTCCCGGCACGCGGGAGAAGTCCCACTCCCGCGTATCCGTGGTGGTTGGCGGGTGGCATCGTGTCGACGGAGCCCAGGGATGACTCATCTGCCGCTGAGGCACCGGGGTCCCCGGGCGACGAAGACGTGGCGGCCGGGCGGAACCCGCGCATCGTCGTGTTCACGTTGGTGTCGTAGGCCGTCGTGGCGCCACGGCGCCGATGGGGATGCGCGGTCCGAGACCGCGCGCCGTCCCCGCCGGGGCGGTGGCGGTCGTGGTGGCGGGCGCACCGCGGCGGGCGGCGCGCGCTCGGCCGCCGCCGCTCGGATCGCGCCCCGACGCGAGCGCGCGCCCGCAGCGACGGTGGCGTCGTGGCGCCGACGGGCCCGCGGCATCCGTGCTCGCGGGCGCCGCGCCGTGGTGGTGCGCGCGGCGGGGGCCAATGCGACCTAGCACGGCGGCGCGCGCGGAGCTCCTCACGGTTGGTGAGGCGCATGAGATAGCCGTTCCCCGTGGCCTGAAAGTTCAGGTCCCCGAAGCGGATTTCGAACCCGGATGGGAGGGGGTCCGAGCTACCCATGCAGTAGCGTGTAGCACGGTATTCGGTGCGAATCACCATGGAGGGAGTTGGTGGAATGACCTTAGGCGCTCGTTGGCCCCACGGTGGGCGCCAACTGTCGGTGCGGGATATGGTCCCGACACTAACCAGTAGATAGCGTCGAGGTCTATCCCTCAATGGTCGATACTAAGCAACAAGTGACACAGGGTTTTTATCCTGGTTCCGGCCGAGGGGGCCGTACGTCCAGCAGGGGTGTGCTCACGGCACTATATTGCTCAGCACCGGGGGTGCCTGTAGTGGGGCTGCTACAAGCAAGGCGGGAGAGGAAGCGTGGCTTCCAAGTCCCTAGTGGAGTGGCTGAAGATGTTGGGGGAGAATAAGAGAGTGAGTGCACAGCGTGCTCTCGGTCTGTGGCCTTGAGCGTGTCGCTGTTCTGTGTGTCCTCCTCCCGTCCTCCTCCCCCCCGCGGGCGGGGGTTCGTCCCCCCTTTTATAGATCAAGGGGGAGGAGAACTACATGCATGCCGCGCTATTTAGCTACGTGAAGAAGCACGACGTGCTATCTTTGTAGAGTGGGCGGCCGTCCGGCGATCCTTGCGGCGATCCGGTCATCATGGCACGACTTGTACCCAAACGGTGGCGATTCGAGGGTAGGAGAGCGGCGGATGGCGGTGATGTCCTGCGATAGGCTCGAGGGAGGTGCGCGCGAGGCCCGTACGGCGCACGGGGGGTTGGCGAACGGCGTTCCTTCCCGACGCGCTTCACGGGGGCCGGAGTCGTTGCTACGGGGGTCCGGCGTGCGCCCGCACGCGTGGGTACGGCGGCCACGCCGTTACGGTGGCGGGGATGGCGGTCCACCGGCCTAGCGCTTCCACCTAACCCCGTAGGGTCACAAGAAAGTACATCGAGGGTGCGCCGGCCCCCTTTCGAGGGCTCGGCGTGTTAGCCGTCATTGGGGCGTGCGCGCGGTGTCACGGGACCGACACCGGCCGCCGCGCGCGCGCACCCTCCCACGGTGGCGGGGATGGGCTCCTCCCCGGGGAGTTGGTGCGGCGGCACCGGGGGTGCGAGCCCCGGGCGCATGATGGCGCCGTCCGCGGCGTCGGGGCGTTAAATGCCCGTGTACGAGGCCGGCGTACGCGTGAGGGGCACCCTCGAGCGTGGCGGACCCGGCCGAGGGCGGGGCGTACCCTCGAGCGAGGCGGAGCCCGCTCGAGGGAAGTGCTGCCCCTCGAGCGGGGCGATGCCTGCCCGAAGGGAGCGCGCAGCCTCGAACGAGGCGGAGCCTGTTCGAGGGGATCCTTATGTGGGCCGCCTCGATGGGCCGTCGGAGTCCCTGTGGGCCATGTCCTGCATGGTTAGGCACCTGCATGGTTGGGCTTAATGTTTTTGGGTTTCGTTGCGGGTTTTAAGTGAAGTTTCCCCTATTGTTTAAGGGGACCCCTAGGGCTGTCCCCGACACTTGGAATGATCCAATCAAAGACATTGTTCTGACACCGTAGGGTGATCTCCTGTAGGTGTGGAGATCGGGTCCGTTTAGTTCGCGGAATGAAACTTCTGTGTCCCCTTTCAAGATCTATCAGGTGCATTGAACTTAGATTATTTACAAAAATAATTACACGAATGAACCGGAAATTGCAAGACGAATCCATTGAATCTAATTAATCCGTCATTAGAGATTTGTTAATATAGCATGACGTTGTCTAATCATGATATAATTAGACTCGTTAGATTCGTCTCGAAAATTAAGGTAGGAGTCGTGAAATGGATTTTTTCATGAATCTACGTTTAATACTCCGAATTAGTGGAAAGAAGATTGATGTGACGGGTAGCTGATGAAGTAGAGCGGATAGCCACTCCCTTTGAGGTTCCAACGGGGAATGTCCACAAGTTTGATGATCCGGTATCTCGCATAAAGGAATTTTTCATTAGAAAGGTTGATATCGATAAACATGGTCCGGTGAAGTTGACAAGTATTGGAGAGTACGCATTGTTTCTTGGTTAGAATTCAGCAGTGTGCCTTCGCACAAAGGATTCCCCAGAGTTGAACCCATCAGACTCTGCATATGTAACTGATGGCTTTGATGAAGAAATGTGCACCCATAAGCACAATTCGAGGGAGATCAGCATCAGGGACTTGAAATCTCAGAATAATCCATGGCTTAATTGGCCGGCACCGATCTGTATAACACCATCTCTCCATTAGGAGAGAGGAAAGAACTATGCTTCACCAGAGGCAGAGACAGCCACGGTTGGTTCACCGGAGCCGCCGGCGGCGGCGGCGGACGTTGGTTTTCTAGTTTCAACAGCGCCAAGCCGCCAAACGTGAAAGGTGAAACCCACACAATGGGCAAGCGGCAAAGCAAGCCGGCCGCGTGTGGCGTGCACTGCACTCAGCAAAGCAGCCCTTCTCCGATCGCAAAGGATCTTGTGCCGCGGCAGATTACAATCAAAGATATTGCGTTGACACCACAGGGTGATCTCCTGCAGGTGTGGAGATTGAAAGAAGTAGAGAGGTTAGCCACAAGGTTGATGATCCGTTCAAGGTATCTCGTATAAAGGACTTTTTCATCCGCAAGGTTGATATCGATAAACATGGTCTGGTCAAGTTGACAAGTATTGGAAAGCACGCATCGTTGGTGAGAAATTTGCACTCCAAACAATGACCTTTGCTATAATAGTACTCCAAACATGGACTTTGCTAAAACGAGATTTGAAACATTGTGTCTTTGCTATAATAGGATTTTTGTTCCTTTTAATTACTTTTGTCAACTAAACACATAAATTTGACTTGATTGGACCGTTTTGCCCCTGGGGCTTTTTCACACATGTGGGTCTCCTAGCAGCACTCGTCGCATCGTTTCCTACTGCTTCGTTTCGTTCTATTAAAAATCTGTGTCGTTTCGTTTCGTCTCCCGTAGAAACACCACCGTCGCGAACCTGCGATGCAACCTCATCCGCCGACGCCACCCATCCGTCCGCCGGAGCCGCGCGTCCGTCCGCCAGACGCGACTGACCCTCTCCCAATGGCGTCGGGTTTGATGGCTTGGACGTGGCCAGCCAGAGGCGGCGACCAGCAGCATGCAGCGGTCAGCCAGCCCAAGCGGCGGCCAACAGCATGCACCGGCCAGCCAGCCCAGGCGGCGGCCAGTAGCCTGCAGCGGCCAGCAACAATTCATCACGTCACGTCAAAAGCCCCAGGGGCAAAACGTCCAATCAAGTCAATATTCATGTATTTAGTTGACAAAAGTAATTAAAAGGACCACAAATCTTATAATTGCAAAGGCACGACGGTTTGAATGTCGTTTTAGCAAAGTCCATGTTTGAAATCCTATTATAGCAAAGGTCATTGTTTGGAGTCCCATAATAGAAAATTTCTCGTTGTTTCTTGATTACAATGCAGTAGTGTGCCCTCGCACAAAGGATTTCCCAGAGTTGAATCCAGACTCTGCATATGTAACTGGAAATTCCCAGACGACTTGTTCTGAGACGGGGTCACCCTCCAGTGTCCAGTCGAAGATGACTAGGGAGGACCCTGAGTACCTTTCTTGATAAAGCAGAATTTCTTTCCTGACCCACCAGTAGCGGTGAATCCGGCCTGCCTATTTTTATCCCTCTGGGCTTTGGACATGGCATCCTCTTGAGAAATGGCCTTGTTCACAAGGTCTTAGTAACTGTTATGCTCATAAAGATTAAGCCTCTCATAGAGATCCTCGTTTAACCCATCACGGAAACGCTCTATCTTCTTGGCATCATTGTCAACGTGATGCCCACCATACTGACACAAGGCATTGAACTTCTTGGCGTACTCATACACCGTGTCAGAACCTTGCTTCAGAGCAAGCAACTCCTTCATCTTTCTATCCATGAGACCTTTAGGAATGTGATGTTCCTTGAAGGCCTGCTTGAATTCAGCCCACGTGATTTGATGTCCCGCGGGGATCATGGTCTTGAAGTTCTCCCACCAAATCAACGCTGCACCACGGAGTTGGAGGGCAGCGAAGCTGGCCTTACACTCTTCCGAGCAGGGCAAGGTGAACATAGAGAACTTGGCCTCAATGGCCCTGATCCACGCATCGGCAGCCAGTGGCTCCTTGGCCTCCTCGAAAGTCAGGGGCTTCATGGCATAGAAATGCTCATATTTGGTGACTCGGGGCTGGCCGTCGATGTTTTCCCCACGGGGATTGTTCTGCAGCTGCTGAGCAAGCTGCTGCTGCGTTTGCAAGAGCTGCTGCATCACCTCAGTTTGGGTGACCATGAATTGCTCTTGAATGGTCATGTTGGGAGGAGGAAGCGGAGCGTCACTCCCACTTTCACCAAAACCATTGGGAGAAGCACGAGTTTGTCCCACCATCTGAAATTCATGAGGTTTTCATTAGCCACATATTCATAAGCTTGTTTATAACATCCACAAGAAGAATATGCAAAATGAAAACTCATAGCATTAATTTGGTGAACAACGGACAACGGAGAGGAGTTTCTATAAAATTCATAACTCTCTGCCCTTAATAGGAAAAACTCCCGTTTTTGTCAGCAAGTGCAAAATTTAATGAGCTCCAACATTGGTATTCAACCCGAGGTCCAATTCAAACGTTAACATGCCCGAAAAATTCCAACACCGAGGTTCTGCCTAGCTGTTTTTACTGGAGGCCGAACCGCACAATTTCCGCCATAATTCTTGGTCCGCTTATGCAATGGTGGTGAATTTTGGTGAGCATATTCTCCGCAACATAACACACACGTTGGTATTCAACACAAGGCGAAATTTTGATCACAACAACCCTAATTTATTCATTGAAACATGACAACATCGAGGTGTCCATCCAAGCATTACATGGTGCGGGGTCTTTGGATCGCTTACAAGCTTATGTACAACAAGAGGTCATAAATTGTACTCTCCGAGCAGTCTCTACCCTTACACAAAAGCTAGCTGAGGAGGCTAAACTAAGAGTACATGATTATCCTCCAAAAGACAACTACTAAAACCACTAATAGCCTACAGCGGAGCCAGCGCTAGTGTCCGGATAATCAGGTGGTGGACCACCCACGCTGTCCTCGCTCAAGCCCGAAACTCCCTGTAGCTCGTCTGGAGCGGCAGGTGCAGCCGGTGGTGCGATCGGCGGCTGCTGCCCCTGCTGTGCCATCGCCTGCCACACCTCCACCTCTATCTCCATCTCAGCTACCTGGTTCTGCATCTCCGCCACGTTCTGCACCAAGGCAAAACGCTGGGCCTCAGTGTGAGCTAGCTGCACCTGGGTCATCTCGAGAGCGTGGTCTCGGGCGTGCAGCTGCTCCGTGAACTCGGCACGCTCATGGTGCCACTGGATACGCTCGTCCTGAAGTGCAACCAGCTCCTGCTGGAGGTGAGCAACGGTTTGTCGCTCGTACTGAAGGTCGAGGGTGAGGATATCCCTCATCGTTGTGGAGTCCATCAACACAACTGAAAGCATACCCTGAGTGGAAAGACGAAACACCTGCATGTTGTACACCAGCTCCAACAACCTCAGAAGCTGGCGCACAACGACATTAGGAGGGTCCGTCGTGAGCAACACGTCGGTGAGCGAGGTACGCTCACGCCAAGCCGGGTCAAGTGGGTCCATGGCTAGGAACAAACCCAGCGTAGTGAGCATCACTTCGTCCGGGTGCTGCTCGCAAAAGGTGTGAAGGATCCGCATGGCCGCGGACTCAACCAACTCGACACCGCGGTGAGCAAACAACATCGTGCTCAAGTCCGCCCACTCCGGGTGCTCGGGTGGGGTAACACGGTAGCGGTCGTGCGGGTGTAGGGAACACCCTAGTCCCAAAAAGAGACCATCTCGTACAACGGCGGCGTAGTGTAGCCCACCTCACTGAGGGTCTCCCACAAAATGCGGGGAAAACCCTCCCAGTGAAGGGCATCGGTACGAATGGTACCGTACGCGTCAATCTCGTAGATCGGTGGCTGCGCCATCTGTACAAAAATTAGGGACTACACGTTAGACATCAATCGACATCAAAACAAGCAAAAGGGTAAAATCTGGTAGGTATGAACAAAAATTCATAACATAAAAACCAGGGCCCCAAAAATCCCCAAATTTCTACAGCAACTCAGTGGTCTAATTATGCACAATTTTGGTATTCAAAGGTAGATCTAGATTGGATTGGAACATGCCCCAAAAATTGCACCTGCAGAGGGGTGTTGCTATGAAAAACAGCAGAACAGAGACTCACTAAATGAGCATAACTCTCTGTAAAAAATTCCTAAAATCTTGAGAAATTCACAGTAGATGCTAAATTTGATAAGAAACAACTTTCATAAAGGATGTCTAATCACATTCCTTACATATTTGGCTACAAAAATTGAGAAATGACAGCAACAGAATCTGCCAGAAATTTCCTAAGATCAAAAGAGAGGAAAACCTTATCTAAGATCAATCAATTTCCTTAGAAAAAATTATTCAAGCAAGCACTAACAAATTTTTGCTCCAACAAGATTTTAATCATGCATGCACACGTCTTAAACGACCTCACATACATAGATCAAAAAGACGTAGTTAGTGCCGGTGGCAAGCTTATAATCGGCTCTCCTTCTAATAACTAGTCGGAGCTACTCGATTCGCACTTAACGACTTACGAAACGTTGTTAGTGTACCTGCAGAAAACGAACCTTCTGTGCCAGCACGTCACGGAAGCGTCCACATACATTACCGTTCACTATAGAACGATATCCATGCGTCAAGCCGCTGCATGGACAGCGTCTAACCTCGGACATCCTCCGTTTGAATGGAGTGTATCCTTGCCTTACATGATCGACATGTGGAATGCACACGTATTGTAAAACGTGGCGACATCACAACTCATACTAGACGCGAAGATGGGATCCGTGGAATGGATCACTCCATCAACCCTCGCAATTCCCGTGATGCGGAACAAGCACACGTATTAAACACGTGGCTCAACTAGTTTGGTTGTGCAAGAAAGTAAGTCTGGCATAAAGTAAAGTGCTAGAAGTTAGCAAAATAAACCATAGATTCTTATGCTACCTTAAAGAACCCAAAATTCCCTCTAGGGCCTCTCGATCTAGATCATTTCTTAACGATCCAACGAATTTTCAAAAACCAATCAATCCTAGCAAGTTTTATTGTAAATCGTGTGATTAGTATTAATCTAATCACTCCGGTGCATACGGATGCTCTGATACCAACTGTGACAACCCCACCCGAGATAATTCTGTACTATCGCCTAAACCACTCCATTTGGTCATTAAGCGATAATAAATAATCATCCCGTTGAGTGTTGCCGGGTTAACGCCCGGTGAATCACTTGACAACATAGAGAGGATCGAACGTATGCATTAAAACTCCCACGAAGGAGAGTCCAGAGTGTCTTACAGATTAACATCAAATTCCTCGTATGGTCCATTATTACAACATAGTCCTTTGACATAGAAGTAAATAGTTCAGAGTTTATTAAAAACAGCGGAAGATAACTAAATGGTACGATCACATCATAGGAGGCCTGTCCATGATGCAATCACTCATCGTCATCCACCCATTCCAGCTCCCAGCCGGGTGGAAGTTCTCCGGGCCACACATCACATGCATTACCTGGAAACAATATTTATAGAGCAAGGCTGAGTATACTAATACTCAGCAAGACTTACCCATCTAAAAGAAAGACTTTACCTCTAGTCATGCACGACTTTTGGACTTGTGGGTTTGTTTGCCAAAAAGCTACTAAGTAATGAATCCTTACTTTCACATTTTAGCTCATGTTCTAGTAGAAGTAATCATTACTAGGTAAGCAATTATTGCAATCATAGTTGTGTAAACATTTAATCAAATAATCATCTTCACAGAGTTCCATCATAAAGGATATCATGGCCAGTCGGGTAAGTAGTCTCAGATGATGGTGAGAGTCCGACAATCGATTGATTCAAAATCTTGCAAGGTGAACCTAAACACACGGGAGGTGCCCTCACTAAGAGTTCACCAACCAGGCGGTTCCCGTCATTCTTCGGTTTGGGGATAATAGCTCACAGTCTTAAGTACAAGGTTTATCTGGGCTACGCCACTAAGGTCACGCAGCCTCACGCATGCACTCGGGTGGCGAGCCCGGGGCCGCAACCCTAAGAGTAGTGATAGTAAAACCCCGTACCGCCTCATTTAGGTACTAGGCTTACCGTGCCCATTTCTGACAAGTGTTTAGTGCTTTCAAACACTTAACCAACGAAGCCATTGGACCAGAGCCCAAATCCCATGCTCTTACCACATGAGCAATCCATTAATTCATATGGTGATTCCATAAAGGAGATCCTATTCTCGCGAGTGACGAACATCACTCGACTTGTACCGGATCCTTAAAGCATAGCAACTAGCGACCTAACTTGCTAGTAAAAGATCAGGGTACTTAGGGATAATGCAACTAAGGTTTCAATTCAACTCCTGAACGTAAATGCACATAAAATAACAAAGATAAATTCAGAAGTTTAAATGAAACACATAGGTCAATGATTGAACTGGGGCTTGCCTTCGTCAGCACAAGCAGACACACAAACTTCCGGACTTTGATCCGGGTCTTGCTCTACGGTCACGTAGTGCACGTCTCCTCTGCTCCCTCGTCCTCGTCAGCCGGCACGAGCGTGTAGCTACCGTCGGGGACTTCTACACGGGGAATGCAATGCAGTGATTAGGAGGGTGGTTAATTTAATTTAATTAACAAACAGCAGCAAACAGCCACTAGGTGCATAAGGTTGGTCATATTCACCTTAAGAAAAGTATTTAAACATTTTTCCTTTTAAAAGATAATCAAAAAGCCTATTTAGTCTTCTCTTTAAGGTGATTGTGTGCACATCTATAAAAGAATATCTACTTTAAATACAAAAAGCAAGGAAAGGTTACTTTTATGCTACAAATTACTTTCCTAACTCATTTATATAACTCATGCACCAAAGGATTTGTTTTTCCTATTTTTCCTTCACTAGATTAATCTAGTTTGCACCCTTTTAATCAACCAATCACACTTCAAATTTTCCCAACAGTGCTCACTGGCCCTAATGACCAGGAACACTCCTTTGGACAGCAAGCAACTAGTTCTTGCACCACTGAATTTATATGCACATAAATAAAGGCATTTCTAGCTAGCATTTAGAAGATTAATGCATATAAAAATAAGTACAACAGCAGTGAGACCAAACTTTCTCCTACACAAGCTTTGGTCTAAAACAAGCCTAAGAAACCAACAAACACACCTAGAGCTATTATAGATCTTGATCTATGCATTTATGAATAAAAACAAGCATAAATTGGTAAATGATATTTCTAATAGAGATAAATTCATGATAAATTCTTCAAGGTTGCATTTTAGCATAACAAGACAGTAGCCAGAAGTTGGGCTCAAGAATAAATATATTTTAAGCTACGAAAAATCATCTAGGCAGATTTATCAATATCACAAGATAATTTATATAAAAAGATTCTTTTGGTAACTTTGTGCAAATTTTGGCATAGGACCTAAACATGTTAGTTCCCACAACATATCCAAAATCCAGCTCAAGATCATGTATGATTTTTGCAGAAACATAGATCTAGGTATTTTACATTTCAATTTTTCAAGCAAAAACTATAACTCAAAAGTATATACATGTTTGGAGAAAGTTGTAGTTCTGGTTACACAGAGCACCTCAAAATTGAGTTTGCAATTTTGGATTTTTCTATATCGAATTTACAAGATACTGCTAAAACACTTAAGAAGGGTAGAATCTATATGCACTCTGGCCCCTGGAACTTTTAAACATTCACAACTACACCCTTGCCTTTAACAACCAGGCCCCCAAGTCCCAAAATCCCTCACACACAGGACAACGACGGCGGAGGGGAGGTCGCCGCCAGTGATGCGGGCCCGACACAGGCAAACAAATGGCACGAGAGTGGGATTGGCCTTACCCTCCCTCGATTAGTGGCGGTGGATCGGCCGGGGATGTCGTCGGCGAGCGGCGGCGGCGGAGCAATGGCGGCACGGCCGCGGAAGCTCGGACGGCGGTGAGGATAGGGGCGGGGCTCAACAATGTGCGACACGGGTAGCTTCCATGTGTCCCAGGGGAGGTGCTAGGTGGGTCCCTGGGCTTGGAGAACCGGCGGAGGGGCGAGCTCGGCAATGGTGATCCGACGGCGGCCGCGGAAGCTCGGGCTCCGGCGAGCAGGCAGTTCGGTTAGGCCAACACGCACACGTGTAAGCTCAAGTGGTGCAAGAGGAAGGTCTAGGCGTGCTTAGGCGGCACTGGAGTTGAGCGGAGCAAGGAGCTCACCGAGGGGGCGCCAATGGCGGGCGGCGGAGCTCGACGGCGGTTGGGCGTGCGCGCGAGGCAGTACTTATAGTCGGGGAAGGTCGGTTGTGAGTGGGTGAGGTCACGTTTTTTTGCGGTGACACAAGCACGTGTGGAAAGGCCACGGCGTGGCCGGCGACGTGCGCCGCCCCGACGGCCAATGGCGCGCCGCGGGTGGTGCGCCGGTCCGGTGGATTGGCGCCACCCGGTACGACCCACTCGCCACGAACGTCACGGGAGAGTTCACATCGATGCGGCGCCGCGACCGTTGGTCGCTCCGGCGCCTCGGCGTGCGCACCCGACGCGGGTACGACACGTACGGCGGCGTGCCGACGTGGCCGCGCACGACGTCGCGCTTGGAGTGCGCTCCGGCGTTCGCGAGCAAAAACAATTTGCTGAGTCGGTTTTCAAAATTGATTTTCTCCACTTTTTGAAACTAAAGTGCACCTTGCACAAAATAACAAATTTGAAGATCATTTATTCCTCTACAACTTATGCAAAGGCTGTTAGGGTTTTTGATCACTAGATTTTGCATAAATAGCATGCCAACCTTGGCCTTTTCTCGGCGCCTGTGAACAGGAGCAGACCGTGTTCAATTGCATTTTTCACTAATTTCCACTTCGAATTTCAAATGTCACTCAACAGCAAAGTTGTGTGCCTTGCAAAACTGCACACTTTTCCCATTAGGTGATTTTGAAGTGTTTAGTGAAATTTTGGAGAACGTGCCAAAGTTCTAGGCTGGCACAAGAGGGTCAAAGGGGCACTAGGGTTTTAGGCTAGGGTTTTGACCAAGAGTTGACCTAGGGTTCTCAAGGGTAGTTAGAGGAGTAGTTAAGAGTGTCATTAGCACACATCACCACTTAGCAAAAACACGGGGTGTTACAGGCGGGGTCGCAGGTGCAAGGGCCCGACGGCAGAGGCTGGCACGAGGAGGCGCGGGGTGGAGGAGGTGCGACTAGAGGCACAGGGTGAACTAATAAGGAGGAGAGGAGGAAAAAAAGAAAAGGAGAGGAGAAAAAAAGAAAAAAATGTAGGCAAGTGCAATTTTGACATTTTACGATCTCAATCCAACTAGTGAAACCGTTTTGCCAAACATTTTTCAAAGCAGCTCCAACTCCACCAGAGGAGTCGGGACCGTTCTTTAAGGAGTTGGAGGCCTACCAAACACACCCTTAATTAAACGGCACCGATCTGGATAACACCACCATCCCTCCATTAGGAGAAAGATGAAAGAACTAAGCTTCACCAGAGAGGCAGAGACAGCCACGGTTGGTTCACCGGAGCTGCCGCCGCCGGCGGACCGTTGGTTTTCCAGTTTTCACAGCGCCAAGCCGCCAAGCGTGTGTGACTATCGCGAAAGGTAAAACCGTAAAACACACACAAGGGCAAGCGGCAAAGCAAGCCGGCCGCGTGTGGCTTGCACTCAGCAAAGCAGCCAGTAGAGGCGTAGAGCCCTCGTACGTGCCTCCGGTATGGGATTACGCTGTTTGGATTGGATTAATTAACCATGGAGCGAGAGACGAGAGCTTTGTTGAGCTTTAAGCTGACAAATCAGGAGTTCTGTTTCTGAAGCTGAGCACGCAGGAATCTGCGCCGCCGTGTTCCTCACAGAGTTCACCGTGGTGCGATCGCACGGTGTCAACGTGATCGCCTCAGCTGCCACTTGCCTTTGCACTCTGCAGTGGCCGCCGCAACGAGTGAATAAGATAAAGAAATAAAATAACGGTTACCTGGTGCCGTTACGGCAAAGGTGAAAAAAAGAAGAGAGGTGGTGTTACCTTTGGTCGCTGGCACAAGTGCCCATCCATGACCAACAAGTGCGTGGCTTGGCTCTAGACGGATCGTGCCCTGTTGGCTTGGCTTATCAGCCACCAACAAGAAAGATTTTTATCTCACATCAAACGCCATTCTAAAGAACGGTAGCCCAAAGAAGATTTTCTCTCGTAACAAATCATAGACCGCCCATCAGCCACCAGCCAACCGAACAAGCTGCAAAGACGTCGTCTTGAGAGGCGAGCAAGAGGAGAGGACGGCGGCGGCATGTCGGCATGCATGGGTAACGGCTGATCCAGGCATCCATGCTTTATCAGAAAGCAACCGTGCCCGTTGGAGGTTGGATTTGATGTTGATGCTGCACTGTGTTTTTCATCAGGATACTAAACCAACCATGAGTACCCCTCTGCAGTGTAGATTGCGTCAGTGTATAATGCTGTAATACTTGACAAGATGTATAGTTGCATATACACAGGTTAAAATAAAAGCATGTAACATAAGTTACTTGCAAAAGAGAAGGGAAAAAACAGATCCAAGACTGACAGAAAGATACTCCTTGTATCCCTTTATTCTTTTTCTGTATAGGCACATCCAAGATTCGATTTATACTATTATACCCCATATGTACAGGTATATCTACAAAAGAAGCCATTCTACATGTTCTTGTATCCCCAAGATCAGATACCCTATTTGTCACGCTCTCATCTCAGTAGCTGTGTTTCCCATACCGCATCACGACGCTTTGAAACATCCTTGACTTCATTTATGTAATCTTGTTGCCATCTTGTCCACGATCGCGAGTGGCAGGGACGAGGAAAAGCGGAGTTGACGGATACCCATCCATTCCTCCGGGATTCCTGTACAAAGCTTTAGAGATCTCGAGCTTTTATGTTCCCAGGCGTCCAGTAAGTTGGCAGCAGTTTCAGGAAGTTGTTGCTTCCATACAAAACTGGTCCTGTGCACTTGCCATCCAAACCGAAGTCCTTCCCTTCGTATCTGATGGCTTCTTCTCCGGGCAGAGCTGTGTTCTTCCTCGTGCTCTCTCTGGTGCTAGTAGGTGACCACTGCTGTTCTGGTTCTCAGGTCTGTGTTCACCTACTCTGATGCACTCCATTGCTTCATTGGATTGTATCCATGCTTGCTAACTCTTCCATGCTGGTCTCTCTTCATGAGTTCTTGAGGTCTTACCATGGTGTAACCCTTTCCAAATGGGTCTTCCAACTTCAGGTATATGTGGTTTACATGGGCAAGGGGCTGCAGGGCGACAGTAGTGATCGTCAACACGGCACCAGGAGGCTTCACTACCAGATGCTGGCTGCTGTTCACGATGGAACGTCCGTGAGAAAAAAAATCATATCATATCCAGTCCTTATCTGTCGACATCACTCTAGCTTCCAGAGGAGTTATAAGCTTGACTGGTTACTTCGTCTCTCTTCACAGCTTGGAGAAGGCACATGCATCACATGTCTACACTTACAGCAGCGGTTTCCAAGGATTCGCGGCCAAACTGAACAAAGAACAAGCCATGAAATTAGCAGGTAATTTCGCCACACATGGCTTTACCTTCAAGAATATGCATACAGCACTCTAGCAAGTGAGTCCAGTGGTGATGGCTGTGATAGAGAAAATCTAAATCTGATTTTTGACTCTTCAGAGATGCCTGGTGTCGTCTCGGTGTTCCCAAACACAAAGAGGAGACTGCACACAACCCACTCATGGGATTTCATGGGCCTGTCCACCAATGCAGAGGGTGAGGTCCCTGGATTGTCTACCAAGAACCAGGAGAATGTCATTGTTGGATTCATTGACACAGGTGAGTAGAACTGCAATAGCATAGATCAGTGTAAATATTTGTTGTGTTATTTCCATTGTAAGCATCACTGCACCCAAAAACATTCTCTTCCATCAATTTTAGTTGTAATGTGCCTACAAACTGACAAGACAGATCAGTATTGCAAGTTGCAATAGCATTTGTTTCTATACTGAACAAGCATGCATATTTTCATACCAAATGATCGTTTGGCCATAATATAGAAATAAAAAGGATGCCGTCAGATTGACAGAAAACTCTGTCACAATCATGAGATGTTAGCTAGCCGTTTATTTATGCAAGTGTATGTACCTTCCCAGGAATTTGGCCAGAATCCCCTAGTTTCAGTGATCATGGGATGCCTCCAATTCCAAAAAGATGGAGAGGGCAATGCCAAAGAGGAGAGGCGAATTCACCATCTAACTTCACCTGTAACAGGTACACGCTTCAAAATTAACCCACAATATCCAGTATTGATCTTCTGAACTCACCCATCTACCCTGACATGATAGGAAGATCATAGGAGGTAGGTATTACCTCAATGGATACCAAACAGAAGAGGGAGATTCGAGTAAAAGTGCCATCAAATTCATATCTCCGAGAGATAGCTCAGGGCATGGCAGCCATACTGCCTCAATAGCAGCTGGAAGATTCGTCAGAAACATGAATTATGGAGGTTTGGGCACTGGAGGAGGCCGGGGAGGAGCTCCCATGGCAAGGATTGCTGCCTATAAGACCTGCTGGGATTCTGGCTGTTACGATGTCGACATTCTTGCAGCATTTGATGATGCCATCCGAGATGGTGTTGACATTATATCTGTGTCTCTCGGCCCAGAATATCCTCAGGGTGACTATTTCAGGGATGCCATATCCATCGGCTCATTCCATGCAACAAGCAATGGAATACTGGTTGTTTCTTCTGCAGGTAATGCTGGGAGACTGGGCTCAGCAACTAACCTTGCACCATGGATGCTCACAGTAGCTGCAGGAACAACCGATAGATCCTTTGTCTCATATGTCAGACTGGCAAATGGAACCTTCATGATGGTAATTTAATTTCTTAAATGCCACCTTCAATCTTTATTTCTTATGCAATCTTAAGAATAGCTTTTGAACATTGTGTCTTGATGCACAGGGTGAGAGCTTGAGCACGTACCACATGAAAACTTCTGTTAGAACTATTCCGGCTTCAGAAGCCAATGCGGGCTATTTCAGCCCCTATCAATCCAGGTAAAATAAAGAACAAATCTTGACTTAGAGTATGAACAAAACTGAATTTCTTGCGGCCTTTGCTGGTAGCTTTTGTCTGGACAGCTCTTTAAATAGGACCAAGGCCAGAGGAAAGATTCTTATTTGCCGCCGTACTGGAGGCGCCTCTGAATCTCGCGTATCAACAAGTATGATTGTCAAGGAAGCTGGCGCAGCTGGGATGATTCTCATTGATGAGATAGGGGATCATGTTGCTACTCACTTTGCTGTTCCTGGAACTGCTGTTGGGAAAGAAATGGGTGACAGAATTCTTTCTTACATCAAGAGTACAAGGTTTGTTAAAGCTTACTATAGAAAGTGCATTTTATTAGTATGCCAGCCTTTTCTCTAAAATTAATTTTACAGGGATGCCAGTACAAAGATCTTGCCAGCAAAGACGATCTTAAGGTTGAAATATGGACCAAGGGTAGCAGCATTCTCTTCAAGAGGCCCAAGTTCATTGACACCTGAGATTCTCAAGGTGACCAATACTAAACTGCTGGGATAGACGAACATAGATGATGAATTGATTGGCATATTCATTACTTTCTTCTCCATGTATGCATTTTGTAGCCGGATGTCGCTGCTCCTGGACTGAACATCTTGGCAGCATGGTCTCCTGCTAAGAAAAACATGCACTTCAATATTCTATCAGGAACTTCCATGGCATGTCCTCATGTCACAGGAATAGCCGCACTTGTCAAAAGTGTATATCCATCATGGTCTCCTTCAGCCATCAAATCAGCAATCATGACAACAGGTATCACTGAATAACCAGGTTCAGAAGATAAACTAGTGTTGCCTCCCATCTGACAAATTTCATTTGCAGCAACTGTACTGGATAAGAACAGAAGAACCATAGCCACAGACCCTGATGGAAAGGCTGCAACCCCATTCGACTTTGGCTCAGGTTTCATGGAACCCATCAAAGCTCTGAACCCAGGGATCATCTTTGATGCACAGCCTGAAGATTACAGGTCATTCTTATGTGCTATAAGCCATGATGACCACTCCTTCCATCTAATAACCGGAGACAACTGTACCTGCACCCACAGAGCTTCCTCTTCTGCTACAGCTCTGAACTACCCATCAATTACCATACCATACCTGAAGAAGAGCTATTCAGTCACTCGAACCATGACAAATGTGGGCAACCCAAGGAGCACTTACAATGCTGTGTTGTCTGCTCCTCGAGGCATCAATGTAACAGTGACACCAGAAGTTCTAAACTTTGAGAACTACGGTGCAAAGAAGACTTTCACAGTTAGCTTCCATGTGGATGTGCCTCCTCGAGGTTATGTTTTCGGCTCTTTGTCGTGGCATGGAAATGGAAGAGATGCTCCCCTGACAATGCCGTTGGTAGTGAAAGTTTAAACATCTGACAAGTCTTAGTTTATCAACTGGACAGACACTTGAAAGAGGTTGCTAGATTTAGGCTACAACTGCAGTGTAAAGAGGTCCAACTGATTAGATGAAAAACTAACCACAATCGATTTGTATTAGTGTAATTGTGTTGGCTAGATTGAAACCACCTCCAGAAGAGGATTTTTTTTCGTGCCTCAAAGTAAGGAGTTGCTGAATTTAACGATCATGAATTAACACCCAGTCTTCATCCAACAATGATCTTGTTCCTAACGAATAATCACGGATCCGACAGCTTACTGCTGAACGCCAGCCGGTGCAGTACGCAGGATTGCTCCTACATCCTAGCACCAAAACTTGGTCGCCCCGACAGAAGAAGTCCGTTGAGGAATGCATAGATCACTGGAGGTCGGACTCACCTGCCCCCTCGCTTCGTCGCAATGCCGCCGCCGCCGTCCGCCTCGTCGCCACTCGAGCCGCTTGCCGACGTGCCGCCCGAACAAGCTTAAGGTGTCATGGGCCGAAACGGTCGTCAGAGCAGAGGAAGGCCCAAAGCCGGCCCATTATCTCTTTCTTTAATCTCCCTCTCTTCTTCTCCAGTTCTCTCCGTCAATCAGGCGGCCACCGCCCGCCCGCCGACGGCGCCGAGCGTCTCCCCTGCCAATTCCCATCGTCGCCGGTATGCCACAGCACAGGTAAAGCGGTAGAGCTGTATGCGCGTGGCCCATGGCCAAGCTCGGGCATCCTCCACGGCTGCCGCATTGGCGAGTTGCATATGGCTGTGGGACTGGAAAAGGGGGCGCGTGTGGGGCGACGAGGGTCCGAGGGCGAGGAGGAGGACGCTGTAGAACTTAGAAGAAGAATGGGAGCGGAGGCGTACGCGGGGAAGTCCGAAGTCGGGTGGCGGAGGTGCCGACGGACCCGGCGCGGCGATCGTTGGGAAGAGCGAGAGAGATTCTCGCGGAGGTGCGGATTTGCCATTTGCGGGCGCGAGGCGCTGCAGAGGGATGGAGCGGTGGGGGTTTGACGCGTGGTGCAGTGGTGCTCCTGTGGCGGCGCGGGTTTCACGGGGGAGGGGTGCTAATTTGGGGATGGCGCGAAGGCGGGCGGGGGCCGAGCTCGGTTGGTTGGGCAGTGCTGGCGTAGAGGGCGGAGGCTGGGGGGCGGGGCCGCGTCGGACGGATGGACGCTGGAGGACTCGGTTTCCTCGTCGCAGGTTCCCGGCGCGAGTTCGTCGTCCTCAACGTCGACGATTTCTCCAAGGTAGGCCGCCGGCCGTTGAGCCGAGGAACATAATTTTTACCCCATTTTGCGCTGTTTCCAGAGAACATGCGGGTTGTTCGCGTCAATTTGAACATAATTTTTATCACACGTACATGTATAATACAAACTTGGCTGGATTGATTTGCCTTGTAGGATTTTTTTTCCTCCAGCGTGCCTGCTGAGCTACTTTATCTTTTTTATGTTCTGTATCGACTTTAATACATTTGTTTTTTTGCTGTCTTCATGTTAATTTGACATCCTATTTCCTTGTCACAGTAAATTTTCGCTTAAGGTCCGTTGGTAATATTGTGGGGGCAATGCCAGGGGTGAAAGAAATGGAGCGTTGGCATTGTTTTACTGCATTTCATGTTGATTTAGCATCACCTCTTTTTTTTTGTCACTAGAACGTGTTAGTGTGCAGTACAAGCTCTTGCATAGTTGCATATAACCAGCAAACCGTATCTTGTAATCAGGCTTTCCTGAAGTTCTCACTTTACTTCTATTCATATTGATGTCACGGCGTTACAGCAAGGGTCTTCACAAGGCTGTCCAGACTACATATGTCAGATATGCGGAGATGATATTGACATACTACAAGAAGAAAACGAGTATTTCGTTGCGTGCAATGAGTGTGCTTTCCCTGTTTGCCGTACTTGTTATGAGTATGAGCGTCAGGAGGGCACACAAGTATGCCCTCGGTGCAAGACCCGGTACAAACGCCACAAAGGTATGCCTTTTGCTCCTTGACCTTGTCTGAGTTTGTCAGCTCTGTTATACCCAAATTAGAAAGTAAAGAGTGTTGTATCTGTTAGGTAGCCCTCGAGTCCATGGAGATGAGGAAGAAGAAGGTTCAGATGACATTGAGAGTGAGTTTGCTTCCAGTATAGCTGGAAGATCAAGTACAGTGCATCCATATCGTGTCTCAGTTGCAGAAAGCTCCATCAATTCATGGGACATTGATAGTGTCAGTATTACAAATAGTGGAACAAGTGTCCATTTCTATGAAGAGGTAATGAACCTTGAAATCCCCAAATTATCTGCCACTGATTCTAGTTATTCAGGTCATGAATTCATGTACTTGCTTTTGCAGCATGTAGGAACTCCAACAAATCATCATGCTCTTGTTGTGCACCCTAACACTGGAGAGATCATGCGATATAATCCTTGTATGCTTCCCTTCCAACTAGATTTGCTTTAATTTATGTTTCCTACATCAATATCTTACACTATTTCACCTTTTTAGTACGGACAAGACCGATAAATCCCAATAGAGATCTAGCACTTTATGGCTACGGATCTGTTGCCTGGAAGAACAGAGTTGAGTGGAAAAGAAAGCAGCAGCACAAAATGCAAAAAGTTTCATCTGATGGTGAAGGATCTGACCTGGATGATTTTGACAGCGATCGCGATATTCCCAGGTGAGTGTATACTGTATTAGTAACATGTTTGTGCTTTCTACAAATGATTGTGCAAAAAATGTTTGTGCTCCTTTTCAAAACAAAAAAAAAATCCCTTCTTACAATTAGCCTACCTGAAGTAAGCATAGTTATATCATCGTGGGTAGCCATCATGCTTGCACTTAGATTAAAAATTAATAAATTAAGTCATAAAATATTTTGGTGCCATTTGCTGGAAATTCACGAATCAATAACAATATTAACTTTCTTTTTCCTTCTATCTTACTAGTTCACCCATATTATTTTGTATTTTTCCCTGCATCCTTGGATTTGTAAAGCAAATACTTGTTTTGATGTGTTTTCTCTGACAAGTGTCTATTACATTATAGGTGTGCTGAAAGCAAACAACAACTGTCAAGGAAGTTACTTATTCCATCTAGCAAAATAAACCCTTACAGGATTGTAATCATTTTGCGGCTGGCCATTCTTGCCTTATTTTTCCACTATCGGATTCTGAATCCTGTTCATGATGCTTACGGGTTGTGGTTGACTTCAGTTATTTGTGAAGTTTGGTTTGCTTTTTCATGGATTTTGGACCAATTTCCCAAGTGGTACCCAGTAAAGAGAGAAACATACTTGGATCGGCTATCATTAAGGTAAATTATCTATCTAAACTTCATATATAGTCAGAGAAGCAATTGCATTTTATCTGATTTGTAAAAGTTTGCCATCCGCTCCCTTAGGTACGAGAAGGAAGGAAAACCATCAGAGCTGGCCCCCATTGATATATTTGTCAGTACAGTTGATCCAATGAAGGAACCTCCTTTAATTACTGCAAACACAGTTCTGTCCATATTGGCTGTGGACTATCCTGTTGATAAAGTTTGTTGCTATGTGTCGGATGATGGTGCTGAAATGCTTACTTTTGAAGCACTTACAGAAACATGTCTATTTGCACGAAAGTGGGTCCCTTTCTGTAAGAAACACAAAATTGAGCCTCGGGCTCCTGAATGGTATTTTGCTCAGAAAATTGACTATCTAAGAGAAAAAGTTCATCCAGAGTTTGTTCGAGAACGTCGGGCAATGAAGGTTAGTTCATATGACAGACTAGGAAGCAAGAATCTTTGGACTTTGTGTAGTAAGTTTTTTGTTTGTTCATGACTCACTAGGCCCTTGCTGAGATGAGACTCTACTTAACATCATTGGTACATTTATAAGCATGCTAATGAACAGGAAACATTGAGATTTGCAATAGTGTGAATATCAAATGAAGCAAGTTCACTTTTAATGTTGTCTGTTCTTCTATTGACAATGACACAATTTTATTGCATGCATTCTTGTGACAACCACTTGCAGCACTTTGGCAATGTCACCTTTACAATGTTGTTTTTGTAACTAATTTATACCATTTTAACCTGCATTTTGGTTTTTATATAGAGAGAATATGAAGAATTTAAGGTTCGTATAAACGCGGTGGTTGCAAATTCACGTAAAGTTCCGGAGGGGGGATGGTCCCTGCCAGAAGGAGGTCCATGGCATGGAAACAATGTTCGAGACCATGCTGGAATGGTTCAGGTTGGGTGCCCTGTTTGTCTCTAACACACACCTTTAGAAAAAATTCCGTTTACTTTCCATTTTTATTGTGATGTATTTTGTTATGTTTCTTTCTTGCCAAACTTTTTGGAGCCTTGAATTTCCATACCAAAATTTTTTTTACTAAACTTGATCCATTTATTGTGTAATGTTAAGTTACTCTTATATTTGCTGTGATATTGTCACCAGGTGATCACTGGCCATGATTGTGTCATGGATGATGCTGGAAATAAGTTGCCTTGGTTGGTCTATGTTTCACGAGAGAAAAGGCCTGGATATGATCACCATAAGAAGGCTGGTGCCTTGAATGCATTGGTAAATCTATAGTGTTTTGCACATCTTTCCTTTGAGAAAGACCTTTCATTGACTCTATCAGTTGCTTCCTCCAACTAACAATCTGATCTTTGTTTTAGCTGCGAACATCAGCAGTTCTTTCAAATGCACCTTTTGTCCTGAATGTGGATTGCGACCACTATATGAACAATAGCAAAGCACTACGGGAGGCAATGTGTTTTCTAATGGACCCAGTTCTGGGAGAGAAAATTTGTTACGTTCAGTTTCCACAGAGATTTGATGGCATTGATCAACACGATAGATATTCAAACCACAATGTTGTGTTTTTTGATGTAAGTATGATATGAATTCATTCTAACTTCATCTGGAAGATACAGAAGCTGATATTCTGAGCATATTTCTGTCTAAAATTCCATACAGATTAACATGAAAGGTCTTGATGGGATCCAAGGACCAATATATGTTGGGACAGGTTGTGTTTTCAGAAGACATGCTTTGTATGGATATGATGCCCCAGCTGCAACAAAGCCTCCCAGCAAGACATGCAACTGCTGGCCTATGTCATGCTGCTTATGCTGTGGATCAAAAAGAAAATGTTTGAAAGCTAAGAAAAAGCAAGAAAATCAAAAGAAAGTGAAATGCTGGGATGCATCTAAGCAAGTGCATCCTTTGGAAGTAACTGGTGAGTTGATTTTGTTCCCTTTTTCTTCCTTACATTTATGTTCTTTAAAGTATTCGTGGAAATTGATTCCCATATCTCATAAGAAATAGGTAGAGAAAATGTGACTCTGGTGCCCCAAGAAAAGTTTGAGAAGAGGTTTGGGCAGTCACATGCTTTTTTGGCTTCAACACTGCAAGAGAATGGTGAAGATTGTCGCTTTAACATGATCAAAAGTCTTGATGATTGCATCCATGTGCTAAGTTGCGGGTACGAGAATAAGACACAATGGGGGAAAGAGGTAACTTTGCCCAGTCCTGTCATTTTTTTCCTTGTCCATGTAATTTTTCGTATCAGACTATTGCAGTTATTTTGTTCCCTAGAAACTCCAAGAATTTCTTAGCTAACTCAAAATATATATCTAGGTTGGTTGGATTTACGGATCTGTCACTGAGGATATCCTCACAGGCTTCAAGATGCATTGCCATGGTTGGCGATCTGTTTACTGCATGCCGAGGCGACCAGCATTCAAGGGATCAGCTCCTATCAATCTTACCGACCGTCTTCACCAAGTTCTAAGATGGGCGCTTGGCTCTGTGGAGATCTTTCTTAGCAAGCACTGCCCTATATGGTATGGGTATCGATGCGGTCTGAAACCATTGGAGAGATTGTCATATATCAACTCTGTCATCTATCCATGGACATCAATTCCATTGATAATTTACTGTGCTTTGCCAGCATTTTGCCTCTTATCAGGAAAGTTTATGGTGCCTGAGGTACTGACAGAACAACACACCGCTCTATATTCTACTCTTAAATTAGACTCTTGCCTAGTAAGTTCTTGTTTCTGCTAGATTGTAAATGATGATATTGACTTTTCCTTTCCTTTTACAGATGAATATCTATTCGAGCATATTGTTCATAGCTCTATTTGTCTCCATAGCAGCTACCAGCATCCTTGAGATGCAGTGGGGTGGAGTCGGCATTGATGATTGGTGGAGAAATGAACAGTTTTGGGTTATCGGTGGTGTCTCTTCGCATCTCTTTGCGCTGTGCCAAGGGCTTCTTAAGGTTCTTGGCGGTGTGAACACGAAGTTCAGGGTGACTCTGAAGGGAGGCAGCATGAATGACTTCTCGGAGCTATACGAGTTCAAGTGGACCTGGTTATTGGTTCCTCCAATGACATTGCTCTTGCTCAATGTCGTCGCAATCTTGGCCGGTGTATCCAAGGCAATCACGGATGGATACGAATCCTGGGGCCCGCTGCTCGGCAAGCTGTTCTTCTCCTTCTGGGTTATCCTCCATCTCCACCCATTCCTCAAGGGCGTGGTGGGCAGGAAGGACAGGGTGCCAACCATCATTGTTGTATTCTCGCTGCTATTAGCAGCCATATTCTCTCTTTTGTGGGTCCGTGTAAATCCGTTCACCGTCAAGTTTGATGGCCCGGTTCTAGAGGTCTGTGGCTTGGAATGTGAATGAGAAATAGAAGATGCAGTTTAGGAAGTTTAGATTTTTCTTTCTCACAGTGTTAGCGACTTAGCGTAGTGGTATTCTTTCGTAGGTACTCCTCATCCTTTGGTGATCACTGATTAGTATAGTAAAGCAATGTTTAGGGAGATATATGTTAGTTTGAAAAGGAATAGAAAAAGGGTGAAGATAGTGCTGACATTGTAGATATTGACACAGGCTGAATAGACTGACATTGTGGTACATTTTCCATGAGAACTAGTATGTTTTGCAGCTGCGCATTTCAAACTTCGGGGGTAACTTGGCGGTAACTTGGTTTCAGTGCCAGCACGTGAGATCAGGTAAATGCTTATCTCCCTCTCTTTTCATGCTGTCAGGTTCATTGTATCTGTTCATGTTGATGTTTTGGTCGTCTATTACCGGTTTGCTCCGACGCTATTCATGCTTTCTGATATTCTCTGATTGAAGCACGGTTCGCAGCTCTCCTATGCATTTGTAGGAAAATGGGTATCATGTGGTACCCATGCCAAGCAAGAATCAGACTATCAGAGGACCTACGCAAGTCCGTACTGTTTGAGAATTGATAGGCGGCTTCGGCTGCTGTTCGCTTGGCTTATCAGCCACCGTGAGAAGAAAAGATCTTTCTCTCGAACAAATCACCACCAAAGAACCGGCCAAATAAAGATTTTCTCTCGCAACGCATCAACACCACCATCAGCCACCAAGCCGGAACGGAAGAGCCATCTGGTCCTGCCCATGGATGGAACCCATTCCCCCCTGCATCTTGTCCGTGACCATTGACACGAGCTCATCACCTACCCAATTACCAATCCTAATTCCTATGGCAGTGAACGAACACCGTTTTTGCCCGGCCACTGCACGCCCCTTCTTCCAAGCTGTGTGAGAACGGAGAGGAGTGGACGTCTTGCTGTGCAGTTGAAGTGAGTTGATCCCAAGTTAAGCGGCACTAAAGCCTGCCCGTGCTCTGCAGTGGTGAATCACTGCTAATAATGATTAGCAGCTCACTGCTTGGTGATTTGGTACTGATGTCTCTGTTTTTTTTTTGAAAAGAATGGAAGTACAACTCCTGCACCAAGAAGACCCGTGATTTGTTGCTCACTAAAAGGCCCTTCTCCGGGAAAAAATAATTTGCTGCCGTCTTAGGTTAGTTTGGCTGAAGCAAGTAGCAGACTAGCAGTACGTCTAATATGCAACGTTGATTAATGACCCTTAATGTGATGATAAAAGAGAACATACGAGTACACAGACACACAGTACCAGCAGCAACTTTAGGCTGGCCGTTGGAGTGTCCTGGTCTCCAAGAAGGCCATCTTCCTAGTAGCTTTTTTTTAGAGGGGAACAGCAAGAAGCTTTCCATTAGTTCTCCACGGGCTGTCCTGCGCTCTGCCCTCTGTGAGAGCAGATCGAGTACTTGTTAGGGCTGCGATGAAATCTTCCGGTTTTGAAGAAGTCGTTAACTGTTTAAAACCACCCACACACGCTCGTAGGAAAGCCATCGATTATCACTTTGTTCGTCTGACTTATCACCTCACTCAGCGGTATTTTTCTCTCACCCAAAATTAGCATTAACCAGCCGAACAGGGTCATATATTTTTTGAATTTTAACTGCTACTATTATTTTCATGCGCTCGGTACGTTGTGATTCCAAAAATGAGGGAAGGCCGACGATATGATGGAGCTACCGAGCTAGTAGGAAAGGAAAGGAAAGCTTGCACGTGCCGGTAGCTTTACCTCGAGCTCTCAAAGACGGACGGCCATGGCGGTCGCACAGGCACAGCAAAGCAAAAGGAGAGCCATTCCGGACAGCGGGATGATACATCTTTGGTTCGGTCAATGCGTGTGGCCCTGGCGGTGACGGATGAGGCTCGAGGAGACGGGGAGCGGCCGGGTGCCATGCCGGCCGACGCCCGACGGCGTTCAGCAGCGAGTGCGCCGGCCGGCGGCAGCGCACGAGACGAAACTGGTCGGTACGCGCCGCCCGGCTTGGCCCGGGGATGACGACGGAGACGCCGTGGGCGCACGGCTGGTTTCCACGTTTGGGGCGGCACCAGGCTAGTCAGCGCCACGCGTGGCCCGCGCCGCGCGCACCCCTCTCGCCCCCGGGGCCTACCGGAGGCCTTGCACGACGGCCTTGACCTTGGATGGGATGTCTCGTGTCTCTGCTGTGACTGTGAGTGCACGCCATGGCTCGAAACTGTAGCCTGTACTACCGCGTGAGCGTGTACAGTAGCAAATCTCATCCTTTAATTGCCGCCACCGTGGATGGCTGCCGCCGAAAGCCACAGTGATTAATCAGCCTTAAGCCCCGTTTGGTTCTCATAAGTAGGGTGACTTAAAGTGCTGAAAAGTGTAAAATAAGTCACCTGTGAAACCAAACAGCCCCGACTTAAAGTGCTCCAACTTATAAGTTGCATAAGTAGCTCCACCCCTACTTAAAGCGACTTATTTCCACTTTTTCCTCTACCATCCTATGTGGAGCCCACCGACTTATAAGTCACCGCAACCAAACAAGACCGACTTAAAGTGGCGTGACTTATAAGGCAGATCCCAATGGGACATTAATTGCAGTTTCTATCCCTCTTAATTAGATTGACAACTCAGCAATTTGATGATGTGGCACACAATTTATTGAAGAGAGAGGGGACGAAACGTAGAAATCGTTTCCTCGTAGAGAAACGACGTCCTCACGCGAAACGATGCACGAGGAAACGAGGAAAACCGCATTGGGGAGAAACTACCGGTTTCCATTGCCCTTCTCCCGGATTCGTTGTGCCGGTGAGCACGGCCAGCGAGCGCGGCGGCGCCGACGAGCAAGGCTAAAGTAAGCGACGGCCGAGCACGGGACGAGCACAATCGAGCGTTCAAGGTCAAGGGCTCCTTCAATGGCGGAAGCAGAAATTAAAATACATGTCTTGACTCTCACAGATTTGTAGACATGAGTACTAAAATAGGTTCGCAAGACAACGAAGAAACTTTCTGTGCCAGTGATTGAAACAAAACTCACCGTGGGTGATGAATTTTGTCGACAAACATTAGATATTGGGGGCTTCTCCGGTGGAGGACAAGCGACCGGGGATGCACAGGAGCTCGCCGCACGACCGTGCCTCACCTCACCTCACCCGCGACCGGCCGCCCGCCCACCGACCCAAGGCGCACGCCGCCGTGCACGCACTAGTCGTCAATCCACCGCGAAGCTCTCCGTGAACCACCGCGACACCAAGCCGCCGCAGAGCCGGTTGGGGCTCACCACCTCCGAGATTCAACCGTCGCGAGCTCGCCGAGCTCCTTTGCCACGCCGGCCGCCGCCCCGGGTGCGGCCTTGCACGCCGCCGCTCCCGGCCGACGAGTAGGAGCTCGCTGAGGCCCGCACCCACGCGATTGAAGGACGCCTCGGTCCCAGGCACGGCAAGGCGAGGTCCAACTCTCCCTGCGCCGCTCCTCAGAAAGATCGAGCAGTGGGAGCTTGTCCCCTCCTCCTCTACGGGCGTGCACACCTCCAGCCGGGGCGGGCGGGGACGGCTACATGGGCAAGGTCGGCGGCGACGAGCAGTCGTGGGTGGCTGAAGTGCGTCGCGCGCCACAAGGTGGGTGCTGCGCAAGAACAAGGGGAGGGAAGAGCGTGACCGTGTGCTCTGTGTAGAGAATCCTGGGAGCAAATAGATGTTGATTGGTTCATTTTCTATTTGAGCAGTAGTAGAATTTTTCCACTGGGAAGATTAGTTTCTTGACACAACGTCATACCATGTAAACTATCCAAGTTTCACCATGGGAGTCGCAAGTCGGGTGGGCTTATAAGTCACTACTTATGGGAACCAAACATGGCCTTAGCCCGACCACGACGGGGCACGTTTGCAAGAGGTTTCGACGGTGGTGTCCCTCGGCGTGCGAGTGAACACGCACCAATCAGTCGACACTGTTGACCACCTCGCGCTCGACCTTCCATTTTGGTCATACAAGAAAAAAAAAGAAAGAAATAGAACGGCCAGCGAGGAAAACATTCCACGCACCAAAAGAGGCATGTGAGACGGCGAACGGCGGCACGGGCCCATGGTCAGCCAGCCATCAATCCGCCCCCACCGGCCGCCTCTCTCGGTTGGGGGACTTGGGGCCCGGAAGCTTTCCGTTCGTCGAGGAAAAAAAAGCCAAAAGCCGCGGCTAATTAATCCGCCACCCACCTATGGAGGACGCGTAATCCCACACCGCTCACGCAGTCACACACGCTCTCCCACTCTCCCTGTTCGTCCCCAACTCCCCCCACTCGCCGCTCCCAGCCGACCCGGCGCGCCGCGGCGGCGGCGCAATGCGGAAGGACGCGGGCGGCATTGCGCCGGTCGCGACGCCGGCGCTGCTCTGCTTCGACGTCAAGCCCTTCCTCGCCGCGCTCACCGTGCTCACGCTCCTCGCCGCCGCCTGGCAGCTCCGCCCATACCACTCCCTCCTCACCTCCCCGTTCCCCGCCGCGTGCACGCAGCCGGCCGGCGCCTCACTCCCCCGCGCGCTCCCCGTCCGCGCCAAGAGGTCCTCCTCCGCCCACAATTTCACCGTCGCCGCCTCCTCCTCGCCACCCCCACCCCCGCCCCCGCCGCCGCCGCCGCAGCCCTTCGCCCCCGAGCGCCGGGAGTTCCGCGCCGTCGGGAGCGCGGCGGCGCTATTCGTCCAGATGGGCGCCTACCGCGGCGGGCCCTACACGTTCGCCGTCGTCGGGCTGGCGTCCAAGCCCACCCACGTCTACGGCAAGCCATGGTTCCGCTGCGAGTGGGAGCCGGCCACCAGCCCCTCCGACGGCAACGCCTCCTCGCCGCCGATGCGCGCCGCCAGGGCGTACCACATGCTCCCGGACTGGGGCTACGGCCGCGTCTACACGGTCGTCGTCGTCAACTGCACGTTCCCGCGCGTCCCCAACGCCGACAACGCCGGCGGCAGGCTCGTCCTCTACGCGCACCACGGGCCCTCCCGCTCCCCGTCCTCCCCGCACGAGCGGATCGTCGCGCTCGAGGAGGCCCCCGGCGCCTACGACGAGGCCGCGTTCCGGCCGCCCCACAGGTACGACTACCTCTACTGCGGCTCCTCGCTCTACGGCGACCTCAGCGCGGCGCGGGTGCGGGAGTGGATGGCGTACCACGCGCGCTTCTTCGGCCCCCGGTCCCACTTCGTCTTCCACGACGCCGGCGGGGTCGGCCCCGCCGTGCGCGCCGCGCTCGAGCCCTGGGTGCGGGCCGGCCGGGCCACGCTGCAGGACGTCCGCGCGCAGGCCGAGTACGACGGCTGGTACTACAACCAGTTCCTCGTCGTCAACGACTGCCTGCACCGGTACCGGCACGCGGCCAAGTGGACCTTCTTCTTCGACGTCGACGAGTACATCTTCCTGCCCGATGGCCGCAAGCTTGAGGACGTGCTCGCCGAGCTCGAACCGTACACGCAGTTCACCATCGAGCAGAACCCAATGTCGAGCAGGTTGTGCGTCGACAATCCGGAGGCCGACTATTCCAAGTAGGTGGCGTTCTTCTTTGCCCAACCTGGCTATTTTAACTTATCAAATTGCTGAATTTGAATCTGGAACTGCAATGTAGCTTCTTTTGGTTACTCTGATTGACTAAAGGGCTCAATTAGTTGCGAATTTACTTCTGAAGTTGCTGCATTCTTGCAATGTCATTATCATACAAGCAATCCAGACGCCGTTTCATGCAATGCAGCTTCATTTTCCCTGTCCACCATATGTTTCCTGTCGTCCAGAGAATAGACAATTGAAATTACAAAATTCCGAGTCACCAATTCAGTAATCTAGCCGCATCTGTAACCGCTGCAGCCTGCGTTGTCCTTGCAATCTTGGTTGTATAACCTCTCTTACATTCGGCTATATGGTTATTCCTGAGATACTGATTATTCTTACTGGAAATCTCTGCAGCCAATGGGGATTTGAGAAGCTGGTTTTCCGGAATTCAATCACTGGGGTGAGGAGGGATCGGAAGTACGCGATTCAGGCCAAGAATGCCTATGCCACAGGTGTACACATGTCTGAGAACGTTATCGGCAACACCACGCACAAGACAGAGCACCTCATCAGATACTACCACTACCACAACACCATCAACGTCCTCAACGAAGTTTGCCGCGAGTTTGTGCCCATTCCAGTCAAGGGTGGCCTGACATGGTCCGAGAAGACACCCTGGTACTACGACGACAGCATGAAGCGCGTTGCCGACGCCGTGCGCAGATTTGAGAGGGAGACCATTGGCGATGTAAGACTATGACGGTGACCACAAAGATGAGGAGCTGATGATGTACAGAGGATGCATTGCTTTCAGCCATTCATGAGACTTGGGCACTTGGTGGCCGCGGTTTCTGTCTTCCGGATGTTCTACGGAGCAAACGGTTGCCTATGGTTTGGGGCTATCTGAGCTGACAGAGACGCAATGAAAGCGAAGCTGCAACCTCAAGGGAGTGGCAGATTGTATACAGGTGCTAGCCCTGTGATTCTGATTTGTGCCCCCCCCCCCCCCCCCCCAAGAAAAAAAAAGGTGAGCTGTTTGTAAACAGATATGCCGTCCGTGTAAATTCAATTGTTTCATTGCTCAATCATCTATACTACTATACTAGTACATTGTACTCTCCTCTCTGGTTCTGATCATTCAGAACCATGTTTCAACAATGTAGAAATGACATTATTTCAACAGCTAATTTCATTGGAGATCAGCTGTTCTTTTTGCCACATTCTGGAATAATCTGTAGAAGGTGATTTTGAAATTCTTGGGACCATAAAGTCCTGCAGCTAGAAAGGTAGAGAAGAGTAGGGACCCAAAGGGTCCGGGGGCGTGGTGGCATGGATTGTAGTGGTCATATGATTGGCGTGGCTGCGGCCCGTTGCCATTGCAGGAGGCCGTGGCATGCTGGAGTTGTCTCCACTCCAGCGGCTGCTGCCTTCCTTGTCATGGCATTCCTTGATGTCCCTGCTCATTGCCTGGTGGGCCAAATGCCCCATGCCAGATTTGTTGGGATGTGAAGTGTGCCTAGCATGGATCTTAAGATCAAACTCAACCATTGTGTCACAGAGGTTTAATGTCACATCGATGTTTTTAGTAAGGGTGGATTATCATTTATCAGTACTGGTTAGTATCATGTAAATCACACAATGGTTTCTTTTTCGTCATTTGAGTATGCAGAAGTGGATGCTCCTAACGATTAGTAGTGAGTATGACACACATGTAGAATGACAGTTTTGCTTTCACAAAGCAGAGATAATTGGGAACCAGGTAAATACCAGCCCAGCTCAGCTATTCGCCTATTCCTGGTGCTGCAATGCAAGAGATTCTTCTGGAGAATTGGGAACCTAAAGCCTCTTCTTCTGTACAATAATGGGATTGGGTTGGGTTCTGTTAGAAAACAAGCTCTCAGACTCACACAAACACACTCAGGGAATAACCTTAGCTAGGTGGATTAGAGCTCTTTATTATTCATCATGTTGCACATATACATCAAGTGGATTCTCTTCTCTTCGTCTTGAGCGTTGTCCCGAGATCCTCCATTTATAGAGGTCAAGGGCTGACTGCTCATCCCCCCCCCCCTCTACTGTTCATCTTTGTTTTACTGTTTCATTTGCCGGTTACTGTTCATCGGCCATTCACTATTCATTGTTCACTCACAAAAGGTTTCACAACACTTCCCTTGAGTGAACAATGTGCCCGGTTCATGCCTCGTTAAAAACTCCCCCCCCCCCCCCCCCAAAACCCAGTGGGAAAAAAGGGTAGGAGAAAAGAGTGCATTGTGCGAGCAAGCCGTATTGCACTTGTTGCCTCGTTAAAAACCTTGCATGAGAAAACCCCGGTGGGAAAAAACTCATCAAGGGGAAAAAATCGTATTGCGCAACAACTGATGCTCAAGTCAGGTCTATAGGACCGACTTGTGATCTTCAGGATCACAAAACACGGACTATGATTTTCAGGGTCGGTCTCCCCTGAGCCCCGCAAATCTCTAAGCCGCCTCATGCCAATTCCATAAATACATTTATAGAAACTGGTGGCCGGCAGAGATTTTGTGAACAAATCTGCAAAATTGTCACATGATCTTGCTTGCAGGATCTTAATCTCCCCGCTCTTCTGGAGCTCGTGGGGGTAACAAAATTTTGGAGCAATATGCTTCGTGAGATTGTTCTTCACATAACCCATATGCATCTGTGCAACACAAGCAGCATTATCTTCGTAGATAATGGTGGGGGTGTTGATCGACTTCTGGATGTGGTTAGTCATACGTCGTAGCCAGACACACTCTCGTGTGGCTTCATACAGGGCGATTATCTCTGAGTGGTTGGTTGATGTGGCAACCAAGGTTTGCTTTACAGACCGCCACAATATGGCAGCACCACCGCAGAGAACACAAAACCAGTCTGTGATATGGCATTATGGGGGTCGGACATATAGCCAACATCCACATAAACCACCATGGTCAGATCCCCCCTTTTCGGAAACCACAACCCAAGGTTCTGAGTGCCTTTTAAATATCTGAGGATAGTTTTCACACCAACCCAATGTCTTCTGGTGGGTGCGTCGCTGTATCTAGCCAACAAATTTACCGCAAATGCAATATCTGGCCATGTGCAATTTGCAAGGTACATTAGTGCCCCAATGGCACTAAGGTATGGAACTTCAGGTCCCAAATCTTGTTCATCCTCTCCCTTGGGTCGGAACGGATCCTTATCAGCTTCTAATGATCGGACGATCGTAGGGGTTTTCAGAGGGTGGCACTCGTTCATATTGAACTTTTCGAGTACCCTCTTCGTATAAGTAGATTGGTGAACAAACACTCCTTCAAGGAGGTGTTCGAGCTGCAGGCCCAAACAAAACTTGGTTTTGCCCAAGTCTTTCATCTCAAACTCCGTCTTGAGGTAAGCCATTGCTTCCTCAATGTCCCTAGTCGTCCCGATGATATTCAAATCATCAACATAGACGGAGATGATGCAGAATCCATCGCTGGATTTCTTTATGAAAACGCAGGGACAATCATCATTTTTTATGTAACTTTTCTGCAGGAGAAAGTTACTCAACCGGTTGAACCACATTCTTCCGAATTGTTTCAACCCATACAACGACCGCTGCAGGCGGACGCTGAACATGTTGCGGTTTTGATTCGGTCCAGGGATCTTGAGTCCTTCAGGGACTCATATGGATCTCTGAATCAAGTGACCCATACAAATATGCAGTCACAACATCCATCAACTGCGTTTTCAAATTCAAGTTAGCTGCCATAGAAATAAGATATCGAAACGTTATGCCACTCATAACAGGAGAGTATGTCTCATCATAATCGATGCCGGGTCTCTGTGTGAACCCTTGTACCACTAGCCTCGCTTTGTATCTTACCATCTGGCCATGTTCATTCCTCTTCCGGAGGAAGACTCATTTGCATCCTACAGGGATGATTTTAGAAGGTGTTGGGGCTGCAGGCCCAAACACTTCTCTTTTATGAAGCGAGCGCAATTCTGCCTCAATTGCTGCTTTCCATTTATCCCAATCTGAGCGCTTCCGGCACTCAATCATGGACTTTGGTTCTGGATCCGGATCCATTGATTTAGCGATTTTTAGGCGAAATATATGTCGACAACAGTGGTCTTTCTATGGTATGACTCTCCTGATTCCACATAATTGGTGGCAATCTCCTCATGATCATCCACCCACTCATCATGATTTCCCAAAACGACTGAGTGAGGTCGTTCCGATCTCCCCATGCGATATTCTTCGCGCGACGCATTGGGGTTTCCATCTTCAGGATGGGGTCCTTCAGGGACCTCCTCAACTTCAGGTTGAGTTGCCACTTCAGGGGCATTTTCAACTTCAAGTTGAACTTCTTCAACTGATTCTATAAGTGAGGCAAGTGGCTCAGATCCTTTCCGCTGCGGACGTCTCCGCGGGACTTTGTCTTGAGCACCCGAAGGTCTCCCCCTGGGGGGGACAATAGAGTTGGTAGCCTTCTGGGTTACCTGAACTCTTCGGTGCATTTACTACAGGTATATGCGACCTTGTCGCTCTTTTGTGATCAGTGAAGGCATCTGGCAGCTCATTTGCAAGACTCTGCAAATGTATTATCCTCCGAACTTCTAGTTCGGATTCACTGGTGCGTGGGTCTAAGGATTGCATCCCAGTTGCATTCCATTCAATTTCCCAGCATTCTTCAGGATGTCTTTCTCCCCCTAATGCTGGGAAATGGTCTTCATCGAAGACACAATCAGCATACCGAGTCGTATGAAGATCCACAGTCATAGGCTCTAAGTACTTGATTATGGACGGAGTCTCATAACCAACATAGGTCCCCAACTTCCGGTGTGGACCCGTTGATGTACGTTGAGGCGGTGGTATTGGCACGTACACAGTGCTGCCAAATATTCGCAGATGGGAAATACTTGGTTCTTTCCCACGCACCAGTTGTAGGGGGAGGATTCATGATATCCAGTTGGCCTAAGTTGAGTCAATGCTGCAGCATGCAACACTGCATGGCCCCAACAACTGGTTGGCAGCCTACAATTCTGTAACAACGGCCGGGCAATCCACTTGATCCTTTTGATCAAGGATTCAGCTAGACCGTTTTGTGTGTGGACATGAGGTACTGAATGCTCTACCTTAATGCCTATGGCTAAACAATAATCATCAAAAGCTTTCGACCTGAACTCACCAGCATTATCCATCTGAATGGACTGGATGCGGTTATCAGGAAAACTTGCTTTTAGCCTGATTATTTGGGCAATGAGCTTGGAGAAAGCATGGTTTCTTGTGGACAACAGGTCCCCATAGCTCCACCTGGTTGATGCATCAATCAATACCATAAAGTACCTAAACGGGCCCGACAGGGGCTGAATAGATCCACAAATGTCGCCTTGTATCCTTTGCAGGAACACAGGTGATTCATCCCTAATCTTCAGGATGGATGGTCTAGTGATTAGCTTTCCCTTTGCACATGCAGTGCACATGCAGTGCAAATAAAATCTTCAGGATTCGAGAAGCTTCTAACATCATGGCCAGCAGAATTGTTGATGATTCTTCTCGTCATGCTCAGCCCAGGATGACCCAAACGATCATGCCATATTCAAAACGATTCTGTGTTTTGAAATATGGTTTTCATCGCAACATATTCTTCTGTGGGTTTAATGTACGTATAGTACAAACCCGATGGCGATGAAGGGAGTTTTCCACCACTCTCTTTTGGTACCCGTCGAATTTAGTAATGAGCAGGTATTCGGTATCATGCTCAATCTCGGTTTCAACATGGAAACCATTCGCACTGATATCTTTGAAACTCAAGAGCGTGCACTTTGAGTCAGGATACAACAAAGCATCCTTCACAAAGATTTGGGTACCCATGGGGAGAACCAGTGTGGCACTTCCGGTGCCCACAATATGAGCATTGCTTCCGGCAATGGTCATAATATTCCCATTTTTCTTTGCCAATGTTAAAATATCTGGTTTCCCTTAGAATTGTATTGGTGGTTCCACTGTCAACAAGACAGATCTCCGCTTCAGCCATTCAGTTCCCGCAGGATCTGTTAAATATCATAATAAAAGCAAAATTTTTAACATAAGGTACATAACATGAATGAAATGACATTACATTATTCCTGGAAAATGTATTACATAAGTTTGGACCTTATTACAAATGCTCTTCAGGAGCATGGCCAAACTCTACATCGCATTGACATGACATTTTGGAGATTACTGCATGTCCCCATAAATGTCTATGTCATCGAGGAGGTCCTCACTTCCGTCCAAGTGGACGTCTTCATCATTTACACCAATGACTATGTCGTCACGTTTCTGAGCTTCAGGCTCAGTGATGAAGTGGGACTCATGTTGACCTTTATTCTTGCTCTGTTGGTAAAGGTCAACGAGGTGTTTGGGGGTGCGGCATCTGCGGGACCAGTGTCCCTTTGCTCCGCATCTATAGCATTCGCCCTGCTCTTCCCCGCTATGGTCACCTCTTTCCTTCTCGGGTCCGATTTTACCCTTGGGCTTCCGTTTTCCCTTGCCCTTGAAAAAGGCACCTCTTTTCCCCTTCCACTTCCCCTTCCCACGGCCCCATTTCCGGTTGCGAGAACTCTCGGCAACGTTAGCATGTGCTTCAGGCACAGGCACAGCTATGGAAACAGTGGGTCGGGCAGAGTGATTACTCATGAGCACCTCATTCTGTTGTTCAGCAACAGATAGTACTTCACTCAATTCAGAGTACTTCTGGTACTTTGAGTTTCGGTATTGTTGCTGCAATACTATGTTGCCGGGGTGGAAGGTGGATAGGGTCTTATCGATCATGTCAGCGTCAGTGATCTTCTAGCCACATAGACGCATCTTAGTCACAATCCTGTGCAAAGTAGAGTTGTATGCTGCCACAGACTTATAGTCTTGGAAGCGTAGGGTGATCCAAGCTTGTTGTGCTCTAAGGAGCACAATCATCAGCTGCTGGCTGAAGCAGTCCTTTAGGGACTGCCATAGAACAAGTGGATCCCTCTCCATCATATACTTAGACCTCAGGTCTGGGTGGAGATGGTGTCGCAGAAAATGCAACACTTTTGCTTTATCAGGCTTTGTGCGCTCATCCTTGCCAGCTTCAGGCTGGACAATGGTATGACCGAGGCTCGTACCGTCGAGTTTGATCTCGACATCGGTAGCCCAAGTGAGGTAGTTGCTGCCGTCCATGGCAAGCGCCTCGAACTCCCTTTTCGCGATGTCCGACATGCCTGCACAAGGAATGTACAAGGGAGTCGGTGTCGGTGTGTAATCTTCAGGATTACAACTTCATATAGTCTTCGGGACTATACATTAATTTCCTAGGAGTAATCTTCAGGATTACATCATTATTGAGTAATTTGTTGCAGTAAACTAAATATGCTATAGTTTAATTACAACGATAAGCAAATAAAAATAAATTGCAAGAATTAAATAAATGCAATAAATGAAGTAATATAGTGGGCTTCATGCCACTAATATTTTTACGAACGGTCGCGCATTTGGGTATTATAGTGGGCTTCGAGCCACTACATTCGCATAAAACAATTGGTTTCATGCATCCCAATTCGAAATGGGCCTTCAGGGTCCATTCTCTTGCTTATTGGGCCGGCCCGCTAGGGCTGCTGGTGTCTAGCCATCCACGGTCGTTGGATCAGGACGGACGGCTCAGATTCATCCCAAGCCAAATATAAAAGGAGGGTAACAAACCCTAACCCTAGCCCCATCCTTATCCTTTCTTTCTCCCACCGCAACAGACAGGGGAGGGCTAGGGGCGGCGGTTGGGCTCCGTGCCTAGGCGGCGGCGGCGGCGGGGGGTGCGCCGGCGGCCAGCGGCCACGCGCCCGCGGCGGCCGCGGTGCGGCGCGCCCACGCCGGTGGCCGGCGGGGCGGCACGCGCCCGCGCCTTGTCTTTGGTCGGCGGTGGCCGCGGGGCCGCGCCCACACCGTGCTTTGTGGGGCTCGCGTCCGGTTCCCGCTCCCCTCGGCGGCGGGCGGACCGGGCCTCGCGCGCGCACGGGAACGTGGCCCGTGCCCGGGCGGCGGTGGCGGGGCCATGCGGGCCGTGCCCCGCACACGCACGGGCGGCGGCCGCGGGGCCGCGCCCGACTCGTGCCCGTGCCCGCGGTGGGGATCACCGGCGGACGGCGGCCGGGGGGCCGCGCGCCCGCGCGGAGGCACTTCGGGGCCACACGCCCGCCACTCGCCCGCGGCGGCCGACGGTCGGCTATCGCGTCTGTGCTCAAGGCGCGCCGGCGGGTACCGCATCCTTGCGCCAGTGATGTGGACAGCGGCGACTGCGGGGCCATGCCTTTGGTTTCATCCGACGACGAGGCCGTTCACCCATCTTCAGGATGGTGGTGACCCGATTCGCGTACTCGTCTTCAGGACGGTGCCGATTTTGGCTCTTCAAGGCCATTTTTTGGCGAGCGGAGGTAGAGCCTTCCTTGCATCGCGTTCGTCTCCGGCGGTGGACGGTGACGGCGGCTGAGCCGCCTATATGTCACCGGGCGCTGCCGACGCGCCGACGACTTAGTATGGAAATCGTGCTTGTGATGTGCATGTGTAGTCTTGGTAAAGACTTGATTTCTTGCTTCTCACATTCTTAGCTTGGTAGAACTCGTGCTGATAACGTGTTAAAAAACAAGCTCTCAGACTCACACAAACACACTCAGGGGAATAACCTTAGCTAGGTGGATTAGAGCTCTTTATTATTCATCATGCTGTACATATACATCGAGTGGATTCTCTTCTCTTCATCTTGAGCGTTGTCCTGGGATCCTCCATTTATAGAGCTCCATTTATAGAGGTCAAGGGATGACTGCTCATCCCCCTCTACTGTTCATCTTTGTTTTACTGTTTCATTTGCCGGTTACTGTTCATCGGCTATTCACTATTCATTGTTCACTCACAAAAGGTTTCACAACAGGTTTCTCTGGGTTCATCTGATTCGCGATGCCTACCAGGTGCCGCTGGATTCGGCTCCAGGCTTTCCGTTTGTTCTTCCCGGCCAGCAGAGGAAAAGATCCGTTTCTCCGCTCGCGAAAAGAAAAGGGGGGAGCGGGCGACAAGGACCCTGCGTCACAGGCCACTTGTGACCGCCGTGGGGTGCCGGACGCCGTAGTTGTGGACTTTGTAGATGTGGTGTGCTTGGCATCGGAAACTTCCAGAAGGCAGGGGCAGTTCCCCAGCTGATGCTCAGTGATCTGCAGAAGGAAACGTCATGGGCTCATGGCATGGCAGGTGATTGCAGCGACTGACTTGTTTTGTTTGGGAAAAGGGTTGCTTGGATTCACATCGTTTCTTCCTTTTCCTTTTTTCGCTCCCCGAGCTAATCAGGTTTTTAATACAAAATCTGTCTCGACCTGAACAATTTCGTTTGGGGTCGCTATGCTACAGCCAAGAAATGATGATGCAATTGCACATGCATGTTTCTTTCCTCCTTTTTGGCCTGTCAGCGTGTGCAGGAGAGGGCGAGGGCATTCAGCCTCCTGGAGCCCTGGTACCTCCGATCCCCCACTTTTTAGGGCACTGCCGCAGGTTGGTGAAAAGCCATGCCTTCCGGTTTCAGCAAAGACGGCTCAGGTGCCACCATCAATCTTACAACTAGGCCGACTCCGCTGAAGACTTCATGCACATTAGCAGACATGATAGTACTTGGTCACTAATCAAGGAGGTTTCTTGTTCAGACAGTTTGGACCGTCACTGTCATCCAGAGAGATGTATATATATTCAGCTTATCCCAATTCAACTCATCAGAACATTTTTCAGAAGTAAAACAAGTACTGATAATTGTGCATCGTTTTCAGAACACTACCTGCTGATAACCATCTCCGGCAAAGGTGAATCGTTCATCCCTATCGAAGCCATTTTTAATGGCCAGCAAGGCTTGTCATCGGTAGCCTGATGCACACATAATAAGCTACGGATATATGGGCATATGGCAATATCGCTGTCAGGTAGGGTGAGGGGTGCCGGGCTAACGCTTCCTTCCATGACCATGACTACGGCTTACGACGGCTGCTGCTGCCTTGGCGACCTGGATCACAACGACAGGCAGAAAAAAAAAAGTCTTCTAGTCTGGATAAGCTAGGGGGTTGCGAAATTCCTCGCGCTCTGTACATGCATGTTGACCTCTTGGAGTTGGATTTGGAGATGAGGTTTTGTTTCGATGTATCTGCTGGCATGGCAAGAGCTCGATGCTTGGTACTGGTAGAGACAAGTTCGGAGTAATTGGGCGGCATTACCGTGGTTCTTCCTCCCTTCAAAGAAAAATCGCTTCTTCTTCTTCTCTCCTCCTTATCTGTTAAATTGAATGTGTATTTCCTTGGAACAAGGAAAGTGAAAAAAAAAGGGGCCGTTCTCCTCATCATTCTTCACTCCTCTTTTTTTTTGAGCATTCCTCATCACTCCTGTAGAGGCTCATCACCTTTCCTTTTCAGAAACGACGCTCTCCGCAGCCGTCGCCATCTCGCAATGGACAATTGGCTTTTTTTTTTGAGAGAACCGCAATGAACAATTGGCTTTCCCAACTCCAATCTCTACTGGGCCTGCTGCCTAGCTGGCCCAACAACGGCCCATCGACGTCGCTGTTGGTCTCTTTCAGCGTGAGGCCGTGTGGCTTCTTCTTCGTTCATCAGCGGAAAGCAGAGAGATTGAACTTGGTGGTCACGACTAATCCGAGAGGAGATGGATACGCGTTACTTTCCGGGGAGTTAACCGGTGAGGCGCGCGGTGCCCCCCGAGCAAAAGGCGCGTCGGATCGATGCCTCCGATCGAGCGAGCGAAACAACAGTTGAGGCATTGTTGTCTACTACTAAATGGCACCAATATGAACTATTATTTCCATTTTTAACAAGCTAAATAGTTAAAAAATAATTACGTCGCTTTGCTATAAGCGTCACATACTTCATCGATCAAGCTGAACGATTAATTAAGTCGGAGCTGAAGCCCTACCAAAGAAGGAGACAAAAATACTGTTAAAGGTTACAGGGCATCTGAAGATCAATCGGGTGCATGGGTCGATAAAATTGCACCACAACACAAAATCTCAGATACTTCATCAGTTTTCCGAAGAAAAATAAAGGAACCACGCCAAAAAAGCTTTGATTGCCGATTATTCTACGCGGCGCAGGGGGGGAGGGAGTACGTCAAAAGACCGCCGCTAAATAATCCAGCTACAAACAATTAAAGGACGACGAACCACAACAAACGCCCCTACGACGCACAGATGATCGCTGTCCATCCTCGTGACGTCAAAGATATAGCATAGGTCAGAAAGAGATGGGCGAAAACAATAATACTACAAGGAACCCAAAAAGAAAATTCCAGAGATAACTTGAGCAGAAAGCCTAATAAGCCCTAGCTAGCAGCCCAAGAAGACGAAGAAGGAGGGGAAAAAATCCAGCAGAAAAGACAGAGAAAAAGAGAGATGGAGCATCATGTCTGCTGAAGATAGACTATATATGTAGTGAATAGATAGATACATAGCAGAAGCAGATGGCTGTGAAAGGTTACAAGTAGGCCTTTCCAGTTTCGGCCTCTTCTGCCTGACACGCCGGCCGGAGATCCTTAACCATCATCGTCTCTCTTTGCTTGGCTGACAACGGGGAATGAAAAAAGAAAAAGAAAAGGGAGGCTGGCTGCGGTGAGATTCCAAATTCGTGACAGATTTTGACACAGCGCGCGTGCGTGGAAAAATCTCCGTCTCTTCTTTGCTGCTATAGGTACACACACCGAATTTGCCAAGTTTTTTTTTTACCGAGCAACTTGCAAAGGCGGTTGCTGGGTTATCTTTTGCTGAAACTTTAGAACGGCGATCGGCCGGCCAGTTGACAGCTTTCTTGTGAGCTTTTGCGATTCATACCCAAAAACAAACAAGATAAGAGCATCGAGAATAAGTTCTGGGTCAGTGGAACTTTTCTGTGTTTAATATAGTTGTTATATATACAAGGCTTCATCGGTCCTAACAGGTAACTAGCTGTGCCAAAATGGTTTATAATCTTAATAAAAGATTGCGCCAAAGTGCGGCTAATTTGGTAAGGTAATAATAAGATATAAATTATTAAATGTGTTATTGATGCAATGTCTGTTTTCCAAACAGATGGTGCGGATATGCATTCAGTAACAAAATGGCATTAATATATATATTTTTTTGAATGAACATGCACTAGATTGTACGACATTTCACTAAGTAGAAAAAGAGTAAAATGCAATTAATATATCTTAGTCAAATAATTAGCCTACATTTGCACACCAAAACTAAAAGGAAAAGGAAGGAAGAGGAGGTGAATTGAAAGATGATGATATGCGCAGCACATCCGTGGAGAAAAAAACTCGTAAGTACAAAAATAAAAGTCATATGAATGCATGATCTGGTACCGTGTACAAGCTAGCATGCGTCACGTTCGTCCTTTACATTTTTTTTAAAAAAAACTTAATTCAAATAACTTGTTTGATCAAATAACTTGTTTGATTAAGGCCCTATTCAGATGGGTAAAATTGGGTAATTGAAAGAGGCATTATTCACCCATCACATCACATCTACTCACAAATAAAGCATTATTCCAACTATTCATACGCGTAAATAATGAACAGCCCCTACAAATTGTTGATGACCCCCCAAAAAAAACTTGTTTGGAATGATATGAACCGTGCACGGGGTGTTTGAAACTATTATCAGACCAGCACATGCTTTGTTCCAGAACAGCCGTAGCATAGTCCTATCAAGTACCTCTATGTGGCGGTACACATGTTGAGTACATGTTAGAAATATGGCTGGTTATCGCACATCCATCCACTTGAGATGACCATGACTTGGGGCCCAAGGTGCCACTGCACAAATGGTATCATTATCATGGTGATTAAACAAACAGATAGAGATTATCCGGGAGGAGTTCATGCTCAGGGCCATATGCTAAGAAAAAAAGATAGAAGAAAAGAGGTCACTCGTATTATTTTTGGAAAAGAAAAGTAAGATCAAGCAGGCGCAGCATCCGTCACCAAGCACTACTAGGGTCTTCATCACTCGCACCCCGGGTGGCCATCTTCCACAAGCCAAAGCCGAAGTCCCTATCGGACGGTTTATATTGCTCGGCGTGGGAATCCCTTCCCCTCTTCTTCTTTTTTTTCTCCGTCTTGTTTCTCGATTTCTCCCTTCTTCTAACTCGAACCGTAAAAGAATCACATATTACAAAAGGAACCCTCATGTACTTCACATAAGGAGTGTATGCATATGCATTCAGTAGTGTGTGCAAAAGATATGCATACGCGCCTAGATATAAATTGCTGCTATATATAAACATCGATATAGTAGTAATAAATTACAGAAATCACATTGTTGGAATAATGAATTGCCTGCAGGTAGGACAAGGATTTTGTCCCATCAATGTATGCCTGCTGGAGAATAATTTCATTCATGATGAAACCAAAGGAGAATCCGTTGGAGAATTGAGCAATTACGTCAAAGGATGGGCGTGCAGCCGGGAAAAGGGATTTCTTTTGGGGAGCTTTAGCTATCGCAGGAAAGAGCCGTCGACACGTCTCCTATGCAAACCAAACCGCCTTACATCGGCCTCCACCGTTGCATCCGCATTTTTCTTCCTCCTTCGTTCCCATCTCTCTCTCTCTCCCTTTCAAGACAAGAAGAAGAGGAAAAAAGATATTATATATATCATATATAGATATACATATATATACATATATATAATTTTCGCTTTCCTTGCTGCGATATATACTCTCTCTACTTCACACGATACCGCCGAGAATTCTTGGATTTCCAGAAGCCCCGAATCGGCGAGCGAAAATAATCCCCTCCGCACCTCCCCGTCCAGCCGTCGTCCTCTCCTCCCTTATCGATCCGGTCCGGCCGCTGAATTCGTCTTCCTCGCCTCGCTAGCTCTCCTTCTACCCTGCGAAGCAGGTAAACGATCGATAGGCGGCGATAATCCGTTGATACTGTTATTAACCGCCGGGGCCCCTGCCTGCTTGCTTTCCGTCACATCGTGGAAGGTTTATCTCTCGGCTTCCTGCATTCATGCATCTTCCTTGGCCGGTTGCTTCCCTTTCCCTGACGCCTTTTGCAATCCGCGGCAGGCGCCGAGAGTTCGTTCGTTGCACCGAGGTAGCTTGCTAGAGAGAGGATATACAGAGACATCGGCGCAGCTAGCTGTAGCTCTGGAGGACCTTATACCAATGGTAAAGTTCCCTTCTTGCTAATTTTGTTTGCGATTGAGTATAGATCGATGCTTCCAAAGTGTATTTTGCGCAGGAGTGGGATCGATGATGCGAATGGTAGGTTGAGCTGGTGAAGCCTAGCTAGGTGCAGCTGTGTGTGCGTGTAGGACTTGCATTTGATTATTTTGGAGACGACGGCGATGGCGATGATGGCGTCGTGGCTGCTGTGTGTTCATTCGTGGGTTGGAGACGATGACGCGCCTAGCTTGTTTGGTGCAGGTGATGGTGAGCGTGGCGGCGAGCCCGAGCCCGATGGTGCGGTCGGAGGAGGACCTGGGCCCGCCGTGGCTGCGGCCACTGCTGGCCACGAGCTTCTTCGTGCCGTGCCGGCACCACCCGGAGCTGAGCAAGAACGAGTGCAACCTCTTCTGCCTCGGCTGCACCGGCGACGCCCTCTGCGCCTACTGCGTCCCGGCCCACCGCGACCACCACGTCGTCCAGGTACTCAGCTCAGCGATCGATCGATCAGCCGCCCATATATAGCAAATATCAATTATATTCTTCTTCGATCGACCCCCTTTCTTCTCGCTGCCGGCCGGCGGCTGACCGGCGTCGCCTTGGTGGTGCAGATACGGCGGTCGTCGTACCACAACGTGATCCGGGTGTCGGAGGTGGGGAAGCTGATCGACCTCTCGCACGTGCAGACGTACGTGATCAACAGCGCCAAGATCGTGTTCCTCAACGGCCGGCCGCAGGCCAGGCCTGGCAAGGGCGTCACCAACACCTGCGAGATCTGCTGCCGGAGCCTCCCGGACTCGTTCCGCTTCTGCTCCCTCGGCTGCAAGGTGAGCGCCGCCGATTCCCCTTCCCCTCGCTCCCCGTCTTCTTCTTCCTTCCTCTCTTCCTCTTTTTCTCTCCCTGCTTCCAGCTGCCAGGTTCCCTTTCTTTTCTGTTCCTCTCTCTATCTCTATTCTCTTTCTCTCTCTCCTCTCTCCTCTCTCTAAATTAAAGACTGTAGGCCAAGTAGCGGCGTTTTTGTCTGAGGCTGGGCGTGGAGGCCAGGGGCACACCAGGGCACAGAGCAAGGGCTGCTCGTGCGCGTCCACCTGTGCGGGGAAACTGCCGAATCCCACCGCGGAAAGGGAAGGGATTGCCAAGCATCAGCTTTGCCGATGGAGCTCCATTTTTCTAAGGCTCTCTCCCGGCATGGGCGGCCGGGTAACCACCGAATGGGCGATGGCAACCTGCATCTGCATTGGCCGGCCGGCCGGCCTCGAGAGGAAGAACCTGGGCCTACTAGCCCCTATACCTCAATCACCAATGCACATTGTTGGTATGGTCTGCGGCGTGGCACGCATTTTAGCTGAGCGAATTCGGCGCAAAGTTTGGTGCAAGAGGGGATGATTTCGTAACACAAGAATTTGCTCTAGCGACGCGAGAAGCTCCCAACACGAAAGTCCACATCATGGAGCACAGCACTTCTTAAGGTTCATCAGGGGGAGGGCCAGGAGCCCTAACAAAACATTCTCTTTAATTTTTTTTCTTTAAACCGAGAAGAAAATTAAAAAAAATAATTTAGAGTACCTTTCTTTGATGCTACATTAATTGTGGGCTGAGGAAGGTACAACCAGTATCTTTCTCATAGCATAGTAGACTGGAGTATTATGTTAGGAACTTATGAAGTCCCCCCAGGCTGCAAACAGTTGTGGTCCTTCCAGAAAAAGGTAGCGGTTGTGATCACATTTTGGAACCATCTGCAAACTCCAGAGCTTCCTTGTGAGGACTTGTTTTAATTTCTGCAAAAACTTCTTGGATTTCAAAAGATTTTCCTTATCACCAAGTCATATATATGTGCATGGTTCATATAGACACATGGGGTGCATGGTAATAAGTTTGGCTTTCTAGGGTTTTCTTTTTCCTGTGACATTCTACGGATATTGTCTCAATTATTGCCCTTTGAACTTTGGGTGCGTTGGTACGTGCAGAGCCGTTCAATGCAGCCGAAATGGGTCCACATACCTGCCATTCTAGCCCATTTCCATCAAGAATGGCGCTTCAAATAGAGGCCAGACCATACAGGGATCGTTTGCAAGAATGGTGTAGGCATTAGGCAAGACACTCATGTGCCCAAATCACATTCCCTTTCCCTGCAAAATATTCAACCATGGCATCTTACCCAAATGTAGCAATCAAGAAACTAAGGTTGCCTTAGTAAATTATTAATCTGTCTGATTTTTGCACTAGGCACACTATGTAATATAAAGTTGCCCTAGGAGTTGGAGCTCTCACTGTTCTAGTTTAGGATAAAGCTGCTTTCAGGGGAGTAGGTAGACTTGAGACATCAGCTACTCAGGATCTTCCATCAAAGAATGCACTTCGTTTTCGTTTATTTTCCCCTTTTTCCTTGAAGAAGAATGGGTTATCTAGTTAACCTCCTATCTATCACTTAGAAAGGATGGAAAGAGTGTGCGTTATCCGGATAAAGTTGACTTCTCTGGAAGTGATGTTCTACCAAATCACCTTGTTTGTTTGTCGGGTTTGGGGTGCATATGTAGCCATCACAAGTATGGTTTCTGTTGATTCTTGCAAATCTTAGTGGTGCCTGCTGGTTTACCAAAGAGAAAAAAACAATGAAGAGAGCGAGTCTCTGACCTGCACCCTTTTTCGCAGTAGTTCACTTATGTTATGCCACCAAAGAGTGTGTTTTAGTCTGATGGTGAGGGTTAATTAGGTCATGGAACACCTGAATTCCCTATAACAACATCTCTCTCGTGTGGTGAACTATCTTTCCTGCAAATTAAAAATACGCGTTTTTTTTTTGCATCGGAAGCGGACCATTCGTGGAGATAGGAATCAGGAATACTTGTAATGTCTATTTCAGTGTGAAAAGCATTGGCTAGAGGCACACTCCATATATGCAGTGCTGCCTGTTGGTTTTGAGACCGTCTTTTCAGAACTAGGGGGGGTCATTATGTGATTTGTTTTGCAAGCTCCAGAAAGAGCAGGAAAGCTAACCGACGTCAGGTTGGACAAGGAGTTGATGTGCTCCCCTGTTTGCACTTAGTGCAATGACGACACATCCATGGATAATAATACTCTCCATCATGAATGGTTTCCTTTCCCTCTTCCTTTTTTTCCCACACGTCCTCATCAGCTCACTTCACCGATTCCTTCCTTCGACAGCTACTCTTGTGGCCATGGAAAATGCAGGACCCAATTTCACTGTTTTTCCGCTAACCAGTCTTCATCTCTAGTGTGTGTTATCACCATGGTTAATGATTCTCTGATCGATGAAATAAACGGCTGTTGCTGCCGCTTGTTGTGTGATTTTCAGCTGGGAGGGATGCAGTGGGACCCGAGCCTGACGTTCGCCATCCGGCCGAAGCGCGGGCAGGGCTCCGGCGACGACGGGTCCGGCTCCGACGACTCGTTCAGCCCCAAGAAGCCCCGGAGGATGGCCGGGTTCGACCTCGGCCGCTTCGACCGGCCGGGGATCCGGTGGTCCGACGACGAAGGCAGCAGGTCCAACAACGGGAGGCCGGTCACGCCGGGCACGCCGCCGATCAACCGGTGCCGGCCGTCAAGGAGGAAGGGCATCCCCCAACGCGCCCCCTTCTACGGTTAGGTAGCAAGTGCAACACACACTCATCACTCATCAGCCTCCAGTCCTCCACTGCACTCTTCTCAGCTTCAGCTTGCACTATGTGTGTCACTCATCCTTCAGGCCTGAGCAGGGAAGTGATCCGGCCAAAATCAGCTACTGGGTGGTAGGTCACCAGATACATCATCTAGGTATAGCCTGTTACATATAGTTGTATACATGTATACACAATAATGTAGGCGAAAGATACCATCTGTACATGCCAATATATTGACAAAAGTTTGTCAAGTATGTGTAGACATATAATCTGAGAAAGGAGGTAGAAACATAGGTAGGGTTTGAATTTTTTTAGCTAGCTTGGGTAGTGTAGTAGCAGTTGTCGATATTGATATGTGAAAAAAGGGGAATGAGCATCATGTATTTGTCTCGGTTTGTAGTGTCTGGATGCATGCTTTGCTTTGCCTCTCCACCACCCAACGCGTTTATTAGCGTTGTGGTGTGAAGCTAAAAGGTTTTTGTTAAATTAATCTCCTGCTTATTAGGGGCTTAATAATAATCTGTATACACACAATGTAATATATGTGCGTGTATGTGTTTTTTGTACTGGGAGAAAATTAAAGCAAGAAAGGGGAAGAAATAATTCAGGCCTTGTGGTGTGTATGCATGTACTCCTCCATATCTATTTACAGCCTGTTAGTTCGGCTAGTTAGCTGGTTGCTGGTTTGTTCTGAGAGAAAAGTACCGGTGACGGGTAAAGTAAGTTTTGATAAAACTAAGGAAACAATGAGTTTTACTGTTTTGCCCTTCTATCTATCTTGATTACCCGCGAAAGTTAAATAGATAGTGGCAGAGAAGTCCAAGGGAGCAGGCAGTGAGGCACCGAACCCGTGGGCAAAAGAGAAAAATAAATTTCAACTTTGACTACCCGCAACAACTATTTTGATTCTCTTGATTTGCACTAGGAGCGACATCTAAATCGATGCGGAGGGAGTAGTAACTTGATTGAGATTTGCAAAAATCTCCGTAAATTCATGACTAAGAAAAATGTTGTTTTGTGTTAGGGGTACCCGAAAATTCGGATAAGATCCCCGAACACAGGAGAAGAGAATATGCAAACGTTCAAGTCGGAAGCACAGATGACGTAATAGGAGACAAAGAATCCCCTACAGACTGCTCACGCCTCAAAAGTTGTGAACCCCTTTACATGTGCCATTGCGCCCCCTTTTATAGGGAGACGAAGGGACTTTTGCATTCCAAAAGTACCCTCGAATCTAAGAAATATTCCTAATGTGAACATGAACATGAATGTCTTTTACATCCCGTACATTTACAAGCCTGCCACTAGTTCACACATCAAACCCGGACTTTTGAGGCGACGTGTTTGACTTGGCTTCTTACTGATTCATGAGTCTCTCATTCAGGAAATCTTCATGCGCCACAACCTCCGAACTTGAACTTCAGTAGATTCCCGAATTTTATAGATTCCCGATTTCATAGTTTCGCAGGTTCATGACTCCGTGTCCTCACAGATTTGCGACTTCAGGGCTTCGCAGATTCAAGATTCCAGATCTTAACAAGTTCGCGACTTCCGGGCTTCGCGGATTCAAGATTCCAGATCTTCACAGGTTCGTGACTTTCGGGCTTCGCAGATTCAAGATTCCAGATCTTCACAGGTTCGTGACTTTCGGGGTTCGCAGATTCAAGATTCCAGATCTTCACAGCTCAACTACCCTGAAAGATCATTTCATGAATTTCGTCAAACTCGACGTTTCGAGGGGGACAGGTTTTTCCTGAATTCCCCAAATTTTGATTTCTTCAGCCATCTTTTTATGTTTTAGCAAGATCAAATCGGTTGCACTTCTGATAGGGTGATAGTAGCTACCGACCCCTCCATACTCATAAAGCAAATCCTTTGATTCTTTTGATTTGCACTAGCAGCGACATCTAAATCGATGCGGAGGTAGTAGTAACTTAATTAAGATTTGCAAAAAATCTCCGTAAATTCATGACTGAGAAAAATGTTGTTTTAATTTCTTAAGCCATCTTTTTATGTTTTAGCAAGATCAAATCGGTCGCACTTCTAGTGGGGTGATGGTAGGTATCGATCCCTCCATACTCATAAAGCAAATCGTTTAGGACAGGATATGGTCTCTTCAAAACATAACTTTGACTTCTTACTTTTATAAAAAAATATTTATTGAAAATTGACATTTGTATACTTCTATAAAGTATTTTGCAAGACAAACCTATTTGCATAGTCTTCGCATTCTCAAACTCACTAACTTATAAATTATATATGATTTATATTTTTTTAATATTTGATTAAAATCTTGCAAAAAACGACGAGTATGAAGGGAGTATCTAGCTAGGTTTAGGCATCACCGTCATCCAGTACTCCCATGTCACATCTTATCATCTCTACGGAGCGGGTACTGAACGGGAAAGAAAACGATGGCGGAATAGAAGCCTAGAAACATTAACAAGACGACTCTGAATTCGGAACAGCGTTGCCGGTATGCGCCGCTGTCACGTCGTCCATCCGTGCAACGGCATTGGTTCGGTAAGGCATGGCACAAGGCCTGCTACTGCTCTCGCTCACACGTACACTCACAAGGTTACAGCAAACAGATTAACATACCCACACTGTCAAGGCCTTGTCCACGGGCGATTTTGTGCCATTCAGCGTGGCAAGTAGGGATGGCAATGGGTACCCGAAACCCGAGTACCCGATGGGTTTTACCCGTTAAAGACGCGGGTATGGAACGAATTTTATACCCATGGGTACGTTATTGGGTGAAATTCTCTACCCATCAGGTATGGTGGGTACGGGTGTGGAATAATAGTACCCATACCCACATACCCGTGGGTAAGAAATACCCGTAAAAATGAGTAGGCAGCCTAAGTAATTTAGCCCATATAGCCCATGAAATTTGGCCCAAACACTCTTAGTATATATATTGTCGATCCATCTAGAAACCCTAGTACCACCATTAATTTGTAATATGTACTATGTGATGGAAACTGGGATCCGGAGGGCTGAACTTGTGATGTGGGAAAGGCCGGAAGCACGGGCGGCGGGTGTGCAAGCGGCCCGGTGCTACTATATTAATTTGTAATATTTGTTTGTGCTCGAAACTTGGAGCGTGGTTGAACCCGACAAGTTGTGGAAGGCTAGAAGCTTTGGGCGGTGGTGTGCTACCTACTATTAATGCATTTGCTGAAACTTATTGTATTTAACTTGCTTAAAGTTGTTATATTTGTACATGTGAAGGGGGTTGAACTGTTGTACTGGCGGGTATGGAATACCCGTCGGGTAAGGATTACCCGTCGGGTGCGGGTATGGAATGAATTCCATACCCGTTTGCTTTAGCGGGTAACCCAATGGAATAGGTTTTGACCTGGTGGGTGCGGGCATGGGTGGTCAGTACCCATCGGGTACGTACCCGTTGCCATCTTGAGTGGCAAGGCCGTGTGTGTTTCGCTTCCATCAAGAAAGGTACTACCCGCCCAGTCGAGTTGCCACCCTGGAGAGGGGGAGTTGAGTAAAGTCGTTGATGGCCAAGGGATCGCGCCCTGTTCGTTTGGCTTATCAGCCACCAGCCAGCAGTATTTTTCTCTCAGAACAAATCAGCCACCAGCAACCAGCCAGTAGTACTCTTCTCTCAGAACAAACCAGCACCAGCCATCAGCCACCAGCCAACCGAACAGGCTGCAGGCCCCTCTCAAAAGTTTCATCAACAACTCGTCACATCAATCTCTTATGTAACTAGTATTAAATGAAGATTAATGACAAAACTCATTCTACATCTCCTACCTTAATTTTGGAGACGAATCTAACAAGTCTAATTAGGTCATGATTAGACAACGTCATGCTACAATAACTAATCTCTAATGACAAATTAATTAGACTTAATGAAGTCGTCTCGCAATTTTTGGTTTATTCGTGTAGTTGTTTTCGTAACTAGTCTACGTTCCATACTCCTAGACCTTAAAAGAAGATCCAAAAGTTTCACTTCACCAACTAAACGGGGCCGGGAAGAGGCCAATACCTGGGCCCTTGCAGGAGAAAAATGTCTGAGGAACCTAATTAAACGTCCGCCCCATGCATCCACAAAGTCTGCTAGGAGGGAAAAATTAACACAAAAGTAGTTATTACAATATATGTTTATATAAAGATAATTCATTAATTTATATGGGAAATTTTAGAGTGCTTGTATTTAATGTGAGCCATCCATTTGATCAATGAGATCTAACAGTGATAGTATCAGGTAATATCAAATAATACCAATAGAATAATATGAGGTGGTACCAATTTGGTGGACTCAACATCCGTTCCATGATCTAATGGTGATAGTATCCAGTAGTGCCAATAGCATCCTATTTAGTTCCCAAAAGTTTTCCCAACTACTTGTCACATCAAACTTCTAACAAAGTGTTAAACATGGATTAATAACAAACACATTCCATAACCTCCTAAAATCCGAGACGATTCTAGCAAGTCTAACTATGTCATAATTACATAATATTGTCCTAGATAAATAATTTCTATGATAGATCAGTTAGTGTAACGCCCGCGTTTTTAGCTCCTAATAAACCACCTAATAAATCACGCGTGTTTTCAAACTTTCCCGCTGAGCTCATTTATCCCCTTCGGAACCCCGGTCCTCTTCCCCCTCTCTCACCCTCGGCGCGTGTGCCGCGAATCCCGCCGGCACCGCCCGCACTCGGGTCGTCGCCCCACCGCCCGCCGCCCTAGCACCGTTGTCGGCCACCGCGCGGGAATCCCGCGCACGCCACGGTCCCGCCGGCAAGTCCGCCTCGCCATCACCGCCGTCCCGAGAATCGCGCTGACGCCCGAAAAATCGAAAAACCCCGCAAAAATCCTTTCCCCTAATTTCCCTAGAAATTTACTTAATTTTCTAAAGCTTTTCCTATTTCTTTTCTTTTCCCATTTTTTCCCTTTTCCTTTTCTCCCTTTTTCTTTTTTTCCTTTCTTCCTTTCTTTTTCCTTCTTCTCTTTCCCTTCTTTCTTCCCTCTCCCTTCCTCCTTCCTTCCTCCCTCGGACCCGCACCACGGCGTCGGACCGCGCCGGCTGAGCGCCCTCCCCGCCAGCGGCGGCGGCCCGCCGCGCGCGCGCGGCCGCTTCGCCGCGCCCCCGCACACGCACGCACGCGACGGACGCCCGGCCGCGTCGCGGGGACGCGCGCCGCGCGCACGGAGTTGACCGACACGACGCGACGCGACCGTGACCGCACGAGCCGTCCCGTCGCTGTTGCGTTAGGCCGCGAAGTGATCGAGCGCTGCGGCCGCCATTACTCCGCCACGCCGAGAGGTCACCTCGCCGAAGCTCGTCGCGACGCCATTCAAGGCCGGCCGCCGCGACCCACCCTGCCGAACCGCCGACGGGTCACCACGGAGATATTTCCCTCCCCTCGAACTGCCTCAAGCTCCATATAAATAGCACCTAGGTCTCCTCGCCGCCCCCACCCCAAAATCGAGCCCCAGCAACGCTCCCTTGCTCCACCACCGCCACCATTTGCGCCGCCGCCGCTAACATCCGCCGCCAGTCGTTCCTTGCCGTGGAGCCACCTCCACAAGACGCCCCCGACCAAGGTGAGCGCCGGAATAGGTAGTGTAAGGAATCGGATGCTCGTTAGCCTAAGAGGGGGAGGGGGTGAATTAGGCTACTTAAAACCTTAACCTATGGCTTCACTAATTTTACACAAAGTAAACTAGAACATACTATCTAGATGTGCAACTAGGGTTGTTCTAGTGTAAAACTCCCATCCCAAAACAAGGTTTGCAACCTATAGCCAATCCTAGCATGATACTACTCTAGGAAAGTAAAGGCAAACAAAGATTGCAATAGAGTAAATGCGGAAACGTAAAGGGGATGAGAGGAAGCAAACTCTTGACACGTGATTTATCCCATGGTATCGGTAGGCACTAAGCCACCCCTAGTCCACGTTATTGAAGCACTCACACAAGAGTATTGCTTCCCGGTCACCAAGTCTCCCCCAAGAGCACCACTTGACTCGCCACAAAGGCTAGCCACTTAGGCAAGCTCTCTTGGTCACCTTGATGCCGCCTCCACTAAGGAGCTTCTCCACTTAGGAAGGGGGTCTCCACGTCCCCCGCACAAAGTGTCCTCGCCGCTCCACACCAAGCCGGAGGGTCGATGACGATTGCCGGTGAGCCACTTAGGCCCCAAGGCTTCCGGCGAACCTTGTACACCTTGATTCACTCAAGAATCACCTCACAAGGTTAGCACAACCTTGCACTCACTCAGCTCTAAGCTAAGCCTAGCACTAAGCACATACACTAAGCATATGCAAGTCTATGGATGAGCAATTAAGCACTTGGATGGATTGGATATGATCTTCTAGGTGTCTTGAACTCCTCTGCACTTCCACACAATCTAGCAACCTCAAATGTGTGAGTGGAGGGGGTATAAATAGCCCAAGGCATCAAACTAGCCGTTGGCTAAAAGCTGCTGAAAAAGGTACCGTCGGATGATCCGACGCTATGCTTTTCCAGGGCGTCGGTTCATCCGGTGCCCCTCCCACGTCATGTAGCCGTCGAGGTTCTCTGACACAACTGCTCCGACGCTATGCTCCGACGCTACGTCGGATCATCCGGTGCTGAAGGCCTTGCGTCCAGGTCGCCACTGTTAGCTTCCAATCGACCGTCGGATAGACCGACGCTACCTCTTGACCAAGGCGTCGGATCATCCGGTGCTGAAGGCTTCGTCTTGGCGCGTCTCTGTATGAATTCAAACTGAGCGTCGGATAGACCGACGGGGTCCCCACTCAGACCGTCGGATCATCCGGTGCTACTGTCTTCGCTGCTCTTCCTTTGCAACTCGTCCAACGCATCTAGAAATTGGACCGTCGGTTCATCCGACGGTACCTAGAGTTTCACCCTGTGTACCAACTCGTCCGACGATTACACCGACGCTTGTATTTGAGGGACCGTCGGTTCATCCGACGGTATCTTCTCTTTTCCTTTTCTTGCTCGGTTTTGACCCTTTGTTTTGGCATTTTTGCATGTGGTTTTCTTGCTTCCTTGGGACCTAGAAATGTCTACAAAGACATGCTCAAACAATATGGTTAGTCCCAATGATCATGTTGTCATGAATCACCAAAATCAAACTCCGAACTAATGGCATATGAGGCAATGTTCGCTACACGTAGCTCGCGTCCTCCTCTCCGTTTCCCCCCTACCCCCGGCCGTCGCCGACCTCGGGGCGCCGGCAATCACCGGTGCCGGCTGGACCGGCCGCGCGGTCAATCCCCCTCCCCTGCCTCTGTTCTGTTCGAGAGGATGGAGATGGCTGTTTGGGCAAAAACCCCCTGCCTCTTCTCTTTTCCACCCGAGCCCCCTCCTCTTTATTCTCTCTCTCTCTTCTTCTTCCAAATTAAACCCTAACCCTTAAACTATTCACCAAACTAACCCTGCCCTTTATAAATAGGCCCCTAGGCTATTATAGTTAAACTCTCACTATATCTAAATATTATAATTAGGTCCCTTTTCTTTTAAACTAAATTACTAACAGGCCCCTAATTAACCCTAAAACACCTCCTTTAACCCATCATTTCATGCGCGATTTTAATTCAAATCGTGCCCAAACTCCCTCACACCCGTACCAAGTATACCGCTACCAATCCGTCACCCAAAACCCCCGCATAATATTTATTCCTTTATTTTATCTAATTACCTTCCTCGAGCTCAGCCGGAAAAATTGTGTGTGCTTATATTGATTGCATGCTTGCTTGTGTGTGCGCTAATAGCCGACGGAGTGAACGAAGGAGGGTACCACGAGCCGGAGCTTGGAGCCGAGTACTGCGAGCAGGAGCCCGAGGTCCCGAACACCGAGTCGGAACTCCCTGAAGACTTCGAAGACGGCAAGTTCAATCTCATTCTTTGATGCATGCTTTGGTCCTAGTTTTATAAACACAACCCTATACCCATTTTATAAATTGCATATTGTTTACTGCAAAAACATGGTAGGATAGCCACCCTTGATTGCTATGATTGAACTTTGTTTGGCCAAAATGATTTCTTTAAAATGGTGTGAGTGCTTTGAAAATGGGAATGTGATATTTTTGGAAAATGAGTAAAGAACCGGGTAGACGGGATGGACGTGTGTGTCAGGAGTATGGGTGAGCTCGTACCTTTGTGGTTGAGCGTGTTGGAGATGTCTATCTTGTCGTTAAGGACCGGGTTGCATGACATCTCACCTGACCCAAATTATCGTACTACCACTCGACCGTTGTATGTGGCAACGGCTTAGCATAAACCCCACTAGTTAATCTACTTGCCATCTGGTGTGCAGGTGAGCAGCGGAAGATCAAGGAGTAGGGGTACGATTTGTGTGAGGTACGCCCTGGTTATGTGAGATAACCCCTTGGTTGCTTCCGTGGTGGCTCGTGGGGTTAGCTAAGGTGGGTAATGGCTTTGATAGGATCCGCGCCAGCACTAAGGTGTTCGTGTGGCGGTACCCTACTTGTGGGTAAAGATGTACAACCTCTGCAGAGTGTAAAACCTATTCGAATAGCTGTGTCCACGGTATTGGACGAGTCACGGTGTGGTCACAAAACTAGTGTTTGGGTTTGGGATGTTTTCATGGCGTGAGTTTTTTTTCTGAGGTGGTGTGTGGATGTGTGCCTGGGCTACTGCGGATGGGGAGTCCGGTAGTTCCCAATTGGTTTCCCCCCAAGACAACTGAGTTACTCGGGTTATAAAACTGTTTGCGAAAACCCTTTTCGAAAATGAACCCCTACATGAGTAAATGTTTTTGCAAATGAACTTTAACCTGACCCTTGATATATCCTGTGCATGATCTGCTTATAAGCCCCTCCATGGGTGGGGTTGAACTTGTTGAGTACGTATGTGCTCACCCTTGTTTAACTAACTGTTTTTCAGAGGAGGATCCCGACTTCGTTCCCGAAGACGTCGAGTAGGTCGCTGCCCTACACCCAACCGTGCCTGTGTACCCAGGGCCTCCACAGAGAGCTTACATTGTGTGGTACTCTGATGAGGCTTTGGAAGCCTTCGCTATCGTAGTTTGTTCCTTAGCACTTGTGTTGTTCCTTGTAGCGTTGGCACTCCCGTGCCCACTATGCCACCGTAATGTAAAATACTGATCCACCTATTGTAATAAATGTGTTGCCAGCCTCGTGGGACTAGTATTTGTGTCACATTTAGTCATCTCTGATGAGGGGATGCTTCAGTTAGTCTTAATGGATTCAAGGGGCATATCGTATACCGTTGAAAATAATCCGTTAACTATCTCTACTCCTAAAAAGACTGTAAGACCGTAAGGGTAACGTCGCCACCCCGTGTTCTTTGCCCCTCGGTGTTCTGCCCGGCAGAACCACGGCCTCATGCGCCGACAGATGGGTCCCGCATACCCTCTGTCCCTTCACTACCGCTCCCTCACCCCTTCGGCTGCAGATGCGCCTGCTCGGCGGCAGGACCTTGGGAACAAGTGTGTGGGGGCGATCTTGGGCGCCCACCGACGAGGGTTGATTCCATCCCCTGCGACGCCCGCTCGATTCCATCCATCACCGCCTCCGAGGATGGGGGAGCACACTTTCCTGGCAACAACGACACCGCCAAGGTCGATGCGTCTTGCTCCAACGGGGAGGTCGATCTTCGAGACGTGGGGAAGATGGAGCACGAGTGAGCGCGCGGGCACCTCGATTAGCTTTGCTTTCACCTTCCTCCCCTTTCTCGTACCTTGCCTCTGAATGAATCTAGATTTGCTCCTGCTGGGGTCGAATCACCCTGTATTTGCTCGGTCGGCCAATAGCAAGGTCGATTCCAGCCTCTTGTGATGTTCGCTCGATTCCATCAACCGATGCCCATCCTGCGGTGAGGCCGCGCCTGCCCTGCTTCTTCCTCTATCGGGGCCCTGCTCGTGCAGGCAGGGGAGCTCCCGTGCCCTCCCGACGGTTGCCGAATCTAACGACGTGAGGTGAGGTTGTTGTGTCCCGGCGCAGAACGGGGCGGCGGCACTGGATGCACATGCCTTGGCCGCTAGGCCCCCACCGCTCCCCCTACGCCGCCTTCGATCCCCTACCGCTCTCTCCGCGTGCCACCGCTCCCTCCGAGGCCCCCTCCCTTGTAGTCGTCCGCTCCCTCACACCGGGCTCAGGAGGTTTGCTCATAGTCGCAGAGTGTCGACCTTCTCTACTACGTCGATGGCTGCCCTCCCTGCACCGCTATCAGCAACGACCTCCGCTTACCGACTCCCCCTCCCTGATCCGCTGCACTTCCCATCAACAATATGCTCCAGGGCTGATATTCGCTTTCCAATTCACGCAGCTAGCCCCCTCCACCGCCCCAACCAACCAATTTGTGGCACAAGTCTCTTCCTCAATCCATCATAGCTTCACTAGCTTCCCATATCAAATTTCAAAATCTTTGCAACACCGGCAATGTCCCTCCCCTACTGTCTCCACGGTGAGCTTCGCCTCAACCTATCGTCCTCCGCTTCTCCAAAACAGGAGCAGGAGCCAACGCGAGAGCAGGAGCAGTGTGGTGGCCAATACATTTGCGTGGAGTGCCTCGATGAGGCAGTGGCGAGGCATTGTGCCCCTTCCATGAACACAAGAGAGACAATGCAACGAATCTTCCCTACCATCTGACAATTCAAGGTACAATGCTCATTCTAATTTCAATCGAAGAGTAGCATGATTCAGCTAGCTCTGTTATTAGGATCAACACAAACACCCTGACTTGAATATCTAACATTCTATTTTGAAACCGATTTGCCCAATGATCTGATTGATTAGTCATATGATTATTAGCTATAGTATGTCACTGGAGCAACAAATGGCTCCATGGTAGTATTTTATCTCGATTGCCAACAATTTTATCATGTGGAAGACAATGAATATTGTAACCTTAAGCTTAAAATCAATAGTATTAGGTTTTGAAGAATTGCAAATGAGTCATCCTTTGTAGCTTTGATATAGATATCTAGCATGTGCAAACAACTCAAAAGACGATTTGTGATTTGCATTGCCAATTAGATGTCGTCATCCGTAGACAGTAGGTTTGGTGTTTGGTTCACACTTCGCAGGGAAAGGCAAGCAACATCTTGTACTTGCCTATTAGGTCAAAATATTTTTTTCACTTGTGCTTTAATAACCAACAAATTTGCAAAGATTTGTGGTTGTTTTCGAACCAGTGAAGCATCCACTGCTTACGAGGTAGTTAGGGCTAGCTGAGTTTACTGATTGGGCTAGAAAGGGAGTGTTTTTTGTGTGAAATGTACATACCAACAAATGTACATTTCATCCCATATTTCTATCCTCCTCCCCAAGCCAACATCTCTAGATTAGATCCCAGGTCCTAGCCAAGCGTTCTGAGGGACGACCACAACGACAGCATGAGGGCGAGGCGGCAGCGCTGAGTGCAGGCGACCGTGTGGCCGTGCCAGCATGTTGGTGGTGTGCTCGCAGGGAGGTGATAACCAGTCACCGATCTGTCCCAATCGGAACCGCGTCAACAATCACTGCCACCGACCAGTTCTCTAATCACCTCCGTCCTTACGCCCTGCACTAGATTAGGAGTGCTGCCCTTCTCATTGGATCTGATTAAAGCTGTTGCCCCATCTCTGGTGATCTTCTAATCAAGATTAATTTATGTTTCATTTTGTATTAATTAATTCTCTTGCAAAATTAAGCATTGCAGGATGGTGTATTCACTGACCAATGTAGATTTGTCTTTGGTGTTATGACACTTTTGCCTCTGATGACGACTACTTTTGTAGTTCTTTTAAACGAAGAATGCTTGCCTTCGGGTGAGCGTTCGACCTCACTTTTAGTTTCTGGTTTAGAATTAAATGAGAGCTCTAAGCAGAGATAATGCAGATTTAATAAGGAATTCAGTAAGGCAATCCAGCATATTCCTACCCACTTTGTTAACTGAGAGCTGTGAGCAGCATATCACACAGATTTGGAATTCAGTAAACTTGATAGGTATTTCTGAAAGTATATGTTTGTCAATGATTGTCTGAAATCAATATAATACCACTCAACAGTTGTAGCAATGTTGTCTACTTCTGGTTATATATATTTGTCCACACTTTTAGTTACATCCTTCTGTAAATTATATTTGTAAGAACAACAATTTATTACTTATTGGTACCAGGATGCTGGCCAATTGATTGAAACACTTGAATCTTTATATGGTGAACATATTATTGTCTTTTAGGGTAAATTGCAAAATTCAGAGTGAGGGTTTTCTTAATTTGAGATCATTCTCTTCTCTCTTCTTTCGTAATTTTATACTAAGCTCACATCTTTTTTATTAGGTAAACGAGAAGACAAGAAAAAGACATGTAGAACTTGATGTGGCTGTAGATTGAAGGATAGGAGACATGAAAGAGCATGAGCCAACCTTGTCTAAAAGTCTGTGAAGATTTTGCAAGAATTTGCTCATGTGTGGAGGAAATGACGAAAAAATGGCAACATTGACCTTGAAATTATGTGTGGCACTTCATCAAGGAAGCAAAACACAAGATGTTGCTCCAGGATAGGTGAATAATTCCCATGACTTTTATCTGAAATAATTGATCAAGAAGCTTTTTGATTAGTGACAGTTGAATCCAAATGCTATGACGTTGATGTTGTGAATTCTGAAAACAAATGGATGGGACATGCTTGCTTTTCATATCTGATATTATATCTCATAGCTAGGCAATAAATCAACAATTCTGTAATGTTTATTGGTATGGAGATAGAGCATCTGGAGGGGGGGGGTCAGAACCACTTGTGGGATTGAGAGCTGACACCATTTTGTGCATTTGTATGTCAATTCAAATAAGTATGCCTTGTCACATGTACAATTTTCTTTATTTTTGTTCATAGCTGGTGTAACATGTTTGCTTTAAAATGTGTGTGATTGGCATCTTCATTAGATGGTTGTATTCATTTTTTCTCTTTTGTGGTGGTATGCAATTTTGCTTATAATTTAATAGCTTCTTCTATCATGTGTGTGTGCAAGAATGCTTGTGAGGTTTAAGCATGCTGATATTTGATGGTTGCAATAATAGGCTCTATTCTTTTTTGAAGCAATAATAGGCTTCATCTGGTGTGTTTTGTACTAATAATAATCATTTGTGTTTCCTATTTTTAAAAGCTGCATACATATTAATGTAGGGTAGGGCCACGATATCATATTGGAAGGGTGAAGGTAGCACACGGAGTTGAAACATCTTCTTGATCTGCAAATTTTCTATTTGTTTAATGTGCAATTATATTGTATAGATAATTCATATGAGCCATTTTGATGCTTGATCTGCAAATTGTGTTGTCTGTAGCAATACATGGGCATGATCCTAGTTAGAGTAATAAACTATAAAAAAGCTCAAAAATAAAAAGATAAAAAGTATAGAAAATACAAATATACATCCACGACTAAAAAAAGTGGATGTGAAGCCTAACTTGGAGTACAGATGGTTTGAAAGAAAAACGGGTAAAAATGGATGGGGCAACAACAAGTTAACCACCAACGAACCAAACGTCCTCCCAAACTCCCAACCGTGAGAAGAGCTATGGGCGAGCAGCAAACACGCCGCACGCTTCGTACCGTGCATGACGGCGGCGGGGAAGGGAAGCGGCCGTGACCGTGAAAAAGGTGCCATGGCGGAGCAGTCATCCACCGGAGCCGCTCGCGTCGCCGTCCGGCCTGACAGCTGGTCGCCGCCGGACAACAGACCGTCTGTGTCTCATGTGGGATTTTTTATATTTATTTTTTCACGATTTCGCAAAAATATACGGTCCGTTACAAATTTAGCAAAAATATACATTTGCCGCAGTACGTCACGACGTCAGGGACTAAACGCCGTGGCCCACGGTGGTAGGAGCGTCAGGAGTGGGCCCTTAGCATGGCCCAGACTTGGCGCCTAACGACACGACGTTAGAGGCCTAGCGCCGTGGGCCGTGGGCGGCGTCGAGCCCCCGGCCGCCGTGGCCCACGGCGGCGAGCAGCCCCTAGCGCCGTGGGCCACGGCGCTAGGGTTCCCACGCCTATCTAACACCGAAATTGAGCCGAAAATGTCATAATAATTCGAAAAAAGAAAAGAGATGGAGAAGAGAAGGGAGTGAGGAGGAGGGGGTGAAGGTGCGAAGCTCTGCTGGTTTTTCGTTTCGTTAGAGATAATACTCTGAAACTTAATAGTTTTAGTGTAGATGTGTTTAGTAGATATACAATTTTAGTGTAGATCTGCGCAGTTAATACATAGTTTCAGTGTAGATCTGCTTAATGAATACATAGTACTAGTGCAGATCTGCTTAGTAAAATTATAGTTTTAATATAGATCTGTTTAGTAAAATTATAGTTTTAGTGTAGATCTGAGTAGATTATATTTTGTAGTACATGTGACACCCTAAAATTCCATCACTAAAAATTACCTAGCAACTGTTAATTTAGCCTTAAGGATTTAAATTGAATTTGCCATTTAAATTGAGCTCTAAAATATTAAACATTATTTAATTAATATAGAGACAACAAGTGGATGTGCATCATTATTTGGCTTTGCATGATTTTTGGTTGCTTGTGTGACTTTTAAAAAGGTTATAAAATTTTGTGAAAGATTTTAAAATAAATTGATTTGAATTTGAGTTTTAAAATTGATTTGAAAGAGTTTGAAAAAAAGAAAAGAAAAAAAAAGAAACTTACCCTCCCCTCCTTTCTGGCCCGGCGGCCCACCAGCTCCACCCCGCGGCAGCCCACGCCCCGGCTCTCTTTTCCTTTTTCTTTCCTCTCGCCGACAGACCGGCCCCACCGGTCAGCCTCCTCCCCATCCCCTTCCTTTCTTCTTCTTCTCCTCTGCTTCGCCCGGCCCGGCGCCGTCGCGATTCCCGCCGCGCCCCGCCACCTTCCCCCTTCCTTTCCTCCTCACCCGAGCCGGCCAATTAAGGCAATTAACTCGCACGTGTTCAATTTGGCTGTTACCTTTCCTTAAGCCCCTGGCCGAGATGGCCGCGACCATCAATGGCAAGCGTCGGCCGCCGCCTAAACTTTCCGCCTCCCCTCGCCTCCTCCTCTCCTGGTTCCTATTTAAGCTCGAGCCCGAGCTCCTGCTCCCCCCTTTGCCTTCACTTTGCAAGCACGTGCGCTCAAGCAACCCTTTCACCTTTGCCGCCGCCTCGGTTCCTCGCCACCGCCATGACTTCGTCGCCACCGGTGAAGGATTAGCTCCGCCACTCTCCTTTCTTGCTTCTTGGGTTCGCCAGGGGCTCACCGAACTTGTGTTACCGCAGGATTACAGCCCAGGCGCCCGTGGGAGCCACGCCCCGACCACACCGGCGCCCGATCTGCCGCCGTCGCTGATCCTCGCCCCCGCAGCATCTTCCACGCCGGCTAGCTCATCTTCGTCGTCTTTGAGCGGTGAGCAAAAACCCCCACTCAATTTCCCTTCATCTTGTGCACTTTGGTGCATCCACGAGCTCGCCGGAGCAGCCGCCCCGCCCCCTTTTGGTGCATGATCGCCCCCCTAGACCCCCCTGTCACGTGCGCATGCGCCCCCTCTACGTAATGCACTAGCTTGTGGACGTTTTGGTGACCGGGAGCACCGCCCAGGGGCAAGGCCGGTGAGTCGCCGCCGCATGCCGCCGTGCGGGTCATCTCTCCGGCGCACGCGCCGCCGTTAAACTCACGCGCACGACCCTGGCCATCCGATCCTTTGCGGACGGCCCAGATTAGTCGGGGCGTACCCACCCCCCCGGACTCCGTGCGCCGGGTGCACGGCGCGGTCCACCGCGCGCGCGCGTTTGCAGCCGTTGGATCTGAGATCCACGGTGCGGCTGAGGCGTTTAGCTTTAAGAGCCCCCGAGTTTTCATGGATTTGCAAGCCGGTCCTTCCACCTAATAAGATTCTTGCATATAGGTCCTGGTTTTTGCAGTCTAGCCACTATCTACCCTGGTTAATAGTGTTAGGGCCCCTTTTCTTGAGTTTTAGCATTTTAGCCCTTCTGTTTTTATATGAAATTATGTTTTAGCCCCTAGTTTTATTTATAAAGGCTCTGTAAAATTTAGTTTTATTGCAGATAGATCTCTGTATCTTGTTTTGAGCATAACTTTCTTGTTTTAACTCCGATTTTAGCGTTCTATATACCGAAATGATCGTCTCAACGAGTAGAATCATTTAGACAGCAAGTTTTCCAGTTTTGCTACTGTTTGGTGTACTGTTTATTTATTGTTTGTTTTATATGTTTGATGCGTAGATATCGTGCCTGTTTCGTCTGAGCTCCCCATTGGAGGTGATCAGGAAGAGCCTGCTTTCGAAGAGGACTATACCCAGTTTGTAGAGGAAGTGATAAGAACCCGCTAGGGTTTGTTCCCGATCTTTTGATGAGAGGTGTGGGGATAACTCGATTGAAGGAGACGACGTTCACGGCCCGACTACAACCTGTCCAAGGATGCGCCTTAGCAATCGATACACCACCTCCTATGGCTGCCGCGATCTTGTGGAGCGCGTCACCCGGCCACTAGGGCACCTATTCCTGCAAGCAATCGAAGAACTAGCAAGAACAAGTATGAAACAAGTACTGAAATTACTAGATGGGAATGAAAGATTCAATTCTCAAACTCAACATCCAACAACGGTGGGGTTCCGTAGAAAAGGAGGCGACCGGCGCTCTCACAAGCAAGAGCAATGGCTAAACTTGATCTAAACAAAACCCAATCAGTTTGTGGCGGCTATGGAGGTATATGAGAGGGTGGAGGACGACCTGGACGTGGTGGGGGTCGTCCTACAACCCTAGGACGCGCCCCTGTGGGGCTCCACTTGATACACGGCCCATTGGGCCAAATAAGGTGGCGCAACACCTGGGACAGATTGACATCCGATCAATGTTTCGACGATTGCGGCCGCTTCAAAATAGATATGGACATGAGTCTGGATCCATATGAAAGGTGACTTCATCACGGTTCTAGGAAGTATTTGAACGCCCCAATCCGACTCCGTGTGCGACCGTGGCGTCCGTCACAAGATGGTGCTTTTCTGCAGTCCGAATCCAGCCTGCGCGAGTCCTTCTCCCTTTCGGTCTTGACCATGATTCCTAATCAAAACAAGAGTGCACGTGTCTCCACAATCTAAATATGATGAACATGAACTCAAGAGTGAACTCACTTGATTATTAAGTTGACGAGCACGGGCACGAGTAATAGGGCCAGCAATAACATGATCTTGTGCAGGCGTGGATGTATCGTTGGTGGTGATGTCCTCATCATCCTCCCCTTCTTGCATTTGAGTCGTCCTCGACTCAAGCTCATCTTCTTCTCCCAAATAGGGCTTCAAATCTGCAATGTTAAATGTGGGACTAACCCCAAAATCTGCAGGAAGCTCTAGTTTGTATGCATTGTCATTTACTCTCTCTAACACTTTAAAAGGTCCATCGGCCCTAGGCAATAATTTAGATTTGCGTAATTCAGAAATCTCTCCTTTCTCAAGTGCAACCAAACTAAATCTCCAGGTTCAAACTTTATTTCCTTTCTACCTTTATCACCAACAAGCTTGTACTTAGCATTCATGCGCTCAATGTTCTCTTTAGTTGTTTCATGCAGTTTTAACATCAATTCAAAGACGTTTAGTAGCATCAAAATTTAAATTCTCAGGTGATGGTAAGGGCATTAAATCAATAGGAGCACGAGGTAAGAAACCATATACAATCTGAAATGGGCACATCTTGGTAGTAGAATGCATCGAACGATTATAAGCAAATTCAATATGAGGCAAACAATGTTCCCACATCTTAATGTCCGTCTTTAAAACAGCCCTTAACATAGTAGACAAAGTTCTATTCACAACTTCAGTTTGACCATCAGTTTGGGGGTGACATGTAGTTGAAAACAAAAGCTTAGTCCCCAATTTAGCCCACAAAGTTTTCCAAAAATAGCTAAGGAATTTAACATCACGATCAGAAACAATTGTATTGGGCACACCATGCAAGCGAACAATTTCCCGAAAAAACAAATCAGCAATATGAGAAGCATCATCAGTTTTATGACATGGTATAAAGTGTGCCATTTTTGAGAATCTATCAACAACCACAAACACACTATCACGACCCCTCCTAGTCCTTGGTAAACCCAACACAAAATACATAGAAATATCTTCCCAAGGAGCACTAGGAACGGGTAAAGGCAAATACATACCGTGCGCATTTAACCTTGACTTAGCCTTTTGACATGTAGTGCAACGTGCAACAAATCTCTCCACATCTCTTCTCATTTTTGGCCAAAAGAAGTGACCAGCAAGTATGTCTTCTGTCTTTTTAACTCCAAAATGCCCCATCAAGCCACCTCCATGCGCTTCCCCGCAACAACAACAAGCGAACGAGCTAGCCGGAATGCATAGCTTGTTAGCTGCGAAAACAAACCCATCACTAACGATGAATTTGTTCCACCCTTTGTCATCCTTACAATGCAAGCAACACATCTCTAAAATCGGGATCATTAACATATTGGTCTTTAATTGTTTCTAATCCAAAGATCTTGTAATCAAGTTGGTTCAAGAAAGTATATCTCCTAGACAAAGCAACAACAATCACATTTTCTTTCCCTTTTTTGTGCTTAATAACATAAGGAAAAGATTCAATAAATTCAACCCACTTAGCATGTCTACGATTCAGTTTTCCTTGACTACGAATATGCTTCAAAGATTCATGATCGAATGAATAACAAATTCTTTGGGCCATAAATAATGCTGCCATGTTTCCAAAGTTCGAACAAGAGCATATAATTCTTTATCATAAGTGGAATAATTCGGAACAGTCCGCTCAATTTTTCACTAAAATATGCAACCGGTTTGCCTTCTTGTAATAAAACACCACCCAAACCAATCCCACTAGCATCACACTCAAGCTCAAAGGTCTTATTAAAATCTGGAAGTTGAAGGAGAGGTGCATGTGTCAACTTATCTTTCAACATGATGAAGGCATTCTCTTGTTTATTACCCCAACTAAAAGGTACTCCTTTCTTTGTAAGCTCATTCAATGGTGCAGCAATGGTGCTGAAATCCTTCACAAAACGGCGATAGAATCCAGCGAGTCCTAAGAAACTCCGCACCTGTGTGATGGTCTTTGGTACAGGCCATCCCTGTATAGCTTCTACCTTGGCTTGATCAACCTCAATTCCCTGTGGAGTCACAACATAGCCAAGAAAAGACACTCGATCGGTGCAAAATGTGCACTTCTCAAGGTTACCAAACAAACGTGCATCTCGTAAAGCATTAAAAACATCACGTAACTGATCCAAGTGTTCATCCATAGTTTTGCTGTAGATTAATATATCATCAAAGTAAACTACAACAAATTTCCCAATGAAAGCACGCAAAACCTCGTTCATTAATCTCATGAAAGTGCTAGGTGCATTAGTTAACCCAAAAGGCATGACTAACCACTCATATAAACCGAACTTAGTTTTGAAAGCAGTTTTCCATTCATCTCCCAATTTCATACGAATACGGTGGTACCCACTACGCAAATCAACCTTAGAAAACACGGTAGCACCACTCAATTCATCAAGCATATCATCTAGGCGTGGAATAGGATGCCGATATCGAATAGTGATATTATTAATAGCTCTACAATCAACACACATACGCCATGTTCCATCTTTCTTAGGCACCAAAATAACCGGAACAAAGACAAGGGCTAAGAGACTCACGTACATAACCTTTGTCGAGTAGTTCTTGCACTTGCCGCCGAATTTCTTTTGTTTCCTCCGGATTGGTCCTATATGGCGCACGGTTGGGCAAAGAAGCACCGGAATAAGATCAATTTGGTGCTCTATGCCTCGTATAGGAGGCAGCCCCGCCGGTATCTCGCTTGGAAACACATCCGAATACTCCCGCAAAATGTTAGCAACAACAGGAGGCAAAGAATGCCGCATATCTTGAATTGAAATCAAAGCATCCTTGCATACCAAAGCGTAGGCAATAGAAGTTGAAGCAATTAATTCATTAATATCAGATTTTGAAGCAAGCAAGCAATGTCCTTTCAATTTTATGCCATCTTCATTATTACCAACAGATTTGCTATTTTTATTGTTCTCAGTTTTAGCCTTTGCAGCTTTAGCAATATCATCACACACAATAGCCTCAGGTGACATAGGAAGCAAAGCAATTTTTTTATCATTGTATCTGAGAGAATAATGATTTGATCTACCATGATGCAAACAATTTGTATCAAATTGCCAAGGTCTACCTAGCAGAATATGACAAGCTTCCATGGGCACAACATCACACTCAACAACATCATGATATGAGCCAATCAAAAACCGATTCGTACCCGACCTTGTTACCTTTTCCTTACCATTATTGTTCAGCCACCGAATGCAATATGGATGCGGGTGCGGTTTGGTTGTAAGTGCAAGCTTCTCCACCATGTCGCCGCTAGCTAAGTTGTTGCGACTACCCCCATCAATGATCAAGCGGCAAGAACGCTCTTTAATCACACACTTGGTTTGAAACAATGTATGCCGCTGATTTTGCTCCGCCTTCTCCATTTGTGCACTAAGCACACGCCGCACAATGAGGCTCTCATAATGTTCGGCATCCTCTGTACCAATCGTTCGTCCGGTGGCTCCTCTCTACCTGCATCGTCAGCAGCAAGCAAAGCAAGTGTATCTTCATCATAATCACTAGCAGAGGAATACTCACCATCATTTGTTACCACCATAACTCGCTTGTTTGGACAATCATGCTGCACATGTCCAATTCCCTTGCATCGATGGCACTGAAGGTCTCTTGTTCTACCTGTAGAGGCCACGGAAGATGTACTAACAGCTGGTTTTGGAGCAGATTTCATTGCTGAATTTGTGGGAGCAACACGTGTCTTGTCGCCGGAGGGAGGTGAAAGTGCCGATCGACCCGACGGGGGATGTACACGCCCCGAAGAAGTAGTTGTTCGCTGCCATGATGCTGATCTCCCTGCATTAATGTTAGACCTTGCACTAGCATATCGTCCCTGCACTTCCCTTTCAGCTTTACAAGCAAAATGAAAGCATTATGTTATTTTAGTATACTCTTTATATTGAAGGATGTCCCGAATTTCTCTATTTAACCCACCCACAAATCTAGCAATAGCAGGTTCCTCGCCCTCCTCTACGTTAGCATACCCATTTGTAATTCCTGATAATATTCTTCTACGCTTTTAGTACCCTGCCTCAATTGTTGCAACTTATGTAACAGATCACGTGCATAGTAAGAAGGAACAAATCTAGCCCGCATGACCCGTTTTAAAGCATCCCATGTTTGTGGTACATTATTAGGATTTTTCTTAGCATATTCTATCCACCAAACAGAAGCAAAATCGGTAAACTCACTAGTAGCAGCTCTAACACGTGTATTCTCAGGAAATTCATGGCATACAAACTTTTGATCAACAGCAATCTCCCAAGTAATGTAAGCATCAGGATCATATTTACCATCAAAAGGAGGTATCTTAAATTTAATCTTACTAAAAGCATCATTATTACCATGTGCCTCATGTCTTCGGCGAAAACCACCCCAACCTCTACGGTTAGTACGTTGTCGTCGGTGATCTTGGTCTTCTTGTTCAGTGTCACCACTATATGCAACCCAATTATCATCCAAACTCTCGTCGTCCTTGCCATCCTTCGTCTTGTCATCCTTTTTCTTGCTATTCTCATCATACCCTTCAGTGGTCTTAGCATACATCTCATCAAACCTCGCGCAAAAGAGCACCAAGACTCTTGTCTATACGAGTAATAGACACCTCCAAACCTGTAACCTTGGTGTTGGTGTCGATTTGTGTGGCCTCCAATTGCCCAATCTTCTCATTTGTCACCTGCAAGTCATTATCAATTCCTTCATTGTGCTTCTTCACCTTCTTTTCAAAGTGTTGTATGATTCTCTTGGTGCGAGGAGACTGTGGCATGGTATTCTTGGATCCATCAATTTCATCTGTTGTTTCTATCATGTTAGATAAATAGAAACAACAAGAAAACAAGTGAAGAAATAAGAAAACTCTACAGCTAATAGGATGTAGCTACAGCAAGGCGCTCACTCTCAACCTGTTATACAAGCTCTTACCAATTCTTACCTTGCTCGACAGGAGGGGACGACTACCAACAAGTCTGCAAACCGGGAAGAAGTGTATCGGTGCCGCAAAGCAACAAAACCCGTCAAGCCGTAGTCGAATATGTGGAGCTATAGGTGGGTGAAACAAGGAATGACTAGCACCACAATAGTTAAAAAGCAAGGCGAATAATTGTTCAACGGCGGTATCGTGCCGGCCCTAGGCTAAACCATGCTAGAGACGTGAGCCTAGGCACAAAGGTAGTCACTGAAAAAGAACAACTAGCACATCACAAGTAAAACAACCGTTTCAACTTACTTCTCTTTCTCTTCTCTTCTCTTCTCTTCTTTTTTTTTGTTCTTCTCTTTCTACTCTCTTTTTTTTTCTTCTCTGATTTTTTTTCTTCCTCTCTTTTTCTTTCAACTGTTTTTTTCACACAACTAAACTCTATTGCTCAATATCAAGCCAAATTAGCACAAAAGGAAAAGTACACAGATTGCAGATCGCAGATCTCGTGGACAATTGCAGATTGCTCAAATGGAATTTCGAGGCAAGGTTAGATCCGTTGGAAAGAAGACAATGTAAGCTTTCCATATTGTATTTAAACACCTCAATCGGAGATCATATGAATCCGTGGTGGCAAAAGTGAAACGAGAGATGTATATGGTGACGCGAATTTCGTGACTAAAACGTGATAGAACTCAAAACTCTAAAGGAATAGACACTAAGACCAAAGCAACTTGACACGACCAATGCAACCAAAAACTCAACAAGCCCTAACCATGCAATGCTAGTAAAGGCTCAAAGGGTTTATGGGACAACGGGTAATCTAATCTACTATTTTTTTCGGGGCTTTTCCGGACTATAGGAAATTAAAAACAAGCAAAGGATTGGAACTCTCACCGAAGAACCTCGCTCCGATTACCAGCGATAAGAACCCGCTAGGGTTTGTTCCCGATCTTCCGATGAGAGGTGTGGGGATAACTCGATTGAAGGAGACGACGTTCACGGCCCGACTACAACTTTCGTCCAAGGATGCGCCTTAGCAACCGATACACCACCTCCTATGGCTGCCGCGATCTTGTGGAGCGCGTCACCCGGCCACTAGGGCACCTATTCCTGCAAGCAATCGAAGAACTAGCAAGAACAAGTATGAAACAAGTACTGAAAATACTAGATGGGAATGAAAGATTCAATTCTCAAACTCAACATCCAACAACGGTGGGGTTCCGTAGAAAAGGAGGCGACCGGCGCTCTCACAAGCAAGTAGCAATGGCTAAAATTGATCTAAACAAAACCCAATCAGTTTGTGGCGGCTATGGAGGTATATGAGAGGGTGGAGGACGACCTGGACGTGGTGGGGGTCGTCCTACAACCCTAGGACGCGCCCCTATGGGGCTCCACTTGATACACGGCCCATTGGGCCAAATAAGGTGGCGCAGCACACTGGGACAGATTGACATCCGGTCAATGTTTCGACGATTGCGGCCGCCTCAAAATAGATATGGACATGAGTCCGGATCCATATGAAAGGTGACTTCATCACGGTTCTAGGAAGTATTTGAACGCCCCAATCCGACTCCGTGTGCGACCGTGGCGTCCGTCACAAGATGGTGCTTTTCTGCAGTCCGAATCCAGCGCCGCGCGAGTCCTTCTCCCTTTCGGTCTTGACCATGATTCCTAATCAAAACAAGAGTGCACGTGTCTCCACAATCTAAATATGATGAACATGAACTCAAGAGTGAACTCACTTGATTATTAAGTTGACGAGCACGGACACGAGTAATAGGGCCAGCAATAACATGATCTTGTGCAGGCGTGGATGTATCGTTGGTGGTGATGTCCTCATCAGGAAGGCAAGTGGCTTTCCCCCTCTGCATTATCTCTTTTGAACCTATAACACTGCATGATAAAACAATGTTTACTATTCCTGTTGCAATGCATTAATATGATGGGCAAACTCCTTTTTAGGGACTGGACTAGATGTTTTACCCCGTTACCTTGACCAACCATGTTTATCAAATGCTTGGGTAGATAAATGCGTAGTTTGTTTTACATGGGAATGGTTATGTTTGGTTATGGAATGCAACTCAGTTCTGTTTATGAAATGTGTACATGTTTAAGACAAGATAACTTGTAATTTAAATGGAACATGGAGAACCACCCAAGACAACAGTACAACCACAGTCCACATGGCTCTGGCTTAGCCAAGTAATTAGGAGAGTGGGTTCGCTGATAGCCTTTTTCTGAGAGGGGCACAGGGGGCTCGGGGTTGCAGGGGTATAGCCCGGTTCTTTTGGGGTAGCAGCCTTGGCTAAGGTGCTGACCATTAGGGAGGGTTATGGTCCGCCATGAGCTGTAACTGTCGCGGGCTGTTGGTTTCTCTTCTTTCCTTTGTAAAGGCTTCGTAGTGGACCCCTAGCCACTCACCTTGGAAGTGTTTAAGGGTCTAGCTAACCCGGGCAAAATGGGGAACACGAACTGTGGGTAAAGTGTACAACCTCTACATAGTGAAAACTGATCGATCAGCCGTGCTCATGGTCAAGAGCGGCTTGGACCCTCACATGATAATCAAACTTAAAGATTAATGTAAATCGTGGGTCTTTGGGCTTTGAGGTATCTTTTAAGTTAAGTGGGTTGGTATACACTTACACCTAGTAATTAGGTGTTGTTAAGTAAAACTTGATCAACTTATAAAATTCTTACCGCTGTTGTAACGCCCGCGTTTTTAGCTCCTAATAAATCATCTAATAAATCACGCGTGATTTCAAAACTGTCCAGCTGAGATCATTTGCCCCCTTTCAAAACCCTGGTCACCGTCTCCCTCTTTCACCCTCGGCGCGCGTGCCGCGAATCCCGCCGGCACCGCCCGCACTCAAGCCAGCACCCACGTGTGCCACCCCAGCCGCCGCGGTCGGCCACCGTGCCGGGAATCCCCGCGCACGCCGCGGTCCCGCCGGCCGGTCCGCCTCGCCATCACCGCCGTCCCGAAAATCACGCCGACGCCCGGAAACCGGAAAACCCCGCAAGAACCCTTTTCTCTCTCCCTTCTAATTTCCTAGGATTTCTCCTAATTTTCTAAACCCATCTCCTTTTTCTTTTTCCCCTTTTCCCTATTTCCCTTTTTCCTTCCCTTTTCTTTTTCCTATTTTCTTTTCCATTTCCCTTTTTCCTTCTTTCTTTTCTTTTTTCTTCCCCCTCTTTCCTTCTTTCCCTCTCTCTTCCTCCCTTCTCCTTTCTTCCTCCCTGGCCGCGCGCCTGCCAACCGACGACCGCGCCGGCCCCTCTCCACCCCAGCACGCCATCCCGGCCCCATGACGTGACCTCACCCTGGCGCATCGCCATTACTCCGCCCGCCCGAGCCGTCACACCACGGTGCGTCGCCGCCGGCCCTCGCCACCCTCGCACCGCCACCACCGCAAGCCACCAGCCCTGCTCCACCACTGCATGCGCCGCGCCGAGTCGTCCCTTCACCTGCACAAGTTGACTCGCCGCCGCTCGAGCCGTCTCGTCACCGGACGCCGCGAAATCCGGCCGGACATCGAGAAGCCGCTCGAGCTTCGCCGGCGACTTCCCGCCGAAAAAATCTCCCCCCCCCGAACCGCCTTAAGCCGCCTATAAATAGGCCCCGGGCCTCCTCGCTGCCCCTCGCCTCACCACCGAGCTCTCACAAGCCCTCCCTTGCTCCACCGCCGCCCCAAATGCGCCGCCGCCGCTAGCCTCCGCCGCCGCCCAGACCTCGCCGCGGAGCGCCTCCTCAAGCCGTCCCCAACCAAGGTGAGCCTCGGAGTGGATAGCCCCCGTCCCCCTCCTCCTTTTCCCCCTGTTCCCGACCGTCGTCGACCCCCGGGGCGCCGGCAATCGCCGGGAGCCGGCCGGCGGGCCGCCCCAATCCCCCCCTCTGTTCATAACTGATGGGAGGAAGGGGGTGGCGGTTTTGCCAAGAGGCCCCTGTCCTTTCCCCTTTTCCCCCCACCGAACCCCCTCCTCTATTTCCTCTCTCCCTCTTTTCCAAATTAAACCCTAAACCTTAAGATATTCCACCAAACCAACCCCTGCCCTTTACAATTAAATCCTTAGGCTATTATAGTTGAACCCCGCTAGGTTTAAATATTACATTTAGGTCCTTTCCTTTTAAACCAAATTACTAATCGACCCTAATTAATCCTAAACACCTCTTTTAACCTGTCATTTCATGCACAATTTTAATCCAAACCGCGCCCAACCTTCCTCACACCCGTGCCGGATATACCGCCACCCATCCGTCACCCAAAACCCCTACATAATATCTATTTCCCTATTTTATTTAATTACCTCTCGCGAGCTCAGCCAGAGAAATTGTGTATGCTTTTATTGATTGCTTGCTTGCATGTGTGTGCGCTATAGCCGACGGAGTAAACGAAGGAAGGTACCCCGAGCCGGAGATCGGAGCTGACTACTGCGAGCAGGAGCCCGAGATCCCGAACGCCGAGCCGACAATCTCATCCTTTGATACATGCTTTGATCCTAGTTTTATAAACACAACCCTATACCCGTTTTATAAATTGCATATTGTTTTACTGCAAAAACATGATAGGATAGCCACCTTTGATTGCTATGTTTGAACCTTGTTTTGGCCTAAGTGAGTGCTTTAAAAATGTGTGAATGCTTTCAAAACGTGTGAGTGCTTTAAAAATGGAAATGGTATATGTCTGGAAAATGAGTAAAGAACTGGGTAGACGGGATGGACGTGTGTGTCAGGAGTATGGGTGAGCTCGTACCTGTGTGGTTGAGCGTGTTGGGAGTTGTCCATCTTGTCGTTAAGGACCGGGTTGCGTGACATCTCACCTGACCCAAATCATCGTACAACCACTCGACCGTTGTATGTGGCAACGGCTTAGCATAAACCCCACTAGTTAATCTACTTGCCATCTGGTGTGCGGGTGAGCGGCGGGAGACCAAGGAGTAGGGGTACGCTCTGTGTGAGGTACGCCCTGGTTATGTGGGATAACCCCTTGGTTGCTTCCGAGGTGGCTCGTAGCGTTAGCTAAGGTGGGTAATGACTTTGATAAGATCCGCACCGGCACTGAGGTGTCCGTGTGACGGTACCCTTCTTGTGGGTAAAGATGTACAACCTCTGCAGAGTGTCAAACCTATTCAAATAGCCGTGTCCACGGTATTGGACGAGTCACGGTGTGGTCACAAAAACTAGTGTTTGGGTTTGGGACGTTTTCTGGTGTGAGTTGTTTTCCGGGTGAAGCGTGTGGCTGTGTGCCTGGGCTACGACGGACGGGAAGTCCGGTAGTTCCACCGTGGTTTTCCTTAGAACAATTGAGTCACTTGGGTTATGGAAATGATTTGCGAAAACCTTTTTGAAATGAACCCCTGCATGAGTGAGTTTGCAAAATGAACCTTAACCTGATCCTTGATATACTCTATGCATGATTCTGCTTATAAGCCCCTCCGTGGGTGGGGTTGGATTTGCTGAGTACGTATGTGCTCACCCTTGTTTTACTAACTATTTTTCAGAGGAGGATCCCGATTAAATTCCCGAAGACGTCGAGTAGGTCGCTGCCCTACACCCAATCGTGCATGTGTACACAGGGCCTCCACAGAGAGCTTCCATGGTGTGGTACTCTGATGAGGCTATGGAAGCCTTTGCTATCGTAGTGTGGTCGTTAGCGTTTGTGTTGTTCCTTGTAGCGTTGGCACTTCCGTGCCCTCTGTGTCGCCGTGATGTAAAAGACTGATCCACCTGTTGTAATAAATGTGTTGCCAACCTCCTGGGACTGGTATTTGTGTCACATTTAGTCACCTCTGATGAGGGGACGCTTCAGGTGGTATCTTAGCCATAGGTTGGCCGTAGGACACGACCCCTAGGATACAAGACCTCCTCTGGCCCTCTCCAACCTTTCCTTTGCTGAGCTCATCTTTTCCCAAATCCTTACCTTGATCCTTGCCTGATTCCATGTGGCTAACCCCGAATGGAACGGAGGAGTCTGCCCCGTCCAGCCTGGCCTCCCTAACTTGCTGCTACTCAGCTTAGAGCGCGTCGGAGTAAGGGATCCGCCGGAGTTCGTCTATTGGGAGTACGAACGTCACGGCACCCTTCGGTGCAAGGTGCTGATCTTCGTGGGAAGAAGCACGCTCTACCCCGACATAGAGCCTTGGTTCGTCTCCGCCACTGGGTTTCGCTTCGCCGACACCTACCCGAAGGCTGCTCGGAAGGCCCTGCGATGTCTACGAGTGGTTTATAGGCAGCACCTCAGAAGGACTCCAATGGGATTTTTCCCACCCTCCGGAGGAAGAGGACGCTCGTGGATTGATCGCATGAGAGGACTAGAACGAGAAGAAGAAGACCTAGAAGAGGCAGTTTCCCACCTGTCCATCTACCTCAATGGCCTAGACCACCTCTACCGAGAGCAAGCCCAAGAATCGAAGCAACAGATTGACAGAGCGGAAAGAGCGGAGCAAAGGATAGAACTGGAAAGTATAAAGACAACCATGGCGGAAGTTGAACTACGCAACACAAAGCGAGAGTACCTTAGGGAAAGGGAACGCACTCTATTAGCCAACAAAGCCCTATGGGATGAATTAAAGGAACGTAGAAGGAGAGAGGAAGAAGCTGGATTGGAGGAAGATGAACCCGAGGAAACTCATTGGGATAAAGGGACCCAGACCGAGGACGAGATACTGGAGCAAGACCTCCCGCCAAAGAAGCGTTGCATCCAGCTGGAGGAAGAATCACCATAAAGATAAGACTAGGATGTTTAGGCTAGAGCTGTGTTCTAGTAATAATAAGTGTACCCCGAAGAGTGTACCCCAACTTTGTTACTGAATAAAGTTATCCACCTCTTGTACCCCACCACAACTTGTTCAACTCTACCTTTGTTTTCAGATGGCGGAAGATGGATGGACCCAAGGCGTGTGCCAGGAGGAGCCTGGTTTTGCTCGCCTTCTTATCAACTCCCTGGAGCGCCTCGGTATCACTGAGCGCCCTAGGTACTGCAGCAGAGAGTACGAGCAACTCGGCACTCTTCGCTGAAGGGTGGTCCTCTCCATCGCTAGAAGCAACCGCCACACCAACATCGAGCCGTGGCGCGTGACCGCCACAGGATTTCGACACCGAGACACCTATCCTTTGGCCCTCAGAAAAGCCCTCCGCTACCTGTGCCGGATCTACGAGGAACACCTCGTCCCCACACCAATGAGGTACTTTCCTCCCGCCATCAGAACCCCGGTTTGGCAGGCCCGCATGAGAAACCTATAACGACGCCGCCACCAAGAAGACCTGCTGTACCATGTAGTTGCCTACCTTGTCTCCCTGGATAAGCTCTTCGATGACCAAGCCAGGCACTTGAGGGAGAAAATCAGTCGGGACGAGCAAGCTGAAGTCACAGTGAGGATGCACCAAGTCCGAGTGGCTCAAGCAGAAGCAAGGACCGCAGCCGCCATAAGCAGTGAAGCCGTTGCCCAGGAAAGCCTCAGGCGAATCCAGGACCAACGCATGCAAGAATGGACCAACAACGGAACACCCATTCCAGCCATTGGAGAAGCTCAAGTCCTGCTGGGAACACCCCTTGTAGGATGGGGAGGAACTATCGAAGTCCCGCCAGCACCACCAGTAGTCACCGAACCCCCAACGACGACCGCCGAAGTTGCAGCACAGCCCCAGGAAAATGGAAACCCTGAGGGCGAGAATGACGACGAGCTGCTCATTCCGCTGGAAGAGCACTCGACCCCGGAAGAGGGCTCTCCTCACGAGTAGCATACCCCAGTGACCCTGACCCAGGGAATGAAGCCGTACTGGTTCAAGTCATACCCTTAGTTCTTAGTCGTGTAGTGTGTCTGCGTAGTCGGGATGTATCCCCCTCACTGGTTGTAATAAAAACTTGTCTGTGCTTGCTTGTTATGTGCTTGATCGTGTGCTTGCCGGCAGAAGTAGACCCTGCCTTTTCAAAAAAAGAAATCCGGTATAATCCACTTAAACATCACATAAAAGCTAGATCTCTTAGAAAACCCGCTCCTTTACAGATGGTTTCCAGGCGCCCTGTCAGGACCCACCAAGGGCCCGGCCGATCGGACGCTGAAGGATCGCAAGCCGATCGGAGGGAGCGTCTTAACGACCAGGAAGTAAATCAAGACGAAGATGGAGGAGAGAATGTGGTCCTGCCGCCGCCACCCCCTCCTATTGACTTGGCACAAGTTTTGGCCAATCAAACTGTCCTGATGGAGGCCATTTTCAACGCCGTCAACCGCCCAAGACCCCGAGTTCTGGGCATGAACGAGAAGCTGATAGAGTTCCTCAGGACGAAGCCGCCCACTTTTGGCGGGTCGGTGAATCCTTTGGATGCTGATGACTGGCTGAGAGCCATTCTGAGGGAACTAGAGCCCTTCAACTGCGAGGACCGCGACAAGGTTCTCCTGGCAGCTCACCAGCTCACCGGGACGACCTTAGCACCGGTGGGGAGAACTGCGCGCGGCGATCAAGGATCCCTCAGCCATCACCTGGGATGAATTCGTGGAAGAGTTCCGCCGCTACCACATCCCAGAAGCCACACTGAAGCGGAAGGCAGATGAGTTCCGTGAGCTCCGCCAAGGCAACATGTCCGTGGAAGAGTACACGTACCAGTTCATAGAGCTGGCTCGCTATGCCCCCGAGGAAGTGGACAAAGATTCCAAGAAACAGGAAATGTTCAAGAAGGGGTTGACTCCGGAACTGAGGACCCTGCTTACCCCTCAGATCTACCCGGACTTCAACACCCTCATGAACATGTCCATACTCACAGAAAGAGTGAGGGCAGAAGAGAAGAAGGAAAACAAGCGCAAGTTTATGGAGCACAAGGCTAAACAGCAAGAGCGGTCCCAGAGGCCCAGAAACTTCGGACGCCCCATGTCCAGGTTCCAAGCTCCCATGCAGTACAGAACCCAGCCCAAGCCACGGGCTCACAAGGCCCCAAAACCTAGTTTAAGCGCTACAACAACCAGAGTGCCATGAAGCCCCCACAGAACAACACCAGCCAGATCACTGCCAACAACAACAACAGCTCCCGAGTGTGTTTCAACTGCCGAGAAACCGGACACTTCATCGCCAACTGCCCGTATGCCAAAAAGCCAACCACTACCACCTACTCCAACTCAGTGAACGGGCCAAGGCCACTCGTGTCTGGAGGCAACCGCATGCCGATGCGCAGCAACAATAACTTCGGCAACAACAACAGCAACCAGCAGATGAGACAGCCCCAACAGTCGTATGGACGAGCCCGCGTCAACCACATCAATGCACAGGAGGCGCAGGAAGCACAAGGCGTAGTGCTCGGTGAGTTCCTGGTCAGCTCAGTCTTGGCTACCATATTGCTTGATTCGGGAGCATCACACTCATTCATATCCTCAAGTTTTGTGGAAAAGCATAGCATACCCACAGTACTACTAAAAGCACCCCTATTAACTCGAACGCCCGGAGGTGACATCAAGTGTCAACTGGGACGCCCTCGGGTAAGGATCATTTTAAGTGGGGTAGAGTTCCTAGCAGACCTGGTAGTACTGAAGTCCAAGGGGATAGATGTGATCCTTGGGATGGATTGGTTAAGCCAACACCACGGCCTTATAAGTTGCGCCGATAAAGTAGTACACGTAACCAACCCAGACGGAATACAAGTGACCTGCCACACCTGAGGACACAGGCCAGACATAATGTTCTTCAACATGGAAGCCAAGTCCATAGAGGTTGTCCCAGTAGTGCGAGAATACCCAGATGTGTTCCCCGAAGAACTCCCCGGAATGCCACCAGATGGGGATATAGAGTTCGTCATCGACCTTATCCCCGGAACCTCTCTCATAGCCAAGAGACCCTATAGGATGGCAGCCCCTGAGTTGGCATAGTTGAAGAAGCAGCTAGGAGAACTTCAGCGAAGTGGGTTCATCAGACCGAGCTCATCACCATGGGGAGCCCCAGTGCTTTTCGTGGAGAAGAAGGATAAGAGCATGAGGATGTGCGTGGACTATCGCTCACTGAACGAAGTCACTATCAAAAACAAGTACCCTCTCCCCAGAATAGACGATCAGTTTGACCAGCTGAAAGGAGACAAGTATTTTTCAAAGGTGGATCTAAGGTCAGGGTACCACCAACTCAAGATTAGGGAAAGTGACATCCCTAAGACCGCCTTTGTCACCCGTTACAGGCAGTATGAGTTCACAGTGGTGTCCTTTGGACTCACCAATGCACCAGCATATTTTATGAACCTCATGAATAAGGTGTTCATGGAAGAGCTGGACAAGTTTGTCGTAGTCTTCATTGACGACATACTTGTTTACTCCAAGAGTGCAGAGGAACATGGGCAGCATCTTCGAGTAGTGCTGGGGAAATTGAGGGCGCACAAACTGTATGCCAAGTTCAGCAAGTGTGAGTTTTGGCTGGAGAAAATATCTTTCCTTGGGCATATTCTGACTGCGGAAGGAGTAGCTGTAGACCCCGGAAAAGTTGAAACAGTCTCCAACTGGCAACAACCGACCAATGTGAGCGAGATCAGAAGCTTTCTTGGTTTAGCAGGGTATTACCGGAGATTTATTGAAGGATTCTCCAAGATTGCCCGGCCCATGACAGAGTTACTCAAGAAAGAGAAGAAGTTCAACTGGACTAAGTCATGTGAGAGGAGTTTCCAGGAGTTGAAGAAAAGATTGACCACAGCCCCAGTACTGACCTTGCCAGACATTCAACGGGATTTTGTCGTATATTGCGACGCTTCCCGACAAGGGTTGGGATGTGTTCTCATGCAAGATGGAAAGGTAGTGGCATATGCTTCTCGTCAGCTCAAACCCCATGAGCAGAATTATCCCACCCATGATCTGGAGTTTGCAGCCGTAGTGCATGCCCTTAAGATTTGGAGACACTACCTAATTGGGAACAAGTGTGAAATCTACACGGACCAGAAGAGTCTAAAATACATCTTCACCCAGCCCGACCTGAACCTAAGGCAAAGAAGGTGGCTAGAGTTAGTTAAAGACTATAACCTAGAGATTCACTACCACCCAGGGAAAGCCAATGTAGTAGCAGATGCCCTAAGACGGAAATCCTACGAGAAGGCAGCACCCAAGAGTACCCAGTTGCAAGAGGAGATGGCGCAACTCAACGTGCACATTGTCCCCCAAGGCTACGTTCGCCAGCTGAATGTTCAGCCTACCCTTGAGGAGAAGATCCGGAAGGCTCAAGAAACCGATGAGAATCTGATGAAGATCCGCAAACATACAGGAGAAAACAAGGCTCCTGATTTTAGAGTGGATGATCAAGGCACACTGTGGTATAAGAATAGGATATGCGTGCCTGAAGGCAGAGATTTCCGATAGACCATCATGGATGAGGCCCACAACTCGGCATATTCCATTCACCCGGGATCCACCAAGATGTACATGGACTTAAAACAGAAGTATTGGTGGAATGGGATGAAAGCAGACATTGCACGGTTCGTCGCCCACTGTGACACTTGTCAGAGAATCAAAGCCGAACACTAGAAACCCGCAGGACTGTTGCAGCCTCTACCAATCCCGGTATGGAAATGGGACGAGATAGGCATGAATTTCGTAGTAGGGTTGCCAAAGACTCAGACGGGACATGACTCCATATGGGTGATAGTGGACCGACTCACTAAAGTCGCTCACTTTCTACCCGTACGGACCACTTATGGTGGAGAGAAGTTGGCAAAACTCTACATAAAGAATATAGTAAAGTTGCATGGAGTGCCTAGCAGAATAGTCTCAGATAGAGGGACCCAGTTCACCTCTAGGTTCTAGAAAAGCCTGCATAAAGCCATGGGTACCAAGCTGGATTTCAGCTCAGCATACCACTCGCAGACAGACGGACAGACCGAAAGGGTGAATCAAATTTTGGAAGACATGTTGAGAGCATGCGTCCTCACATATGGCAAAGACTGGGAACAGAGCCTACCGTATGCGGAATTCTCCAACAACAACGGCTACCAGGCAAGCCTAGGAATGTCGCCGTTTGAAGCCTTATACGGGAGGAAATGTAGGACACCTCTGATGTGGTCAGAAATGGGAGAGCGTGCCCTGGTTGGTCCTGCACTTATAAAAGAAGCTGAAGAGCGAGTAGCTGACATCCGAGAAAAGTTGAAAGCCGCCCAATCTCGACAGAAGAGCTACGCAGACAAGAAGAGGCGTGAAGCAAGCTTCAATCCGGGAGATTTCGCTTACCTCAAGGTTTCACCAATCCGAGGGACTCAGAGATTTCAGGTGCACGAAAAGTTGGCCCCTCGGTACATTGGACCGTATAAAGTACTAAAGAGGGTCGGAGCAGTAGCATACCGGTTGGAGCTACCATAAGAAATGTCAGATATACACCCAGTGTTTCATATCTCCCAGCTACACAGATGTTTGAAGGTTCTCGAAGAAAAGCGAGTACCGGTAGAAACCATCGATCTACAGCCAGACCTTTGGTACCAGGAGGTGCCCGTCAAGATTTTGGACACAGTGGTCAAGTGGACGAGAACATCAGAAGTACGGGTGTGCAGAGTCCAATGGAGCAGACACGGAATAGAAGAAGCCACGTGGGAACGAGAGGACACTTTGAAGAAAGAGTTTCCCCACCTGTTCGAAACCTAGCCGAATCTCGAGGGCGAGATTCATTTTAAGTGGGGTAGGTTTGTAACGCCCGCGTTTTTAGCTCCTAATAAATCATCTAATAAATCACGCGTGATTTCAAAACTGTCCAGCCGAGCTCATTTGCCCCCTTCCGAAACCCTGGTCACCGTCTCCCTCTCTCACCCTCGGCGCGCGTGCCGCGAATCCCGCCGGCACCGCCCGCACTCAAGCCAGCACCCACGCGTGCCACCCCAGCGCCGCGGTCGGCCACCGTGCCGAGGAATCCCGCGCACGCCGCGGTTCCGCCGGCCGGTCCGCCTCGCCATCACCGTCGTCCCGAAAATCACGCCGACGCCCGGAAACCAGAAAACCCCGCAAGAACCCTTTTCTCTCTCCCTTCTAATTTCCTAGGATTTCTCCTAATTTTCTAAACCCATCTCCTTTTTCTTTTTCCCCTTTTCCCTATTTCCCTTTTCCCTTCCCTTTTCTTTTTCCTATTTTCTTTTCCTTTTCCCTTTTTCCTCCTTTCTTTTCTTTTTTCTTCCTCCTATTTCCTTCTTTCCCTCTCTCTTCCTCCCTTCTCCTTTCTTCCTCCCTGGCCGCGCGCCTGCCAACAGACGACCGCGCCGGCGCCTCTCCTCCCCAGCACGCCATCCCGGCCCCATGACGTGACCTCACCCTGGCGCATCGCCATTAATCCGCCTGCCCAAGCCGTCACACCACGGTGCCGTCGCCGCCGGCCATCTCGCGCTCGGCCCCGCCGCCCGCCACCCTCGCACCGCCACCACCGCAAGACACCAGCCCTGCTCCACCACTGCACGTGCCGTGCCGAGCCGTCCCTTCACGTGCACAAGTTGACCCGCCGCCGCCGGAGCCGTCTCGTCACCGGACGCCGCGAAATCCGGTCGGACATCGAGAAGCCGCTCGAGCTTCGCCGGCGACCTCCCGCCGGAAAAATCTCCCCCCCCCGAACCGCCTTAAGCCGCCTATAAATAGGCCCCGGGCCTCCTCGCTGCCCCTCGCCTCACCACCGAGCTCTCACAAGCCCTCCCTTGCTCCACCGCCGCCCCAATTGCGCCACTGCCGCTAGCCTCCGCCGCCGCCCAGACCTCGCCGCGGAGCCGCCTCCTCAAGCCGTCCCCAACCAAGGTGAGCCTCGGAGTGGATAGCCCCCGTCCCCCTCTTCCTTTTCCCCCCGTTCCCGCCGCCGTCGACCCCCGGGCGCCGAAATCGCCGGAGCCGGCCGGCGGGCCGCCCAATCCCCCCTCGCGTTCGAACCGATGGGAAGAAGGGGATGGCGGTTTTGCCAAGAGGCCCCTGTCCTTTCCCCTTCCCCCCCACCTAACCCCCTCCTCTATTCCCTCTCTCCCTCTTTTCCAAATTAAACCCTAAACCTTAAGATATTCCACCAAACCAACCCCTGCCCTTTACAATTAAATCCTTAGGCTATTATAGTTAAACCCCGCTAGGTTTAAATATTACATTTAGGTCCTTTCCTTTTAAACCAAATTACTAATTGACCCTAATTAATCCTAAACACCTCTTTTAACCCGTCATTTCATGCGAAATTTTAATCCAAACTGCGCCCAACCTTCCTCACACCCGTGCCGGATATACCGCCACCCATCCGTCACCCAAAACCCCTACATAATATCTATTTCCCTATTTTATTTAATTACCTCCCGCGAGCTCAGCCGGAGAAATTGTGTATGCTTTTATTGATTGCTTTCTTGCTTGTGTGTGCGCTATTGCCGACGAAGTAAACGAAGGAAGATACCCCGAGCCGGAGATCGGAGCCGACTACTGCGAGCAGGAGCCCGAGATCCCGAACGCCGAGCCGGCACTCCCCGATGACTTCGAAGACGGCAAGTTCAATCTCATCCTTTGATGCATGCTTTGATCCTAGTTTTATAAACACAACCCTATACCCATTTTATAAATTGCATATTGTTTTACTGCAAAAACATGGTAGGATAGCCAACTTTGATTGCTATGATTGAACCTTGTTTTGGCCTAAATGCGTGCTTTAAAAATGTGTGAGTGCTTTCAAAACGTGTGAGTGCTTTAAAAATGGAAATGGGATATGTTTGGAAAATGAGTAAAGAACTGGGTAGACGGGATGGACGTGTGTGTCAGGAGTATGGGTGAGCTCGTACCTGTGTGGTTGAGCGTGTTGGGAGTTGTCCATCTTGTCGTTAAGGACCGGGTTGCGTGACATCTCACCTGACCCAAATCATCGTACAACCACTCGACCGTTGCATGTGGCAACGGCTTAGCATAAACCCCACTAGTTAATCTACTTGCCATCTGGTGTGCGGGTGAGCGGCGGGAGACCAAGGAGTAGGGGTACGCTCTGTGTGAGGTACGCCCTGGTTATGTGGGATAACCCCTTGGTTGCTATCGTGGTGGCTCGTAGCGTTAGCTAAGGTGGGTAATGGCTTTGATAGGATCCGCACCGGCACTGAGGTGTCCGTGTGACGGTACCCTTCTTGTGGGTAAAGATGTACAACCTCTGCAGAGTGTCAAACCTATTCAAATAGACGTGTCCACGGTATTGGACGAGTCACGGTGTGGTCACAAAAACTAGTGTTTGGGTTTGGGACGTTTTCTGGTGTGAGTTGTTTTTCGGGTGAAGCGTGTGGCAGTGTGCCTGGGCTACGACGGACGGGAAGTCCGGTAGTTCCACTGTGGTTTTCCCTAGAACAATTGAGTCACTTGGGTTATGGAAATGATTTGCGAAAACCTTTTTGAAATGAACCCCTGCATGAGTGAGTTTGCAAAATGAACCTTAACCTGATCCTTGATATACTCTATGCATGATTCTGCTTATAAGCCCCTCCGTGGGTGGGGTTGGATTTGCTGAGTACGTATGTGCACCCTTGTTTTACTAACTATTTTTCGAGAGGAGGATCCCGATTACATTCCCGAAGACTCGATTAGGTCGCCGCCCTACACCCAACCGTGCTCGTGTACCCGGTGGCCTCCACGGGGAGCTTCCATGGTGTGGTACTCTGATGAGGCTATGGAAGCCTTTGCTATCGTAGTGTGGTCGTTAGCGTTTGTGTTGTTCCTTGTAGCGTTGGCACTTCCGTGCCCTCTGTGTCGCCGTGATGTAAAAGACTGATCCACCTGTTGTAATAAATGTGTTGCCAACCTCCTGGGACTGGTATTTGTGTCACATTTAGTCACCTCTGATGAGGGGACGCTTCAGCTATGAACCATAGCCTATCCTTTGGAAGCCTTGCATTGTTTCCCCCACTTGCTGAGCTCCAACCATAAGTGTGCTCACCCTTGCTTACCGTTGTTCAGAGGAGAACATCGGAGATGAGGAGGAGTACTGGAGCGACTACGAGGAGTTCTAAGGCATGCGGATCCCCCAGTCATCATGCCTGTGGAAGCTGAAGAAGAAGCTGCTCGTCTTTTAGTTATCGTTTGTGTTTGGACCTTCGAGTCCACCCGTCTGAGTGTAATAAAGAATATTGTATCAGTTTAACTCTCGCACGTTTTATTACTGCAATGGTATTACACTCTTTTGTCTATCATGTGTGTGTAAATTGATCCTGGCGCACATATGAGATGCATTCGGTTTTCCTTGTAAAATCGGGTGTGACAGTACATCAACTACCTCGAGGATGTTGTCATCTTAAACCTGAGGTAAGAACTCGCGTCGGCATTGGCTTCTCCAGATCCGACATCTACCAACGGCGACGACGGACCGGTGACCGGACCAATGGTGGTGAAGATGAACACCGACTGTGAGGACGAGTACTGCTGTTGTCCGTGCCACGAAAAGAAGGACAACACTCCACCAGCAACTCCACCCCCGCCACCATCTGATCCAACTCCACGCCCGTCGGGGTACTACATGCCCTCCCAGCACTCCGGCGGGTTTATGATATCCGGGTTCTCCGGGTATTATTCGCACAATTAGACTACAATTGTTGTAATCATTTATCTAAACTCCCTAAGGCACGTTAGGACTAGCAGCGGCGGCACAAAGTTAGGCTAATTGTGTCGCACGTGCCATTGCAAATGTTGTAATCGTTTATCTAAATTCGTCGTTAAGTATTAATGGTTCGTCGTTTTATCAATGCTTCAACAATTCATTTTTTTAAAAAATCCTAGCGCCGCAGCCCACGGAAGCAAGGAAATGATACCGCCGTGGACCACGGCGTTACCCCAGTGCCATGCTGACGCCAGGCGCTAGGCCCTTGACGCCGCGACCCACGACGTCAGGGACATAACGTCGTGGCCCCTGGCGTTAGGGCTATGGGCCCACTCCTGGCGGCTCCTACCGCCGTGGACCACGACGTTTAGTCCCTGACGCCGTAGCCCACGGCGGCAGATGCATATTTTTGCTAAATTTGCAACGGACTATATATTTTTGCAAAATCGTGAAAAAATAAATATATAAAAAAATTTCTCATGTGGAAGCGTGGGCTCAGTTCAGTGTTGTTGCCCAAATGCTCCACTCCAGCCCATGAAGCCCACCGCCGGCCCATGGGACATACTCCCCATCGGGCCAAAGGGCCCAAACCTCGCCAACACGCACCTTCAAATCCCCCTTCCACACAGCAAGGACGTCGCAAGTCGCATCTCCCCATTCCTCCCACCTCAACACTCCCGCAGCGCCGCTAGGGTTTAACAACCATGGCCGCCGCCGCCGCCGCCGCCGCCGCGCGGAGGCTCCTGTCCCGCCGCGCCTCCTCCTCCACCCCCTCTCTCCTCCGCCGCGCGCCCGCGGCGGGGGCTGCTCCCGCCGAGCAGTCGCTGCTGCTGCGCACGGCCGCCGTCGCGGCCGCCTCCCGCCTCGGCTTCCCTCGCGGGATGGCGAGGCGGCCCGGCGGGGACGGGTACTCCCCGATGCGGTCCGGGGGCGGGGACCGCGCGCCCACCGAGATGGCGCCGCTCTTCCCCGGCTGTGACTACGAGCACTGGCTCATCGTCATGGACAAGCCCGGTGGGGAGGGCGCCACTAAGCAGCAGATGATCGACTGCTACGTCCAGACGCTCGCCAAGGTCCTCGGAAGGTACGGAGCGCGCTGCTCTTCACCACCCGCCGAGCCACCGTAGCCCCGTCGTCATTTAATAAACAGAACAGTGTGATGGGTTTTGGAAAAAAAGAATCTGACGTTTTTTTGGCTCTGGCGCAGCGAAGAGGAGGCGAAGAACAAGATCTACAACGTCTCGTGCGAGCGCTACTTCGGGTTCGGGTGTGAGATAGATGAGGAGACCTCAAACAAGCTCGAGGGTTTGTTCGATCTATACCCTGTCATACATTCTTCAATTTAAAGCTGTTTTGCTGATTTTGACCTGACACGAATCTGATGCCGTGTTGTTTTCTGATATGTGCTACAGGGCTCCCTGGTGTTCTCTTTGTGCTCCCGGATTCCTATGTTGATCCCGAGTTCAAGGACTATGGAGGTAGCTTTCTTCTCTTGCTGTTGATATGGGTTTTGGTTAAGATATTCACCGTTTCATGCTTTATGTCTGACTTTGGATGGTTTTCTGTAGTATATTCAGTGTATTTAGTGTATTTTCACCATCTGTGTTGATACTATTGCATTGATATCCTAGTCCATCTTGGCAAAGCTGTGAAGCCTCACCAGGCAATGGCCAGCTTTGAATGCTAATGGACTAATACCAATTGTCTCTCTAACGGTTCTGCACCTCAATGAAATGGGGTTCAGATCAGTAGGGATGAGACATTACTATCATGTTTTTGCTTAGATGCTTCTATGTTTTTTCTTCAGTATTGGAACCAGATACTACAGTTTTAACCACACTAATCGTCTAGCCCATCTTGGCAAAGCGTGGAGCCTAGTTGGCAATGTCTTGCTTTGAATGCTAATGGACTAATAACAGTGGTCTCTCTAACGGTTCTGCACCTCAATAAAATGGTGCACAGATCAGTAGTGATGAAACATTTTGTTTTTCACTTAATCTTTGCCATTTTTAGGCTTTTATCTTTTTGTCTTTGGTAGTTCATCTGGTGACCATTCTTAATCATGCTAGTCTTCTAGTCCATCTTGGCAAAGCATGGAGCTTAGTCAGCAATGTTATGCTTTGAATGCTAATGGACTAATAACAATGGTCTCCCTAACGGTTCTGCACCCCATTAAAATGGGGCACAGATCAGTAGGGATGAAACATTTGTTTTTCATCGTCACCAAGTCTTTGCCATTTTTAAGGTTTCTTTTCGCCTTTGGTAGTTCATCTGGGTGACCATTCTGGAAATCATGCTCATCTTCCAGTCCATCTTGGCAAAGCATGGAGCTTAATAAGCAATGTCTTGCTTTGAATGCTAATGGACTAACAACAAGTGTCTCTCTAACGGTTCTGCACCTTAAATGAAATGGGGCTCAGATCAGTAGGGATGAAACAATGCTATGAGCAATTATTATGAAAGACGATTTTACCTGGATTTGTCAGGAGCAATAGTTGTTGAACCCTGTGTTAAATCTGGTTAACATATTTTGCTGAGCTGTTGCTTATCTCATTTAGGCCATCTTGGCAAAGTAGGGTGGCCATTTTGGCAAAGTAGGGTGGCATTTTGGCAATGTCTTGTTTTGAATGCTAATGCACTTAAAGCAATTCGCTCTATTGGCTCTGCTCTCCATAACAATGGAGTTGTGGATCAGTGGAGATGTAACATTAACACATTCATGTTTCACATTGGTTGTTACAGTACTTTGTGTGCAGTGATTTATCCTTGTTGATTTTGTTACTCTTGGAATGTTTATTAACCTCCTGATCTTATGTTGCAGCTGAACTCTTTGTTAAAGGTGAGATTATTCAGAGGCCCCCGGAGAGGCAGAGGAGGGTAGAACCAGTGCCACAGAGAGCAGCAGATAGGCCTAGGTACAATGACAGGACCCGCTACGCCCGTAGGAGGGAGAACCAACGATGAGCTGATCAAAGGCCAGAATAACAAGCCAGGTGGTTTCAGCTCTCAAATTATAAAGGATGCTATCACATATACTGAAACAGACCATTTTCAGTTGCACGTTCACTTTATGCACTCTATAATGTTTGTTATCCGTGTGCCCAACTTTGATGTATTGTGCTCTGTAATCAAGAGATTGAAAGCACCTTATTTGCCATGCATTGCTAGTAGTACACTTTAGCACCCTTCTGCACATGTAAATCCATTTCGTGATTGAAATTGTGACTTTAGTCAGTGCCCTCGTCCTGTGGTCCTGAAACCAGAGCTTTGATGCAGTGACCATTTGTTGGAGTTAAATTTTTGGCACTGTTGGGGAGCCCCGGCTTCAGCTGGTCTGAACTCTGAACATACAAAACATCTGAGCTGTGTTTCTACTTGAAATGTACCACTAAAACTTCCTGGCATATGCACGGCTAATCAAAATCTGTGTTTATGCCTTACCAAGTAAAACATGCATTCAGGAGGCTGTTGTGACGGATAAGCATTCCTGCTGTGTGTGATCGCCACTGTGGCCGGAAAGCCAAAAAAGGAAGCAACAATAAAAGTGGAGGGCATGAGGGGAAAAAACTTTGTACCTGTAGTGTGCACTCCGCAAATTTCATCCAAATTTCAATTTGAGAGATTGCTGACCCCACTCACGGCAAGGTGTGCCGATGCTACTGGAGAACAGACTACAAGGGCACTCACAATTCATACTCTACCAGAGACTACAAGGTGTTGCCGCGCCATGACCTTTATCCTAGTGATTGGCAGGAAGGTTGAAGATATTTTTTTGCAAGATTTTAGACTGTGGGTAGGGTTTCCGTACGTGTACATTCATAGGGGTGAGTGTGCGAAAGGATGCACGCAGGCGTGCCTGCGGGCGCCCGCAGAGCTACCTGCATGGCCCGTTCGCAGAAAGTTGTTTACCTGCAGGAGCCCGCAGGCGATTTGGTCAATCCCTACTTTGTCCTGCTGGGTGCTGCAGCAACAAGCTAGCAGGTCAGCGGGTGCGTGCAGGAGCCTGCTAGCAATGCTAATATCCAAAGCACACATTGCAAAACTATGGCCCGCGCTGTGGGAGAGGATGACAAGCCCTGACCAGCACTACGGACTCCTACGGACATTAGAAAACTAGACATAGATGATGGCTCGGGTGCGAGGATGGCAAGCTGTTGCAAGCCTCGCAGGCTCTTGCCGGTCTGGCAGGATTACCCACGTAGACCCGGCAGGTTTTGCAGGATTGTCCGCTCATGCCCACCAGAATAAAGCAGGTATCTGCAGGTGTCCGCTAGACCATTTCTTCGCAGGAGGGCCTGGCAGGTGGCACGAAATCCTGCGCCCGTTTACATCCCTAAGTGTGTGTGCGTGTCGTGATCGTCTGCGTTGTATTGTGTAATTCTTTGCACAGAAATATTCTTTTGTTATTTCGAAATAATAATATGGTTTGTTTCGGGTGATGTCCAAAAAAATTAACTTGTGCTCATGTATTTTGGTGGGGTAATTTTACAAAGGCGCTTCGAAATGCGAATATATCTTTAGGAAATTCAGAATGCCACTCGGAAATTGGAAGGTTGAGTGGGATTGTCTTTGTAGTTTGGACATGCGTGATGAATCGATGATTTACTATTTGCTGTCGTCTCGGGTCGTGCTTGGTTGCCCTTGGTAGTTTCGGGGAAGTTAAAAAAAAAAGAGCAACAAAGTTTTTTTTTTTTAAAAAAAGAGCCAATACACAGCATGTAGTGTGCACTATGCAGTTTCAAAATCTTGTTTGAGAGATCGCTAACCCCGCTCACCGCAAGGTGTGCCACTGCTACCAGATCACACATTATCGGTGTATTTTGTTCCATCCAGTCAAACGGTTTGGTACTAAATAATGAACTATAGTTATTTATTGGCCAAGCCAAAAGCCCACTACTAGAGTTTTTACTACACGCGTTGTTTATGTTGCCATTGGGCCTCTTTGTGTCGATTATTTTCAGGCCATGCTGGTTGCCGGACCCAACCGAATTTGCTCAGGTCTGATCACTTATGAAAAAAACTAACTTTTTTCCTTCCTCAAGGCAAAAAAAAAAACCTAACTTTTTTCCTTCGCTCCAAACAGTAACTGAAGAGCAGTAGCAATTTGGCAATCTTCCTGCTGCCTTTTTCAATCGCTGCCCAGGAACAATGTTAAATCCCCCTCAAAGAAGGAACGATTTCAAAATTAATAATTTTGTAAGATTGATCGTGGGTCTGTGCAATGCTTATTTCATGAGGTTATTTGTTGGCTTCGTTGTCGAATTGATACCTACTATTTTCATTTCAAATTGTAAGCCGTTTTGATTTTTTTAATGTATAGATATTATTACGTATCTAGACACACATTATATTTAGATGCATAGTAAAATCATGTTGCTAAAAAGCTAAAACTACCTAAAACATGGAACGGAGGGAGTAATACCCAAATGTTTTAACTGTTGGGAAGCCTCAGCTTCCGCAATGTTGAGTTCGAGGCCGACCGCGAGTTGCGCTCGCTGCGGTCGGTCGAGCTACCACTCCCCAGCAATGGACGTGGGTGGGTCCCGCTGCCTTTCCTCATTTTTTCCCGTTCTCTCTCTGCTCTCCAGATCCCGTTGGCAAAATAAACTTTTTTTTTGCTCTTTGTTTTTTCTAAATTTTGTGTCGTTCCAAAAAACTTCCGCATAATCTTTTCTTCAATTTTTTTTGCAAAATTTTCTATCCACAAAGTTTCGAAAAACATTTTTCAAAAAATTGTCGCGTAACAATTTTTTTTTGCTTCAAAATTTGTTGTTTCAAACTTTTGGTGTATAATTTTTCGTCAAGTTTGTTTGAAAATTTTTCTTCACAAACTTTTTTCTGAAAAACTTTTTCAGTTTTTTCTTCATTTCTTGTTTTATGTTTTCTTCAGATTTTGTGATTAAATTTTTTCTCATTTTTTGCTTGAAAACTTTTATGCGAACGTATTTTGATAATTTTTTGACAAACTTTTTGTGCAAAATTTTATTTCAATCTTTTTTCGTTTTCTTTGTAAAACTTTCATTTTCTTTCACGCCGGAGTCTGGTAGTACTCTGGTCACACAGACTACGCGCACGTGGGTTGACCGCACGGTCGTCCCGGTGCGGGCGCCCGTAAATTTGATTCGCCCCTCAGCTTCTATTGGAGTTGCTTAGTTGTTCACCTTCAGCTGATGGTCCGAACATATCTAGAACAAACATCTCCACTGAGAAATTTCCTGTGATGTACAAGTAATCAAAGTCTGTATTGTACTTCATCCGTCCTTAAATATATTATGTTTAGGACATAAAAACTAATTCCTTATCTTTACCTAATGTTAAAGCAAGGAAGAAATCTTCATCAATTCTGCCTTTGTTTCGTCCGTCTGTGGATGAGTTCTTGAGAAAATCGGACTTTCCAGATGGACACAAACGCCTCCCAAAAAATTTTGGTTCGTCCCTCCATGAACTCAGAGCCGAACTCAAACATTCCACCCAACTCTTGGTGCACACATCAAGAGCTTCCCCCGTGCGGCCATCTCTACTCCTAAAAAGCCTGTAAGGGCAACGTCGCCGCCCCTTGGTTCGCCCCGCGCGTGGTTCTGCCGGCAGAACCACGTCCTCGCGCGCCGACAGGTGGGCCCCACACCCTTCCTATCCCCCACGCGTCCGCAACGTCATGTCGAGCGTCGCCGGCTCGCCGCCCCATTCGTGTGTGGCCCTGTGCACCACCAGTCCATCCACCGTCGGAGGCCGCCGCGCCGGGCCCGCCTCTCCGTCCCGTTGGTCGTCGTGGCTTGCGCCGCCGGAGGCCACCCGAGACCCACGAGGTCGCCTTCCGCACTCCCGCTGGACCCCGTGGCAGCGGTACCCCTTCCTACGGGCTGCGGCGAACCAGATTGCATCGGGCGGGCCGAGGCGCGGGCCGCCCGAGCCTTCGTGCGACTCCAAGTCGTAGGTGGCGCTCGAGTCCTCGGCCCCGGCAACCGCCGTGGGGACCAAGCAGTCACGTGCCGAGGCGGCAGCCGCGCCTGGTGAATTCACTAGCCATGCCAGGCGGGACCGGGGCGGTGCTTCCCCTGTCCCAGGTGCAGATTGCGCTGGTGGCTCCTCCTTGGCTGCCCGAAGGCGAGACGAGCAGTGAAGGCGCTGACAAAGCAGATCGAGGCGCTATCCCTTGCCCCGACGGAGGACGATAGGTGCTCGGCCACATCGAGCCTCATGTCATGCCTCCCTTCACGGACACACCTTTGGTCCTTCGACTGTCCGGAGCTAGAGCGGTGAGATTGGAGGAGATGTGGTCGCATGGAGCTCAAGCTCCCCGCGCAGCAGTAGCTGCTCGGGTTTCCTTGTCGCCTCTGGTCGTTCGCTTGGAGCTTCGGTATCTCGCGCATCGTCGGACGCACGTAGCTTGGGCTCTCTGGCGGCGCCGGTTGAGCGATGGTGAGGAGAGAGAGAGAGAGAGAGAGAGAGGAGCTATGCGGCCTTGAAGAGGAGGAGGTTGAGCCAGTCAGAGGCGAGGCGAGAGAGGAGGCAGCGCTGGTCGTCGGTGCTCGGGGCGGAGGAGTCGAGGGCGGGTGTTGTCGATCTCGATGTGGGTGAATATTGTGCGAGAGATGGCGATGTGGACTCGTGGAGGAGGAAGAGAGGCCGGTGCGGGCTGTAGAGGATCGATCGAATGATCGATGCGGATGTTGTGTAGATGCCCGCAGCCCAGGCACTGCAACTCGTCGTCGAGCTCGCAATCCAGGGCCTCGATGCGGGGTGGGGTGAGGAAGACGGGAACCCCGGAAGAGAGGGAGGGCCTGAAGAATTTCTGGCCGGGGGCAGGGAGGAAGAGGACTTTGCTTCCCGTCGGTAATCAAAAGGCTGGTTGGTTACAGCTGATCGAACAAGCGGTCAGGAGAGAGAAAAGGAAGAGCGGATAAGAAGAGATGCGAGGGGAAGGAAAAAGAAAACAATAGTACTTCGCTCCTGAAAGTGTAGTTTGAGAAGCTGAAACGGAAAGAGTAGCTTTTAGTCATGATGTTTAGTTTGGATATTTCCAATAGCTCATATCTCTTAATGTGTGTTTGGGTTCTTAAGTAAGGAGAAATTACCTCAGATGTTCGGATTGGTCGGGTGCTAATTAAAATGATCAAATATGAGCTAATAGTAAAACTAATTACATAAATTGTGGTTATTTTGTGAGATGAAACTATTAAACTTAATAAATATTCTCCCTATGGTTTAATAAATGAAGTCGTTTATGACGGTCTCCACAGTACAATTTTGAGTTCTTATTTTTCATAAAATTATTATTAAAAACTAACATATGTATACTTTATGGAAGTATTTTGCAATACAAATCTATTCATGTAGTTTTCACATTTCCAAACTCAATGAATTAAAGGTTATTCATGATTTATATTCCTAATGTTTGACTTAAAACTTGTCCAAAACGACTTCATTTACCAAATCGGAGGGAGTACATCATTAGGCGTTTACTATAGAGCCACATTATCAAATTAGGTTTGATAGATTCGTCTTGGAAATTAGCCTCCATCTATACAATTAATTTTATAAATATTTTATAAACAATCTAAATTGAATACTCCTAAGAGCATCTTCAAAAGTCTTTCTAAATTTTACACGATGATTTAGAGAGTCATTTAAAAATCATTTTTATATCTTTTCAATTTTCAACAACAACTTTTCTTTTTCTCATGCACTTTCTAGAGAGTCCTTCTCGTCTTCTATATTTGACTAGCAAAAAATCCGGAAAAGAAGATAGCTATATTTGGATGATCATTTAGATAAGTTGTTGGAAGATATTTTTTCACCAAAATCTCATTTCTACTGTGTATAAAGAATATAAAGAGTGTCTTGGAGATGCTCTAATCAGTAATCAAATCATTTAACGTGATATGGACTAATGTTTAGTACACATAACACATCCCATGCTATTGGAGAAAGTTACAAGTAAGAAGGAACTACTCCAGAAGCCATTAAATATATGATTCACCGAAGACTGGACTAATCTTTTGGGACCGTGATGACACATCATGATACCTTTATGAAATCGATTTACAAACCAAATCTCACGAACAAGCTTGTGAGTTGCTAGAATTTCTAAGACTTAATTATTGATTACACACATAGTGTCTTGCTTTTTTTATTATATTTGTTCAAATATATACGCCGGTAGCAACGCATGGGCTTTAACCTAGTAAAACCAAAGTCTGAGGCCCCTTGCCCTAGCGCAATTGAGGTGAAGAAACCCCCTACACAGCAATCACCATAGCTGGGGCAGCCCACGCAGTCAAGGACTCGACAGCGAGCAACATTACATTGAGGTGAAGAAGCCCTCTATCGAACACACAATCTTCTCTCTTTCTGTAGTAATTAATTGTCTTTCTCGCTCTGTAGTAGTCGTGGTGCACCGGCAAATGCCCCCAACGAGATCGCCATAACGATGTGCAGAAGCTTTCCTCCTGCCGACCTTCAACATGCTAGACTACTATGTCAAGCTTACAGACACTGCAAACTAAAGCCATGTTGTCGCGACACTGCCGGCGGCAGGACTGGCAGCCTGGCACCTCTGTGGAGGGGATTGAGGCTCTACTTGCTATTGCTGCAGTGCCGCTCCAGAAGCCTTCGACACGGTGATGCGCCTCCTAGCTGCACCGACTGGATTGGATGGAAGGGAGGTAGGAGGAGCCGCTGCGCCCTGATTAGAGGGAATGGAGATGAGGGCAGAGCCACCGCCGGCCGGATTGGCCATCGACTACGAGATCGATCGCTGTCTGTTCTGTCTACATGATTTAGAATTTAGATGGAGTATTACATCGATGGCAGAGGTCGAAGGATAATGATGGACTGAGTATACATAGGCGGTACAGTACCTGTAGACCATGGGTCTTACGTGCGTCCCACACGTAAGTGTGTTGGATCTACGTGGAGGGCGTCCGGTGTGATGTGATCTAAGAGTTCTATGGCCTAGCCTCATGTCGTGTCGTGTCGTGTCGTGTGTCCCTCAGCATCAAAAAATGATTGGAACTTTCTGGACCATACGACTTGCCAATGGGGCATGTGCACAATACAATTTTTTTATTGCACTTAGCGTGAAAGGACAAATGCTAACTAGAGTTTGTGCATAGAAGTTTTGTTCCAAAAGAGGGTGAAAACATTGCAAATTTCCTCATGTATTTAACGAGGTAAACCAAACGTTAATATTTTAAAACGAAATATCAGGGCTAACAAGCTGGGTGGGACTTGGAGTTTTCTAGAGCTTTTTACTACCATTATGAATTTTCTTGATAATGTGGTCATCATATTTAATTTCAAGTACCAACTTGCTACTATAGCACTGACGAGTATTAACTATATTCTTGCGGATGTCTTATTTGCAACAACACGAGGATCACGTTCCACTGAAAGAACTACGCAACAGCACCTACTACAGAGGTATGATAAACTACTGTTTAAAAAAATTCATCCCATCTAATAGTACCTAACTAAATGTGTAATATGTTTTTTAGACGACAACGATATTAGCAATGATAGTGGATCCACAACATCCAGGGACCAACCACTACTGATCAAGGATCCTAAAGAACGCAAGAGGCAGCGAGAAAGGGATCGCTATGCACAATTATTTGACCAGCAAAAGAATGAATTACTAAAAAGGCGACATGAAAATCATCGGCAAAAGAAAGTTACAGCTGACCTCACGCCCGAGCAAATTGAAGCAAGACGTGCAAATGCTAGGGCACGTTATGCAAATTTAAAACCAGAACAAAGGCAAGTGATACGTGATCGTCAAAGGTTGCTCTATGCAAACATGACAGTTGAGAAAAAACAAGCACAGAGAAATCATGAAAAAGCATGTTTTGTGATACGACGAAACACTCCGAGAAAACAATCTATCGCCATGGTGAATCCTGTGTATGATTCATCGGATTCAGACTGAAAGAAGTTCATCCTAAGTTGAGAGCGTGATGGGAGATTGAGAATACACCAATTTTATTGTTTTTCTTTATGTTAGTATGTCTATAAAACTTATGATTCTATATTTGGTGGATCATACCATCCAATAAGCATAATTTATGCAAATTGGAAATCGTTTTTGAAAATAATTGAGGTGGCACATACATAAAATTCACGTAAATTTTGACCATGTTTAAGGAGGGTTTACTAAAAATTTTTCTCCTCCGTTACAACGCACGGGTATATTTGCTAGTATATATTATGTTTAGGACATAAAACTAATTTACTTGTTTTAATCATTATAGTTTTAAGGATAGAGGGATACCTAAGAAGCTAGTGTTAGGCGTGCATTTATATCCTAGCAGCCTAGCTTATACCTGGCCGCCCAAGTTACCGGTAAAGAGCTACTTCACTAGAAGACATTTTTTATTTTTATATTATTCTGTTTGATTTTTCAAAAATATATCATAGATTTCAAATTTAGCAAAACTATACTACAATCGTTCCCCATAGCGGCAGGGACCAACCGCCATGGGCCACGACGGTTGTGAACAGTACCCTCTGCGCAGTACCGTAGCAAATGCAATATGGACTCGCGGCACTGTTCGTTTGGCTGATGGCTGGTGCTGGTTTGTTCTGAGAGAAAAATACTGTTGGCTGATTGCTGGTGGCTGGTTTGTTCTGAGAGAAAAGTACTACTGACTGGTGGCTGATAAGCCAAATGAACAGGGCGTCGGATGGAAAACTTTGTATGAAACTTGCAGCTTTCGACAAGATCTATAACTTTGTAGTTCAAAGTTTTTTCATTTCAAGATATCTTAAGGCTCAAATTATTGATATACTGTCCAGATCTACGTGGAGGGTACTATTCCCAACCGTTGTGGCCCACGGTTGGGCACAGTAGCACTTCATGGCGGTTGGTCCATCCAGCTCTGTCACGATCCTTGTGCTATTAACACAAGGACCGTGACATAGGTTGATCCGGCCATTGGAAAACTAAGACAGTTGGGTTAAGACCATCCCACAGTTTTCATCAAGGGAACTGAATCTTAAGTTAGAAAATCTTAGTTTTGTAAATTCGCTTGAGCAAGGAATCTAACTCAGGTCTTCTGGTTGCGACTATATCTCAGCCCTATGGGTGAAAGGTAAGTGGATCGGATCAGATAATACCTCTACCACATCTGCATCTAACGAGGGCCCGAATTAGGGCCCCTTTGACGGTGAGACAATCACTCTTGAGGTGGAGTCTTCTGACACCATTGATAACGTGAAGGCCAAGATTCAATACAAGGAGGACTAAGGACCCCTGTCAAGACCATCACTGCCAAGATGTCTTGTTCCCGACTAGTTGGAAGCTTCTCCGACAAGTTCCCTACTGGAGGAAGCTTCTCCGACCAGTCTCCGCCTCGCACGACAAGTCTCCGCCTCGCACGACAAGTCTCCTCCTCGCACGACAAGTCTCCTCCTCGCACGACAACCAGCTCGTTCGCACGAGCACTCTCCGTCTCCGACCAAGATGCGTCCCGTACCACGTGGCACAGTCTCATCACATGAACTCTTCCGCTACACCGTGTGGGGCGCCGGTTCCCCATGCCATGCAAGCACACCAGCTGGCGGCACACGCGGACATTCAGCTCTGACAAGAGCCTTAATGCAGCTTTGCTCAGCCGCGCGGCCATCAACTCGCCGTCACATACGACCCTGCAGCACGCTAACTCCGCCTGAGGCAGTCAAGTGCCCCCTACGATAAGCACAGGCCTTAACGTGGCGAACTCATCCTGTGCTCAGACGGGTTGAGTAAGCACCAAACTACTCGGATGCAAAGCCCGGCATCCGAAGTGAAAAGCTCCGCCCTGCCACGTGGCAGCTCTACGACAACATGGCGTGACTCCTCTTCAATGCGCCCTAACGGACAGTGACGCTCGAGAGGACGTTCCAGCGGCCGACACCATAACTTTTCTTTTATTTCCCCTTTTGCCCTCCCCTTACATCTATGAAAGGGAGAGGACGGCAACCATCACAAGGGATGACAAATTGAACACTCATACTCAGGGACTTGGGCTCGACACCCTCTCCCGACTAGTTTGTAACCACTACTACAAATAACCCTAGCACGAGAACACGACAGCTCCACACTGGACGTAGGGTGTTACTCCTCGGAGGCCCGAGCCAGTATAAATCTTGTTGTCTCCTGCGCTAACCATCTGAGTCCGACACACGATCGATACAAATTTACTGTTCGGTGGTAGAAAACCTTGACCGTTGGCGCGCCAGGTAGGGGCACATCGTGTGTCTCGCCGAACTTCACCAATGACTCAGATGGAGGGCCGCAGGGTTTCCCCAACTCTTGGGGCCACCATATGCTTCAGCTCCCTCGGCTTTGTCTACGTCGGGCCAGCAGAGTGTTGCCGGGCAAACCTTCGCCCGGCCGGCCCGCCCCAACATCCTGACGAGGGCGGCGGGGCGCGCGGCGTTCGTCCGAGCCTTCTCGGATGAAACGATCATGGCCATGTTGGGGCCTAACATGACACAGGAGCGTTTTAGGCTCGCCATATACTACCTCACCGACCTCGCCTTTCAGGCTAGCGGAGCCGAGCCGCTCGCCTGAGGGGGTTCATGGAGCGGTACACCATCATGTACCCCCGTGGACAGCCAAGCCTCCCGGACGACCCGGTGTGGCCTACGTGAACGACCTACAAGCGACCCACACCTTTCCGGGCTCTGTGACAGCTCGGAGGGCACTGTCGACGTGTGCGCGCGACCCCACGCATGACTGCTTCGTCTGCGTGGCATCAACCTCAACGCAGGGCGCACCTCGACGAGCTCACCGAGGCCAGGCACCAGCTTGATGAGAAGCTTGCCAACCTCCACCAGGAGCTCGGGGAAGACGACGGGCCCCATAACCCGCCACTGGCCCCGCGGCAGGTCCCGGTGCAAGAGCAATGCCGTGAGGGAACGGCGAGCAGCAGGAACGTCGTCCTTCCACCGAGTAATCCAGAGCCTGCGCCCCGATGCCTTCGGCTCGAGGATGTGCACGTGACAACGACCGACACACCAACGAGGGCGCGAACGTTGACGCCAACACCGATGGTGATGCCCCGCCACTCTTTAGCCGGGCGCCGCAGAACCTAGCCGCAACGGCCATGCTGCTGCACAAATGCCCGGAGGCAGCGACCTTCGAGGAGAGACGAGTGCACCAACAGCTCAAGGCTCTACCGAGGACCATGTGTGGTTCGAGGACCGGTGGATGGTCGCTTCCTTGTGTGATGAGTGATTGACAACGTTGTGTGGACTGATTCTTGGCTAAGTATTGCGGGTGCGGGTTGCGGCTTGACCGGTGTTGGTGCGGGTGAAGAACAAGCGTGAAAGGTCGTCGCCGGTGAGGCCTCCGGGTGTGGAGAAGACAAGTAGGCTTCGTTCGAGGGACCGGTGGCCGGTGGGGTCAAGTGCGGGCCGCATGGTGGCATGAACAAGCAAGATGAAGTCATGGAAGGTTTCTTGGTTGAGCCTCGGAACCATGGTCGAGCCGGGACTCCGTGGGAGCCGAGTCATGAGTGGCGATTGGCGGAGGCTACACCGAGTTCGCGGGGGTTTCCGGTGGTTCACCGTAAAACCACCGGGTTCCTTGGTTGATCCACAAAGCCAAGACCGAAGAACCGAAGACGGTCTTGCCGCAGCGGCTCCGGACCGGTCCGACCGGTGGGTCCGACCGGTGAGGAGCACCGGTCCGACCGGTGTGCGACGACGCGGTTCGGAATCTTCAAAGCGGAGGACACGCGTCGGGATAACAAGGCTTGCGTCGAGGCTAAGCGAGGTTGCGGTCGCGAGCATCCGTCCGACGCAGAAAACTTGAAGACTTCCAAAACGGCCCTTGAGGGGCTTGTATCCCTAGTTGTTAAGTAAGGGCATTTTAGACTTTAGGCTAGCCTCCATATAACTCATGAGGTGAGAGGATGGCAGCCATCTCTTGGAACCCTAGTTCATTTGCTTTCCTATTTTCCCTTCCTATTTTCTTAGGATTTCCATAGGACTAGCTTGAGAGCTTCATGGTGAGATCTTGTGAGAAGGTTGGATGATCGGGCGGCAAGCTAGACCTTGTATGAACCTCCTTGGTATGTATAGATGATTCGGCGTGGTTCCTCAAGGCCTTATTGTGTTGTTCACGGTTGTTCTTGGTGGTGATTTTCGGAGCGCTCTCTTGGTGGCTTTCTTGGGGTGTTTTCGGGACCCGGCTCTTGGGGATTTGATGTTGGAAATTTGTGGGAACCCTTCGTGGTTCTTTGGCTTGTGATTCCCCCCCAAATCCGTGAGTTAAGGGCTCGATTTTGGGGTTTTCGGTGCTCTAGGGTTAGAGGAGTTCTTGGCGGGATTTCTTCGATTTCTCTTGATTTGGCAAGTTTTGGTGGACAAAATAGTGGCTATGGACTCCTCATGAGGTGTCCCTATCATCCCCGAAGTCTTGTTCAAGTCCGTGGAGCGATTCGGGAGATCGAGGTTTGGGTTTGGAGGAGTTGACCCACGGGTGTTGTTCATCCCGAGCCGCCCTGAGCTACCTTGGGTCCGTAGGTGCTCTTGGACCGGTCGACCGGTCCGAGTCACTTGTGGGATTTGCCTCGGGTGAACCGCTTGACTCGTGTGTCTTTGGGTCTTGGTGCTTTCTTGGTCGGTTCTTGGTCTCGTTTGGAGTTGTTTTGTTAGGTTTTGTGTAGGGTTTTTTCTTCCGTGCGGGTTGTGTTTTGGGGGGTGTTTTTGTTCAAGAGCCTAGAGAAGTCACCGAGGCTGCGTGGAACGTTTGTTGTGCGGCTGCTGTAGCCACCGACTCCGGCCGCTCCCGTCCACCGGCCCGACCGTTGTCACCGGTCCGGCCGGCGCGAGCCATCGGTCGGCCGGTGCGGCACGAGCGACAAGCCGTGCAAGTTACCGCTGTGCGTGTTGGTGTGTTTTGGCTCGGAAGGTTGTTTGTTGGTTCCTAGGTCCGGTGGCACTCCAGTGGCTACGTGGACTTGGCCAACTTGGGTAGTGAGTCGGAGACGTGTGTTGGAAGCCGTGTTCGTCTTGTTGGAGTCTCCATATCCTCCGAGAAGAATTTTTATCGGCTCCCATTCACCCCCCCCCTCTGCGGTTCGCCGTATCGGTCCTTCGGCTACTCGAGGCCGTGGCGGCACGGCGGGCGGAGAGTTCCGCCTCACGCCAGTGGTCGGAGCGTGACTGAGGGGCAGCGTCTTCCGCGCATCGCCCAAACCCACCCCTCCCGGCATCAGAATCGTGGAGATGGGGTCGGGGCCGCAACACTAGCGGTCAGGAGCCGTCTCGAGCCCAACCGCGACGCCCGGGACACTATCGAAGCTCGCCGACGGGCTGCGAGCGTCGACAACCGCAATCGCCGCGACGAGCACCGCCCACGCCGACACGACGACTGAGGACGCGGGTGACGCTACGATAGCGACAACGACCGCGACCGCAGCTGGTCACCAAACCAGAGGGGCCCACGATCTTTCGGACAAGGCGTGCGGGACGCGAGGTTCCCCTCGTGTTTCGGAGCTTCGACCAACATCCCCAGGTACGACAGGGACACCAACCCCAGTGTGTGGCTGGAAGACTACCGACTCGCATGCCACGTGGGTGGAGCGACAGACGACCTCTTCATCATCAAGAACCTACCACTCTACCTAGGTGACTCTGCACGGACATGGCTCGAGCACTTGTCCCGTGGCGAGATCAACAACTGGACCGACCTACACCGGGTCTTCGTCGGCAACTTCCAGAGCACATACACCCGCCCCGGCAAGTAGTGGGAGCTACGAAACTGCAAGCAGAAGCTGGGGGAAAGCCTACGCGCGTACATTTAGTGCTTCTACAAGTGTTGCACTGAGCTTCCTAGCGCAATGGACAACGATGCCATCTCGGCATTCCAGAATGGCATGATCTGCACATCCCTGATCCATCAATTAGGGCGCTGCATGCCCCGTACCACTCGGGAGCTCCTCAACATCACAAGCAACCATGTGGACGGTGAGGAGGTGGTCACGGCGACACTCAACACCCCTCAGGGCAAGGGGAAACAAGTCGCGGACCATGGCGAGGGGAAGTCCTCGCGTTTCAAGAAGAAGAAGAAGAAGGAGAAGAAGAAGAAGGAGAAGAAGAAGGAGAAGGAGAAGAAGAAGGAGAAGAAGAAGAAGAAGGAGAAGAAGAAGAAGAAGGAGAAGAAGAAGAAGAAGGAGAAGAAGAAGAAGACCTCATCACGGCGGTCGAGCACAAGGAGACGCGGCCCAAGAGCAGCCGGGCCAAGGCCGGTCCTCCTAAGGACCATTTCGAGAAGCTCCTGGATGCGTCATGCCCCGACCACGAGGTCCCCATGAAGCACGCACTCAAGGACTACCGTTTAATCAAGAACTATGTAAACAACACCCTCAAGCCAAGGGCGGCAGATCCGCCAAAGAAGGTCGCGCCACCTCTCGACAACGACGACGATGCGAAGGCTCGGTACCCAGGCGAGGACGGCGCAGTCCACATGATCTTTGGCGGGTCCCCGCGTGTGACCTTCAAGGCGTCGCGAGAAGCTGATCTGGTGTGAAGTCATCAACGCCGACTCCTCAATGCCATCCTACCTAAAGTGGAGGTTCCGATAACCTTTGACCGCAAGGATCACCCCGACCGCGTACCACAGCCGTGAGATTACCCACTAGTAGTAGCTCCCCTGTTCAGGTCCAAGTGAGTCTACAAGGTGCTTATGGGCGGGGGGAGCGGGATCATTGTGCTCTATGCATCAACACTCGATGACATGGGAATCCCGTGATCTAAGCTGCGGTCGTCGACCGCACCGTTCCACGGGGTCGTCCACGGAATGAAGGCTCTCCCGATCGGGCATATCGATCTGCCTGTCACGTTCGGGGACCTGCAAAATTTTCGCACAGAAACCCTCACCTTCGAAGTGGTGGGGTTCTCGGGGACGTACAACTCCATCCTCGGGAGGCCAGCTTACGCGAAGTTCATGGTCGTGCCCAACTATACGTACTTGAATTTGAAGATTCTTGGTCCGAAGGGGATCATCATAGTAGGGACCACGTACCAGCATGCATTTGAGAACGACGTTTAGTGTTTCCTATTTGCGGAGGCACTGATCCGGTCTGAGTGGCTCCGCGCCGAGCCTCCCTCTGAGGACCAAGAAATCCCCGAGTCGTCCAAGCGAGCGGCAGGATCTTTCGAGCCAAGGACGTCAAGGATGCGGCCATCACCGACGATGGTCGTACGCTCCATATCGGGACGACGCTCGATCCTAAATAGGAAATCGCGCTCGTCGACTTCGTCAAAGTGAACCTCGACATGTTTGCATGGAAATCCTCCGACATGAAGGGGATCCCGAGAGAGGTTGTCGAGCACAAGTTGAACATCAAGCCGGGATCGAAACCGGTAAAACAACGCCTTCGCCGCTTCAACGACGAGAAGTGCAAGGCGACTGGTGAGGAGATCAAGAAGCTCCTTAGTTCAGGGTTTATCCGAGAAGTATTCCACCCCGAGTGGCTTGCTAACCCTGTACTTGTAAAGAAGAAGAATAAGAAATGTAGGATGTGTGTTGACTACACGGGCCTTAACAAGGCATGTCCCAAGGATCTCTGTCCTTTGCCTCACATAGATCAGGTACTCGATTCAACAACTGGGTGTGAAAGCCTCTATTTTCTCAATGCGTACTCCGGGTACCACCAGATAGCGATGTGCATAGCGGACCAACTCATAACCACATTCATTAATTCGTACGGCGCTTACTGCTACAAGACAATGCCTTTCGCGCTCAAAAACGCGGGCGCGACGTTCCAAAGATGCATGTGGTGCGTCTTCGGGGAACTCATAGGATGCATCATTGAGGCGTATGTCAATGACATCGTGGTCAAGTCGAAAAAGAACGGCGATCTAGTCCCAAACCTCAAAAAGGTGTTCGCAAAGCTGAGAGAGCACGGGGTGAAGCTTAACCCCGAGAAGTGCATTTTCAGGGTTCCGAGGGGCATGCTCCTTGGCTTTGTCATGTCGGAACGTGGCATTGAAGCTAACCCCGAGAAGATCTCTGCTATCACGGACATGGGGCTGATCCAAAATTTGAAGGGCGTGCAGCATGTCACGGGCTGTCTCGCAGCTCCTAGCCGTTTCATAGCACGACTCGGAGAGCGCAGCCTGCCGTTGTACCGCTTGATGAAAAGTCCGACCACTTTGCGTGGACTCCTGAAGCTCAGGAAGCACTCGACTCGCTCAACAACATGCTGAAGAGTCCACCGATCCTCACGACTCCGGCGCATGAGGAACCGATGCTCCTGTACATCACCGCGACGACCCAGGTGGTCAGTGTTGTGCTGGTGGTCGGGTGAGAAGAGCCCAAAAGGTCACTCAAGTTCCAGCAACCGGTCTATTTTGTGAGCGAGGTAATTTTCGAAGACCTACTACTCACAAATGTAAAAGCACATATATGCAGTCTTGATGACCAAGCGCAAGCTCCGCCACTATCGACGCACATGCCATCATGGTAGTGTCCAAGTACCCGCTCAGAGAGGTTATTCAGAACCCCGAAGCCGAAGGGAGGATAGCCAAATGGGCGCTCGAGTTGATGGGGCAGAACATCTCGTATGCACCCCGCATGCCATCAAGTCCCAAGTGCTGGCAAACTTCATTGCTGAGTGGACAGAGATCCAAACTCCACCGACACCCATCGAACACGAGACATGGACTATGTACTCGACAGCTCGGTCATGAAGTAAGGGGTGGGTGTAGGCCTTGTCTTAATCTCGCCTCTGGGCGTGCGCATGGAGTACATGGTCCAACTATATTTCTCGGCCTCCAACAACGTCGTTGAGTATGAAGCGCTCATCAACGGCCTCCGAATAGCGATCGAGCTCGGGATCCGTCGTCTCGGGAGACTCAGAGCTCATCGTGGATCAAGTCATGAAGGAGAAAAATTATGTTGACCCAAAGATGGTAGTGTACTACCAAGCCGTCTGTGAGCTGGAAGGCACCATGGGATCGAGCTTCATCATGTGTTGTGCGACTACAACGAAGTCACCGACATCCTCGCCAAGATTGCATCAAGTCGCAAGCCGGTGCCACACGGGGTCTCCACGAGCGACCAGCAGGCACCCTCTGTACGTGCAAAAGGGGAGAAGCTGCCAGAAGCTGAAGGACCAGAAGTCATGGAGACGACCATCCACCCGAGTTGAGCGTCGAGCACCCGGAATGGCGCTTTCCTATCCTCGAGTCACTTGTCGAGGGTAAGCTTCCCTCCGACCAGACGGAGGCACACCACATCGTGCGACGAGCTAAAGCATTCGTCCTCATCGAGGGTGAGCTCTACAAATGAGGCGCAGCGGGCATACTCATGCGGTGCATCCTCAGAGATCAAGGCAAGGAGCTGCTTCGCGAGATCCACGCCGGCACGTGCGGGCATCACGCCGGTCCGAGGACTCTTGTCGGGAAAGCTTTCCGACAAGGGTTCTACTGGCCCACAGTTGCGGTGGACTCCAAGGACATTGTGCGCCGCTGTGAGGGGTGCCAGTTCTATGCTCGACAAACTAACCTCCTGGAACAAGCGCTTCAAACCATCCCGATCACATGGCCCTTTGCTGTGTGGCACCTCGACATGGTGGGGCCGCATCGACAAGCGCTCGGGGGCTTCACGCATCTCCTCGTAGAGGTCAACAAGTTCTCCAAATGGATCGATGCACGACTCATCGTGAACGTCCGCTCGGAGAAAGCCGTAGCATTCTTCACCGACATCATCTATCGCTTCGGCATACCCAACATGATCATCACCGACAACAACACCCAGTTCACGGGGAAGAAATTCCTCAACTTCTGCAATGACAACAACACTCGTGTGGATTGGTTGGTCATGGCGCACCCGAAGATGAATGAGCAAGTGGAGAGTGCGAACGACATGATCCTACAACTGCTAAAGCCTCGTATCTTCAAGTGCCTCGAGAAGTTCTGAGCAAGATGGGTGACTGAGCTGCCGTCCGTCCTATGGAATCTGCGCACCATGCCTTGTCAGGTGACTGGCTTCACGCCTTTCTTCATGGTACACGGGTTGGAAGCAGTCCTACCCACGGACATCGACTACGGCAGTCCACGAGTGCGAGCCTATACTGAGGAAGGCAACCAAGTCGCACTCGAGGACGCGATCGACCAGCTCGATGAATCTCGTGATGTGGCACTCCTACGCTCCGCCAAGTATCAACAAGCTCTACGACGCTACCACGAGCGCAACGTATGCGCCTACGAGTTCCAAGTCGGGAACCAGGTCCTCCGACGAGTTCAAGGCAGCAAGGATCGACACAAGCTCTTACCCCTTGGGAGGGTCCATTCATCGTCCACCAGATGCTCTGACCCGAGACATTCAAGATCCGATACGAGGATGGAAGGGTCGTCTCCAATGCGTGGAACATCGAACACCATCTGCCATTTTATCCTTGAGTAACTTTTTAAATCTTATACATCGGTAAATAAATACTGCATGCTTTGTTCATTTGTCTATATGTTCAAAAAATACTTGGTTGCCATGTTTTTGTATGTCGCAACTTCTCTAAAGGCTGAGCAATGAGCGTCCCTGCACCCGTGCCGGAACGCTCCCCGCTCGGGGGCTACCCAGGGCACGATGCCCTCATTCTGTTTTTATGATTTTTTCAAAAAAAATCCGACATCTATGTCATAACAGATCCCACGGGCGAAAGGTGTTTTGGTGGAAGACTCGACCTTATGAGAAGTAAAGACGATGGACTGTGTGGGGCGCGATGTTGCTGCTTGTTCAAAGTTCCTAGTGCCTATGCCTCCATGGCTACGACGCGAAGACTTGCGAGCACAGCTCAAGTCCTCATGCCTTCATCTGACCTATTTTCAAAAGCATTCGAGCAACCGCCCAGACTCTGGTCTAAAACAATTTTCACGACAGTGCTCGGGGGCTGCGAATGTGTGGCACCCCTTAGAGGTCCGAGAGGGCCAAGCTTCTCGACTCCTACGCCCCCGCGGCTCTAGAGTAGAGCTTGGTCACTCAAACTCCTAAGGTCTACTACACGTTATTGCGGTCGACCCTGGGTGGTTGGGAGCGTTCGAGTTGTAATGCACTTTGAACAAAAGTTCTCGATAACATGATGCCGTCCATGGCGTTACACACATGAACTGTTCTTAAAATTACATGCACCTAAGAATGATTCATCTAAGATGAAGGCCTAAAGCTCTCTGGGTCTTTTGGTGCGTCTCCTGGTCGCAGGTCCGGGTCCTTCAAAGCGGTGGCGGGCATGTCGCGGGCGAAGGCGGTGCAGTCTTCCTCGAGCTTGTCACACTGAGTGTCGGAGATGCTAGGGGCCCAGCCGCCACTCAGCGTCGTGCAGTCCAACCCCTGGTAGTGTGACTCGAACATGGCGAGCACCCGGTGCACTGCCCTCCGAGCAGTCGACAACTCCCGCTCCCGGATCACCTCTGGGAGGCGCCTGACCTCTTTGAGAAGCCTGTCGAGAAGCATCGGCGCGAAGGGAACGTAGAGCCCAATCATGACTATGCCAATGGCCCTCGTGAGCTTGGCGAGATCCTTGACGTTCACCTTGCGAGACTCCTCTGACTCGCACCGGGCATCCCTACCCTGCTCCAACTCAACCGCGACCTGCTCCCGAGCCATATTGGACTGCTCAAGCTCGGCCCTTGACTCTGAAAAAGTTGACAAGTTGAAATCGACAAACATGGCATGACTAGTTCAAACGAAGAGCGAGATCGAAATCAGAGCGAAGGGCTTACTCTCAAGCTGCTCCGACAGCCGCTTTACCGAGCTGTCCTTCTCAAGGATTTTGAGCAGGGCGGTGTTCACCTCCTGCGTCTTCTCAGTGAGCTTCACGGTCATCATGGCGCGTTATGCGCGCAGCCCTGAAACCGCGAGAAGACACGTCAGCACAAGCAAAGATGAGCAAAAGGAGAGGAAGTTGCAACTGGAAGCATTAAGCCTCACCGTCGACGTCCTGCGACAACTTGAAGTTGTCCTCCCGAAGCCGGGTCACCTCGTCCGAGACCACCTGGAGCCTGTTGGTCACCTCGGAGAACTGTCGATTTACCGTCTTAAGGTCTGATTCGGCGGTGACCAATTCCTGCTCCAGCTCCGCCACCTTTGTCTCGAGCGCCATTTCTCCGGCCGGCGGTCCGGACGGCGTTCGGGCAACGGCCTCGGCAGCGGTGGTGGCAGTGGTGGCCTTCTCGGCGACGTCATTGGTGGTCACCACGACAGCCCGCAACTCTTCGATCTCTGCCTTCGCCTGAGCCAACCTCGTCTCCAGAGATTCCCGCTCTGTTGTGGCAGTAGCAGCAGCAGCTTGCGTGGCCGTGGCACGGTCTTCCGCGAACTGCCTAGCAGCGTCGAGCGCGCCCCGTGACGGCGCCTCGCTCATCACCGCGGCGGCGGCAGCCACACGGGCAACTACCAGCTGCATCTCCAGCTGGGCCCTCTCTGCTTGAGCTCGTCGACTGTGCGCGCTCTCCTCCTGCTGGACTCCGCGAGAGTCTGTTCCGAGCAAGAGTACATCGATCATAAATTTCTGAAGAACAGAACGAGACAAGAGTAGACTACTGCATCGAGAAGACTTACCGTTGTCGCGGGAAGGATGAGTTCGTCGAACGTGCGGTGCGCCCACAAAAGCCCACGCTCGATACTGCGACAGGCTGCAGACTCTTCATCCTCGTCAACAGACGTGTCCACCTCGAAAGCGGCCGCCCATGAGAAGCGGGCAAGGTTGGAGACCCGCGCACTGCCTTCCTCAAGCTCGGACAGAAGGCCCGCGCCAGAGCCCTCCCCGGCTTCTTGGATCTCCGGGGAGGCGACCCCCGCTGCGCTCCCGAGAACATCGTGTTCTTGTGAAGCCGAGATGGTCAGGCTCGCGCGCAGCACTCGCCTTGTCGACAGGGGAGGCGAGGGCGGAGAGACGACGACTCCGATGCATCCGCCGCAGTCGAGTCTACCACCGCGACCGGGGGCGAGGACGCGACCAGGGTCAACTCTGTGCCGGTTGCAGGTTCCCCGAGAACCTCCTGGGTTGCTTCTGATGTTGCCGAAGCCTCGAGACCTCCGACAACTCTAGCTTGACCCGGCGTCAGCTGTCCTGCCTCAGTTGCATCCGGCGCGGGCTCCTCATTGGTAGACTCTGCCACTTCAGCCGAGGTCGTGGCTACGGGTGCGGCAGACTCAGAGGCCTCGACCCCGACTCTAACGGCTCGGCCAACATCCACTCTAGCACGGCCTCGTAAATGTCCCTGACATTGCCTGGTAGGTCGGGAGCGTCCAGGTCAACGATTTTAAGGAGGTTGGCGGCCATGGCGTCAGCCGTCGATGCCTCCGCCACGTCCCCACCCGCATGTGCCGCTGCGGGCACTGGAATCTCCGTCGCTTCCTACACCTTAGCTTCATGACCCATGGCCGGTGGTGGCGGGGGCACGATCTACTCAGAGGATGCCACCACGACATCACCACTCCCTGATGTGGCTTCGACCAGCGGCTCTATTGCCGCCTGGGTAACGACCGCCTCGGTAGCTGTGTGCCTCCCTCCTGAGTTGTCGGCTTCCGACGTAGGCGGTGGCATCACTGGCTCAACCACCTCGGTGGCCACGACCAGCCCACTCTTGACCGGCTCCCCCAACGGCTCGCCGTAGGGGGGCAACGAGCGGGAGGGACTAGGACTGCGGACTGTGCGCGCCTAGCACTGCGCATTTCAGGGGCGCAAGGCTGAGCACGCTAGTGTCGGCGCGACTGAAGCAAACATGAATCAAGATCAAGAGATGAACAAGATGAAGTACCCAAAATGATGAAGGATGGCGGGAAGGAGCTTACACGTTGGATCATATGCAAACCAGCTTCGCCGGCCGATCCCTTGGCCCCAGCCGACTCGGAAGCCGATTCCCGGCGCTCCGCTGGCACAGGGGTTGGCCCACCTCTCCCCGCTGACTCCAGGGTGGCCCTCTACTCCCTTGCTGGCTCAGGGGCTGTCCTCCCGACCTCCGTCGCGCCGGAGGCCGGCCCCTGACTCACGTCGGTGGAGAGGGGAACTTGCACGTCTGGGGCCCCACCACCCCGGATGATTAAAGATTGGAGGCGACGCTCGTGTCCGCTCCCTGCAGCGCGCTCGGTGCGGATGCCGGCGGGGTCAACCTCACCTTCGATGAACGTCTCTTCAAGGAGTCCGCGTCCGAGCGGTCGGAGCCGTCGTAGAGATGGTGGGGGGAAGGCTCATGCTCTGCCGGTCGCTTGGGGGGGGCATCCCAACGTGGAGGATCCCTCCGCCCGTCGGAGGCGTGCGGGCCACTAAGTGCCACCTGAGAGCGGGTCACTCTCTGATCTTCTCGGGCGAGGGGGGCCCCCGACTGCAAGCTCGAGCCCGCACCCTTCTCAGGAGCAGCCGCCTCTGGCCGCCACGATGAGCTCACCTTCACCGCCCCGTGTGGCGAACCTCCGCCCCTTGGAGGCGTGCGGGCCACCGGGCGCCACCGAGAGCGGGTCACTCTCTCGATCTTCTCGGGCGGCGGGCCCCCGACCGCAAGCTCGAGCCCGCACCCTTCTCGGGGAGCCGGCCGGCTGCGGCCGCCACGATGAGCTCACCTTCACCGCCCCGTGTGGTGAAGGCGAGGGCGACCCGGACATGTCGCTCCAGTCGACCGCCACACTAGGCTTGTCTCCGCTCCATGGCGGCGACAGCGACGGATCTTCGTTGGAGGAGACGTTGTGCTCCCCCTCCTTGCGGCGCTTAATGCGGTTGCCGTTCCGATTGCACTTGGCGATCTCTTTCTCCTTGTGCTGCTCCTTGCGCTCGACCCTCCGCCTTTCCACGGCCGCTTGGTTGTGTTTCAAGATCGCCTCCTCCGGGAGAGGCACTTTCGCGGGCACGAGGTGAGAGCACTTCAACTGGAAGAGCAAAGATCAAGAGAGTTAGAGGTCACTGAGAATCTTCGAGAAGATCAAGCCCGAATGAAGGCACCAAGCTTGTCGGAAAGCTTATCGGAAGAGGAAAAATCACTTACAAGTTTTTCCGTCCCCTCGTTGGGGAGCATTGGAAGAAGCTGCGGCGGCGGCCACACGAAGGTCGACTTCCGATGGCCACCAACACACGACGCTAGATCTCGTTTAGCAACGGGATATCTGGCGCAGTCACGGTCCCTTCCCAAGGGGCTCTATTGGCTGTCATCTCGTAGAGGTGCAGCGACCGCCTCAGGAGCAGGACGACCCCCCGTGCGTGGTACTTACCGATGACGGTCGCCAGGTCGACTCCGGCGTTGCGAAGGCGGGCCAGCACTGCCCAGTGATCCTTGAACATCCTCTCCTGCTCCGCCTTTGGAGGACCATCAGTCTAGCTCCTCGGCGCCTGCCCAATGGAGTTCCCGGTGAACGCCGGTAGCGCAAACTCGGGGTCGTTCCTGAGATAGAACCACCCCTTGTGCCAGCCGCTGTTCGAGCTGGTCAGCGAGGAGGGGATGTACTTGCTGCCCCGTCTTTGCTTCATCCGAAGGTTGGCGCAGCCGATGGTCGCCGTGTTGGGGTCGTCCTTCAAGCACACGAACATGAAGAAGTACTTGAAAAGGTGCCAGTGGGCACTGATTCCCAAGTATCCCTCGCATAGCGCCTCGAATGCCTCCATCTGCTGGACGTTGTTCGGGTTGAGGTGCTGCAGCTGGAGCCGTACTCGTAGAGGACCGCCCGGATGAACCGCCCGGCGGGAACAGAGAAGCCGCGCTCGTGGAACGCCATGAACGAGACGACGTACCCCTTGGGCGGGCGCGACACAGACTCCTCCCCGGGCACCTTCTACTCTACGGCGTAGGTGCGCGAGGAACCTCGCGTAAACTGAGATCTGGACCGCATTTCAATTTTTTGAGTACGAAGATGACTTCAAATGAAAAAAGTTTGAACTACAAAGTTGTAGATATCATTGAAAGCTACAATTTTTGTATAAATTTCATCTCCATCCGAGTTCATACCAAAATCTTATGATTTTTTTTCAAAAACTATCCTTGCCGCCACCGGGAACGGCGGTAGGAACCGCTACAGTACCCCCGGGCAGGGTTACTGTAGCAACTGCCATTTACGGTGGCGGTTCGAGACTATTTTTGCGAGATTTGTCGTATATTTTTGAAAAATCGCCAAAAGAAATATATATAACATATCTAGTGGAAACCGACATCTTCATGCAAACTATGGAAACTTCAATCCGAGTCACACGATCTTGATCCAAGGGCGAGCTCATGGGAGGTGGAAGGGGTGATTTGCAAAATTCATGAGAGGTGGGAGGCGTGATTTGAAAAGGTGATTTTGCAAATCACTCCTCCCACCTCCTCCGAGCGTCCCGTTGGCAACATCGTGTGACTCGGATTGAAGTTTCCATAGTTTGCATGAAGAGGTTAGTTTCCACCGGATATGTTGCCATATATATATGTGTGTGTATATATATGCATATATATATGTATATATATATATATGTATATATATATATGTATATATATATATGTATATATATATGTATATATATATGTATATATAAGAGTGGATTTCATGGAAAGGGTGGTAGTTGCGCACGCTGCATCTGCCGTCGTTGCGTGGGCTGTTTTGAGGAGATATGTTGACGTTAAGTTGATTAGTGCTTAAGCAGTTCTGAAAAAACTGTGCTTGCATCAGTGTGGTGTGACATTGAGGGCCTACTCGCTGGAAAAAAAAAGGAATATATTCGTGTCCGGACTGCAGCGACAGTGCAGACCACCTTGTTGCAGGTTGAAAAAACGTTGTACCTTATAAAAATTGCAGCTTGGTTGGATGGCCTGTTTCGAATGAGTTCGATTGACTACTTTCTTCTCGTGTCCAAAAAAATCCTTTCCGGGAATTGTGTATCCGCTACCATGGCGCCAAAAGGCGAAGTTACTTTCCCGCCTTAAAAAGTGGAAACCTTATGGGCTTGTTGCCTATATAACTCGGTTCTTTCAATTCTTCTAGCGCATAACTCACGAGAACAAAAAAAAATTGCAACTCGGTTCAGGAAAGTTCCAAGGAAGCAGCTTCGACGGCCCGAGGGAAGATCGAGTTACTACTATGGCCATAAAGTATGTATAAAAGAGACTTGTTTGTTATATTGTAATTAACTATTGATATTCGTAGCAAGATTAAATTAAGGTTTCTGTTTTCGTGGCTGTAGTGGAGTGAGACTCCCGGCTGCTTGGAACTATGGAGCTGTTGAGCGTGCTTTCAGGGATGCAGCTGGCAAGGATGGTGGATGCATCTTTGAACCTGTTGTTGGGAAGAGATTCGAATCTGTAGAGGAAGCTTTTGAATACTATAATTTGTACTCGTGGGAAATAGGTTTCGATATTCGTCTTGGCGGATCGAGGGAGAACAAGAGTGGCAAGAGGACCATGCGGGACATCGTTTGCGCTCGCGAGGTACAGCATTCTTCATGTTGTGATTTTTCGGTTACTTTCCATGTATTATATTGGAATTTTTTACTGCAGAACTTTGAACTAAATTATTTATGTTTCTCACAGGGTGCAAGCATGGCCGGTACTGATGTGAGGTCCATTCGTTGTGGTTGCAGAGCAATGATTAGGCTACTTAGGGATGAGGGAGATTCTTGGGCGCTTAGTCGTTTCTCATCATTGCACAATCATGCGCTTTCGCATACAAATGGTGAAAGGAGGCAATGGAAATCTCATAGCCGTATAGATCAGATGTCTAGGGACTTGGTAATGCATCTTAGGAACAACAACGTTCAAATATCTAGAGTTTGCTCAATAGTTGGTACTTTGCACGGCCATGGTGGATATGTTCCATTCAAGAGGCGTTCTATCCGAACTTTGTGCGGCAGTGCTTGCTCAGGAGTCTATAGAGGGTGACATGGAGAAAAAAGTAGTTGCATTTGAGGAAATTAGGTATTTTGATCCGCAGCTTGTCGTTAAGATAGACTCGACAATCAAGGGCGGGTTAAGTCCATGTTCGGGGCTCATGGAAGTAGCCGCATGAGTTACAATTGTTTCGGTGATGTGGTTACATTTGACACCAATTACCGAACGAATCTTTACAATCGCCGTTTGGCCTTTTTGTTGGTGTTAATCACCATTTCCGGAGTGTTATATTTGGTGCCGTGATGCTAGCAAGAGGAGACAAGTGAGGCATTTGGCTGGGCTTTCCGGACTTTCATTGAAGTCATGGGTGGTAGCCCCAAAACTATCCTAACAGGTATAATATTTATCTTGTTTTAAATATTATCACTAGTGAATAATTTGGGAACCGAAACATATGCATATGTGTGAACATTGTTTTGGTTTATTAAGTCACTCCCTTTTTGAAAAAATTAAATCAGTGTCGGGCGATGCGCAACGCCATAGTTGCCGAGCTCCCCGAAACTAAACATAGATGGTGTAAATGGCATGTCATGAAAAAAAGCAAAAGAGAGTTTGGGGGTTGTGTACACCAAGAGTTGTCAATTTAAATGCAAGCTACACGAACTCATTGATGAAGTTGTCGTAGAGGAGGAGTTCGAGAGTCGATGGTCTGATTTGATTTCTGAGTTTAAATTGGAGAACAATGATTTCATGGATAGAGCGTATAAGAATAGGTCAATGTGAGCCAAACCTTATTTCCGAGAAACTTTCTGCGCCGGCATGACTAGCACACAAAGAAGTGAAAGCGCAAATCATATGCTGAAGACGTAAATAGCCAGGGCATCTCCTATTCACTTGTTTGTCAAACAATACGCCGCCTGGTTGCCGACCGTGAAGAGGAAGAAGGCCGTGAGGAGCATGCTACAAAGCAGGTTCGCTTTGCGTTGCCATCTTTTAATCTTTTGTTGAACTTAATATTTTTGGTTGTACTTGTAACTTGTAGGTCAATGTTGCTTTGCGCTTCGAGCTGCCCTAGAAGCACATGCCGGGAGGGGTTTACACGAGGAAAATATTTGAAAAGTTTTCAAAGGAAATGTTTATGACTCGGTTCATTTGCGTGTCGAGAGACTCGGTCCTAGTGGAACGTTCTTGGTTAGCAATTTAGCAAGCAAGCCCGATAACAACAGCATTTTCCGATTTCTCTCGTGATCGCTAATCTTGTCAAAGGAATCTATACATGCCATTGCAAAATGTTTGAGCACGGTGGTATACCTTGCGTGCATATGATTAAGGTTAGGTTGACTGTATCTTGTGTTTCATTTGCAGTATTATATGTCCCTCATCTGTTGATCTGAATCTATACATGCCATTGCGACAGGTTTTTATGCATATCAGTGTGCAAGAGGTCCCCAGTGAGATAGTGTTGAAGCGATGAACCATCAACGCCAGGTCTGAATCAGGGTGTGAGCTGCCTGCAAGACACTCACTGAATGATCCAGATGCCGGTGCTCTCCACGCTGTCTTGTATACTGCATGTATGGAGTTGATTAGCATCGGCCGGACATCTCGACAAGCTTTTGAGATAGCGCTCAGACATGTGAGCCGCGCCAAGTCTGCAATTTCAGTGATGAAAGTTGTGGGACCAGAGGGGAAGGGACAGGGTGAAGGTGAGGTTACTGGTGTGGAGTCTGTCGTGCAAGATGGTTCTGATAGCTTGAGTGAAGCAAAGGCTCCTCCCCGTATGAGGTCTCGTGGGAGGCCTAGGAAGTCAAGGTTCAAGTCGCCGGTTGAGAGCCCCGGAGCTGCTAAACAAAAGCAGGTACACGCTGTTGACAATGGGAAATTCCCTAAGAAAAGAGGAGCTGATGACGAATTACTGGAGGCAGAAGGTGCGTAGAAGAGGAGATGCAAGCTTTGTGGCGATTTCGGCCACTACCGTAGCATGTGTGGGAGGAAATCGACGTATAAGGCCCATGCATAAAAAAGATTTGCATGAAGCATTAAATAAATTTTCTGGTTTTTGTCTCTCGCAGTTTATCTCGTTTTATGAAACATTATGGTTGTTTTAGGTGTCATCTAGGTACCGATCACCGGTGTAAAATGTATCCGTTGGGGGGTGACTCGTGTTCGACGATGTAACCGTTGGCAACATTCAAAAAATAAACGGTAGAATATATGCCACCCACCCCCCCCCCCAACCAAGTTGTATGTCTCCGCCTCTATATAAATACGTTGAATGAGGGCCTTGTGGTTGCACCGTGCTCCCCCCTTCTTAATCTTAGCCGAGTAGACATACAACATGTCTTCCAATTCGAGGTCGCTCGTTGGTGGAGGGGCGTTGCTTGGCTTATGCAACAAGACTGCCATCGCAAAGCAAGCAAGCAATCGCGTGGGTCGCCGGGTACTCCTATCAATAACGATCATGTGTTTATCAAATGCACAACGAGAATCGGTGAGTGCGCAAATACGAGATCTTATTTGCTCTCTTAAATCGCGTGACATACAAGCCCATTATGGTAAACTAAATGTATTTGTTGCGGTGTGGTTACCGGCGCTGGATGGATGCACTTCGTCGTCCGCCCCACAATTTGGAGAGGAGATGGAATGAGAACGAGGAGCCATGTAGTTAGTAGTCATTTCGATCGGGGGATTAGCCCAAGTAATGGAGCATCGAGCAATGATATCTTGGTGGACAAATTGGTGCAGATTTCTAGAATGATTTGGTTCATTGAACTATTAGTATCGTTGCATGTGGCCATTGCATTTTTAAGCTTTATTCGTAGCCTTTTCAATTAGAACAAGTACTTGATTAGAACAAGTACTTGTACCCAAACCCCCACAAATATATGTAATGCGTGATATTGTCTGAAGAAAGGGATGCACGAGCATTATATGTCTCCTCACACAAATTTAAGTTCAAATTGTAGGTAAGGTACATAATAGCGTAGCTCTAAGTTTGACACTTGGCGGTGCATGAATTTTGAAAAAGGGGGATTGGAATTGAGTGCATACGCAACATGTGTTCTTCGTCGTTACGGTAGTTATCTAGGAACAATAGTTGGCGTCGTTACTTCCGACAGAAATTGCTTTGCTTCCCTCTCCATCATCCTGGCGACCCTCCATTGTTCTTTCCCTGAGTGCTAAACGGAGACGGGTGTAGTAGATGCGTTGGCTGGCATGGAGAGGAGCTGAAGCGCAAGGTCCTTGCGTGTGTGTAGAGCTTGCCTCTGAGTCATAATCATCCAAATTTGGTTTGGTGATTAAACATCAGTATTGGTTATGTTGCTAAAAGTAAGAGTATGAAAGTTTAGTCTCGTTTGCAGTTCCTTACATCCTTAGGTGGTTTACAAACACTATTGTCGTTGTACCAACGCATGCAGTTGATGGCCTCTATGCCTGAATTCACCCTGCAAATAGAAGTGTTACCTAGTTATTAGTGCATAGATAATAAATGAGGATATATTATCATTTTGAGAATGTGATTTGGCTATGGAAAAATATGTAGCGTTAGTAGCTTGAAATATAATTTCGGTGATTCGTCAAGTAACTTACTTGCATCCAAGCACGACCGCGACCGATTAGTAGTGTCGGGGACAGCCCTGAGGGCCCCCTAAAAACCGGGGGAATCCTGCTTAAAAGCTGCAAAAAACAAAAGCAAAACGCACCTCTTACCTGAACACGCACACACGGCACGACCCACGCTGCGGTGGCCCCCGCGGCCCACCGGAGTGGCCCAATCAAAGGCCCCCTCGAGCAGGTTCCGCCTCGCTCGAGGGCTAACCTCTCCCTCGAGCGGGTTCCGCCTCGCTCGAGGGCTAACCTCTCCCTCGAGCGGGTTCCGCCTCACTCGAGGGTTCACGCCGCCCTTGAGTGGGTTCCGCCTTGCTCGAGGGCTCACGCCTCCCTCGAGCGAGTTCCGCCTCGCTCGAGGGCTCACCTCCGCCTTGCTCGAGGCTCCCTCACTAGCGCGCCTACTCCCGCATGCGGGTACAGGCATTTAATGCTCTGACACAGCAGAGCCGCACCATCACGCGCCGGGAATCACGCCCGACACTATTCCGCCAACTCCCTAGGGGAAACCCATCCCCGCCACCGGCAGAAACCGTGCGGCATGGTCGTGTCGGCCCGTGACACCGTGCTACCCACTCCCGTACCGCCAACGCGTCGCGCCCTCGAAGGGGGCCGGCCGCATCCTCGAACCTTTCCCTCGTGAATCCGCAGGTCAATCCATGACGTCGTGCCGGCGGGAGCGCCATCCCCGCCACCGCCGGGTCCCGTGCGGCCGTCCCCGCCCCCGCAACGCCACGCCGGCACCGCTACAACAACTCCGGTGCCGTTGAGCACGCGGGGACGGGACACCGCCACGCCCGCCGCCGTACCCATACGGATCACCATCAACGGCTTCCTCGAGCCCGTCCGAAGACGCCCCGACCAACTACTACGCCTCCACCCTCGAAGCCGCCCCTCGTTCAAGTACCGGACACGCCGCGACGACGAGACCGGGGCAAGGACCGCCAGACGACCGTCGGCTCCGCGCGCACTATACGCCATACCTCCACACGTAGCTAAACAAAGGCGGCATGCCCGTAAATCACCCTCTCCTTGGTCTATAAAAGGAAGGTGATCCCCCTCGCCGCGGGGGAGAGACATCGCGGATCGGGAGACATCACGCCCGCTCCCCGTCTTCCCCCACGATAGCGGCACTTGCCTCAATCACTCCACTCGGGACTTGGAGGCCACGCCTCCTCTCCCCGCCTTGCTTGTATCCGCCCCACTACGGGCACCCGGTGCAAAGTAATACAAGTGCCTTGAGCACACCCCTCGTCGGATGTACGGCTCGGCGGGAACCAGGATAAACCAAGTGTCTTTAGTTGCTTAGCACCGACCATCGAGGGACGGATCTCGGCGCTCACTACTAGTTAGTGTCGGGACTACTTTCCGCACCGACAAGTAGTTTCGGTGTCTAGGTTGAACTTCCCAAGTTAGGTATTCCGGTTACCATCCTCATGCAGAACACAACATGTGTTAGTAGCCTACTGGTGAACTCCGTGTGCAACGCAATTTTATCCGGGTGCACTGGGTGGCGGATGTTGGGGTCCATGATGGATATAATTAACCGGTTGAAATGAAATGTGTAGCATGACCACTCCCCTTGATGACATGTCAACGTCAGAACCTAGCGTGACAGGTGAATTATTTGTTACTATTACTATTGTTTGGTTTAGAAGTAGAATGGTAGTAGTTAACAGAACTTACGATTGAACACCGTTTGATATCGCAGCGCGGTGGGGGGAACATGAACTGATTAATTGATAGATCCATGCATGTTGTTCCTTGAGCTACATTTATCTAGTAAAAAGAAGAAAACTAAGTGATGCGACACATGGAAAATATGGATTGGATTGGTTTGAATTAAATGTTTGTTTTTAACTTACCCCCCATTGTGGATCGAAGAAATGCCTTCCGGGTAAGCATCCCTCATGAACAAGCGTTTCAGCTTCAAGATCGCCCAAAAGGCATACAAGAGCTTCTACCATGTTCGGTTCTAGTGGTTTGCTTGATAGTAGGTTGTCACGGATTTAAAATCCCGTCGCCTTGATTTCCTCGACGCCTTCTATGTGTACCCATACCCCGTAACATTATCATTTGTATTTTCGATCAAACAAGGTTGGTGGGGGGAAAATGAGAACGAACGTATGTATCACGGTTAAAAGGGAATTAGCTCACATTTGTAGAAGGTCTTCTCGCCTCGCTACTTAGAATCCGATCACCTACTTTGTCGGCGTCGGCTCTAACGGTTATCTTATGTCTCCTAGTGGCGCATTCATTGTTTTCACATATTTTTCACTTGGTTCCGCGAGAGGATTCCGTCCCCAATCCCCCCATAACGACCTTTTAATGCCGAGTACTTCCCGCATGTCGCGCCGATTGCATCCTTTACAATATCTAAGGGACCGGTATGTGGTTTGTCCACCACGGGCATAGTGTGAATGATTGGATCGCTAAAAGTTCTTGGGTATCTTAAAAAGGGATTAAATAAACATTAGTAGTTAACATGTAAAGGTGAACAAGTAGGAAAAATTGTCGCTAGATAACGTGCCGCATGTTAACAAATTTCCCGATACATTTTGTCCGAAGTGTGAACGATGGCCAAACTAAAAGCAACGGCGATCATGCTGCATATTTATTGGAAAAAATCTGAAGGCACGAGTCTAGCCACCGCCGGATGGATCGGGTGATGTTTGCTCGTGTGGGCTTTTTCCGTTGGGCCAAGGGTTAGAGTGGGCCGAGGTGGAAGAGTGTTCAAGGAGAAGAAACAGGAGCACGATTGGTGAAAAAAACGTTATGCGTCAATTGCTTTTGCCGTTGTAATCAATGGTTGTTTGATGAATAAGTCTTGGTTCGTATTTTTCGTTAAATTTACGTTTATACTAGAATTTTTTGAGTTTATAATTTTAGTTATGAAGGGTGTGGTTGAAGCAGCGAAACGACATGTAGGGAGAAGACATGTAGCAAAATAAAAGACTTCTTTATTAAATTTTACCCGTTGAACTCGCTAAACAAAAAAGTAAATGTGAAGGGATGAAAAAAGGATGCATCGTGCGTGTGTGTTTGAAAATTAAGATGGAAGGTCATTTGTATCACCTGTTTTGTACGACGGTTGGGTGATCGGCGTATATTGGTTTGATGCCTACTATAGTCTCAATGTGGTCGGCGTACCCTAACGAAAAAAGTAAATGGATCAAATCAGCATCGCGAAAAAAAAACGTTTGATTCGAAGTTCGCATACGCGGAAAAGGATGTGCTACTTCGAATTAAATCCGGCTAACCTTTGATGTGTCTAGCAACATCGACGAAGCGCGCGAGAAAGTATTGAGTTGGTGAATCCGATTTGACGATTTTTTTAGTAACCTCCGATACACGGACTCTATCACTTTGTAGCTGTTTTCAAAACCCTCGATATCCTTCGGGAAGAGTGCGGGGCTCGCATATTAGAACAGAGGGAACAAATCTTGTTCATTGGATATAATTTGAGATAAACAAAATGGCCAAAATCACCGACCCAGAAAAGAAGTAGAAAACTTGCCTGGGTTGTATCTCCCCTTTCTTCGACGGTAGCATCAACTCTCTGCTGCGCTTGCGCCGCATCAGCAGGATTAACTTCGGATCCCGCGGCACCTTGCATCTGCTTCAGAAGTTGGCTTTGATGGTGAGAATCCATCGAAACTAATGTTTTTCAGCGGGTCTCTTGATTCTAGTGTGCGGGGGGGGGGGGGGTACCTCTCTACCTACAACCGGTTGTGCTTATCCTGCTTTGAGTCGGATTCTAGCGCTATCCGGCGTGATATGGGACCCGGATGTACCCTAGTATTTGATTTTACTTGGTTCAAGAATATTGTTGTGGCCGCGTCGTTGGTTTGGATGGAGAAGAAGACCATGTGAACCGAGGAACTCGCTTTTACACGCAAAGGGAAAGGGCGGACCTCTCGTGACAGAGCACAACAAGAAAGAGTGTGTGTGCGTGTGTTTGTAGTAGAGGCCGTAGTGGGGGGGGGTCCGCAACTCAACTCGGTGCGGCGTGGCATCTAAACCGACTTGTGGTCAACAAAAACGGTCTTTGTATTAGTTCTTGAGGATAAAATTATATTACGCACCCAACCCAAAGATAAATTTAAAAACTTGAAAATGCGAAGCTACCGAGTAACTACAAAAAATATTTAAGACGTGCATGGGTGGAGGGCACTCTTTGTTACCTCGATGGTGTGGCTCTATTTGTTTCTACATCTAACACGGTAGATGCCGGGGCGTTTGCAAATGCAGATTTCTTCGAAAATTTTGTGTTAAGCTTTGAAGGACTTGCTCCGTTGGACAAGTGTTGGTAAGCGCGATGCTCGACTTTTAAAAAAGGCATTACTTAGGTAAACTCCATGTTCATGGATGTAAATATAAAAAAACTTGGGATTAGTTATGAAACCTCGGTTCCAAGGTTAGCCGGGCTTTGTACTCACTCGCATCCGCGTTGACAAGCAACCTCGGGGCCCGCGTCAACCCGAAACAGAATAAGAACATCTTTTTATCATAAAATGCATACGTAAAATGAAGATGGATATGAACTAAAGATGCTCAACGTCGATCGCTGCAAAAGGAAAGCTTTGTCTTTCGGCATAATTGCAGCATTCCCCCGATCGAACGAGATCGTCTTCAAGAAAATTAGATAGAGAGAAGGCCTCGCTCTTGTGTGGACGTCAAGTCTTCCAATGGAAAATCAGCCATCGGCTCATCTTCTAGTTGATGTAGAGCTCCACCGATGAGAGCTAACGGCGGCCATGATGGTAGCGCAGCTTGGGTGTGCATTCTCGGACATCCCCAACTTCATTGTCCCCGTGTACCGAAGACGAGGACAAAAAAAGGCACCTTACGATGTTAGACTATTAGCTTCGAAACTAAGAAAGCCCGATCATCGAGTTAACGATGAGTCGATAGATGTTCGAGAGAGAAACAAAAAGAAGCAAAAGGGCCCGCTTGTGTCGCCCACATGTTGGTTAGTTTTGTCTCACCCGTTACCTGCTCGCCATGGCCGAGGTTTATCCTTGTGAGATCGCCGCAAGGCGATGAACCGCCTTCCTCGTGGAGCCGATGCTCTACTTCGGTGGAGGCCAAGTGAATGGATGCAAACATGCTCTCGCTCGGTGGCGGGGGCCAAATGTGGCCAGTTGCTACTATATGAGGCAAGAGAAGTAGGTTGAACAGTTATGCATAAATGGTAAGAAAAAAAAATTTGCGTTTAATCTGTCAAAATCTTTGCATAGTCCTCCGTGCGAGTTGCGCCGGTCACTTGCAGTCCTTACCTCGAGTGTGTGTGTTTCTCTCGTTCCGTAGCGGGACATGGGCGAGGTTGGCCTCCAGTTTCTAGAATTGGTCCTTGCTATTTGACTATGGTACGTCAATGGTCATGTGGAGTACGAACGTTCTTCGTACTTTTGTAGGCAGGGGCAAATTTGGTTGGGGGAGGTTGTTTAGGTGTAGAAAAATCGATACAATGCACAATGGCAGGTAGCAAGAAAAAATAGTAATCGCGAATTTCATTTATTTGGTTTATACACCGTTAAAAACGAACTAAAAATTTTGTACACAATCGAGAAGAAGCATATATGATTTATGCTTGAAAAAAAGGAGACTAGGATTTATTTTATTTCCAAAGTGAAAGTACATAGTACTAAACACAAAAAAACAACTTTGCGATTGCTAATGACTCCATTAGGAACTGGTACATCATGATTGTAACATTCGATCCTTGTTGCTAATCAATGGATTTAAAATGGTCCTCATCCACAGTATTGTAAACCTCTCCGACAGCCAATAACCCTTTCAGTTCTCCCCTGCAAAAAAAATCGATGTAGCAGCCATATAGTGTTACTTAATTAATGTACAACAAGATGTTCGACGCCCTATAGACATTGTATTTATATTCTAAAATTTTGATAAAAAATGTAAAATTGTCCACCTTAACGACTCGGGTGTGCGGCCGATCACGGAGGACAATGCTTTGATGCCGACCCCCACAATTCCTCCCCCGTAGTTTAAAGAAATCATATCATGGTTTGGGATATTGATATTTTGCTACTGGAAAAAAAATAATAAAATAATTGCAATGGGTGTTCGATTTTGAAGGGAGTTGGGGCAACCTGTTCCCATGTTCTCGAATAGTGTTGACAAGGTCAATGCTCGGGGATGATGTGACAAGAGACGTGATGGGATCATGTTTCACGGGCTTTTGCACGCCGTCCGGATAGTAAAAGATGTGAGGTTAAAAAAACTAAAGGGAATAGGATAAAATATAAAGTTACGATGAAAGCGAGATAGTGTCGCCCAAGATTCATGGACTATACCTAATTAATTTCAGTCTTGCATGGCTTAAGCTCCAAGTAGGTACTTATGGCGTGCGGGGAAGTGGTGGGTGACCTCGTTATAATCGTTTATTTTCCTTTATTGCATTTAGGGAAATTATTTTATTAAGTTATAGTAGGGGAGTAGATTTTTCGTTGTGGATTATAATGTATTCAAATATCTCGTTAATCACCGAGCTGAAGCAATATATATTGAACCCATCGGTTTCGTGGGCCAACTTGCCGTGTACGACGATGTACCGTCCTTCGCTGCCGATGCGTGTCAAGTGTCAATAAAAACAAGTAAATTTTATTGGAGCGATGTCTATATGCTTACTTAACTTGAGATTCTTTGAGAATGTATGTTCGGGATTGGTGTCAAAAGACCCGCATTAATGCACATGTGAAAAAAAGTTAGGCCATGGATAAATAAATTTTTGGCAATGAAACAATTTACTAGCGGGAAAAATTGGTATGCCGGCCATCTTACCGGTGAGTGCAAGGAAATTGACCAAGTACGCGTCATCAATCTCGAACGTGGCCTTTGGATCGTTGATCTTAATATTCTTTGCTCTTCCAACTAGTTTAACCTGCAAATCTACAAATTAGTGGAGCAATTTTTTTACAAAGGGAAATGGGTACATGGAGTGGTTAAAACAACATGTAAAAAGGGTTGGTGGCGAGCTCACCGTGGTAATCATAGTGTTGTTTATTATGATTTCGTTACGGATTGCTTTCCTAATTGAGTCAATAAATTGTTTGCATGTTACCGGCATGATTGTTCGCTCGTCGTTTGGGCGCTCGTTAGTAGGAGGGATTTGCAATTAAGTTACTAATAATTAGGAAAACTTGAGATTGGAAAATAATAGTAGAAAGACTGTGCTAAAAAAAGGGGATTGCGGTTCCACCCCGCCGTACTTCGTGTGATGTGTGGTTGACGAGACACGGTTGTCGGCCATGCGGATCCGATGGGTGACGAGACACGGTTGGTAGCACGTCTCCTTGCCGGCGGCGCCTTCCATAGGACCGGTAGGGGCGCCGGGTGTAGAGTGAGTGGAGATGTTAATTCCTACTAGGATGTACTACTATCTCTTCGACTTTAAATAGCACTACGACTTCTAGACAGTCGGTAAGACAATGATCAAATTTCTCGATGGTGAAACAACTTCTATCCAAAGGCGCTATTTTCCCGGCGCGACTAGCTATCCAATTGTCGGTAAAAAAAATCTTTGATGCTAATTGATAGTCGTTGTGTGGTAATACCGGCGTAATACCACAAGAAAACATTATCACCGAAAAAAAAATGCCATCCCACATGTATTTTGACCGGAACAAATACAATTTATTCGTGGGGAAAATAAAGGAAAATTACAATTTATTCGTGGGATAAATATCAACAAAAAAAGCATAGTTTGTTCAAGCATAGGTAGACTAGTGATATATGGGCACGCTACACTAATTCTTGGACAAACTCATTTGGTATCTTCCCATGATTGCCATTAAGATGCATGATGTCGTATAGTAGCTCCCTGTCTAGATTGCAAAGCAAACGTGGCGATCGCAGATACATCATGGCATGCTCCGTCAAACGTGCGGCGAATTGCATAGCCAACACGCCACCGTCTCGAAGACCGTGTATTAACAAAAGAGGCTATAAGGAAATGCTTAATTATGAATCACACATATTCCGTAAAATAAAGATGATGAAGATTTTCTTACGTGGCGTTCTTGATGCGGTCGAATTATCTTTTCCGCACCGTACAAAAACGAAAGTCCATTCCTCAAAATCGGCTCCCGACCATTGAAGAAATGTAATATGCAAGTTTTGAACCCACGAAAAAGTGACTTCACTATCTATTTGTTACGGTTCCATCCGGAATCTAACGAGGCCGGAGTGGGACTAGCGTTGAATGTGGTCAACTTTTTACGTACAACATCAAATGCGCACGCAACCCGGCGTGCACCCGCATTTGCGACGCGAGAGAAACCGGATATAACGAAAGATAGTGTACGTGTCGATTTGGTAGACACCTTCGTTGGAGAATACTAGAAAAAAGGAATTAATACGAGAGAAGTTGTTCGAATTAAGATGAATTTACCATTTGACATCTTGAAATGTCGTGCTTGATGTGATTCCCGACAAATTGTGCACGTATCGCACTTGATATAGTGAAGTCTTCGCCACCTAGGACCGTTGCCTGTTTTTTAGTTGTAATAATCGTAGTGCGCGATCAATATGAATTTATTTAGCACAAATGAAGTGATAAAACAAACAATTAAGGCATCATGAACATAGTGCGGCTCACCGAGAAATCGGTTTCGGTATAGTGCCTCCAACGTTTGCTTATTGGATTGCCCTCTATCATGGCATCGTCTTGAGTGAAGCAAGCGGAAAATCAAGTCGCACATATGGGGGTGAAGTTCGTTGCCGTTCCTTAGTTGGCTAACGCGCTTCCTTCCCCGATATCTCAATTAGCTTTGGCGTCCGGTGTATGATCCACGGACTAAGGAGGTATGCAAAAAAATAACGTCGGGTTAAGATATAAGTTAAATATTCGATAAACAAAAAATATATGATATGTGACACTATGGCAAACCTTTCTAAAAAGTTCGTAGATGCAGAACAAGCCCACCGATAGAATTGCGTAGCAGCTAAATGGTCCCCGCGTATTGGTCCGTTGGACAAAACCCATGGAGACCGGGCTAATGGGCCGGGGTTTAGCTGTTTCTTTGCAATGGCCGATGGGCTGAATACTTGGGTCGGGCGGTGGACTATTGAGGTTGATGTCGGCCTGAAGAATTGCTAGTTGGGCCGTAAGGAATGATTTTGATAATTCTTTTGTTCCATTCGTAGGTAGTTTTGGCGATAATGGCCTTCTTCGGAGTATCGTTGCTGATACGTATCTGTTCTGCACTTTGCTGTTCAGCGATGTTGTTCGGCTCTGCTGGTTATGGAGGTGACTATTGAGGTGGGGTGGGGAAATCCATATGTGCTTCTGGTACACCTGCATAAAGGCATTTTTATTTGATAGAAAAACTACTAGTGAATAATGGATTCAAAAGAAAAAAATGGGGAAAAACAAAGAGTATGTGATTTCTTATTTAGGTTGGAGAACTCACTGTAAATATCCTAGATGATTTGGGGGCTTTCTTTAGTAGGTGTGGTCAGATGGTTAGGCAAGGTGGGCATATCCTGCATGCTTGTGCGTCGAACAATTTTATCCACCATTGCATCAGCTTCTTTATTCATCTGAGATCGAGCATGGTTTATATGCGTTATACACTTGGCTTTGAACTCGTTGCAAGTGATCTTCGCAACGATATCAAGCTGTTAGAAAAAAGGCGCAACTATTAGGAAACTAGTTTTTTTGCAAACAAATTGAAATTATTTACCATGAGATAGCGTGTAGTTGTGTTGCCTCCGTCCATCTGCTCGATGGTTTCTTCCCAGGTTCGCTTGCAACCACTTGCAATAGGCCATTTCTGTGATGGAGCTTGGTTTGTGAACATGGTTCGGCGATAAATAACATCAAGATCGTCGCGAGCCTGAGTGTGTTTTGGAAAAAAATAATAAATTAAACTAACAGCCATTTGTGATATCTAACAAAATAACTTTGTTTGTAATTTTGGCACATAAGTTTACCTTAGATGCACCGAATACATGCCTTGGAATTGTGCCTACAAGACCAGATGTATCTGCCATGACCAACAGGGAAAAAGTTTCACCATCGTAGAATTGGAGCCGAGGGATGTCTAGTGACATAGGCGTATCTTCGCTGAAGTACTTGTTATCGAAGTAGTAAATCTGAGTGCAGAAAAGTTAAGGTGACTGCTAGAGAGTGCACGCCGATGCTGCAAAAAAAATTAAAGTACTTGGCAATTAACTCACGTGTGCGAAAATGGTGGCGCCGAACCCGGGCCAAAAAGGTTTGCCCGATGCCCCGTAAGAGCGTGCTTTCAAAGCTTCGATTATGATTTCGTGAAAAACGAAATCAGCCCAGTTGAATTTCTTGAAGTCTGATGCAACCTTGAGAGCTGGGATGTAATTGGGTGTATCTAGGTTCTCTAAAAGCACACTAAGAGTGTAGATGGCGAAAGCCGTTGTGAAACGATCACGGTCCTCATCGGTGCGGATTTCGGTGGTGTTCCCGACAACACGCGCGGAAGTGGCTAGCCATGATTCATCGCTTGCCTCGTGGCATTAATCACCGTCGTATGGCTTCCTTTGTTTTGAAAGATTTATTCCTAACACTATTTATTATAGACTTTCCATGATCTGCTAACCCAAAAACCTTGGCAACATCATCAGGGCTGATGGTGTAAGGTGAGGGCGTCTCTACAAAAAACTGGTTCATATGGCCAAACCTAGTAAAAAGCCATTATGTGAACATATGATCAAAGTTGTAGACCCTAAGTGCAGAAGTGAAACTCAAGAGACCCATTTCATTGACAATTGCCTGCTGAGCTGGGTTCAGATTTCTTACTGCCCTATTGAATTCATTAGCGACTCCGGTGTTGCCGAAGGTCGGCTTTTTCATTGTGGGTTGCCGCCGGTTTTTGCGGGCTTTGCTTGAGCGAGCTCGTGCGGACCAGGAAGACATAAACCTATCGATGTTTGTTTCGCTGCAAAAAAATAAAGAAAACAAACAAAGGAGTTATTGTTGTATAACTAACCTATAACGAACATATATCTAGTGAACTTGCCGTAGTTGCTGCATAATTATAGAACATACTGCAGTTGAAATCCCTCATGGTTCCTCGTGCGAAGACAACAGGGAATGAAAATGAAAATAGAGTGTTGCCGGTGGTACTTCGCTGAAGCATCCGGAGGGGTACCGCATTTAAAAGCGAAACCTTTTGTGACGCCCCGGGTTTTTAATTACCGTCTTTAACACTAATGACACGATTAGCGGTCAAATGGTCAACCCTAGGTCAACTCTGGGCCCTCACCCATGAAAACTCCTTAACACACCCCTAGTGACCCTAGTGAATAGTTAAAACACTTGTGGGGCCAACCCATGGTCAAAGGGTGGGTCAAACCCCCTTGCCATCAAAGTGTCCACAGGTGTCTGCCGGAACTTTTGCCGCGTTCCCCAAATTTCACCTAAACACTTAAAATTCTACCTTTAAGAAAGTTGTAGATCTTGTTGAGGGACACAACTTTCATGTAGAGTGGCATTGCTGATTTGGAGGGGAAAATTGTGAAAAAGCCCTTGCAAGCCAGATTCTACTGTTGACAGAATCATGCTGACATTCAAAGTTGACATTCCTCTAGATTCAAATCTAGACAAGTAAAACCCCATACAACCTTTGGAAAAGTTGTAGCCGGTACTTAGATCTACAACTTTGGTATTCATTGTTTGGTCAAGTTGTATTCAAAATTTTGGAGAAAAAGTGGCTTGAACACAGCACCGGTGTCACCGCTAAGAACCGGAGCGCGTCGCGCCGCGACGTCGCGCGCGCGCGTGCGCCGCCGTCGCCGCCCGCCGCCGGCCTTGCCCCGGCGACCGTGCCCGCGCTGCCCGAGGTCTCGACGTCCGTGCCGTGCTCCGTCCCGATGCCCCGCGCCCCTAGGTGCTCCGTCCCGAGGTGCCCCGAGGCACGCGCCGCCGAACGCGCACGCACGCCACGGACCGGCGGTCCATCGGCGGCGTCGCCGCCGTACGTGCGCGCCTCGAGCCGCCGTAGCACCGGCCGACATCTCCGCCGTCACCCGTGCGTCACCCGCGAGCCGCCCGAGCCGGGTATAAAGGCTCTCTGCCTCTCCCCGCGCGCCGCACCGAGCCGCTCGCGCCATTGCCGCCGCCACCGCCGCCGCCGCCGGTGCCGCAGCCCCCGGCTCGCGCTCGCCGCCGTCCAAGCCCTCGGCCCTCGCTTCCTTAGCACCCAGGCCAGCTCGCAAGCGCGCTTGTTTGCGTCAATTTGGCTTCCACACCGCAACGCACCGAGCCGTCGTGATCGCCGCTGCCGGTCACCGCCGTGCGCCATCCCCGCTCGTTCTTCCCACTGGCCAACCACCCCACGAGCTTCCCTAGCCCCTAATACAACTCCCAGAGCCGCGTGTTGTCCTAGCCCGTGCTCTCCTCGCCGGGAACCCGAGCCGCCGCCGCCGTGCTCGCCGGTCTCCGTCGAGCGCCGCCGTGCAGGCCCTCTCCGCCCCAACCGCACCTACCCAGCCCTCCTAGGTGAGCTTGTGGTCCTCCACGGCCGCTTGCCGGCGGGATCGCCGCCGGCTAGCCGGAATTGGGCTTTGCCTGTGCCGCCGGCCGGCCAGGGACCCAATTGCAGAGATCCAACTCTTGTTAGGGTGTTTTAAGTAAAAGTGCAGGACTAGTCTGTGAAAGACCTATCTAACTTTTCTTACAGTTTAGTCCACAGTCTTAGAAAATCCCTAGAAAATCACAGAAAATTCCAAAAATTCTCAAACAAATTTTGTAGGTCTCAGGATGTTAAACCCCACCTACTTGATGTACACTTGTGGCTAGATTCAAAGTAGTTTTGGCAGAAAAATTACAAATGTGTTATGCTTGAATCTTTTATAACTTGAAATGTATAGCTTCTCTGTAGCTGAGCTTTGGATATGTTGTGAGTTGGGATAGGACTAGATGTTGTGCCAAAAATTGCACAAAGTTACCATGTGAATCTTTTTATAAAAATGTTTTTCCATCTCCGGCGGAACTGCATAGATGATTTTTCATGTTAAATATATTCATGTTCTTGAGCCCAACTTGTGCACACTGTCTTGTAATGCCAAAATGCACATCTTGTGAATTAATCATGAATTTAGGAGTAACAGAAATTATTATTCTTGTTAATGAATGTTTTCCTTTGTAAATTAATAAACCAAATTCAGTAGAGGTTCCATGTGAACATGCTAGCTTTTTAGACTTGTTTAGGACCAGAGAGCATCCACCAGAAAGTTTGGGTAATTTTGATGCTTATTTATTTTTATTTGCATTTAAGTTGAATCACTAGATAACCCTTTGTTATTTTCAATAATATTTAATTTTCTAGCATCCAACACTTACATGTGGGCCCAATGGACCAAGTATAGATGCTGTTAGGCCTAAGAAACACTCATTTGATTTTTGGTAATTTAATTGTTTGAATAATGGCTTAAATACCCTTTTAATATTAAAGGGAAATTAATGAAAGAAAATCCTTAATTAAATCCTTTTTCTTTTGGAAATGCTACTTAATATAAATAAAAGAAATTTTATTAACATTACCGATAAGAAATTAATTCATGATTAAAAATAGTAATTACACCTTTGATTGGTGAAGATAAAAGGAAATGAAGCTTTCACATGAAATGATAATCTTAAATAAAAACCTTTATTCAAATGTGGAATAAAAGAGTAACCATGTACAACCAATGACTTCCTCAAATAGAAACCTTAGATAGATGCTTGTTAAGGTGAATATGACCAACTAGAGTTGAATAAGGCAATAAACTATCACATCACCTAAGTGCATTGCATTCCGTGTAGATCTTCCGGACGGAGATTACTCCCTTGTCCCGGAAACCGAGGAAGGAGGAGCAGAAGGTTCTCTGCAGTACGTGGACGTACTCGACACCGAGGGTGCCCAAGCTAACATAGCTGACGAAGGCAAGCTCCGGTGCATCTAAGCCAGTTTTCAAATTCCGTATTCAATTATCTATGAATGATTGTGCATTTACGTACAGGAGTTGAATGAAACCCTAGATGCATGATCCATAGGTACCTTTGGTCCCTACTAGTATGATAGGTCGATAGCTGCTAAGCTATAGGACCGTTACAAGTCGGGTGATAACCTCACTCGCGAGAATAGGTTCCTAGATAGGAATCACACTATATCCTTAAATGGATTGCTCACGTGGTAAGAGCATGGGATCTGGGCTCCGGTCCAGTGGTTATGTGGGTTAAGTTTTTGAACGTACTAAGCACATGCCGGTTATGGGGCCGGTAAACCTAGTACCATAATGAGGCGGCTAGGGATCCTACCGTTACTACTCTTGGGATTCGCTCTCACGACTCGCCACCGGTGGTGTATGGTGACTCCGGTATCTCGCGGGGTATGCGGATAGCCCGCACCAAAGACTGTAAGATTCGATCCCGACCCGAGGATTTATGGGGACGGTCTGGGGAGTTGTCCTCGCGGGGGCAGCCGACCGTGTGTTTGGGTTTACCTTGCAAGGTTTAAATCAATCGATTGTCGGCCTCTCACCGTTATCCGAGACTACTTACTCCACTAGTCATGTGATCCCTAATGATGGAAGTTGATGAAGATGATGTTTGATTAATTGTATTGTACAACTTTGTTTGTACTAGTTGGCTAATGTAGTAAAGACTAATCTACCAGAACTTGTGCTAAAATCTTGAAAGTAAGGACCTACTCTTTGTTACTTTTTAGCAAAGGCAACCCAAGAGCCAAAAAAGCCTTTCATGGTCTAGAATTGGTGAAGTAGTTATCACCGACGGGTAAGTCTTGCCGAGTATTAGTATACTCGGCCTTGCTTTAATGTGTTGATCCAGGTAATGCCTTCAGTGATGTGTGGCCCGGTGAGATCCCGCCCGGCTGGGAGCTGGAGTGGGTGGAGGACGACTACTGAAGCATCATGGATGGCCTCCCGTGGTGACTTTGCTTCCGCTAGTTAAATTCCGCCGCTTTTCGAAACTCTGAACTACTCGTCATGACAAAAACTATGGTTTGTAATAATTAAACCCTTCGGGGTACGAATTTGGATTTGAATGTTGTAGTATCTCCGGACTCGCCTTCGAGTGAGTTTTAATGCATATATCGATCCTTGTGCTATTCAAGTGATTTACCGGGCGTTAACCGGCGACTTACGACAGATGGTACTTTATTATTGCTTAATGACCAAAGTGGATCGGTCTTAGGCGATAGTACGGTACTTTCCGGGCGGGTTGTCACGCGTTGTCATCGAAGCTTATATGCACCAAAGATTAATTAATAAACCTTAATCACTGATTTTTGAATAAAATATGTCAAGATTTTTTGATTTTCCAAAATACGTTGGTCCGCTAAGGATAAACTAGACCGAGAGGCCTTAGAGGGAATTTTGGGTTCTTTCAGGTGGCTTAATTAACTTATGGTTTATTTTTCTAACTTCCAGCACATTACATTATGTCAGACTTACTTTTATGCACAACCAAACTAGGAGCCACGTGTTTTATACGTGTGCTGTTCCGCATCACGGGAATTGCGAGGGTTGATGGAGTGATCCCTTCCACGGATCCCATCTTCGCGTCTGTTTATGAGTTGTGTGTCGCCACGTGTTTCATACGTGTGCATTCCGCATGTCGCTCATGCGAGGCAAGGATACACTCCATTCGAACGGAGGGTGTCCGAGGTTGGACGCTGTCCATGCAGCGGCTTAACGCATGGATACCGTTTCTATAGTGAACGGTAATGTATGTGGACGGTTTCGTGACGTGCCGGCACGGAAGGTTCGTTTTCGCAGTGTACATAACAGAGCTTCGTTAGTTGTTAAGCGAGTACTGTATAGCTCTCGACTAGATATTATAGGGAGAGACGATTATAAGCCTTGCCACCGGCACTAACTCCGATTTTTGGCTTGATTGCCATGTGAGGTCGGATAGGACGTCTTGCATGCATGTTAAAAATCGAAATAACTGAAATGGGCACAAAAATCGGAATTCCATGTGTTCTCTAAGGAAGTTTATGCTAGTGTGTGCTTTTTTTATAAACTAGAATACCTCTCATACCTAGCCGTCATGCTGCCGAAATTTTGTGAAAATTTTGTTTATCATGTGCTAGGTTAACTAAACCAATTTGTTAAAAACAATTGTTCCTCAACTAGTTACCTTGTAATAGCAAGTCTCAATTCTAGTTCGTTGGGTTGGTTCACACTTCCCTAGGCACATCCAAGTTAAGGACCCTCCATCTTGTTTCCTTGATCGTTGTTCAACCGTAAAATCCCAATTAAGAGTATTAAAGGATTAATTTAAAAGTTGGGAAATTTTTGAGGTTTCTGGGTTTTTGGTTATGAAATTTTTGTTCACAACTGCCAGAACTTCACCATTTGTCATGCCGTTCTCTTTTGAGATCTGACATGGGTTACCTTTGTGTACAGATGGATTTCCCCGTGTTTCACCAGTTCGACGCTGACGGTACGATCCGTACCAACGGGTTGCACTGGGAGGGTTTTCCGCGCTTGGCGTGGGAAGCACTCAGTGCCGCAGGCTACCTTACCCCGCCGACGTACGAGGTGAAGGAGTTTGAGCGCTTTGGTGTTCCCCGCCGGCAGGTGATCGTGATCGTGCCGCCGCACCCCGACCACGCCGACCGGTTTGACCTGAGTTTTATTTACTGGGGATTTATCACGCACGAGTCCGTGGAGTCGCCCGCCCTCGGAGTGCCGACGGACTTTTGTGACCACAACCCTACCGTGGTAGCTCTTTCCCCGTTTGACCGTTTCCGGCCGTGAGTCCTCACGACCCGACCTTGGTTGGACCGTTTGGACCATCTAAGGGAGTTACCGACCCTAGCAGAGCCGTTGGATGTTACTCGGACACTTGCCCGTTGTCCGAACGTGGTTTTCACACTCCGGGGGCCGCGTTTTAACACCGCGCCGATTATTGCACGGCGCTTGGAGGCATCTAGGCACGATTGGGAGCGGCTTTCGGCAAAGACACCGGCGGCTCGAACTTCACGCTTACCCGTGTGCAAGCGAGGAGAACGACAGTCGCGTGCTAGGAGGTTCCGCTTGGAGCTTGAGCGAGGTGACCGCCTCCAGAGGATCGTGGACCTAGAGGCGGAGAACAATGCACTAGAGGAGGATGCCGACGCACACGAGATAGAGAGGCTGACCCTGCTGCAGAACATTGCTGATATGCAGCAGCAGGTGCAGGAGGCCGAGGTACTGGTGGCGGCCTTGCGAGCTATAGTGGCCTTACGGCCCATCGCCCCCAAGACAGGCACACCGGAGGAGCAACGCAGGCTGTCTCCGGTCCGGATCGACGAGCCGGGCAGGACCACCGCTACCGACTCCCCCAGCTTCGCCTTCGTACAGTGGTGCTTCAGTGGGCAACTAGGTTGCCGACAGCAGGGAGCAGAAGGATGTCGATCATATCGAGTTGTCTTCGAGATGTTAGAGTAGTTGGCTTGACAGCACGTCTTCGTGCCAAGCAACTATTGTATCATGTGTTGTCTTGATGTTTCAAAATCGAGTTGTAATGACGTTGAACCTTGTTCTGTCATGTTGTAATAAGAATACTCAAGCTTGTATGCTTTAAGTGAATTTCGTTGTCTTTCAAATTGAATTTTCTTGTGCTAAATACCATATCCTTGGATAATTCGTTGCGAATGATCACGCTTGTCAAAGAATGCATTGTTTATCTCCTAAGAACGTAGGTAAAACAAAGCATCTTTACGAACGTCACTCGTTGCCAGCATATAAGTGCTCGTTCGTATACCATCTTCTTTGGTATTCGGGATAACGACGATCGTTCGGAAGTGATTAGGAGCCGCGCAGTTGAGCAATCATCGTCCTAACCATGTTAGGAGAAACGATTCTATGAATCTTGGTGGCTATAGAATGTTGTGCTTGTTGCTGTACTCATTATTTATTACTAATGAGATGTGGTAATGCATGATCGTGCTTGTCATCATTTGGAAGTAAGCTTTCGGTTATCTCACTAATAACGCTCACTTTTCAGATGGTGGGAACCACGCGTAGCTCTCCCAATGGTTTTGGAGCGAGTGGTAGTGGTGACTTGCCGCCACCCCCGCCCATGAACCCGACGGAGGCTTTCATGGCCACCCGGACCGAGGTGTCTGCGCCGCATCTTGCGGACAAAGCGCAGATCGCCCGGCAGATGAACCGAGGGCCGCCACATGGGGCCAACCACGAGGGACCTAACCAGTCACCACGTATGCCCGTTCATCGCCATGAAGCCGCCAACTTTCGCGAAAGCGAGAAGACCCTCCGGAAGCCGAGGCTTGGGTCAAGGCCATAGAGGCGAAATTCTCTCGCCTTTGTGCCGCCTTGCTCGGAGGAGAACAAAGCGAACTTCGCAGCCCCTACAACCGCGAGGTGAAGCTTTGATGTGGTGGGACCATTTCAAGTCCATGCGGCGAAACCACGCCGTGACTTGGGAAGAATTCAAGCAAGCTTTCAAGAGTCATCACATCCCCAAGGGTCTAATGGACCGAAGATGAGGGAGCCGCTAGCCCTTCGTCAAGGATCCGACTCCGTGTACCGCCGTGCCCGTAAATTCAATAGCTTATGCCGGTACGGTGGGCATCATGTTGATACGGATGCCAAGAAGATGGAGAGGTTCCGTGACGGGCTTGATGGCAAGCCGTATGAGCGCCTAAATCGCTCGAGCCCGCCAACTTCCATGAACTCGTGAATAAAGCTATCTCGCAAGAAGATGCTATGAAGAAAGCCCATGGGGACAACAAGAGGATGTCCGGTTTCACCCCAGCGGCGGAACACACAAGAAGTTTCGCTTTGTGAAGAAGGAAGCTCCGGGCCCATCCCGAAGAATCTTCAACCGGACGCTAGACGATGAAGCCATTCCGGGGCAAACCCGCCGGAACTTCCGTTTCGCCGTGCCCGGCAGCGGGCTCCGAAGCCTAATGCACCCCCTCGTGATGTTGGTGATCGCCGTTGCTACAACCGTGGCCGCCCAGGGCACTACATTAATGAGTGTCCCAAGCCCAGGCAGATCAAGCCAAACCCGCAGAACCAGAATACGGGAAACAAGCCCGCCACTCCGCCAAGAAACCGATAGTGCAAGTGCGCCAGGGCAAGCTGAACTTCACCACCATGAGTGACATTCCCGCAGGAGCTCCAGTACTCACGGGTACATTCTCTATCAATAACACTCCTGTCAAGGTCTTATTTGATTCGGGAGCCACCCATAGTTTCATTAATGAGAGTTTACTAGACAAATTGGGTCTAAGAAGAGTACAAACCAAATCGCTTATAAAATTACCACGCCGGTGGAGACATTGTGTCTCGATTGGTGACCTTCGAAGTTCCTCTGAGACTAGGAAGTAAGGTTATTCGATCTAATCTTATAACCATCAAATTGGGAAGCATGGATGTTATTTTGGGTATGGAATGGATGAATCAACATAAGGTGGTTCTAGATATATCAGATAGGGTCGTAGAGATCCACTCTCCTACGGTCGAGCACACTACCTTGTACCTACCTTTCCGGGACGGTACCGACTCTTGTGCCTATGCGACCATTATCTCCTCCCTTGATGAGATTCCAAGTAGTGTGTGAGTGCCGGATGTATTTCCCGACGAATTGCCCGGTATGCCACCGGACGGAGATGTCGAGTTTGTGATCGAACTCCAACCCGTACCGCACCCATTTCCAAAAGACCTTATCGCATGCCACCCAAAGAGTTAGCCGAGCTAAAAACCCAACTCCAAGAATTGCTAGATAAGGGTTACATTCGCCCGAGCTCTTCTCCTTGGGGTTGCCCCGCTCTTTTTGTCAAAAAGAAAGATGGTAGCTTGAGAATGTGCATAGATTACCGTCCACTCAATGCCGTCACCATCAAAAACAAATACCCACTTCCTCGAATTGATGTACTGTTTGATCAATTGGCTGGTGCCAAAGTCTTCTCTAAGATTGACCTTCGTTCTGGCTACCACCAAATCAAGATTCGACCATGCGATATTCCTAAAACCGCTTTTTCCACTCGTTATGGTCTTTACGAGTTTTTGGTCATGTCCTTCGGACTCACTAATGCGCCTGCCTATTTCATGTACCTCATGAACTCCGTATTCATGACGGAGCTCGATAAGTTTGTCGTGGTCTTTATCGATGATATCCTCATCTATTCTAAAAACGAGGCGAACACGCCAACCATCTCCGAGTTGTCCTTCGGCGTTTGCGAGATCATCGCCTTTATGCTAAATTCTCCAAATGCGAATTCTGGTTGACAAGTGTCAAATTCTTGGGGCACACCATTTCCCACGATGGTATTTCCGTAGACCCTAGCAAAGTTCAGGAGGTAATGGATTGGAAACCACCCAAATCTGTACATCAAATCCGCAGTTTCCTAGGATTGGCGGGATATTACCGTCGATTCATTCCTGACTTTTCTAGAATCGCAAAACCCATGACCGAATTACTCAAGAAGGGAGTGAAATTCGTGTGGAGTGAAGCATGTGAGAAAGCTTTTCACACCCTCAGGCAACATCTAACTTCAGCCCCAGTGCTAGCTCAGCCCGATAACTCCAAGCCATTTGAAGTCTTCTGTGACGCATCAGGCACCGGTCTTGGCTGTGTCCTTATGCAAGAAGGCCGAGTCATTGCCTATGCTTCGCGAGCCCTTCGACCCCATGAACTCAACTATCCTACCCATGATCTTGAGTTAGCTGCTGTTGTTCATGCCCTCAAGATATGGAGACATTATCTAATGGGCAATCATTGCAATATCTTCACTGATCACAAGAGCCTCAATATATCTTCACCCGGTGGAATTGAATATGAGACAGAGAAGATGGCTTGAGTTGATCAAGGATTATGATCTAGAAGTGCACTATCATCCCGGCAAAGCAAATGTTGTTGCGGATGCTCTTAGCCGCAAGGATCATTGCAACCACCTAGAGTTGGTGCCGGTCGGTGAACCCCGTGTGAAGAAATGAGAAAGCTCGGCCTAGAAGTGGTACGCGCAGGGAATTCTTTATGCCTTGACGGCGGAGTCAAGCCTTTATGACGAGATTGTCACGGCCCGCCGCAATGATGCGAATATCCAAACCATCGAGCGAGAAATTAGTGGAAGGAGACCCAAAGTACACTTGTTTCTAAAAGGATCCCCAAGAGGTGGTCTGGTTTGGAAAACGCCTAGTGATCCCCGTTGATCCAGAAATCAAGAAGATCATTCTAGATGAAGCTCACCAATCCAAGTTCTCTCTTCACCCGGTAGTACCAAGATGTACCAAGATCTAAAGCAGAACTTTTGGTGGTCTAATATGAAGGTGGATGTAGCCAAGTATGTAGCCGAGTGCGATACTTGCCACCGGATGAAAGCAAGTCATTTGAAATCGGCGGGAGTACTCCAACCCCTGTCGATACCTATGTGGAAATGGGATGACATTAGTATGGATTTTATTGTAGGTTTACCCCTGACCCCTAGGAAGAAAGATTCTATTTGGGTGATTGTGGATAAACTCACCAAGACTGCTCACTTCATTGCCGTGCACACCACTTACTCCGTGCAACAGTATGCAGAGTTGTACGTGGACCACATAGTTCGTCTACATGGAATCCCAAAGACTATAATCTCTGATAGAGGGACTCAGTTTGTGGCCCGTTTTTGGGAGCAGTTGCATGAGTGTTTGGGAACTCGGCTACTCCGTAGTTCCGGTTATCACCCACAGACGGATGGTCGGACGGAGAGAATAAACCGGATCCTAGAGGACATGTTGAGAGCAAGCATCTTGCACTTTGACAAGAGTTGGGACAAGTGCTTGTCCTTAGCGAGTTCTCCTACAATAACGGCTATCGAGCCAGCTTGAAAATGGCACCGTTCGATGCTTTATACGGACGCGGATGCCGCACCCCACCGAATTGGTCGAGGCCGGAGAAAGGACACTCTTTGGACCGAGTTAGTTAAAGAAGCCGAAGAGAAGGTACAAGTGATAAGAGAAAATTTGAAGATGGCCCAGATGAGACAAAAGAGTTACCATGATAAGGGAACCGCACCTCGACACTTTGAAGTGGGAGATCATGTATATTTGAAGGTATCCCCCACCAAAGGTGTGCAAAGGTTCGGAGTCAAAGGAAAGTTAGCCCCGCGCTACATTGGACCCTACGAAGTAATAGAAGTATGTGGACCCGTGGCCTACCGTATCCAATTGCCGTAACGGGTTTCCGCGGTTCACAATGTGTTCCTTGTAACTCGGTTGAAGAAAGGAATGCTTGTTCGGAGAACGAGATCATCACGAAGCAAATGCTTGGATTGAGCCGGATTTCTCGCTCGTCGAGCATCCCTTAAAGGTACTAGATCAAAAAGAGCGAAAGACCCGGAGGCAAACCGTGCGAATGTACAAGATCCAATGGAGCCATCACACGGAAGAAGAAGCCACGTGGGAGACGGAGGATTATCTCAACACCAAGTATCCGGCTTCCTCCAATCCCGAAACAAGTGAGTCTTTTTCCCATCTCTTCGTTGTAAAGTCGAATCTCGGGACGAGATTCCTTCTAAGGGGGGTAGGCCGTGACGCCCCGGGTTTTTAATTACCGGCTTTAACACTAATGACACGATTAGCCTGGTCAAATGGTCAACCCTAGGTCAACCCGGGCCCTCACCCATGAAAACTCCTTAACACACCCCTAGTGACCCTAGTGAATAGTTAAAACACTTGTGGGGCCAACCCATGGTCAAAGGGTGGGTCAAACCCCCTTGCCATCCAAGGTGTCCAAGTGTGTCCGCCGGAACTTTTGCCGCGTTCCCCAAATTTCACCTAAACACTTAAAATTCTACCTTTAAGAAAGTTGTAGATCTTGTTGAGGGACACAACTTTCATGTAGAGTGGCATTGCTGATTTGGAGGGGAAATTTGTGAAAAAGCCCTTGCAAGCCGATTCTACCGTTGACGGAATCATGCCGACATTCAAAGTTGACATTCCTCTAGATTCAAATCTAGACAAGTAAAACCCCATACAACCTTTGGAAAAGTTGTAGCGGGTACTTAGATCTACAACTTTTGTATTCATTGTTTGGTCAAGTTGTATTCAAAATTTTGGAGAAAAAGTGGCTTGAACACGGCACCGGTGTCACCGCTAAGAACCGGAGCGCGTCGCGCCGCGCGCGTCGCGCGCGCCGTGCGCCGCCGTCGCCGCCCGCCGCCGCCTTGCCTTGCCCGGCGACCGTGCCCGCGCCGCCCGAGGTCTCGACGTCCGTGCCGTGCTCCGTCCCGATGCCCCGCGCCCCTAGGTGCTCCGTCCCGAGGTGCCCCGAGGCACGCGCCGCCGAACGCGCACGCACGCCACGGACCGGCGGTCCATCGGCGGCGTCGCCGCCGTACGCGCGCGCCTCGAGCCGCCGTAGCACGGCCGGCATCTCCGCCGTCACCCGTGCGTCACCCGCGAGCCGCCCGAGCCGGGTATAAAGGCTCTCTGCCTCTCCCCGCGCGCCGCACCGAGCCGCTCGCGCCATTGCCGCCGCCACCGCCGCCGCCGCCGGCGCGCAGCCCCCGGCTCGCGCTCGCCGCCGTCCAAGCCCTCGGCTCGCTTCCTTAGCACCCGAGCCGGCTCGCAAGCGCGCTTGTTTGCGTCAATTTGGCTTCCACACCGCAAGCACACCGAGCCGCCGTGAGCGCCGCCGCCGGCCACCGCCGTGCGCCATCGCCGCTCGTTCTCCCCACCGGCCAACCACCCCACGAGCTTCCCTAGCCCCTAATACAACTCCCGCAGCCGCGTGTTGTCCTAGCCCGTGCTCTCCTTGCCGGGAACCCGAGCCGCCGCCGCCGTGCTCGCCGGTCGCCGTCGAGCGCCGCCGTGCGGAGCCCTCTCCGCCCCAACCGCACCTACCCGGCCCCTCCTAGGTGAGCTTGTGGTCCTCCACGGCCGCTTGCCCGCCGGGGATCGCCGCCGGCTAGCCGGAATTTGGCTTTGCCCGTGCCGCCGGCCGGCCGGGGACCCAATTGCAGAGATCCAACTCTTGTTAGGGTGTTTTAAGTAAAAGTGCGGGACTAGTCCGTGAAAGGCCTATCTAACTTTTCTTACGGTTTAGTCCAAGGTCTTGGAAAATCCCTAGAAAATCACAGAAAATTCCAAAAATTCTCAAACAAATTTTGTAGGTCTCAGGATGTTAAACCCCACCTACTTGATGTATACTTGTGGCTAGATTCAAAGTAGTTTTGGCAGAAAAATTACAAATGTGTTATGCTTGAATCTGTTGTAACTTGAAATGTATAGCTTCTCTGTAGCTGAGCTTTGGATATGTTGTGAGTTAGGATAAGACTAGATTCTGTGCCAAAAATTGCACAAAGTTATCATATGAATCTTTTTATAAAAATGTTTTTCCAACTCTGGCAGAACTGCATAGATGATTTTTCATGTTAAATATATTCATGTTCTTGAGCCCAACTTGTGCACACTGTCTTGTAATACCAAAATACACATCCTGTGAATTAATCATGAATTTTGGATTAACAGAAATAATTATTCTTGTTAATGAATGTTTTCCTTTGTAAATTAATAAACCAAATTCAGTAGAGGTTCCATGTGAACATGCTAGCTTTTTAGACTTGTTTAGGACCAGAGAGCATCCACCAGAAAGTTTGGGTAATTTTGATGCTTATTTATTTTTATTTGCATTTAAGTTGAATCACTAGATAACCCTTTGTTATTTTCAATAATATTTAATTTTCTAGCATCCAACACTTACATGTGGGCCCAATGGACCAGTATAGATGCTGTTAGGCCTAAGAAACACTCATTTGATTTTTGGTAATTTAATTGTTTGAATAATGGCTTAAATGCCCTTTTAATATTTAAGGGAAATTAATAAAAGGAAATCCTTAATTAAATCCTTTTTCTTTTTGGAAATACTACTTAATATAAATAAAAGAAATTTTATTAACATTACTGATAAGAAATTAATTCATGATTAAAAATAGTAATTACACCTTTGATTGGTGAAGATAAAAGGGAATGAAGCTTTCACATGAAATGATAATCTTAAATAAAAACCTTTATTCAAATGTGGAATGAAAAGAGTAACCATGTACAACCAATGACTTCCTCAAATAGAAACCTTAGATAGATGCTTGTTAAGGTGAATATGACCAACTAGAGTTGAATAAGGCAATAAACTATCACATCACCTAAGTGCATTGCATTCCGTGTAGATCTTCCGGACGGAGATTACTCCCTTGTCCCGGAAACCGAGGAAGGAGGAGCAGAAGGTTCTCTGCAGTACGTGGACGTACTCGACACCGAGGGTGCCCAAGCTAACATAGCTGACGAAGGCAAGCTCCGGTGCATCTAACCCAGTTTTCAAATTCCGTATTCAATTATCTATGAATGATTGTGCATTTACGTACAGGAGTTGAATGAAACCCTAGATGCATGATCCATAGGTACCTTTGGTCCCTACTAGTATGATAGGTCGATAGATGCTAAGCTATAGGACCGTTACAAGTCGGGTGATAACCTCACTCGCGAGAATAGGTTCCTAGATAGGAATCGCACTATATCCTTAAATGGATTGCTCACGTGGTAAGAGCATGGGATCTGGGCTCCGGTCCAGTGGTTATGTGGGTTAAGTTTTTGAACGTACTAAGCACATGCCGGTTATGGGGCCGGTAAACCTAGTACCATAATGAGGCGGCTAGGGATCCTACCGTTACTACTCTTGGGATTCGCTCTCACGGCTCGCCACCGGTGGTGTATGGTGACTCCGGGTATCTCGCGGGGTATGCGGATAGCCCGCACCAAAGACCGTAAGATTCGATCCCGACCCGAGGATTTATGGGGACGGTCCGGGGAGTTGTCCTCGCGGGGGCGGCCCGACCGTGTGTTTGGGTTTACCTTGCAAGGTTTAAATCAATCGATTGTCGGCCTCTCACCGTTACCCGAGACTACTTACTCCACTAGTCATGTGATCCCTAATGATGGAAGTTGATGAAGATGATGTTTGATTAATTGTATTGTACAACTTTGTTTGTACTAGTTGGCTAATGTAGTAAAGATTAATCTACTAGAACTTGTGCTAAAATCTTGAAAGTAAGGACCTACTCTTTGTTACTTTTTAGCAAAGGCAACCCAGTAGCCAAAAAGCCTTTCATGGTCTAGATTTGGTGAAGTAGTTATCACCGACGGGTAAGTCTTGCTGAGTATTAGTATACTCGGCCTTGCTTTAATGTGTTGATCCGGGTAATGCCTTCGGTGATGTGTGGCCCGGTGAGATCCCGCCCGGCTGGGAGCTGGAGTGGGTGGAGGACGACTACCGAAGCATCATGGATGGCCTCCCGTGGTGACTTTGCTTCCGCTAGTTAAATTCCGCCGCTTTTCGAAACTCTGAACTACTCTGTCATGACAAAAACTATGGTTTGTAATAATTAAACCCTTCGGGGTACGAATTTGGATTTGAATGTTGTAGTATCTCCGGACTCGCCTTCGAGTGAGTTTTAATGCATATATCGATCCTTGTGCTATTCAAGTGATTTACGGGCGTTAACCGGCGACTTACGACAGGATGGTACTTTATTATTGCTTAATGACCAAAGTGGATCGGTCTTAGGCGATAGTACGGTACTTTCCGGGCGGGTTGTCACACCTTTGCGCGGCCGTTGAAAATTCAAATTTTGAATGTAGCTTTTGTGAGTCGACATCCGGGTTGCGGGCTATGGGGATCCGACTATCAAGGTCGAGGGACTTGTTGGTACAAAAAAAGGGTAAAAAGGGGTAAAAAGGACTCGTGGAGGTTGCATCGTGCTCCCCGACACCAACCTACTTGATGGATTCGAGTATCTCGCCGACGGATCGGTTAACTCGGATTAGAAAGCGTGAATCGTTTCCTTGTCGGTTCTCGAAGAGGTTCTTGAACTAGGTATTAGTGGAGTCACGCAACACATGCAAGTATATATCATGAAGGTACCCCCCCCCGATTTTTTTGATACCCCTCGGGATACCCCAAATAGCAAAAGAAAAGCTACCTCCCCCGAATCCATGGAGGCCGAGCGTCAAGAGAGAGGAGAGTCATATGAGGTCTACATGGAGGAGGCTGCGTGATTGGTCTTGCATGCCGCCGGACTTGGTCCGGTCATGCGCCGAGATGCTCGACCGCAACGTCGACCGGATGAACATGCGGGGGCGTGCACATCTTGTCTACGGGCGCTTGGGGTGCCTTTGCGTGAGCAAGCGGTCGCCATGGATGTCGGTCCCGTATAGATGCACTACATGGCTAAACCCCGTTGTAATTTGTCGTGCTCATTTCTTTTGCTTCCTTAGCCGACGAGCTCACAAGCTACCGCTTCCGTGCATGCTTACACCGTTCGGTATATTGGGTCTTATGAGGGGGGTGGTTCATTGTTTCTTCCGCACAAACATCTTGTTATGCACTACTAAACCTCCATAGCGGTGTTCGGATGGACCCGCCATCCCGAATTCTCACCGGCACAAATCCGTTGGGTGAGGAGATGGTGCTTAGATCGCAACTCTTTCGTGTCTCCCTGCCGACACACATCGTTGCCTTGTTGGTGCAACCGCACAACGTTTGAGCCTAATTTCATCCGCCGCACATTCCTTTCTTTCGCCGGGCTAGGCGGTTTAGTATTCTCTTGTCCTACCGAGGTTGAGGCGGAGGACATCATTTTCTATGAAGATTCCTTCTATTGTATCACTAAAATCGAGGACCTAGTTGTGTGTACACCGGATTTCGGTGTAATCTCACCGAGAACGAGGATGACTCTTGATAGGCGCTACTATCACTTCTTACCACTTCACCATGAAGGTGTGGGTGTGTCAAAGGGCATTACCTGGTTGAGAGCGGGGGTGAGTTGTTGATGGTGGTAAGGTACTCCCATATGCTTAGTGACGAGACGTCAAGTTTTGGCGTGTTCCGTAGGAGCACGGGACCGATAGCCCCATCGGGTCCTTATTATGCTCGGGAGCGACTAACGGACCTTGATGGTCGTTTGATTTTCGTGGGGCGAGGTAATTCAAGGTGCTATGAAATTGAATGTTTCGGACGAAACAAACCGGGTGTATATTTCCATGATGACGACGCTTTTAACATGCCCGCGATGGTGGCCTACGGGTATAATGGTCGACATTTCCCATGCTACGACAATGGATGTTGGGCGGGGCCCGGTGATCGTGTAAGAAAGTGGTACATGTGGCGTTTACCGTCAAGCTACTCCTCCCCCCTATGGTTCTTGCACCGAATAAGGGGAACAAATGCCCGGTGATAGTGTTCGTGCCTCCCGTTAGGCCTCTCGAAGTACCTAGGGATGTTTGTAATAATGTAGCTTTGTGTTTTGTGATGTCAATGTCAAGATGTATTGGAGGTGTGTAGCCGGTTGTAATTTGTGTTTGTTGCTTTCGAATTTTGTGAGATTTGCAATGTAAGATGGTATTATAGATTTGGCCGCATGGTGTATTATTGATGAGGGTGCCGGTTTATTTGTTTGAAAAGTCAAGATAGGTGGTCTTGGTTTGTTACAAAATTTTGTGTTGTTCAGCATTAAAAAATAAATGGAAATATGACAATGAGTTTTACATATCATTAATAGAACATATGGCGATCATTAAAGGAAAAATGTCTCGAAAAAAAGGAACTACGACAAGGTAGACATATTACATTACGTTGCGATAGTACATTGATAATTGTGCCATCGGCGCCTTAACGTTGCCACAAGCTATGGCGTTTTGGTTCTCACGTAAACGGCGACCTTGCTGCCTTGCCCTTGCGAGGCCTCGCGACGTCGTGATAATTGTGCCATCGGCGGCTTTGGTGGAACGATAATCACGGGCCGTACGGTCGGTGGTCCGATTGTGCGAAGTCCGATGCGGTGCAACCGTGCGGGACGGGGAGGAAAAAAATGTTGGCATTGCTTAGAAATAAGGAAAATGTTTGGATGTCAAGATCATATCCGTTTAGTGTTTTGCTTAATGATCGGGATAATTTCTATATGTATGTGGTTTAACTTAAGGTAGACGAGAGACGAAAACCTTGCATGCTAGTGAGCAGTAGTGATCAACGCCCATTAAAGACCTCCGCATGCAAAGCGAGGGGAACATGGGATTTAAGGGGGCCGTCGGACCAACGGGTCTTGGGTTCAAGAACACTACGAGATTCCCGTTGATTGAGTATTTTTGAATTCCGGATACATCAAAGATTTCATCAAGCTCATTGGCCGGTATAGGTTTGGATGGTAAGATGCTTTTCGAATCCGTATTTAGATAAACAAGAATATAGTGAGTAGACACATAATCTAAACAACTAAGTAATGCGGAAAGTCCGGATGAATTGCCTGCAAAGTCATGTGGTTTTGGCCTCGGTACGTGGTTCCTTGTGCACCAAAAACAAAGGTCGTGTTCGTCTCTATCGGGACAATCGATGCAAAAAAAGGTTGTCGATTGTTTCTTCTCTTCCATGAGTGTGCACTACATGGGAGGTAGAACTTGGTGGAGATGAGATGGTCTATTATGCTCGGGGGGATGTGTGGTCGAGCCATGGAGGAGAGGCCGAAGTGGGTGGTGGGTGTCTCAAAATGGATCATTGCGTGGTGAAATAGAACGAAGTACCGTGACTTAGTCCAGCAATGAGAGCTCATGTCGAAGTCCGGCTACACCTCGATAGATGGAGCTGTAAATGGAAAAGGTAGAGATGAAAAAAAATGTCTCTCGCATGACCGCAAGAAGTGTACAATCGTATGCTACACGAACTCTTGTCGGTGGATGGTTTTTTGATCTCTATTGATGGTTCCCAAATCGACACGAACTCCCTTCACTGCGATGAGTCGGCTTAAATCTCTCGAAAGGAGCTTGCACTATAAAAGGGGGAGACTTAGAATCGATATTAATTCTATTCTAAGGAAGGAAAAAACATTCTACACATCCTACGGACCACAAAAAGAGTCGGCAAAAAAACAATGAGTGGTGAGGAGGTTCCCACAATGGAGGTCCCGATGGAGACCATGAAGAGGTAATGGGACCGGTCGCCGCTTCCTCCGGACTTGGTGCGCTCATGCGACAAGTTGCTGGATTGCAACGTCGACCACACGAATATGATCGGCCAATGCGGTTCTTGGTGGTTGCTCTTGGTTGTCCCATGCGTCAAAAACAGCTCCCATGGATGTTGGTGCCGCATCGCCGAACCAGTCGGCTTCACCGTAGTGTGATAAGCCGTCTTGAATTCTTTTGCTTCCTCGGCGTCGGATCTCACAAAGTTCCTCTTCCTCCGGATGCCTACACGGTTCGGTACATTGGGTCGTACGAGGGTGGGTGGTTTGTTGTTTCTTTTGGCCGAATTCCGTCTATGCACTTTTAAACCTCCGTAGTGGTACTCAAATAAACTTGCCCGGGACAATTCTAGCAGGTGGTACTATGGGTCGGCCTATGGTGCCGAGAGCGGCTTCGTTATCGGGATCGCCCGATGACGCGGCTAGCCGTGTTGTGGCGGGTATATGTAGTACACTTGAGCCTAATTTCCTTTACCGTACCTTCCTTGGTTTCTCTAGGATAGGTGGCTCAACTTTCACTTGTGTGAGTGAAATAGATGTCGAGGACACGATTTTCTACGACAAATTGTTCTATTCCATAACTAGGATCGGGGATACTCGTAGTTTTCACACCGGACTTCGGTGCCAATTCTACGCCGATTCAATCAACATGGTGAGAAGCTATATGCGCTTCTTGCCGGTCCACCATGGCGGCGATGTGTGCGTCAAGGGTCGGTATCTAGTTGAAAGTAGGGGAGAACTACTTAAGGTTGTTCGTTATAGTGCTATGCTCGAGTGATGATACTTCTAGCTTTCTTTGTGTTCCGTATGAGTCCCTCACCAATTGTAACCTCGGCGCCTTATTATGCACGGGAACGCCTAGACCACCTTGATGGTCGCATGGTGTTTGTGGGGCGTGGAAATTCAAGAAGCTTAGAGTCGGCTGATTTCAAGCAATGTAGATCAGGAGAGTACTTCCATGACGACGCCGTCTTCAACATGCCAGCGATGGTTGCGTACGACTACCATGGTAGGAAGTTCCTGTGCTTTGACAATGGATTCTGGCCTGGGCATGGTGAAGCGGTCAAGAAATGGTACGATTGGCGTCTTCCTTCAAGCTACACTTCGCCAACATGGTACTTGCACCGAAATGTGGTCGGTGGTGTCGGTGTGTGTGACTCTGTGTTTTATCAATAAAATTTCATTTTATTTTCCTTACTATTATCTGTTTTTTAAAGTTTCTCTTGTGGTGTTAGGTATGTAAGATTGTTGAGCTTAGCTCTCCTATGTTGTGGAAAACTCGTTCGTGCAAGTGTATTAGTTACCTATTGATGTTGATTATTACAACTATTATTGTGCCTATCATTACATCATTCCGTCGGGATAGTGTGATTCTAGTGAAGTAAAAAAGAGAAGACGAATAAGACGGCAAAATTAAACCAAGATAATCTTGTGAGAAATGTGTGTTACGAATTGCCACTTTCGGAGAGAGATCGTACCTGGTTTTTTGATATTCTTGATTAGGCGGGGGGGATGTAGATAAGCGGTAGTGTGATATCCTCTACTCCCCGCCTCCCTCCGAGCCTCCACGTTTCGGCGTTGCCCTGCGGAGAGGAGCGAGTGGACGGCCGGGCGGCGAGCACTAGAGGGGAGCGCTTGGGTGGTGCTAGCGAAGCGGAGGACCGCCCGAATTGCTTGGCGAAGGGAGAAGAATGGGTGGCCGCGGTGAATCCTCCGGATCTCATCCACGCGGTGGGGGCGACGCCGGGATAGCGGCGGCGGGGGTGCTCGGCGGGGAGTAGAGGATCGTCGGCGCCACCGGTCGGGAGGAGAGATGCGGGTGCGAGAAGATAAGGCGCCGGAGGAAAAAGAGAAAACTTTAAAAAAGAGATAATAGTAAGGAAAATAAAATGAAAAGAAGAAAAAAAGGTTCGACGGGTGGGCGCCCTCCCACGCCCCCCCCCCCCCCCCCCCCCCACCACCACCCACCCCCCCACGATATGAAAGACGGCATTTAAGGCCGTGTGCTTAAGTTAAGTTGACCGTGCGATTCCCACGATTCATCGGTCGATCGGTCTCCCATGGGGGGGCTCAAGTGAAGGGATGGGTGGTGTCCGGCGAGGAGGCCTTGAGCCCGATAGGAGACTATCGGAGCAAGCTAAGCAACAGTGCGAGATAGCCGTGGGAGGTTCCGCTCATCCGTCGCCGGATGCGCCGCGGGTGGCGATTGTCGGGGCAAGACGGGATCGCTCGCCCGTGCACTTGAATCCATCTAGTGAGAGGAGGGATGCACGCCACAAATGCGAAGCGCGTGAGTTCAAGGTAACAATTGATTTGGTTTCCTCTACGACGGAAGAGTCTCTCGGTCGGGGATCGGGTATTCTCTCCCCCAACAAGAAGAACAAGATGGAGCCAAGAGTCGGTGAGGGTTGCGGCAGGAAACGGATGACCGGCAGAGAGGTAAGCCAAGTCCGTGTAAATTGAGCGTTCGGTGTGAATCTTAACCGTGTAATTGCTCATGGGTTTGACCCGGATCCGAAATATGGGTTGGGATTGATCCGGTACAAGGCAAAAGTGATAACACAAAAATGATTACCTACTTTTCTAGGGACAATCATTCCACAAGAAGCGAGAAGATGGAGAGCAAATCAAGTATGTTCGGGGAGGAAAGAAACAGAGCAAATATGGGGCCGAAATAGAGGTGAAAATAATGGTCTTACAAGTTAATATATCCGTGATTTGAAACTAAACTATATCCGATAATACTCGTATCATATTGCTCGTGAACGTCGATTACCTACTATTTGGCGCTCGTAAACATACAAAATGGTGGCAAAAGCTTTTATGATTCGAGGCAAGTAGAGCATCGGACCAAAAACTTCTATTCTTATTGAAGACTAGTTGAGTATTTTTAGTTTGGATTGACCCTGGATTTATGCTTGAGTGCAATTTTATCATGTTGGTGCATTTGCCCGATGATTCAGCAAGGGATGGATGATGAATTGGACAAGTTCAATTTAGCATTTTTATTATGACGGCATGTAACATTTACGGCAACGTGTATTTCCGGGGGTAAGTCAATCCTGAGAAGAGAAAGATGGAGAGTAAATCAAGAATGGTCGTGAAAGAGAATAACAAGTCAAAAAGGGCACGAGAAATAGAGGTGAATGGTCTAACATTTTAATCTATCGCTCCTTTGCATCATACCTAGATCCAATAATACTCTATATCAAAACTGCACTTTGGTGAAAAAAGAGAATTTGTATGCTGCAATGATTGAGAGCCTTCCGGAACCGTGACTTCTATTCTTGATGGTCACTAGTTCGGGGACTTTTGGTTTCAATTGATCATCGATTTTTTTGTGTTTCCGACTCTATCAACGCCCCGTTCGTTTGGCTTATCGGCCACCGGCCACAGTACTTTTCTCTCGGAACAAATCGGCCATCGGCAACCGGCCCGGCGGTACTTTTCTCTCGAGCAAACCGGCCACCGGCCATCGGCCACCGGCCAAACGAGAAGTGCCGCAAATGGTTGACGTTTAAAATGCTGATGCGTTTTCTTGTATCCTCGTGAATTGAAGATAGAGGAATTGCGCGACGATGTTGCGGCCTCAAGGGCGGAAATAAAGTTGCTGGAGCATGAGCTTCGCAAGGAAAAGAAGAAAAAAACAAGGCTCCAGGAGGCTCTCAATGCTGCAATTAGATAAACAAGGAAGGACGTGTGAAAAAAAGGGCGAACAAGATTGCTCGACGCTGGAGCCCAAGCCCCATTCTCTACCTAATCGATGCAAGAAATAATCCATATTTCATCTAGTCAAATGGTATGGTACTAAATGATGAAATTGCAACAAGGTTTTTGATTGCGGGCTATGAAAAATAGTGGCGTCCTAGTCTAGTCGCTATTTGGCGCTATTGCGCCGCCATGGGGCCGCTGTAGTACCAGCTATGTGCAGTAGTGCCAGCTTGTTGCTGCCACTATATCGCCGTTATAACGCGCTATTTGATTGAAACAACAACAACAACAACAACATGACAGTGTTGAACTAGCCTTAGTAAGTTAATAATTCAAATAGCCAGGACAATGGACTACAAAATATGATAAGTTCTCGATCTCAAAGCAAATACCAAATAGCCACGAAGGCATCAAGTCAACACTTGAAGTTGAAGTACATAAGCAAACAATCATGAACCACACAACCATAAAGTTCACAAATCACATTTCAAACAGCAACAACCAAGGTCATTGGCAACCGCCTAAAGTTTTTAATTATAATCTACTTGCCTTTTTTTGCCTGAGCCTAGAGCGGCAAAATAGCGGCGATATGATACTATTCTAGAATAGCGGCATGATAGCGTGATATTACAGCAATAGCGCCGATAGCGAAAAAAGAAGAATAGCTTCACGTCAAGAGCTACGGACCGCTATAGCGCCGCTGCTATAGCGTGCTATTTAAAACCTTGAATAGCAATAATTAATCAGCCCAGTTACCAAAAGCCCACTAGTAGAGTTTTGAGCATCCATCCATCGGCCTCTTTGTGTCGGTTATCTTCGTTGGTGTGGTCAGGCCGCTGTGGGCCAAATAATAACGCTCAGGTGTAAACTTCAACTTTTTCTCCCACCTTTTTACACCAGACAGTCAGTGAGTAACAAGCAATTCGGGAATGTTCTAACCGGAAATAAAACGGCAATGTTCGTGCTGCCTTTTCAATCGCTGCCCAGGAACAACGTGATTATGTGAATATCAACAACTTTGTAAGATTGTGTATTTTCATCGCGGATCTGTGCCATGCTTATTTCCTGAGCTTATTTGTCCGCACCACTACTGCCAAATTAAATCCGTACCCAATACTCAATTGCTTAAGCATATGTATTCTTGTCATCTTGTGAGAGGCTCCAATCGTCTAACACTTTTTCGAGAAGGACGACGATTCACGGAGTAGGCATTTGGCTAATACTACCTGTCAGCCTCTGTACACAACTAGTACTGTAAATTGACAGCAACTGGAAATAATCGTAAATTGACAGCAACTGGACATAATCGTGCGCGGCAGCCGGAACGGAAAGCAGTGACCAGTCAGTCTCGCCCCTGTCGCTGAAAGGCCGAAACTGACAGGTTGTTTCCCGGCGGCCGCCCGCCAAGGCCGTAGCCCGTAGACGTTGTCACGTCGCCGTCATCGGAGCGACGCCGGCCAACTTGTGTCTCCAAAAGACGGAGAGCGTGTGTGGCGTGGTCAGACCGTCAGAGCTGCGGGATCTGGCGGGAGGCCGGGGTTTGACCTGACTTTGTGGAAGGAGTTTACTAATCGGCGTAGGAGCTACGCGAAACAAAAAAAAAAGAAGGCCGGGAGCGTGTGGAAATGGAACGTTTGGGTTTGGGCGGAGGACGAGGGGAAGGAACTCTGCGGCATGCAGCCGACGGAGCAAAAGGATGCATGGAATGGAGGGCGGTCAGGTGGTCTGCTCTCCGCCTCTCCGGACAGCGACAGGAGGGGGGTTCGGCTTCCAGCGAGCGAGCAACGCGCATCCATCTCCAGTCGAGCCGTCTGCCGTCGTCCGGTCGTCGGATGGGGCGTCAAGGAACATCACCATGTAACGGTAGCAGGGCGAGGCATAGGGCCATAACTATGGAAGTTTCGGACGTGTGAACCGTACGTGCGTGCCACCCACCCAGGCCCAGCCGTACAGGCGAAAATCTCCGGTCAGCAGCCGGGTACCACACCGTACGCGGTGTTCAGTTCACAGACTCGTGATTTTTTGAAATTAAGAGAACTCGTGATTGAATGATCGCTGCTTCAAATCTCCGGTCAGCTCTAGGACCGCAGTAAAATTCAATTTTGCGCGTAAAAAAAGGAGTCAAAAATTGCAACAACTGAAAGCTTAGCATTACCGGTTATCCCGGGCAAAGAAATTGACAAAACAAAAGAAAACAAAAAAGACAATTGTCAAGAATGGGATTCGAACCCATGCCCTTTCGGACCAGTACCTGAAACTGGCGCCTTAGACCAACTCGGCCATCTTGACGTTATGTTAGTTGCCTTGCAGTGAATATAGATTATAAATTGGCAATTTGGCTAATATTCTGACCGTTCCTTTTTCTCCCACCATCGATCCTTCCTAGGCTGACAAATTATGCGGTTATAATAAACTGAAACGACACAGAACGATGTCAGAAGACAAGATTTCATTCCACTCTGTAATCGAGTAAGTATGCATAAACACCGGTCAACCAAACAACAATGATTTCCTGTCAAACTCTTCACATCTTCTTTGCATAATGTCAAGATTTCCTATCCTATCTATCTATGAAAAATAATTTGGGAGATCAATCGAAAGAAAAGCTAAACCCTATCAATAAAAAATCAGGCTTATGCTTCCGTTCGTTGCATTGCCGGAAGCCACTATACGCGCTTTCAATTCAAGCCGGTCGTTTTCTTTATCAATCGGCGTCCTCCATGATGGTGCTGAGTGCCCTCCTCATGGGCGGCCGCGCCACCGGCACGGATCCTTTGCCGGCTCTCGCAGGGCTCCGTGAGGCCGTATCGAATCCCCCCAGCGTCCTTTGGTTCAGCTTCTCGTTGACCTCCTCGTCGCCGCCGTCCGCGAGGTGCGCCGCCGGCACGACGCGCGCCTTGGTGGTGGTGATGAGCCCGCCGCGGCGCGCGCGGCCGGTGCCGGAAGCAGCAGCGCGAGCCGTCGTCCGCGGCCTCGCCGCCAGCGCCTCGCTGGCGCGCACGGCGAGCGCGGCCATGTCGGCGCTGGAGAGCGGGCGGCCGAGCATCTCCGCGGGGAGGACGAAGTATATCTGCCCCGGGCGGAGCAGCTCGTCGGCGCCGAGCGCCGGCACGTCCGCGTCGAAGTAGAGCGCGTCGGAGCTGCACACGAAGAACGAACGGCTCCCGTCGTCAGCGGCATTGTTTCCGCCGCCGGCGGCGAGGACGTCGGCGGCGGAGACGGGGGAGGACGCCGGCGCGAACTCCAGCAGCGAGCCGTCGGCCGCGACGACCAGGGCCGGCGCCGCCGCCGGCGGCGGCGGAGGCTGGTGAAGCGACGCGCTGCTTCTCCGGTGGTGGTTGCTAGAGAGGCCCGATCCCATGAAACTTGTGGTGGACACGAGGGATGGTTTTGGAGTTTGGAATGGAGAGGAGTTGACCAATGGGAGCTTGTATATATAGTGGGGCGGCCAAAAGTGGAGGAGGGGCAAAGGTTGACGCGAACGTGTGGATTAGAGAATGTGTCTGCGCTTTAGCACTTCACTCCCTCAATGATCCACTATTTTGGACATACTTTTTCAACCCATGCTGTGACTCCTTCCGAGGGTACTGCGCAAGGTGGCTGCATGCATGCTTTTCATTTTGATCGTACTACGCTTTTAATAGCCATCAAGCAGATTTTGTAGTAGTGTTTTCAAATAAGTTTAAGAATTACTACCTTTGTTTTTATTTAGATGTCGTTTCAGACAGCTTTTGTAGTGTTGATTAGCTTAGATTTCCAATGACCAGTGTCATATATTAAAAAAACAGAGTTAGTAAGATGGTGAATGAGACAAATTTTGTTGCAGTGTTTCCATTTGTTGTAGTCTGCGAGTCAACTTGATACAAAATCTCCTGCCGCGACATCGCACCTACACAGATATAAGAGAGCCGTTTGGTCCGTTTCTCTGCCTAGCTTGAGGGAACCAAGTCCTAGTTGGCTCGGCCCAATGCATGCATGACGTGATTGGATTGATCGGTTCGTTCTAGTCAGGCTGAAGGGGGAGTGTGGTTGACTGGCTGGATGCAAGGATGGACAATTAATGTTTCTATGACTTTGCGCCATCACTGCACCTAAGCCAGACTGCACAGAACTCGATTTCTCTGTGCCTGGATGTGAGAGACATTTTGCATCGTCATTTTGCACAGAATGTATATGTCGAGCCTGGCTGTGAGAGACATTTTGCATCGTATGAGCCAGACATTTTGCATCGTATGAGCCGTATGCGCGAGAGCCAACCGTTTCATGCAACCAATCATCGATAGGTGTAAGCTATATCCAACCATCCAACCAATCACCCCAAAGAGCGCTCTTGGTGGAAAACCATCGTCCATGGGGTCGTAACCTCTGCTCCAAGAAAACAGTGGCCCACTACGCTCACGGCAAAACACCAGATCCTGAGGGTCCAAGTCGCAAAGTCCAGAAGCACAATCGAATATGAACAGAGGAGGACAGGGGAAAAGAAAACCAGCGGCTGGGGCCGGCGCGTGGGAGCTGACGCGGAATCCCAGCCGACCCGGGAACCCCGTCGCGCACGCAGTTTGGATAGGTTTGCAGGACCAGTTCATTCGTTCGTTTCCCGGCCGGATCGGAGGGGGGGAGACCACCGCGTGAATGACTCACGGGCCCCTAGCGGCGCCCTTTTTGTTTGCCGTTTTGGTGGGGGCGCCGCGCCCAACGGCCGCGTAGGGTTGGCGCCTCTGGTGGGCAACACTGCCTGCTGCGGGATCGGCGGCGGCCGTCACGGCAGGTGCGCGTGCACTCGATCGCACGCGACCGACGCAACGGTTTCCTGTTGAGGAGATCAGATCCCCCAGTTTCCTCCGTTGGTGGATGCGGGTGCCGTGCAGGCGTGCAGCGCATAGGAGAGAGTACGCGGTGGAGTGCAAGTGCAAGCCCGAAATGGTGGCTGCTCGGGCCCGGAGATTTTGGTTCGTTTAGAATTTGGGCATTGCGTCAGGACTCCTCCTCCTAGGTTTATGTGAGAAAAAATTGTCTTATCAACCAATTAGTTGTAGTAAAAAGGTAAATTTCGATTTTTTTTTTGGTAAATATTGTCTACCATGATCTAGCCCAAACTTAAAAGATTAGGTGTCGCGAAACCGGCCACAATCGTGTAATTAGTTTTTGATTTCATCTACATTTAGTATTCCAAACATATGTCTTTTGACGTATTTAATGTGGTGGAGAGAGAGAGTCAAAAGAAGGATTTCTAGCCATGTAAAAGACCCTAGTAGCGATACTACGCGTCTACAGTACGTACTCCCCTGTCCTAGGTTGAGCTGTAAATCACTTTGCGAAAACTGCGTGTTCTCCACTACTTCTCCCCTGTTTCCGCTCGCGAAGGGCTTCCGGCGGTTTCACGAGAGCAAGTGGCGGCACGGTGCGCCGGCACCGCACGTACCCGGACCTCACCTTTTCTTTTGTTGCTGAAACTGGTAGAGAAGAAGAAGGATAGACCGTGAGATTTGGCTCGTGCACCGGTTCCGGTCGGCCTACATAGCCTACCTATTCCACTGTGCCTCCGAAGTCCCAACACCCCCCTGCATTGCCTAGCGTTGTGGCCGCCAGGTTAGGTTTTGGGTTTGGAATCACTTCATCCACTTTGGACGTGATTGATTCCTGCACGCAAGCTGAGCCAGGCTCGGGGCGTCATGGACGTTAGTTTCGTTGTCTGCTCGGAGCACTCAACCAGGCCCGTTAGATGAAAAAAAAAGAGGCCAGCGCCTGGCTCAGAGGTGGCGGGGTGCAGGTGGGTGCATGGAGCCTACCATGCAGGGACACAAAAATGTACTCCACCCATCCCTAAATATACGCATTCTTCGATTTCCGTGATGCACGTTTGATCATTCGTCTTATTCAAAAAATTTGTACAAATGTAAAAAAATAATTATGATATGCTACAGATATATACGATGATAAAATATGTCATAACAAAATAAATAATATTTTCATAAATTTTTTGAATGAGACGGATGGTCAAACGTGATCAGCAAATGTCAACAAATGCGTACATTTAGGAACGAAGGGAGTAGATCGAAATCTAGATGCAACTGTATTGGTCCTGGTTGTTCATGTGCAGGCAAGCAAACAACGTGTGCATCCAGCAAGCCAGGCCAGCACGGGCCTGGACACATTGGTGCGAGCCAGGCTGAGCTTCGACGGGAACCAATCAGTCAATCACCCCCACGGTCAAAAAAATTGTGTGCTGCAAACAGTGATGTGTTTGGTTTAAAGCCTAAACAGGGGGTATATGGCTCTGTTTGGACCGAGTGTGAGAGAAGCACGTCTGTTTAAGCGCAATGCGGCTGGAAGCGCTTCTAGCGATTTTACTGCCACACGTTGAAACTCCCGCTTATCCTACATTGGGTGGTTACGAAACGCACGTCAGACGCCGGCTGTTTGGCGGGGTTTTTTCGCATTTTTGGCTTAAACACACCGATAAGCGGTCCCAAACAGGCCCTCTATCAGAGCAAGTATTACGGATGCCGACTAGTGGGCGAGATGCTGACGTGGGAAGAGAGAAGGTAGGAGAGAGAGGGAAGCGAGCGACGAGCGAGACGCTAGCGGCGAACAGGCGTATATGCGCTGTTTTGCTCTTCCTGCATTAACGATTGGTTGATTATGCTGCTGTGGTTTAAATACAGATGGGGTCCACCACCATGGAAGCTACCTCACGTCGCGAAACACCGGCTAGCGAGCGCCGAGCGGAACCATAAAACTTGCTCTCATGCATGCGAATGGAACAGCCGGCCGTTAGTTGCTGGTGATGAGACTGGCAGCGTGAGAAATTGGGAACTGTAGCTAGTGTTGCTGCTGCTACCACCACCAACTAACGAGCACATGCGGGGCGAGGACGAGCCAATGTGCCAAACTCAATTTCGCGATCGACCTCGCACGTGCTCGCTAACGCACGGGATCGAACACCCGTCATGGCTCACGCTTGGCCGGACCCCACGCAGAGTGACGAGGAGCTATGGCGTCCGTACGTCCAACACGTGTCAGCGAACGGAGGTCTGAACTGCGCGTGTCGTGCGTCGACGCCTCTCAATCTTTTCGCATGTACTACTTGCCACAGGGCAAGTAGTACACACGGAGTACCTCCGGAACTTCCATACCATGGTCGAAGCCTCCTGGGGGCTCGTGCGGCGGTGGGGGCTGTGGATTTTTTGATGGAGATATGGAGCCACAAGACACCTCAAGTGCTTACATTGTGGGGGAAAATTCAAATGCTATAAATGATCAGATTATGAAAACAAAGAGAGTACACAATAATTTCCGCAGCTCTACTCGCACGTTCACGCGCCCAAAGAGTACTCAAAAGACCGTGAGATAGTGGCACCCGTTCACCTGCATGGAATAGTATTTTTTCAAGAGAAGATGTGATGAATGTTATGGGTGAATAGTAGACTTTTTGTCATGGATGTGTTGTGATGCAGGGAAAGATAAATAAGATAGTTTGTGTTTGTTAACACAAAAAATTGGTGATTAAGATCGTGGAGAGCATAGAGTTTGTGATTTCTCAACCCAGCTTCTAGCTAGCGCTTCATCCTTGTCTCCTGGATGGATGCATGAGTGCGCAGCGGATGTTTCATGGCTTGAAGTCTGAAGAGGGGGGATAATTTGAGCACTATCATTTTTTTAAGAACTTAACAAGCAGGCAGCGGCGTGAAAAAAATAAGGCCCTGTTTGGAACGGAGGAATGTAAAACAAAGGAATCGTAGGGATGGAGGATGAGTGAAGTGAGAAAACAGATAAATGAAAAACACAGGAATGAGATAGGAACATGCGTTTGGAATGTAGGAATACTGTGTCATGGATGGGAAGATAATTTGGGCTGGATAATAACTTCAACACGTTAATAGCAAATTAACCAACACACGTCAATGAGATGAATATTACTGTTTGTAATTGACGAAGGATTTGAAATACAGGATCATATTATGGAAAGGATGAAAAAAATCAACATAAGATCCTATTTTTCCTCAATTAGAATTACACTAATGAGTCTCTTTCTATCATTTTTTCTTTGTATTATTTTTTCTTTTTTTATCCCTTTTGTATCCGGTCTCCAAACCTCCACCCGTTCTTATTTTCTAGCATCTTCTATCTTCTATCCATTCTCATCAATGTGTCCAGTTCCAGCACATGCGCCCAGGCCAATGTGTCCATGCCCATGCGTCGGGGGAGCACTCGATGGATGGGTAACCACGCCGTTCACGTGCGCGTCCGGCGCCTGAGCCGACCGAGCTCGCCGCGTGCGCGCGCGTCCTCCCTCACGTACGGCACGCACGGAGACGAACCTGGTCAGAGGACAGAAAGGTCTGACTGCGCGTGCCAACCTGCTGCGCCTGTACGGCTGCCTGTACGCCTGTACCATCCGCACCCCTTTCGGACCGAAACTTCTTCCACAGCATGGTCCTACACCCGTCCTCACGTCTCCCGTCGCCGCCCCTTGGTCGCGAATTCGTGATGTTCGGTGATGCCGCTGTCGCAACTATTACCACACCGTCCACGGAAGCAGCGGAGTCGCCTGTCGCTGTCCGGAGAGCAGACCACCTGACCGCCATCCATTTTTCGGAGACCACGGTCGACGCGGCGGCAGAATTCCCCTCGTCCTCCGCCGCGCCGCCGAAAACGATCGGTTCCACCTGCTGCCGGCCGGCCTTTGTCTCCTCGGCGTCGATCCTACGCCGATTACTATATAGTAAAGTAAACCCAATTCAACTCCTTCCGACCTTCGCCGAAGTCAAATCAAACCCAGCCTCCTCCCGCTCCTCTTCTTCTTGCCGAGCAAGTTGGTCTCGGCGGGGCGACCTCCGGGCACGGCGGACGGCCGGACGGGCGAGCGGGCAGGCAGCAGGGATTCATACTTTCGTAGCTGGCGTTTTCCCCCTACGGCTGCGGTTGTTGCTGCTTGGAAATGTTTAGACTTGGTTATTAAATAAAGTCAGTTTGCAAAACTATCTGCACAACCCAGCACTAAATTGGCGAATGGAATCTAATAAGGCCTTTGACCACAAGACTAGATGGTGGTTATTAATATAGCAAATTATAAATTAATATGCTAATTAGATTTGTAGTGCAAAGATGCACTCGTCTCTGGAAGGTTTATAGATAAATTTTATTCGGTATTCTGTACATACAAGATTCCCTTTCCCCAAATTTTTTTAGGGGACATGGCGGCTTTAATTGGCAAAAAAATGAACTAGCAATTCTGCGCCTTCTCTATTCAACTTTCTCTTCAACTTGTTTGCGTAAAAAACATACTTTAATTTTCTCTTCAACTTGCTACATAAAACACATAACTTTAAAGTTCATTAGCGCCCAACTATTCAGTCCAACATATAGATAAATAAATTCTACATTATTTGAAAAATAGTTTAACATTTAGAAAATACTTCATTTAACATTTTTCAGATCTATTTTAGCATTTGGATGGACAAGATTCAACATTCCATTTCCTTCTCGTCTTCTTCCTCACGGCCGGCGAAGCTCGCAGCTGGAGCTCGTGAATGGTGCGGAGCTCGTGGCCGACGACGTGGTCCACACCCGAACTAAAGAGTGGCGACGAGGTCAGCGACGCTCGAGGCTGGCGACCAGGGGCGGCAGAGCTCGCGGCCTCCGTGCCCAGGGCCAACACGCAGGCCGCGCTAGCGCGAGGGGAGGCCGGTGGCGTGCAGGTGGGGCGGCGACACTTGAGGAGAAGAGCAGTTAGGATTGAGAAGAAATAATGCTTGAGAATACATACATGCACACATCTCAAACACCGGAAGCAATATAAGTTATGAGCTTACATGGACTTCTTACGGAAGGTAGATAGGATTTCATCTTTTTTATTGTTCTGACCTTTAATTGATAAATGATCACACAATTCTCGGGCCTTCTTAAGAGCAAATCCAAGAGCCTCTTTACAAATCACTAGTTAAAATCCTGATTTAGCTAGTATATAAAATGAAATAGTTAGGAAAAAGTTGTTGAAATCCAACATCCTCTCTAAATCGAACTCGTGTATGCTCCACCGTCGGTGGACCCCACATGTCATACTCATGAAAATCGGGATAGCTAGTCACCGACCACTAGCCAAAGATAGCTAGCGGGACAACGAATTTAGCTAGTCGGGATAGCTAGTTGGGAAGATAGCTAGTATGTTGGAAGAGTGTTTTTGAGACTTTTTTTCCGAATTTAGCTAACCAAGTCATTTTATTTGGTCTCTTGAAGTTTCTTAACAGTACTACTTCTTCGATCAAAAAAGTTAGCCCAATTTGCTAACATAATTTTCTTGAGGGAAAAATTACACTGTATTTTGGGCTTTTTGGCCCTTCGATTCTAACGTTTCCCTTTCCAAATTTTGGTACTGAATAAAAGCACAAGAGACTTCCATCCATACAGAAGCATCACTTATTGTTTAAATATAATAGAGGAAAGGACAAAAATGTAAATACACATCAAACTAATCATACAACTTACCGGAAAAAATAATGCACATGGAACATAAAAATAGGAGTCGTGGAAAGAATATATACACATTAAAGGCTTGTTTAGGAAATGGAGGATTCAAATGGATGGAAGAGGATTTTGGTAAATTTTGACTTATAGTTGAAATTCCTCCACCCCAATGCCCTTCGTTTCGTTCATTCCACTAATTCCCAAACAAGCCCTAAAAGATCATGACTCTATGAAAACTCGTGGAACAAATACACATCATAGAAACTTAGTGAACAAAGTATGTATATGCGCTATATGGTCTATTTGAGGAGAATTGTCAAATTATAAAAAAAATATTCAAGTGGAACAAATACGAATGGGATGAACATGGACAAAAAAGAGCACTTGAACAATCCAGTTGATAAGTGTGTAGACCTGAAATATGTGGAAGTTAACTTAGCTGAGAATATGAATCTAAGATCTTTAATTGGGCCGTGGGCCACTTCGACAAAATCACGCAGCGCTAGCCCAGAAAGAAAAAGAAGTCATTAGGGTTAGGAAACACAAACCAAAAAAAACTAACTGCTGCGACCGTTTCGCGCGTTAATAACGCACACTGAGCGAAGCTGAGCCATCGACCTGCTACGTCGGTTCAAACAAACGGCCGCGATCCGACTTCTTCCACCGACGCACGCGTGCGTCTCGCTCGTAGGCCGCAAGAAACGCAACCATGGCAGCTACGCCTCCTTCCTTCTTCTATAGCGAGAGGCACGCCACGGCGTGGGCCACGCATTGCCGACCCATCCATCCAGATCAAGTCAAATCCATCGCTAAACCCTAACCCCTCCAATCCGATCCTCGCGCGCCATGGCCCCCGTAGTCCTCCTCGGCCCTCCCGTGATCCGCGGTGCTCGCCCGGCCGTCGCGGTCGCCGACGCCGACGCCCCTGCCTCCCACCCCTTCCTCGACCTCCTCGACGCCGGCTTCAACGACGACGCCGGCAAGCAGGCGCCGCGCAAAACCTACACCCTGAACGGCTCCGCCACCTACGCCGCTTCCGGGAACCCCTGCCTGGACTTCTTCTTCCAGGTGGTTCCCAGCACGCCGGCCTCGCGCGTGCGGGATCTCGTCGCCGCCGCCTGGGCGCGCGACCCGCTCACGGCGCTCAAGCTCGTCGCCAATCTCCGCGGCGTGCGCGGCACGGGCAAGTCGGACCGCGACGGGTTTTACGCCGCCGCGCTCTGGCTGCACGAGCGCCACCCGCGCACGCTCGCCTGCAACGTCCCCGCGCTCGCCGAGTTCGGGTATCTGAAGGATTTCCCCGAGCTGCTCTACCGCCTCCTCCACGGCGCGGACGTCCGCGCCGTCGCCAAGGCCAGGGCTGAGGCCGAGAAGGGGCGCCGGGCGGCCGCGGCCAGCCTCGCCAAGATCGCCATTAGGAGGCAGCGTGTCGTCGAGTTACGCACCCGCACCACCATCCCGCGAGGCCCCACGCTCTCCGACTACGTGACCGCCGCCCTCTCCAAGACCAGGACCAAGAAGGCTAAGCGGGACAGGAAGGCTGCGGCCGTGGCCCCGGTGGACACGGAGGAGGCGATGCAGGGGGAGCAGAAACCCGAGGCGGCGGAGGTGGCGGAGAAGCCTGAAGCGATGGAGGTGGATCAGAAGGCGGCGCCACAGCCAGCGCAGGAGTCGGTGGCCGCGACGAAGAAGAAGGTCATCTCCAAGAAAGTGCGGAAGGCGGCCAAGCTCGCCGTGCAGTCGCTGGAGACATACTACGGCGACCGCTCCTACCGCTTCCTGTTCGACTGCGTCGCCGAGTTCTTCGCCGACCTCCTCGCCTCCGACCTCAAGCAGCTCGCCCCTGGCGGCAAGAAGAGGAAGATTGGGCTCGCCGCCAAGTGGTGCCCCACACCGGGCTCGTCGTTCGACCGGTCGACGCTGCTCTGCGAGGCCGTCGCCCGCCGACTCTTCCCGCGCGACTCCAACTCCGACTACACCGACCTGTCGGAGGAGCACTACTCCTACCAGGTGCTCCACCGCCTCCGCCGCGAGGTGTTGGTGCCGCTGCGAAAGGTGCTCGAGCTCCCCGAGGTGTACATGAGCGCCCAGCGGTGGTCCCAGCTTCCCTACTCCCGCGTGGCCTCGGTGGCCATGAGGCGCTACAAGTCCCTGTTCAAGAAGCACGACGAGGCGCGCTTCGACAAGTACCTCGAGGACGTCGCGGCAGGCAAGGCCAAGATCGCGGCGGGCGCGCTGCTGCCCCACGAGATCGCCGCCGCGGCCAATGCCGGCTTGAAGGACGACGTGTCGGAGCTGCAGTGGCGCCGCATGGTCGACGACCTCCGCGAGAAGGGCTCGCTGAGCAACTGCATCGCCGTCTGCGACGTGTCTGGGAGCATGACCGGCACGCCCATGGATGTGTGCGTCGCGCTGGGCTTGCTCATCTCGGAGCTCAGCGAGAAGCCGTGGGCGGGCCGGGTGATCACGTTCAGCGAGCGGCCGCAGATCCAAGACGTCAAAGGCGTCACCCTGCAGGAGAAGCTGAGCTTCATTCGAATGATGCATTGGGGCGGGAGCACCAACTTCCAGGGGGTGTTCGACAAGATCCTCAGCACGGCGGTGGACGCGCGGCTGGCACGGGAGAAGATGATCAGGACCGTGTTCGTGTTCAGCGACATGGAGTTCAACCAGGCGTCGGGGTACAACCACAGGTGGGAGACGGACTACGAGGTCATCTGCCGCAAGTTCCAGGAAGCCGGGTACGGCGACGTGGTGCCACAGATCGTGTTCTGGAACCTGCGGGGCTCGGGCTCCACGCCCGTGACGTCGACGCAGCCAGGGGTCGCCATGGTGAGCGGCTTCTCGAAAAACTTCGTGAGGCTGTTCTTGGAGAACGATGGCGTGGTGAACCCGGAGGCTGTCATGGAGGCGGCGATCGCCGGCAAGGAGTACCAGAAGCTTGCCGTGTTTGATTGATCAAGGCATAGGTGATCGGTGCCGTCAAATCTCTGCGCGTAATGTACTTTATCAAATCTGATGTATGCACTGATGCCGAAGAATAGGCCGTGATTGTTTTTCGTTCTTAATTGCCTTCAGAACCTCTGGTTGCTTCCTTTATGGAAAAACGTGCTTTGTTCCACCAATTTGTGGTTTTCAATGATGGCATAGGGCTACGTTTACGAAACTAAATTCTTTCAGGTAGGTTTTCTGCATTTGCTTGTATCTACTATACAGTATACACGAATACACGATCGATCTGCCTTTACATAGTTTCATTGTACCGTAACAAATCATTCTCTTTGTCAAAAGGCCACTCTATTAATTTGTTGCCGCATGATATTAATCTAATGGGTTCATATCGACTCAACTTCAATTTTATTACCTTCCTTGGTCTACCTCCGCAAATTTCTCAAAATTACCATCGTATGATTCAATCCAACGGCTCACACTAACCCCCGCTTCATATATAAGGCTTCCTAACCCTAACCCCCATCTTCCCCACCATCACTTCTCGTTCCGGTCTACACCTTTTGCGCCGCACCCATCGGCGAGCGGCGAGCTCTTCCGACATCAGATGCCCCCATTTATGCAGTCGCCTCGCTTGGCTTTGATGGTTTTGCCTCCAAATCTATTTTCCTCCACCACTACAAATAAAAATCATTGCGTTATAGCGAATTTATCGACCTTGTTACACCATCTACGCTAGCGGCGGAGGCAGCGGTGGATCAGGGGTTCTGGAGCCCCTCCTACCGTCGGCTACCTCTATTAGAGCCCCACCAAGTCCCTCCTAAATATTAGAGGAGGAAAAAGGAGAAGAGGGCTGGAGGAAGGAGGAAGCAGTAGCAGCCCCTCCTTGATTTTGTTCCTGACTTCTCCACTTATCTACGCATAATCGGCGAACTTCTATTGCCCACGACGGGTGACGACCCTGACTAGTGACTTCTCCGACAAGCTCTCCACAACCAAGGATGATAAACCGAACAAAACAGGTTAGCACTTCTGCTCTTGAAATTATGTGGTTAGAAGTTTGGTAGATTTCAAGATAGGGATGGAATTACAGGTTGTCTCTTGAATTAGTTTATATAGATAGATAGATTGATCGATTAATTTTGGGGCAAAAACATCATTAAATCTAGCTAGGGGTATGCTAATTCCCAAGGTTGTGCTAAAACGGCCATCAACACCCCCTCTATTTTTCTTATTGTTTTGATATCAACAAAGTCTTAAACACATGATTTTCAACATTACAATTCTCTTAAATTTCTAATAATTATCACCTCATAGATTTTATTCCATCCAGATGTGTGGATAGTTAGAAGTGCTCTACTGTTCGTGCTTCTTCTGTTTTCATCATGGGCTTCAAATTCACTCTTTTTTCCACGTAATTTTATTTGTTTGTTTTGTCTTACAAAGTTCTATTTTCTAACCTTATTTCAGAAATATATGCACCTAATTAACTTATCAAACATATGTATTTTAAACAATAAACAACTTTGTTGGATGCATTTAAAAAAAGATAAGCGCATACTAAATCTATACTTAGAATAATAAACAATTGGTTTAGTTGTATGCCTGTATCTTAGACCGATATGAAAATACTCCCTCCGTCCCAAAATATAGCATCGTTTAGACTTTTCAAAGTCAAACCTTTTCAACTTTGACCATTCATAACAAAACAATCATAAATGCTCATAACATAAATATGATGTCGGTAGATTTATTATGAAACGAACTATCAAAATATGTAATCTTTTCTATTTGAAATAAATTATTTAAGAGTTATTGTTGGTCAAAGTTGAAAAAGTTTGACTTTGAAAAAAATCTAAACGAAGTTATATTCTACAACAACAACAACAACAACAACAACAACAACAACAACAATAAATACAGATTTCTACTTACTAATCATGTGCATATCTTTTTAAAACACAGCCAATAAATTTATTAGTTGCATATCTTTCTTAAATACAGTCCCTGAATTTATTTAATTTTGTAAAAAAATAGGCCTTCCTTTTTTCACCCTTCGTTTTAGTTTTAGGGTCAAACTTTTTGAATCGGAATGACATAAACAACGTTAGTTTATGTGTTCTAGTAATTTAGAACAAATAGAATATTTCGTTTTCTTTGTAAGTGGTGTGCTAAGCACCATGCTCCGCGAATGGGATACATGCAGGCATTAGGATTTTGTTGTAGTGGATGGAACCGTGCGCCAGGATTTTGTTGGCGCACGATTAAAAAAAATCGTGCGCAAGCTTACCACCACGTCAAAATTGCTCTCGCTGTCTTGTTTGTTCATCTTTGTTTGAAACTGATAGAATTTCGTGCTAAGGAAAATACAGTTCATATAGCAAATAAGTATGGGTGGGAATGAGTTGTAAAAACGATACTACTATAATAGGGATTTTTTTTTAAAAAAAAAGACGCGCAAGAGGCCGTGCTCTTTCACACGAGACGATAATACGATATCGATATACAACGCGCAGGAGGCGGCGCCGCGGCGCTCCGCGAACTATATATAGACACATTGCCAGACAAGCGGCAGCGCTCCCCCCTGTCTCGAGCTGGCAGAACCGCGGCGACGAAGCAGGCGACGATTTCAAGGCAGAGGTGAGCTCGCTCGCTCGAAGCTCCCATTCCATTCCCCTCTCGATCGACCCCGACACCGCTCTAGCCCGTATCTCGTGTCGTTTCTGTCTGATTTTGGCCGGTCAATCGGAGGAGCCGCCTCTCCCAATCCGTCAAGATTTGGGGACCATTTCGCCGCTCACGAGCGCGGCGCGTTCGTTTTTCTGGCCGTGACGATGCAGAGGTTTTGCAGGATTGGAGCGCGGCGTCGTCGTCGTCGGCGGCGGCCATGGAGAGCACGGTGGAGGGGCCGAGGAAGAGGCGGCAAGTCGCCCCGGCCTCGGCCTCCGCTTCTCCGCACATCCCCGACGACCTCGTCCGGCGCATCCTCCTCAGCCTGCCTTCCCGCTCCGTCCTCCGCTGCCGCGCCGTCTGCAAGACCTGGCTCCGGATGGTCGACGACCCTGAATTCGCGCCCGAGCACCACCGCCTCCAGCCGGTCCTGCCGCTCGTTTCCTTCCTCCGCGGCGCCGCCGCCAGCAGCAGCAGCAGCAGCAAGGAGGAGGAGGCGGAGGGCGCCGCGGGCCGCTGCATCGAGGCCTTCGACCTCCGCGCCGACGAGTTCCGCCCTACCGTCCGGTTCGCCGACGCCGGCGGCCGGTTCCACATCCACGGCTCCTGCGACGGCCTCCTCCTCCTAAGCTTCGAGGACCGCTTCTACGTCTGCAACCCGGCCACCCACCAGTGGACGCGCCTCGCGGCGCCGCTCCGCTCCTCGTTGTTCGCCGGGTTCTACCGCCACGAGCCCACCGGCGAGTACCGCGCCCTCTTCTACCGGGGCGACTGGGCCAGCTGGGAGCCCTGGTCGACGGACTACTACATCCTGGTGCCGGATTCCAGGAAGGGGAGGGGAATCGGCCTCCCGTCGGAGAACGTCGGGTACGAGTTCCGTGGCGAGCCGCTCGGCCCGCCGGTCCTCGCCCACGGCAGCCTCCACTGGATGCCGTGGGACAAGCAAGGCCGCGCCCGCGCGATAATGGTGTTCGACACGGTCACCGAGGTGATCACGTTCATGGACCCTCCCGTGATACGGGAGCACATGTCGCTGCTCGAGGTGGATGGCGGCGAGCTCGCCATGTTCATCAGCTGCGGCGGCGGCGGCAGGCGGGTCGTCACCATGGTCGAGCTCTGGGTCCTGCGGGATTACACGAACGACGTCTGGCTTTGCGAGCACCGGGTCCGGCTGCCGGAGGCGGAGGTCAGCACCTTCGTCTTCGACGCGTCCTGGCGTGTGTTCTTCATGTCATCGTCGGAGGGGGTCGTGGTTGTCACCCCGGAGCAGAAGCTGCTGCACTACGACATGAACGGGACTCTGCGGGGAACTTTCCCCTGCAACGGCCGCAGTCTCAAGATTACTCCGTATACGCTCAAGGAGAGCCTGGTTCGGCACGCATTCTTTGAGGCACAGGACAACAATGGCGGTGATCGTGACGACGAGCCGCCACCGCCTTTCTTCAGCGGGCTTTAGATATAGAGTTGGTGGCGGATTCATATGCACCTTGGGTCGCAGTCAGTTGATCAGGACAGGAGTCCATATGATCGATCCAGATATAGATCGGGTCACGATAGATGACGCATGCATGAAGTAAGCTAGCCTTTTCTGATGCGTTGTCTTTTATGTTTAGCAATGTCATTAGGTTTGTCTCCTTCCCAGCCCTCCTTAGTTGGGCGCAATTTAGTTCTATAAATTTAGTTTGATGTTCCGAAACTATTTACTTTTCAGTTTTTGCCTTTGTGCGTATTCTCCGAACATTAATGTGGTGGTTAGCCTTGGAATGTATACTCAACTTGTTTATGCTATTCTGCCATTTGCATCGAGATGGTATCTGTTCAACAATGCCTTTGAAATTGAAAACTGCTGCTGAGAGCATCTCCAAGAGTTTGCCAAAATTTACTTGGCAAATCTTGTGTTTTGCCAACTTCTAAAAAGCTATGCAAAGTAAAAAAAGAATTCATCTCTAACAGTTTGGCATAATTCACTTACCAAATCCAGATCTAACTTACATTAGGAATCCTGAGAGAAACAAAATTATATATGTGCCCTTCCACCTCTTGAAAAACTTACATCAGGAATCCTTCTCTATTCTTTATTTCTTTTTCACTCTCCCACCTAGAGGGAAACAACGATGGCAACCACGATCCGCGCGCACATATATGCGCGTGGGGAGGTGAGTTTTGTCAAGTTTCTATTTTTGCCAAGTTGGTTTGACAAACTGTTAGAGGTCAATTTTTCTTGTTTTGCCAAAATTATATGGATGCCAAGTTGGTTTGCCAAACTGTTTGAGTTGCTCTCAAGAATGTGTGTTCTCTTCTTCTTCATTTTTTAACTTAAATTTTGTGCTGAGGGTCACTCGGACAATAATTTTGTTGAGTATATTTATTTAATCACATACGCTCTCTCTGTCCCGCAAAGAGTGTTCAAACTATTTGAGTTTGACCAAATTTATACTTGTAATATGAAAATATATTTCAATAAATTTAATGAAACTTGCTAGACATAGAAAAATATTAATATAGTTTTATATAAATTTGGTCAAACATAAAACAAATTGACTTATAGGAGGATTTGTTTGTGGGGCGCTAGGTAGCCCAGAAGTTATTTTCCTAGTTGGTGTCAGAATTGAATCGGGTCTGGGTTATTCCGAATCCAGAAATTATACCAAAACTCCTCTAGTCTACTTGGTTAGAGAAACTAAGGTATGATCACAATCAGGAGACTCATTTTCGATTCTTCATGAGAGCGAATTATGGAGCTGGAAAAAAAAACCCCTTACCGGTGAACTCTAAGGTTCGGTGGTTTTCTAGACCCGGAGGAGGTTCCTTCGTGGGGGCGGCATTACCTCACCTAGCCTGGTTTTAGTCTATGAAATTGTAGCCGGCACACATAACAGATTTTCTATGGAAAATGCCATCTGGGGTACTTTGTGCTGTCGTTTAGCAGGAGCATCAACTTTCAACTGCATAATAAAACTGTATGTTGTATATGTTCCTCGTTACAAGCCGCGTGAGCAATTGAGCGTGATGTTTTCTTTGACCGATTGGCAAAGCACCAAGCAGGGAGGTTCAAAATTTATAGAGTTCAAATTTTTCCCGTCCCTTAAGATTAGCATTTATAGAGTTCAAAATTTTGCTCACAATATAAGCATTCCTATGGATAAGAACAAAATTAAAGGAGTTGGTGGGTGAGTGGAGAGTTGGTGGATAGTGTAAAATAAAGGGGTATAGATGTCTTTTATCAGCTTTGTTATTTCTTGAGTTTGAATGCTAGGAATGCTTATATTGAGAGACAGAGGGAGTAGCAATCACAGATCGATCACCTGAATGTGTGATGGAGCCTGTGAAATGCACGCCAAAGATTGCGCTACGAGGCTGCGACGACACATGTGAGCTAAAGCGCCGCTAAGCGTTTGTTTTAGAAACGGTGGATTGAAGGGGGTAGAAGAGAGTTGAAGGTGATTTTGAGAGATTTTGATTTATAGTGGAAATTTCTCCACCCAATGCTCTTCATTCCCCTCCAATCCCCTGATTCCCAAACAAATCCTAAGTCTAGTTTAGTTGCCACAAGCCCGCAATGTCCACAAGACCACAAGTCTACCAATCATATGATTTTGACCGTACACGCATCTAGATAGCAACTTCACGCATCATATAGCATGATTTGCATTTTGCAATTTGATGAGCCAAAGTGATGCAACGTTACAATTTCTTGCTCAGTAGGTGCAATTTACTCATTGCTAATAATAATTTTAACACTCCCTCCACCAAAAATCACCCAAATTCATTACTACTTGTAGTTACTGTAGTCAGTGAACCAAATATATACGATATTTTTTTGAAGAGATTACTTATGCTTTTATAAAAAGAAAATAAGAGTTGATACAAATTGAAACCAGCCGGTCTAAGACCGGGCCACAGAAAAGAAAGAGAGAACATACACCACGTCCTAAAGAGTCTATTACAGCTCAACAATGTCCGACACCACATTCTCATCCATCTTAAAGTGACGGAGGCAGGATAAAATCTAGAGGGGTTGAGTTCTTCTTCCTTCTCTATCTCTACTTCTTCTTCATCTCATTGTTCTTACTAGGAACTATGCCCGTGCGTTGCAACGGGAGAAAATATTGCTCGTCTCAACGTCATTTGCCTCAGTTGTGCCATCACCCCGCCACTCCCACGGCTCGACAACGCTATCGCACCCACGCTACCCTAATATCACCCATTGTCGTCCGCGCCTTCCAAACCTCATAGTGGTCTACCACGACCCCACTGTCGTCTATTCGACCTCACGTTTCCCGGTTCTGTCGTTGTTAGCATAGGCCACAAGCTACCTCGACCTCGCCCACCGTCGTACACCCCCAATTGTGTCATCACCCTGTCGTCCCTCCCTCGACACTAATCGTTCTGATGCGCCCACACCAATCTAATCTCGTCGAACCTTGCATTATTTGCCCCGACCTCGCATTCCCTGGTCATGTCGCCGTTCCCCGATCTGACTTCTATTGTCTGCGCCTTACAACCTCGTCATGGTCCACCCTAGTCGTACTGTCATCCCCAGTTCCGATCCCCACCTCTTGGGCCTCACCATCACGTTTGCGCCACCGTGACTTTGCCCACCATTGTTCACCCAGCCTTGCTTTTCTGTGGTCGCATCGTCAACCACACGCCTCTTCATCTCTACCTAATATTATTTTTATGACTATAATGCCTGTTGACCTATTTATGTTATTCCTAGACAATTAAAAAGTAATAATAACAGTCTCATTGATGCGGCATGTGCGAAAATGAAAAATGGAGTTTTGAAAGTTATGAGCTTCAAGAGGCTGCAATGGCTTAATGTAAATAAAAATTGAATTTATAAGAGACTAACATGAACAAGAAATATGTTATACAAAGAAGAGGCTTTCGGCTCTTTTATTTGTGAAATATAACACAACGTTTTGTGAAAAAATTCCTCTCAAGTAATTTTTTTCGTTGTCAATGTACTCCTGCTGGCTTCTGGGCTTCTGGCATGATGTATGTTGCAATGCTTGTGGTGGCCTAAACTTGCTGGCTTCTGGGCTTCTGGCCTGATGTATATAATGCTGCTCGAGAATTCACAAAATGCTAAAATCCATGCCCTAAAAAAATGCTAAAATCCACCAATTAAGATGGGCTGTTGGTGCTAGCGCGTGCAGGCCTAGCTGGGCCCGGTGGATATTCTGGCACGAGAAAGGAGGCCGCTGGTGGTTGTTGTTCGCTCTGTTCGTTTTGGTTTCCTTTTGATCACCTGGTTGATAGAGCCGGTTCTTCACGATTTTGGGGATAATGACCGATTCTGATTCATTAAAGGGATGACAGACGAAATTTTTGAGCAGAAACGATCCTTGCTTTAATATTAGGTAGAGATTTTTCCTCACTTTTGCTCCTCTCCTTCTTTTAAAATCAATGGATTTTGTGTGTGTTGGGGGTGGGGGGGGGGCTAGAGCCCCCCTAGCCCCCTTGATAGATCAGTACCTGTCCATCTTGAAACCACCCAAAAAAACTTGAATCTTATCCATCACCTTGTGGATCAGTTTAGGGATGAAAACGGGACACGGAAATCTTGTCCTGGCCAACACCATTTGTCGTATTTTCCTGATCGGCACTCTTCGCTGTATTTTTCTAATCGTATGTCGTATTCTAGGTACAAAATGAAAGCATGAAAAACAAGAAAATCCGATGGATACGTGATCGAAATCGGTTGGAGCTTTTTACTGGCCGTTTCTTTGGACCCCGTATTCCATCGGGAAATCACCGATGGGAAAACCCCGTATTTTATTTTATGCCTGTGCACTAAAGCCCAAACCTCAACTTTCAATTTCAGCCCAAGCTATCAACAGTGCTCCAGCCAATCCACTGCTCAAGCAACTGACTCCCTCATCTACTTTATAACGTGCGGAGCGGCACACTGGTGGTTCGCTTGATGAAGTGGCACTATGTCCCCTTGAGAGGAGTGAGGTCCTGGGGGCTAGCGTGTTGCTGCCATGTTGGGGGGGGGGGCGGCTCCTATATGTGTCTTGTGTAAGGTGGATAAGCATTGTATCTTTAAAGCCCATTAGGCCCATTAACATCTCATTTTCATCCCCACGTTCTTCCCCACGACTCCTGTCGCCCGCCGCCCTCCACCCCACCCTTCTTAACCCGAAGGCTTCTCGCCGCCCGCCACCGGTCACCGGCGGCCATCCTACCATGCCCAGTAGGCGGCGCTACCATCTCGCCTTGCCTCCGCCGCCGGCCGAACCGCGACCGCCGTCGATCCTCCGACACCCTCGACCTCCTCCCTTCTCTAGGTCCGCTGGACAATGGAACCCCCCGGAACTCGGAACCCTAACCCTAACACCACCGCTACCATCGCCGTCAGCGAATGCGATCACCACCAAGGCCAGCGGCGCCGACCGAACCGCCACCGCCGAGCCAACAGCCGGGTCTCAGGCCAATCTTTCTCTAGTAGAGGAGAAAGAGCTGAGGGAAGAAGATGAACCGCGTCTGTTGGATTTTGGTCTTGCACGAATTGTAAAGTGGAAGATTGAATGAATTTTTTTTTTCCGGAAGATATATAGGATCCCCGTGCCATGTGCGTGCGAGACAAGTGAGAGGGATGTGGCCCATTCCATGGTGGCCCGGGAAGAAGCAGGTTTGGCTTATTTTATTTAATTTATCTATTTCAACTTTGTATCATATATGATATTCATTATATAACAATTGTGTTAAGTAATTATGTATGTGAGTACGTCGATGTTCCCGATTTGAGTTACCGATTCCCGATCATTATCGACATATACTCGATCGAAATGTGTCGTTTCCCACATCCCGTATTTTTGATTTTGCATTCCCGCATAAAAAATACAGTAACAAAAGTGTTTAGACCATTTTCCCGACCGTTCCCTACCGCTTTCATCCCTAGATCAGGCTCCTTCAACAGCAGACACTGTTTATCTACAAATGCAATACCAGATCATATTGTTCATCGGGTCTGAAGGGAAGTGTCTCTCTATCGCCATTTTATTTCGTGATTTCCAGAGCACCCAATCAACCCCTGCAAAGACAAAAAGACCAAGTCTCAGCCTGTTCGGCTAGCATATGAATAGTGCTCGGCTGGCTTTTTTCCTACCCATTTCCTCTCACATAATACTATTCATTCTACCAGCCGAACACTCCCTCTGTTGGGCATGTTCAATCGGACAACCAACCTTCTTGCAGATTGTTCCATGAAGTGGGGAATTCATTCCACCCAACATGTCACCAACACAACACCAAATGGATTGCGCTAGCGAAAGAAAATGTGATCAATAGTTTCCTCCTTCACTCCTAAGCAACAATGGATGTCTCCTTTCCACCCTCTTGTTTTCAGGATAGCAACTGCCTGCAGTTTATTATTAGAGAGCTGCCACAAAAATACTTTAATTTTCAAGGGCAACTTTGTTTTCCAGAAATTGTCAGCGTTAGCCATGCTCACACCTCTATGGCTATGAAAAATAAATCTGTAGACTTGGTTGCGAAGCTCTTACCGTGTGTTTGGTTGGAGAGCCGCGGGAGCGGAGTGGAGCTAACCCTCGTTTTGGGGACAGCTCCAACCCTTCTCATGTTTGGTTGCAAAAGTTGGGTTGGAGCGGCTCCGACCCTTTTTTTTGTTTGGTTGGAGGGACGAAATATGGAATGGATGACAGTTTTAACACCGTTAATGGGTCCCACATGTCATAGAGTGTAGAGTTTAGTAGGTCCCACATGTCATGCATCTTCTTCCTCATCCCACGCTGGATCTTGAACTGCAGGATTCGGTCGCCGCGCCTCCTTCCTCCCACAGCGCGCCGCGCGGGCGAGCCTTGCCGGTCGTGGGCGAGCCCTGCCGGCCGTGGGAAGGCGGGGCGAGCCGCGCCGTCGGCGGGTGTGCGGGCGCTGCCGGCCGTCGGCGTGCGAGCCGCCTGCCGCGGGCGGGCGAGCCCCGCCGGCCGTGGGCGAGCCCTGCCGGCCGTGGGCGGGCGTGCGAGCCCCGGCCCGGCCGCGGGCGTGCGGCGCCGGCCGTGGGCGAGCGGGCGAGCCCCCGCCGGCCTCGGGCGGGCGAGCCCCGCCGGCCTCGGGCGGGCGGGCGAGCCGGCCGCCGCGGGCGGGCGAGCCCCGCCGGCCGCGGGCGTGCGAGCGCCGCCGCGAGCGAGCGAGCCGCGGGAGCTCCGCCATGGACACGATTTGGGGCTTCGGGTGCAGAAACAAGAGAGACGGAGGGAGACGGGAGGAGACGTGCGAGCATAAACAGGAGCGGAGCGGCTCCGTCCCTTAAATTTTGACGGACGGAGCGGACCCGCATATTGGAGGAATATTCTCCCGGGAGCCGCTCCGCTCCCGCCGCTCCCCATCCAAACAGCCGCGGGAGCGGAGCCGCTCCGCTCCGCTCCCGCGGCTCTCCAACCAAACACACGGTTAGATTTCTCAAGAGCCCAGAGTCCAGAGCTACTTCCTGTAACTTGTCAAGAAGGACTAGGATCTTGCCCGTGCGTTGCTACGACCAAAATAAATTTCGTTCATAAGTATCAAACATTACCATGTGAAATAGTTCTACAAACTCAAAAACATAAGGCACTTTTTTCTGAAGCATATGCATTATGTGTGTTTCTGCAGTACGAGTTACGTTGTCCAGTAATATTTGGACGCTTTAGCTTTTGGTAAGTGTATATTCTTGTGATCATGAAAATAGGGAAATAAAAAGCTTATAATTGATGGACATCGTATTACTAAATTTTTAGATATATGGTAAAAACAGACCTTTTAGTGTGTATACCATGAGTCTAGACAATCACATGCTCTATCATTCACCAGTCTGCATTCTACATATTTGTAGAATTCAAACTTTTCAAACTATAGACAAATTTATTCATAAATTTCTTTCATAAGATTTTACATTAGCGGAGAGTAAGGCAATTTTGTAAGCTGCGAAAAAGCGTATTATGTGGCCAAATGAAAGAAATAACGTAATAGCAAAGAGTTAACTTCCCACAACTTGACTTCCAACTTGGTAGAGCTGAAAGCCTAAATTATTATCTATATGGTTGTCATAAAATATAGCTTTCACCAATTATTCGTTACTTTCTTCGCAGTCCCGATTTGCATTGTCCATGAAACTTGATAGTGCTACACAAGTAAATGAAAAGAGATAAGAAAGCACATCTGGGGAGAAAAATTATAGGCCATGCTATAATACAATAGTAATCAGAAAGTAATATATTAAATTAAATTCCAGTGCAGTGGAAAACAATAGTAGGGTTCACAAGTGGCCAGTGGTACTACCTCTTGATCTGCATGGCAACAATCATGATGTGGCCTATTCCATCCATTAATTAATATTAAGTTTGTCTGCCCTGAAAAATCACAAACATGAACCGAGCCAAAATTGGTTGTCGAAGATGGTACCTTTTTGCTAATCCTTAAATTCAGAATGCTTGTTTCTCAGACATCCTCAAATTCAGAATGCTTGTTTCTCAGATAGATATCCTAAGCACCAACACTATCTCCTGCAAACGAATGCTATTTGCAGACCAAAGCCAGAATTCTGACCGGAGAAAAGAGACATGAAAAGGAGTCCAATTTACTCACATAAAAAAGGGAATCGGGTGTATTAACATTCATGTATCTATTTGCATAAGGAATTTGGCATAAAAAATAAATACTGATAGCAGGTGGAATTCTAATGAGGATCCCAAATCCGGAGGAATTTATATTATGTTATTATCTACTAATACACATATTTCTGCTTTGGTGTTTGTGACTCATCCATTTTTTAGTAGATGTTAGTAGATGAGTCCCATACATGCAGCAAAATAATACCTGTTTTGTAGATGAGTCAGTAACGCGATGCCAACCACATAAGCACTGATTTGAAATATCTGAAGGTAGCCAGGTACGCATTATTTGAAATAATTAGATAAACAGAATGAGTTCAGCTTACTGAAATAAATAGCAATAAAGTGGAAAAGGGAATAGAAAAGAAATAATAATGAACTGAATACATAATAGCTTTGGGCATTGACACAACAATGTCTCATTTGATGGAAAGCACAGTAGAATGAGACCAGAGAGGACGAGGACTACAAGGGCAATCCCGTCATCTGAAAAATAAATTAGGTGAGCATAAAACAATACTGATGGAGATTTTAATTGTGTTCTCCGGTGATCCTTGGATCAAAACCATATATCATACTTCTTATAGCTTATAGTTATCTAATATCCTGGATGACGGGGACAACTTATAAATATAAATGTGCCAAGAGAAAAAAAGGTGCACAAACAAGGCAGGAACAAAATCGAAAAGCTTACTTAAGAGTACTGGTGATAGCTCAGCAGAGAAACAATCTAGGATCTGATGGAAAGCATATCAGAAGCAAGCCATCATTCATCACCAATGCATACCACTACTCACAATGCTGGCGATAGCTCAGTAGAAAAACAAGCCAGGATCTGATGGAAAGCACAACAAAACTAAGACATCATCCATCACCTATTTGAAATAAAATCAGGCAATGAAATTTAACTGCAATCATCATGTACACATACAGATCGAAGGAGGAGGAATTTGGGCCTCACCTTTCCAATCATGTACACATACAGATTACTTTTTTCTTCTTTTCCTTTCCGACTTCTTCATCTTGTGATCACCTCGTTTTTTTCCATATTTGGGGGGGGGGGGGGGCTCTCGATCTAAGACTAAACAGAGAGGGCTCTTCCTCTAAGATTTGCGTTATCCTATTCTATCAGCAGCTTGAGATTCCAAATATCTGTTGTGGTGTGGAGAAAGCATGGACAGAAAGCTACATAGAAAGGAAAAATTGAATGGTGAGATGGACGGCAAGCAGATACAGATTAGGGAGAGGAAGCAGCCATCGATAGGAACGGGCGTGGGGAGATTAGTGGAGTAAAAAACACGGAAGAGATGGGGATGATGGAGTGGATTGGTGGTGGGCTGCCTCAAGATGTGCCGCTATCCCTCGCCACACCAGGGAAGCTGCTCTACGCCTCTACTTGGGCGCGACTGGGTTGTGCGTTCGTGGCTGCTCGCCTCTACCCGCCAGCCAACGTCACTCCACTGGATCTCGACCTCTCGAGAGAGCTAGCTCACCGCCATCTTGGCCCGGATGCCTTCTCGTTGTAGTCCTGCAGCCCAGCGAACCTATGCTAGATCCGAGGAAGAAGAGGAAGGTCGAGCCACCGTAGAAGGGTAGCAAATGCAACTAATTCTGCTAGATGGCTCCTATAACCAAGAGAGAGATAAAAACATAAGAACCACAATACTAATCAGATCACTTTAATCACAGATAATTAAATCTGTTGTAACTCAAGAGGCCCCTTAGTTGTCCAAGCATATGTACAAAGTGAAACCCCCAAATGATTGAATGCCCTAACACCAAACGTACCTTGATGTGCAGATCACAATCTCATGTGCATCAACTGTTGTTCCAATGCTAGATGGCCGATATAGAGGCACGTAAACGTGAAGACTCGGCTGCCATGCGTCAGACAAATGGGGGAGAAGGTAGATGATGAACCTGGTCCAATGGTTAAAGAAAAAAATTGGAGACAGAATGTTTTTTGAATAGACGAAACTAAAACTTGCAGATAGTAGTAGAGGCGCAACGTCACTGGCCACTGCTGAATGTTTCATCCTCTGGTAATTTCATGTTTACAGGTGACTTATATAAGATATATATTTTGGTAATTTCATGTTTACAGGTGACTTATATAAGATATATTGCAGCTGATCCTAGGAAATCCTCCAAATTGTTAAGGTTCGTCTCTCTACATTGATTTTTCTCATCAACATTAAATTAATAATGTTTTAAATTACATGACAACATGGTATTAGGGGAGATGAGAAGAATAAAATCATAGGCATATGAATACACTTAGTTTAAAAGAAATTCTCATGACATTGGAAAAAGAGAAAAACTTATAGCTATATTCAAATTCCATAATATGCATATTCATATTTACACAACATACAAGAGCATTGAGCACAAAATATAAGATAAAGTGCATAGATCAAAGCCTGATTTTAATTTATTGAACTCCTCTGAACTGCAAATTCATAGTTCACATGTGCCCTTTCACATTACACATAGCAACTATTTGAATTGTGAAATTTACCATAAGAAGAAATTAATGTCTACCCAAGAATTATCAAATTGACAGAAAAAAAACAGTCGATGACGTTTAAATATATCATAAATCAAAATGCTCTTTCACACTGATAAAAATGTTCGATTTGCCATATTTACCATAATAAGAAGCATGACATCTATCAAATAACTATGAAACTGGCAACAAAAAAATAGTGGATCACATCCAAATATCTGGCTCCTACACCGATTTTTAAGTTGAATAAATAAATAGCAGCGCATGGAGCAGATCCTACTAAAATGGTAACATTGGAGAATTTGGGGATGATGGATCTTGGGGATGCAGAGTAGGAACATGGTGGCCGTCTCTTTTGTGTTTTGCTGCACACGCCTGAATCGAGGAGATGGCGAGGGAGAGCAACGCATCAGGCAGAAGATTTCTTACCCGTGGATGGCGCCGAGTGGAGCAGAAGGGACCGAAGGGTTGCAGAGGAGGGCGTTCGTGGCTTCTGCGCATCCGGCGGCACCAGCAACTGCGGCCCGGTCGCGTGGAGGCGGAGCCGCGAAGGCGGCGGCGGGAGTGATGGCGGCGGCGGATAGGAGCGATGTGGTAGGGGCGGACGGTAGAGTTGCTCACTTAGGGTTTGCGGCGGGGCGGGACACGAGAGAGGGATGAGAGGGATGGATGGTGGGGAGGTGAGGGAGAGAGGCGTGCGGGGGCGGGATGGGGGCGGCGGCGGATGGGGGGTCCGCGGCGGCGGCGGATGGGGGGTGAGGGCGGCGGCGGATGGGGGTGAGGCGGGGCGGTTCCTCGAGCTCTGATGCGTGTCACTGCCACTTCCTCGCTGGGCAGTGGGTGAGGCCGACGACGGAGATGGAGGACGGGGTTCGGCTGCAGCGTGGGGGGACAAATAACTTTTTTCCATCCTTACGGATGGTAACTCTTCAAATAGCACTTTTACGGTTGCCAATACGTTTTTAGCATCTGAGCGACTAAAACGATACATTTTTACCACAATTCGCGATATGGCACTCCAGATCAGCTATCCAACATGGCAAGTTAAGGGGAAAAGACCCTCTTGCCCCGACCCACTTCTTTCCCTTCCCCTCCGCTCTTTACGTTCCGCGCGACGCCCATACGTTCCGCGCGACGCCGCCCCCTGACGCCTGCTCAGCTCTTCCTCTGCGACGCCGCCCCCTGACGCCGCCCCCTCCTGCTGATGCACCCAAGGCCGGCCCCTACCGCGAGCACCTTGGCGCTGGAGTGAGGTACGTGCGCCCTCCCTCTCTCAGGTCTGCGTGTGCCATTTGATTTTCTGATTAGGGTTAGGGTTCATCGATTTGATTTAGTTTTGGTCTTCTCTGCTTCTTCTTAGGCCGGTGTGCATTCGATTCATCAAGGGAAACAATGGATTGGAGTGGCTGCCCCTTTTGGTAAGCAAAATCAGTCCCCCACCTCGCATTGTACGCTACCTAGCTGTGCAATGTAGCCCGATGTACTCTAACTCGTTCATTTATTTGTTGTCATCCATTGTGTCAGGATTGATCCTGGCAATGCGTTTAGGCTAGTTGTTAAGGTTTCTAATTATGTTGCCGATGGGGAGTTTGGGCTAGTAGAAATGGCAGAGAAAGAGCTTGAGTTGTGGTTGGACATATCTGCGCAGTATACTCTTGAGAAATTTCATGATGACATGTCTGCAAAGATTATATGGCCATCACAGACACTGTCAGTCTGGGTAGTTGACAATGAAAGCGTTGGTTTTGAATAGAAAGTGAGAAGGGATGAACATTTTCAGCAGTTGATAAAAGATAGATGGGCAGAAAGGGTTGCTTTTCTTACTGTGGATATTGTCAGTAAACACGGGACCTCTGGTAATGTTAGTTCTTCTCGTAGATGTGCATCTGGGGTCACTACAGGTGAAGGCAGTGGAATTCCTGGTAACAATGGGGAAGGCACAGGTGATACATGCAGTTCGCCACCTCCATCGGTAGCTCCTAATATACCAGAACCAGTTAATTGGGCTGATCTGATCATTGAACAAGATGAAAGGCACGATGGTGATGCTACTGCAGCTGTAGATGAGGACTTAGTATCTGAGGCAATGGGCTTTAGGGTACCAGATGAGGTGGGCAGAACAAGCAATACCTATTCCTGCAATGACAGCTGAAATGCAACAGGATATGGATGAAGCTGCTATTCTAGTTGATGACAAAGTATTAGATGAGCCTGTGCTTGATTGGGATAGGGATAATCCTGACCTATCTGTGGGAATAACATACCCTAGTATGTATGATTTGCGGCTAGCAGTGAAGCAGTATGCCATTAAAAATAAGTTTGAACTTGGTACTGCTCATTCTGATACACAAAGATATAGGACACCTTTGTCTCTGCTCTTGGATGCCCCTGGATTTTTAGAGCTAGAACACAACAAGATGGGAGTGTCAGGGTATATTTATTGTTTTTGTTTACCATTGATTTAATTGTCTCTCTTAGCTTTTTGGAGCTTTGTACTTATGCATGCTTCTTTTATGCTTTTGCAGGTTCAAATAAATGAAGGTGTACACCTTTGTGCTTCTGCAGCAAGAGTGGAGGGGTGTACAATGGCTTCTCAGGCTTGGGTGGAAGAGAGGGCTATACCCTTACTCAAGAATAAGCCTACCATGGGTCCTAAAGAAGTACAAAAAGCTCTTGAGGCGAAGTACAAGATTGATATCAACTATCAGACTGTAGTTTATGGTAGACAAAGGGCAGTAAAAAAGTTGTTTGGTAAATTGGATGATTCATTTGATTGGTTGTACAGATTCAAGGCAGAGGTTGAGATGAGATCACCTGGTAGTATATTAGAGATAGACACTGAGACTATTGATGATAAGGTTCATTTCAAAAGGTTCTTCTGCCGTTTCAAGGCTGCAATTGATGGTTTCAAATATGGTTGCAGGCCTTATATCAGTATAGACTCAACAACATTGTATGGACTTTGGAATGGACATATGCCTGCAGCTCAAGCTTTGGATGGACATAATTGGATGTACCCATTGGCTTTTGGTTTTTTTTATTTCTGAGACTAAGGAAAATTGGACATGGTGGATGGAGCAACTAAGCAAGGCAATAGGCCCCATGGATAAGCTAGCTGTTTGCACTGATGCTTGCAAGGGCCTTGAAGCTGCAGTTGCTAAGGTTTTCCCAAACTGTGAACAGAGGGAGTGCTTTAGGCATCTAATGGAAAGCTTGAAAAAGTACTACCATGGTGATGTTTATGCCAAAAACATGTGGCTTTCGCTGCTAGAGCTTATGCACCACACAAGTTCACACATTTCTTTAACAAGGTAACACAAGCTAGCCCAACTCTGGAGGGTTGGATCAATAAACATCACAAGCTGTTGTGGGCAAGGAGCAAGTTTAATGCAGACATTAAATGTGACTACATCAACAATAATCTGGCTGAGAGTTGGAATGCTTGGATCAAAGAGCACAAGGATCTACTCGTTCCTTTGCTTGGGCGATGCAATTAGAGAGAAGACACTTACTCTCTTTGCAAAGAGGAGGAAGATAGCTAATGCTTTGCGGCACGGAATCCTACCGCAATTATCCATCAACTTAATGCAGCCTCTAAGTGTTTAGACCATCTGCAAGTGACCCACAATCACCCAGAAGAAGCAGAAGTGACTGAGATCTACAAAGATGAAGAGGTCAGGAGGCATGTTGTGTATCCAGACGACATATTTGCACATGTAGAGAGTGGCAAGTCACTGGAGAGCCTTGCCCTCATGCATTGGCTTTAATCACAACTCAACGGCAACCAAATATGGGCATGTATGTGAGCAACTGCTACTCTGTTGAGAAGTTCCAGGCTACATACAATGGAATTATTCCTAGCATAACAGATAGGGGACAGTGGCCACAGGTGGATAAGGGCTTCAAGTGCTACCCACCCGATATTGAGAAGAGAAAACCGGGCAGAGAGAAGAAGAGTAGATTTAAGGCTGCAAGCGAGACAGGTGGCAGAGCAAGAAGACAGGTGAAATGCACCGGTTGCGGTGAGTATGGCCACAGGAGTGGAAGCTGGAGGTGTTCACTGACTGGCACTAAGAAAAGGTACTGCAGTAGACAAACTTTCTTTTGCTAATATAAACTTGTACAAACATGTCATATTTAGTTAAAAGTGTTAAGCGCTGACCGTAGCAAATGCATTGTAGGAAAAGAACAAAAAAAAACAGCCCCAAAACCTGGAAGGAAGAAGAGCAAGGTAGACCCGACACCTAGTGGAGGCGATACACCAAGAACGCGGTTGGCACTAGCTAGAGAAGCTGCAGCTAAGGCGGCAAGGGAGGCAGAGGAAGCGCAGCGGCTAAAGGCTGCCGGCGGCTGAACCGAAGCTGCGGCTCAAGGCTGCGACGGCGCGAGAGATACAAGAAATAGCTCCACTTGCAATCGAGCAACCACCACCGTCATCACTGCCGGCTAGAAGGTATGCCATAATTGCAAATAAATGTTTGGCCAAAACCTACTGTTAACAATATGACAATGTCTTCCATATTTTTGGTTAGGAGTCTTTGTTGGGACCTGCAAGTTGGCATTGAGGTCGATGAAACAGCAACATCTCATGAACCACCTCCTAAAAAGTTCACTCCAAGGAGGAAGGCCCTCGCAGGAAGGAAGAGAAAGAGCCCGGCCAAAAAGGGGAAGAAATGAGAGCACCATCCTACATATTCATTTTGGTTGCTCATTTTGGTAGTAAAGGCAAAAAATTCTCTTTTGTATGATTATGCCCTTCGTTGGCAAGACCATGATACTGTATGTTGCCAAAAACAATGAATGTGGCTAGCTTGGTGTATGTGTGGCCAGCACAATGTGTCTTGGCTTAACTTTGTGTGCTCGGAACAATTTGTGTGGCCTTGAGCCCTTGAACGATTTGTCTGTGCCATTGGCAAAATGAATGTTTCATGTGGTCTAACCTGTGAGCATGTATTGCTGATTCCATGTTGCTTTTTTTATCAACATATATATGTCCAGACTATTGAACGTGTGAAAATGGTCACATCTTGTTATCTCAACGTGAATATATATATATATATTGTTTTTTTACTCGGAAATATATATCTTGCATTGCCGATTCCATCTTCGGGAAAAGAGAGAGATGGACGCCGGGGGCAAGAGGGTCTTTTTCTCTTCACTTGCCCCGCTGGCTAGCTGATCTGGAGTGCCACATCGTGAATTATGGTAAAAATGTATCGTTTTGCTTGCTAAGATGCTAAAAATGTATTGGCAACCGTAAAAGTGCTATTTGGAGAGTTACCATCCGTAAGGATGGTAAAAAGTTATTTGTCCCCAGCGTGGGAGGAGGAGGGGCGCCGATTGGGGATGGGTGAGTCTGCGACCGGCGGCGGCTTTGGGATGTGGGCGTGGATGACGCGGAGGGAGGGAGCGACGCCGTTGCGGGAGGAGACGCGGGGCTGTAGCAGCTGGCCCCACGTGTCGGCGCCATCGCCCGTGGTTCTGCCGGCAGAACGGCGGACCACGGGTGCGGGCGTTGCCCTTACAGACTTTTTAGGGGCAGAGATGTGTGTGGTCCATCACGTCTGCTGAGCAAGGCCCTTCTTCGCAGGCCGCCTCATTTTCGCCCTGTTCGCATGGCTTATCGCCCACCAGGCGGAAAGCACTTTTCTCTCGTAACAAACCAGCGCATCAAGCCAAACAAGCCAGGTGATTTTCTTCTGCCGAAGCAAACCAAGCGGGCCCATGGCCACCAGCCAACCGAACAGGCTGTTTAATTCAAACGGCCCACAGGCTACAATTCGGTCAGAATATACAGCTGGTGGCGGAAAAAGAAAAGGGATTTCCAAACCCTAAACCCCGCCGCCGCTTCGACCGACCCGTCTCCCGCCGTCGAGAGCACAAGAGGCGGCGATGGCGAAGAAGCTGGGGAAGAAGGCGCGCAAGTTCGCGCGCAAGAATCTGCAGTCCACGGCCAAGCGCAACCGCAAGATCCGGAATCAGTTCAACCACCGCCGCCCCCGCAGAGGTGAGCCCCCCCCGTCGTTCCGCCCGACCAACTTCTTCGCCTCCGCATGCTCGCTTGCCTGTGTGCGAGGGATCTATTTGAGAGCTTTCTGGGGCCGTTTTTCCAGGTGGCAGCGACGCCCGGGAGGATGGAGACGAGGATGTGCCTCAACGGGTCGACGATGCCTCCACCATGTAATTCAGTCATCATCTTTTTCTTTTACCCTATGTAACTGGCTTGTTCAAATGCTCTATGTAACTTGGCTTGTTCAAATGCTCTGCTGTAATAGTGCACACTCCAGTGCGAGTAGTTTTGCTTGATACATCAACCTTATCCTTACGTGAGGTTTTGAATTGACCAGTTTAATTAGTCTCTTTGCATAACTAGTTTGATTTTTCTCTAACCTCTTCTACAACTCTGGACAGCTGCCGAAGTGCTCAGCTGCAGCAACTATAGTACTAACAATTTTGAATGTTGAGGCTCATGGGTTCTGTTCTATTTTCACTATAGCTTATAGGTTATAGACTTTTAGTCATCTGAAACCGACTTAATTTACCAATAATTAGATTCTCAAAAAAAAACCCCCAATAATTAGGAGAATGTCTTGTGCTGTCATTTATCAGACACAATCCTTTGGTTAACTAAGCTCAAAATGCTTTATCCTGTAGGGCCACCAATGATGCTGCTGATGCTTTGATCAGTGGCCTTGAGTTACCAGAGGATGACATTGAAATAGACGCAGATCTATCTGACAGTGATGGCTATCTTTCAGAGGTATGTCAGTTTATCTTTTACGCAGGCTTGTTATTCCCAACTACCTACTGATTATGTGTGCCATTAGCCTTTTTGGCATCTTCCTGCTACAACAGCACCTAATCTTCAATTGTTTGGGCAATTTTGAAGAGCATCATTTATCATTTCTGGGCTGTTACATGCTTTTATATAGCTGGTTGCTTGATTCATGATATGCAGGACCCTGGGTGTCCATACTATTCTGACGATGAGGATGGCGATGATGTCAAAGGTTAGTGTGTGCTGTAGTAAACACCTATTGAGCTTGGGGTGGTGGCAGTTTGCTAGTTTCTAAATCTCAACTTTTTATGCAGATTGTATCATGCAAGATGGTTTGGACAAACAGAACAATGATATGCATCTGGATATCAAAAAACAAAAGAAAAAGCTGAAGAAGTTGCTGGATAAGGTTAAACATCCTTTGTCCAACTGACCTGAATCTGCTCATTTAAATTATCAACATTTATCTTACAATTCAGCCTTTTTTTAGTGTACCTGTCTCCTTGTGAGACATCAATAGTCTTTTTTCATCATATAAAACAGTTTACAACTTGAAGCAGGTGACATATTTGTATTTTGTTCTCGTCACATATATATTTTCAGCATACCAACCCATCACCATATGAGTGATAGTGGGGGCTGGAACAAAAATGTGGGGGAATAAATTTTTTTCGGCAGAGTTTCTGTAGGCTGTAGCTAATAGTTGTTTGTACCATGGTCTTTAATACAACCTTTCTGCCCAGGTTATTAGTTAAGCTAATTGTTAGATTAGATAAGTTCTACCTGGAACTTCCAGTCTTCTCTACCCTTATTTTCAGTTGGTAGGGAATTTGTATTCTGTACTAACTCCAGTGCGTTTTTCATGTTACGACTTGCTGTACATGCTTCAAACTACCTGATACAGCCAAAAAGGAAGTAAATAAAAGAAGTCACTGCCATGTCAAATGTATTTCTAGGCTTGTGATGCACATTTCTTGTAGTGATTTCAATGTGGATTTCAAGTGATCATCTTGTTTGTAGGACCCTGAGTTTGCAAACTTCCTTGAAAAATGGCAAGCAGAGTTGAAGAGCTACAGAAGTAATGAAGTAAGTATATAGCCGTTTCCTTTAGTTTCTCTAAAATGCAGATACACGTTTTGCACTTTTCTGTTTATCTTTCTAGACATGATCTGACCAATTAGTTTTTGGTTTGCTGTGGTTCATTTTCATTCTCCAATAGGACTCTGACGGAGAAGATGGGATGGATGCTATGGATGATGACTCTAATGATGGAAATTACCAAAATGCTAAGATCCTTACTAGCAAGACTATAAGTGAATGGTGCCAGTTAGTGTCAAAGGAACCCAAATCACCTGCCCTACGTAATCTGCTAAATGCTTTTCGGGATGCTTGCCGATATGGTGTTCACTCCGATAACTCCTCAATGCAGAGAATTCAAAATACCAGAGTGTTTTATCAGATAATAACATTTGTCCTTTTAGAGTCAGACAGTATTTTTCGTGCTCTTTTGGAAATTCCGGATGATGCCAACAAAGGGAAGATTATGAATCTGAAAAATTCAAAGAAATGGCAAACTGTTGATCCTCTCTTAAAGTGCTACTTACAGAATTCTCTTAATCTGCTTAGTCAACTTACTGATAACAAATTACTTGCCTTCGTTTTGACTCGGCTGAGAGCATCAGCAGTTCTTTTCTCTGCATATCCATCAACGTCTAGTACCCTTCTCAAGGTAGTGTTGTATTTTGATGATGTTGCTTGTTGAGATTGTGATCTAATTTTGCATGTTCATCTGATAGTGAAGGAAATTCTTGTATAAAGCTAGTTGATCCAATTGTATTGTTTTTATGAAAGTGAATTCCTGTCGTGAAGTTTTAAGCTAGTTGAACAAACCATGTGTAATGATTTATGGGGATTAAATTTTATTCGCTAGGTAATATGTTTATTTTAGACTTGCAATAGATTAGTGATAATCACTTTATTTATTGCAATGGAGGTATTGAGATATGGGGAAACATGTTTATGTTTGTGGTGAGATCCTATTACATGAAAATTGTAAATTTGTGATTGTATAATGGCAATAGGCTTGAATTCTTTACATATGTTTCTTAATCATCTGTTCCTGTTATATGTTAAGGTGAGTCTTTTTTTTTTGAGATCATGTTAAGGTGAGTCTGGTCCTTTGGCTAGAGCTAGATCTTATTTAATGAGATTATGATTGTATGATGGTAATAGGGATCCTTGATTAAGACAATTGCTCAGCTCTTTGCTTCTCAGCAGGTAGAGATAGAGCTCCTGTATGACCAGTGCCTGCCGTATAGGACCGCAGTGCTATGAGTAGGGTTGAAGGGCAGTATGCCCTGTCTTGTATGGTACTAGTAGCAGGTAGTGTAGTATGTAGTTACTCATTTCTTTATGTACTCTAGTTTGACATTTTACATTATAAAGTAGATGAGCAGCAGCAGCTCCAATTAGTTCAGCAGCACCAAAGTTTCAGAGTGTGTTTTGTTTGTGTGTGTGTGCTGTGCTATTCTCACCTTCTTCCACCTTCAACTTATGAGTGTGTGAGTTGTGAGTGAGGGACTGACCTTGGCCATTGCCAACATTGATGGTACATGGTTTGATTGACCTTTAGAAGGAATATTGTTTCAAAATCTTTATTTGGTTATTGTTTATATATTTATTTTTTATAGCTCTTGAAGAATATACTAGATTGTTTGGTATTGTCGCAGTTTGTAGATAGTAGCTGGTTTTTCTTGAATTCTTGATGCTTAGAGGTCGATAATCCACATGTTCAATAATACAACCACATGTGAAATAGTAGCTTCATTTATTTATTTGTTAATTTATTTCCTCCCTTTTTTCTGTGATTTTAACTTATCATATTCTGCAAACATTGCAGATTTTATTTCGCTTGTGGGCAAGTGGTGATCAGAGCTTGTCTCTGTCTGCATTTCTTATGATCCGAGAAGTAGCTTCACTGTTACCTGATTGTTTGGATCTCTGCTTAACTAAAGCCTACAATACGTATCTTGCCAGTACCAAGCTTGTGAATGACAGAAATACAAAGCATATTGATTTTTTGATGAACTGTCTGGTCGAGCTGTATTCCTTGGATGTTCAGAACTCATGTGTGAGGGCAGTAACCTCTGTGGGGCAACTGAATTCTATTCTTAGACAGGCTTCTAAAACAAAGGAAAAGGTATTTATATCTGGACATGTTTCTGCATTGTGTAACTCTAGATCCAGGGGTATGAAGTTCTTATTGTAGCATTCCCATGCTGAGTCTTGGGGCCTTATTATGTATGCCTATATCCTTTACAGGCAGATTCTTTGTGCCTTGAATATTCTTGGGTCCATCTTAAGTATTGTGGATTGGGCTAGGTTCCATGCATCGAAACAGATTCCAAAGATGTATCTGGATGTCAGTTATAATAGTACAGTTTCTGAAGTATTAAGCCAACACGGATTCTGTCTAAGTCCAGTTCTACTAGCCTTAGTTTTCATTATTTCCTGTCAGGAGAGGTTAAATACGATTTTTATAGTTAGATGCACAAAATGACGGGGTGAGTTCACAAGTCGCAACATTTCATCATGTTGTCCTTGGCATATCTTTTTGGCTGTTGAAAGTCTGTAACACGTCAATAGCATTCTCCATAAACCTTTGGATCAGTTGTGGTAGTACAAGAAGACCCTTCTGGATATATGCCCTGTTTTGCACCGGCCCCCCAAAAAAATAGAAAGGAATTTCTGCTTGTGCATGCTTAGGTTTAGCCTCATGATGTTGTCTTCTATATGTCTGTTGGTAATTTTATATGAACAATTGTGTCCTTGTGGCTGCAGGAAGACCTTATGAAGATAGATAGCTGGCAATATATCAATTGTGTGAACCTATGGGTTCGGTTTCTGTATTGTAACTACAAGGATTACAATCTCCATCCATTACTTTCTCAAGTGCTTCAAGTATTAAGAGGAGTGGCTCACTTATTCCCTGGCACACGGTACTTACCGCTAAGACTGAAGCTTGTGCAGATGCTGAATGAGCTTTCCACGTGCAGTCAGATGTTCTTTCCCATTTCATCATTGCTATTTGACTGCCTAGAATTTGGAGAGATCTCTCAAAAACAACAAACACAAAAAACAAAGGTCAATTTATCATCGCTGTTGAAGGTATGCCACTTGTACTGAATAATCTGGATGATAACGATTAGAAATTTTTATGTTCTGTTGTGTATGTTTTGAAGTCACAAAAATATCAGATTACTGTATGAAGTAGATTATGCAAGGTTTTCTAGACTTACAACTGAATTGATATGATGAAGTTTGTTTATCTTGAGAATGGTTAGATTAACTACTATTTCTTTGCATAGGTGCCAAAGAATCTGCTGAAATCTAGAGATTTTCAAGAGAAGTGTGTTCTTTTAGCAATCCAGGTTCTATCAGCACATTTTGCCCAATGGAGCTACCACATATCTTTCCCAGAAGTAGCCACCATTCCTCTTATCCTCTTGAAAAGACTACATGAGCAGACAACAAATGAATCACTTCAGCGTCCTATTAAACGATTGATAGATCAGGTGAGTACGCGTTATTTTGAACTTCATGTTTTTCTGGAATGACCACTACACATTTCATGGGACCATCAAAAATTTTATGAAGACCTGGATGTAAATATGTTCTAAGCCTGCTGTCTGGCTATTGAGTGAATTGCACATGATTCTTCTGCTGCTGTTTCATCTGATGTAAATTTGATGGCTGCTTTAAATCCTGAAATCGCAGGTAAATGAGAACAAGGAATTTATTGAAAGGAAAAGAGAGGTGGTATCCTTTTCACCCAATGACAAGGCATCAGTTGATAGCTTTCTTCAGGTAGGATTCGCCTGGTTGGTTCAACGTTGTTCCTGGTACTTAATTGCTTTGCATGTACCATTTGTCCTGCTGCTGAGTGAGGTTGCTGAAAACCTTTCCCTTCAATGCAGGAGGAGAAGAGCAGTGGAAAAGCTTCATTTACACAATTCTATGCATCCATAGCTGAAAACCGTCAACCAAAAGGTAAGATCGTAAAACCCCATGCCTGAGAAACATCACTTGCGACCTCTAATTTTCAATTAAATCACTAACACTGCTACCTGGTCGCAGGGAGAAAGAATTAAAGTGCCAACGGGATAACTTAGAGTCATCTGGAAACTGGTTGGATGCCAATTGAGGATTGGGAAAGATCGCTGTAATGTGGAATATGCATGTATTGGCCCTCGCATTTTGGTCACAGATGCATGCTGACTCGGCCATTATGTAATATGAACTGAACTGGCGTAGCTCTTGGCCATTTCCCTTCATTTTGCACCGTTCATCAATTCTCCACTCATCCTACCAATCTATTTAATTTTATCTTATCTCTAAGGGCTTGTTCGCTTCTGGAGAGACTCGGATTTATTCCGGATCAAGAATTAATTTACTCATCATGATAAGTAGAACAAGAGACACGAAGAGCCGGATTGGAGAGACTCGGATTTATTCCGAATCAAGAATTAATTTACTCATCATGATAAGTAGAACAAGAGACACGAAGAGCCGGATTTGTTCCAAGAGCCGGATTGGTTCCACACCTCTTCACTAGTGGATTGATTCCGAGCCTTTTGGTGTATCTATCATGAGTAAATTTATTTTTGACCCGGAATAAATCCAGATCTTTTATACTAGCTACTATGATTTTCTTATTATATTCATCAATTCCGGTCGGAATCCAATCGATGGAAACGAACGAGGCCTAAAAATACTTGCATTCTGACACAAAATCTGAACCCTAACCATGCTTATACTGGGATGGAGGGAGTAGCTCAACGGATTGCTGGCCTCGTGCCGCCCTCTCCCCGCGTGGTCGTCGCCTCCTCGCCTCGCGTTGCGCTGTGCATTGTTTTCTGCACTGTTGACCGCCGGCAGCACAAGCAGGGGTGGTTAGCGGACGAATCGGCGCCGCCTGGTTGGCCTCGCGGCGGCTTCGTCCGAGCTGGCGATCTGGCTCAACCCCCGCAGGTTTCTGGCAGCGTTGATGGGACGCTATTGGTGGACGAGCACACAACTGGTGTACTCCCTCCGTCCCAAAATAAGTGCATATCTCGCACTTCGAGGAGTCAAACACTTTAAAGTTTGACCGACTATATATCAAAAAATATTGATAATTATGATACTAAATAAACATAATTAGATTAATCATGTCATATGTTGTCATAACAAACTTGTTTACACACACAAATGTTAATATTGTTTTCCATATATCCAATCAAAGTTACAACTTGTTGACTCCTCAAAATGTGAGATGAGCACGGGCAGCGTTTTGTGATGAGCAGTAGCAATAGCAAGTGATCTCCAAAAGAATAAAGAACCAGTAAAAACACGGATAGGCCAGATGGCGGCAACAGCGGTTTGTGATAATACTTCCCCTCCCAGCAAGCAAACAACTCGTCCTCAAGCTGAAAATCTAGGTCATCTTGCTTCAATTCGTCTAGCGTCTCCCAAGTAGCCGCACCAGCTGCTTGTCGCATCCAACGCACCAACACTTCCCAATTACCACGATTAAGCCTCGCCAGATGGCACTGGCAGAAGACGACCATGCTTGATCGGCGGATGACGTGCACCACAAATGACATGAGGAACACCACATGAAAAACATTGTGGATCTTGGAGCAGGGCGGCATGGTTAGGCGATACGCCAACGGTCCCACTTGCTCGAGCACCTTGAAGGGACCGTAGAAGTGCGGTGCTAGCTTCCCAGCAGACTATTGGTGATGGCCGCAGTCATGCGCTGGTGGAGATGCAGCTATACCCAATTGCCCACGATGTTGTCCCAGAATGATAGGGAAGGATACAGGTGGCTCGGACAAAATGCATGACCCGAGCTCCTCACGTACAGAACTCCGTGTTTGATTTCCGGACCCACTCGTGAGCCGGGCCGATCAGATGCAAAATCCACTCTCTTGGCTCCCGGGCAACGCTCCTGAGGTTCGTTTTTCTGCGGCCATGCTGCCTCGTCGTCTTCGGCCGGCTGGACTCCCAGCTCGTGTGACACACTCACCACTCCTTTGTCGCGTGCCAGCACGGCCTGGTGCGGCGAGCAGCAGCCGAGCGACCTGGCGGTGCGGCTCGGAACCTCGTCGAGCTTCGCAGTGACCTCACGACCATCTTCTTCTCGGGCGTTGTTGCCCCCGCCGTCCTCCATGGGAGCTGCCGCGCGGCATCCGTGGGAAGCAATGTGTACCGGGGTCGCCGGGGACTTCTCGTGGCCCCGGCGGAGGAGCTCGGAGAGCCTCGTCGACACCATTACCCACCCGCACGTTCTGCTGCTCCACCTCCTCACCACCGCGATCCCGCCGCCTGGCACCGGCGCTGGGGAACCGCTCCGCCGCCTCACGCCCTCGCATCGTGCCTCGACCTGCTCCCTCTCGCTCGCTCGCTCACTCCTTGCTCAGTATCAGCCAGCACGAGAGGGCGGTGGCTACTCATGGTGGTGCTGAGCGGCGCCTTCAAAGTGTTTGATGGAATGCCAAGGAGATACAGAGGAGGGTAACGCTACCCTTTCCCCTTTCCTAGATGAAGGTGATCCAATCTATCTATTACTAGTATTCTGGGCCAATAAGTTGGCCAGACTATTACCAGTATTCTGGGCCAATAAGGTGGCTAGGGAGAGTGGCCATGTCGCGGGCCTCTCCCGGCCGTCGGATCAGCCCAATCAATGGTCTAGATCGGGCACATATCGGTCGTTTTGCAAAAAGGCTCTTGAACTTAACAAAAACAATGCCCGCGGTCCAGGATTTTTTCATATGAACCCCTAAACTTTCGGGAAAACATGTTTTCAACCCATCATTTTGCAAAAAGGCCCTTGAGCTTAACAAAAATCGCGCCCATGGTCCAGGGATTTTTACTTATGAATCCCTGAAATTCTGGAAAATTATGTTTGCAGCCCATAATTTTCTGAAAAGGCACTCGAACTTCGTAAAAATTCACTTGCAAACCCCACTGCCTACGAAATCTTATACATCACTCCCTAAACTTCTCGGTAAAATATTTACATATGCACCCCTAAGGTTCCGGAAAAATATGTTTGCAGCCCATGATTTTCCGGAAAAGGTACTCGCGCTTCGCAACAATCCACCCTTAAACCCCACTGCCTACAAAATTTTAGATGTCAGTCCCTAACCTTTCCAAAAAATATATACGACCCATATTTTCTCAAAAAACCCTCAAACTTCGATACAACCCACCCGTACACCCCAGACTTTTACCAAAAAAAACTTCAGTTTCCCACAAATTAGCAAAACAGACAAACATAATTAAACACCCTCAAACTTTACAACCACCACTCCATACGCCACACTGGCAAAAAGAACATGTTGTCAAATCAACTAATGTGACTGGCCTCACGCGGCAAGGCCGCGTTGCCTTTCTAGTAAAAACATGAAACTCAAACACAAGAGTTGTAAGAGCCAAACTAAAAGCTGATCAGAGCCAGGCCAACCAACCAGGCCGGCTAGGGGCAAGAAATCTATCTAGCCGGCTTATATACTGTCGGCACTAATCAATCTGCTAACAAACCAATCTTATCCACTAACAACAAAATCCTAGTGCTTATCCTCCTGCTAACAAAGGACACCTAACTATCAGGAGCTGTGGGCGCCGGCTGCTGCTTCTTCTGCCTAGGGCGCCCAAAATGCTTCTTCCCATAGAAAGCATCCATAACACCTTCGACATTTGTTCCCTACAGATAGAGAATCTATAGCGAGTGCTGATCATTTGTTGCTTTAAGTGAATGCAAAAAAGGAAGCAGAGTAATTTAAGTAATTTGTGTCCAGCTTGTTCTGCACCCTTTGTTGGCTTCTCAATTTCCTCCAGGTAAGAAATTTGTTCAAGAGCTTATCTGGTGTACTAAATGCTAATGTTTCCATGTATTAGCTAAAACTGAGAAGGTCTACAGATAAACTCTAGAAAACTACTGTACAATATCACTGTTGTCAATTTTAGCTTTGATGTTGGATGCTAGGCTGAAGCCATATTTCCATGTTATGGAGGGAAAGAGAAGGAAAGCCCGTCCCTCACGAGCCGCTCTAGGGCGACTCAGGGGGCGACGCGGCCTCGCCGCCGCTAACCCTCCCCACCACCGAGCCTCCTCCCCACCGCCACCCCGCGGGCTGCCCCTTGCCTCGGCGGCGGCGGACTCAAAGCCACAACAGCCACCCCGCCCCCCCGGCGCCCCTGTGCCTCCCCTCGTCCTCCTCTTGTTTTTTGCCTTCTTCTTGATCTCCTCCATTGGCGATGTGCAAGCTCTAGGAGGGGATCAGCCGCTACGCCTTGCGCCATCACCCCTTCCCTCCCCGCACCGCTGTGCTCCACGAGTGGAGGAGGGCTCCACGACCGCCGCCGGCCTCCGGCGACACTGGAGGGTTGAGTGAACCACTACTAGCCTCGTGGACGTCAAGTTTTGGCGAGAAATTTGTTCACGCTCTCCCAAAGTGGTTCAAGAGGTTTACATGTATACACAACTCAGGAACTGCCCTTCCTCAACTACAAAAAGAACCCCTCTTGTCACACCCTGAAATTCTCAAATTTCAGGATGTGAATAGGAAGAAAATTCAAACAACGATATTCCTATAATTTTAAATTTTTTTCCATCATTTAATTCTTTACAAGGAATATATTACATGAAAAAAACAAAAATACTATTTGTCTTCCGAAAATAAATAAATGACTTGATGTTTGTTGCATCCATGTTGGAGCATTGTTTATGATTTGCTTGAGTTCAAATTCAAGTTTGAATTCAAATTGTTTGATCCCTTTGAAAAATGCAAAGCTCTTTCCTTTCCCTTCCCCTTTTTCTTCTTTTCTTCCTAGCTCTGCTTCAACCTCGGCGCAGCCCAAAGTCCGGCGCCGCTCCCCCGAACTGCTCCTTCCCTTTCTTCGCCTGCGTCCAGCGCTGCCTCACGGCCAGCCGGCCTTCCGGCCCAACTAGCGGCCCAGCTGTCTGCTCTGCCTCCCTCTCTCCCGCAGTCGCCGATAGGTGGGAGCCACCTGTCATCCCCCACCTCTGGTCGCCTCAGCGTCGGACTCGCGCCCGAGTCCGAGCCGCGCGTCGGACGCGCGCCCGGAGTCCGAGCCGCGCGCCGTGCCGCCTTTTGCTTGGCCCCCGTACGTCGATGCGCCCCCCTCGGCCTTTATAAGCCCCACCGCCACCTTCGCTTTGCCTCTTTCACGAAACCCTAGCCCCTCAGCTCTCCATCGCCGCCCGCCAAACCCTAGCTTGGCCGCCGCCGCCGATATCCGCCGTCACTGCCTCCCCGCTGACAAGGATACCGCCCTGAGCTTCGAGACGAGGTGAGCAGGACCCCCGTGCCGTTTGTTTTTGCCCTTGTGCTCTGCATCGTCCATGCATAATCGCCGGAGCCGTAGCGCCGCCGACCGCCTCGTGGAGCCGCGCGCCGTCTCCGTCGCCCGTGCGTTCGCTCAGATGCCTTAGATTGACCCGCCGTGCCGCGAGCCGTGTCCCAAGCCTTTCCGCGTCGCGAATCGAGCACCCTAGCTCAGGATCGATGGAGCTCGCCTGAGCTCTGCCATGCGCCGCCGCTCGCCGGTGTGACCGCCGCCGCGGGTTCCACCGCAATCCTTTGCAGCCGTCGGATCTAGATCCATCGGCTCAGAACGCTTCTAATCTCGGGTCAACCCAGTGTGTACCGGTCAACCCTGCCTTGAACCACACACTTTTGTAAAAGAACCCCTGGTGTTTCCCTGTTTCGCAAAAAGATCCACTGCAATATAAAGATCCTTAAACATAGGTCCATATCTCTATGACTTAAACCCTAGATTTTATAGTTTTTATGCCTGAGGTCCAGATCTTAAGTTTTATGCTGTAGACCTTCTGTTTTTCTACGTAATTAGGTTTTAACCCTCGATTTCTTGCAGATAGACGCGTGTAAGTTTTGTTTTCCTGCAGAAAAGCCCCTATACCTTGTTTTAGCCGTAGAATACACGTTTTAGCTCCGTTTTTAGCGTTCTTTATGTCCACGCGATCGTATCAAAGAGTAGAACAATTTTATGCCTCTGTTTTGTTATGTTAGTACTGTTTGGGGTTTGTTTCTTATTTTATTCCATTGTATGCTTGTATGTGAATGATGTGGTGCGTTGAAGATGATGTGTACGTGGAATACGCTAAAGTTGAAGATTTCCAAGACCTTGAGCATCAGCAAGCGTTGGTAGAAGACAAGTCCTTGTTGCATTCCCGTTTATCCTATACAACATGCATTTTAATTACACTGTTTATTTATTTATTTATTTATTGCTTTGCATTAAATTGAAGAGGTCCTATTATTTAAGGTTTGACTAGCTTTGTTTATTCTTATGCCTTGATCAACCTGGGTTTATGTTTATGTTGGGTAGACCTTGCTTAGTTGCTCAACTTGGGATCATGGTGGTTTAAATAAACAACAATGTTAATCTTGCTTTACTTATGTTATACCTTCATTAAATAAGATCATTTTTGTTAATCGAAACATGGAGAACCACCCATGAAAACAGTACTACCACAAGACATATGACTCTGTCTTTGCCAAATAATTAGAAACTTTAGTTTGTGGTATGCTTTACCTAAAAGGGTTGGGGGCTGACGGTAGATGGTGTATAGCCTGACCCTCAGACTGATCTGCTCTATGGTAGCTTCGCAGCTGAGAGAGGTTTATGCGTTGCACTGATTAGGTAACCTAGTGAGCAGCCCGTGCTAGGGAATCTTTGTAAAGGCATCGTAGCATCCCTATGCAATCACACCTCGGTAGTGTCGTATGATGCTTGGATGACATCACATGGTTGGGTTTAAAGTTCCTAGAATTTTTACGCGACTTTGTGGGTAAAGATGTACAATCTACGCAGAGTGTAAAACTAACTAGTTAGCCGTGCCCACGGTTAAGGGTGGTCTGGACCCTCACATGAGTAAACTATGGAAGATAGATTAAACTTGTTGCATTTACTTTCATTCATGATGATGATGCTTATGTTAATCTTTGGGTTGGTATAAACTTACATTTGCTAGTAATTCAGCTTGCTTAATAAAATTTGACCAACTAAAATGCTGATCTGCTATGTAACCACAAGCTTCCACCTTAAAGCCTTTGCATGTTGTTATAAAGTTTTCCCCTATTGAGTACGACATGTGCTCATGCTTGTTGTTATTTTATATTGCATCTAAACAACCTGGTTGCTACTCAGACGGACGCTTTGAAGACTTTCTTGACGAGTTCGACGGTTTTTAGGCAAGCGTGCCACCAGTCACGTGCCTGTGGAGACGGCCTTTTTCGTTGCTAGTACTCGCTTTTGTTACAATTATGAGACATTCGGTCATGTAATAAAATTATAATACTTCCTTTACACTTTTGACACTGTTTTTGGTATTCACTGAGTTGATGCATATGTGTATCTTGATCCTGGCGCACATGTATTCCTTGCATTCGGATTTGCCCTTAAATCCGGGTGTGACATCTCTTCTGTCCATTCAATGCACCACAAGAAGACACAACACAAGAAAAATAGGGATTCCACCACCATTTGGTAGTATATAATAGGAAGAGAATGAGGATGTGGTGGTGGTGGTGGGGTTTCTGGGTTTGTCAACCCACATGCAACACAAATAAAATTTCAAGTTGATGATTTATTAAGTAGTAAATTGACTACTACTTTGTAGAACATAATTAATCGAACTCGTAGTTCAAAACTATCCCAAGACATTTTTTAGTAAATCTCCTGGACTTCATCAAAATACGAAATGCTGTACTTGAGCCTCTCCCATGCAACTTTGCACAAAAACTTCATCAACATCAAACCCGATCTCAATAAATTTTTGAAAAAAACCACCCTTTATCAAAATACAACACATAATCTACAAACCTCTGCCACACAATTTTTCAAGGAAATTATCTACTTTACCACAATTATATCTACTTTACCAAAATCAAACTATCTTGCAACCCACCAGCAACATAAATAAAAACGTATAAAAATAAGTAAGATACAAACTAATGATTTGTGAGGTAATAAATTGACTACTACTTTGTAAAATATAAATAAAAAGGAAAATGGTGAAAATATAAATTAGATTTTGTTGCATTTGGTAGTACAGGAGGTAATCAACTCGTCGTCAAACCCACAAGAAATATAAATAAAACTAAAGTCCCTATTACTTTACCAAAGTCCCCCTCACACACAGTTTCTCACAAAAATCCTCTACCTTTATTGAAATCAACCAGTCATTCACCCAGAAGCAACATAAATAAAAATTTAGAAATGTGATTAAGATGCAAACTGGTGATTTGTTAAGTAGTAAATTGACTACCACTTTGTAAACTATAAAAAGTAGGAAAAGGTAAAAATATAAATTAGCTTTCGTTGCCTTTGTTATGGACCAGAGGTATCCAAAAAAGTTAAGTTCAGGTAACATCCATCATGTCCTTAATAAAAATTATGATACACATAACCTTGTTTATGAAAGGACCTTGATGTCACCTAGAGGGGGGGGGGGGTTGAATAGGCGTGACGACCAAATTAAACTGTTTCTCCTCGAATACTTGAGCTGACAGTGCTCCACTGGTCAGACCGGTGGTGATGACCGGTCAGACCGGTCAAGCACTAGACTTCATAGGTAACACCAGTCAGACCGGTGTGCCTCACCAGTTAGACCGGTGTAGCACAGAACACCTGCAAAAACAACTTCAAGCACCTCTTGACTTCTAGCACGAACCAAACTTGGTGAGTGACCTTTGTAGATGATCACAAGCAAGGTAATGAGCCCTGCACACACAAGTAGCACACCCAAGTAGATCGAAGCGGAAGCAAATCAAATATGCTAGAAAAACAACTTAGAGAGTCAAACCACACGAAGAAGCAAGGATTTGTTTCCCGAAGTTCACCACCCACTAAGGAATGGCTACATCTCCGTTGAGGAGCTTGTAAGGGACAATTCTCTTTCAACCACTTTCCTCCTTTCTACTAAGGGGATCTTTTCACGAAGAGGCAAGATCGCAGCCCTTACAAACTTCCCGTTGCTCACCACAACCTTGGGAGCTAGCCGGCGATGCCTAGCCGTCTAGGAGGCAAACCTCCAAGAGTAATAAATGCTTCAAAGCTTGTAGACGCGAAACCAAAGTGCTCAAGCTATGGAAATGCTCTTGTTAGCTCACAAGGTCACTCTAGAGCTCACTTTCTCAACCCAACACAAAGAGTATGGCTTGAATCCAGAAATCTCACAAAGAGAGGGTTGGGGAGAGCCACTAAGGCTAAGAGCTTGTTAGAAATGGCTTGGGACCTCAACAATATCACTAGAAACAACAGCCCTCCACTTAAGAAGGCTTGGGATATTTATACTCCTCAAAGGAGAAAACTAGTCGTTGGTCCTCGGGCGGCACCGGTCAGACTGGCGCCTCACACCGGTCAGACCGGTGTTCGAAAAACTAGCCGTTAGGGCTAGCGGCAAACCGGTCAGGCCCAAGATACCCCCAAAACCTCTTTCTAAGAAACTAGCACTTCACCACCATGATGAAATGACTCAGGTTAGGTTAGGAGGGTTTGTTAGCACACTCTAAAGCTAGATCTCACTTAGGTCAACTAATGAGCACTTTGACTTGGTCAACTCGCTAAGTTGCATCCCTCTTGATAGTACGACATACCTATACTCAAGAATGAATAAAAACACTTTGTTGATCTCTTGAGGTTGAACATCTTCAATCTTGTCGTACTTGATCAATATCCACTTGAGGGCTTTCAACATAGCCTTTGACTTAAGCACGTCCATACTTGAGCTAATGAGTTAGGATCTTTCCATATTAGCATAGGAATGCACACTTGGATCCATGAGTCACTCCATATTGCCAATCTTAACATGTTGATGACTTGAATTGCTTCCCTCGGTTAAGGTTTGGATATGATACTTGAAGACCCCACGGATGCTAGAACTTCACCTTAGCAAAGCACTAATGGCGGCTTAGCTATGGCCCTAAAGATAGCTTAGTCCCTCACCCTAGACATCTCGGTTGATCTCTTCATCACTTATCCAATCCACTTTGAGTTCCACTTTGCTTCATACACAATTAACCTTCATTTGAAAACCCGCTTTAAATGCTTGATCTTGATTGACAACGAATGTGCAAGCTTCCAAATTAGAACCATAACATATACACTCATCCTTGTGTTCTCCTTTAATAAGCACATGAAGCCTTGCACTTGACATAGAGAATTACCATCTTCTCTTTTGTGATCCTTATAATTTTAATCAAGCTACATCTTCATATGGGGAACCATGAACCTTCATATGGGGAACCATGAACCGACCTTCTCAAATTATCCCAATGTTTATCTTCATTTATTGCTTGATATTTGTCACTTAAGCATTAGGATCGTCCATATATTTGTCTTCTCCAAAGTAAGCCATATAATATTTATCCATAAATAAATACTTCAATAGTTGCTCATGAATATATAAGTAAAACCTGCTCACAATCTCAGACAAATCCATTTGTCCTTTAATCGCCTTGTCATTCAATTCACCAAAATCCACTTAGGGCCTAGATGCACTTTCAGTTTACCGGGTACAAAAATGTCTGTCCACTTCTACAATTGTTGGACATTTAGAAGTTTTAAATGTATTTCGTGAAATATCAATAGCAATATACAAAAATTGTGAAAACATAAATTAGCTTACATTAGCTTGCTTACTACCACAATGATTTGATAAACGATTAAAAATACACAATATTCATTTTATCTTAATTAAAATAATAATAATATGCATAACAATGTTTATTACTTACATAACTTTTGTTTACTGCAACAATAACTGCACAATAAAAATGACAAAGTCCATTGTCTAGGTAATATAAATACACACTTCAAACCCTTAAGTTGTAATTTTTTTTATCACAACATACTTAATACTATTTCACAGTGAAATAGAAAATAGAAATGTTCTAATGCTGTTGAAAGCTGAAGCACTCTTTGGCACTTTGTTCTGCTCTGCTTTGGTACTTTGTTCTGGTCTGCTTTGCTCTGCTCTGCCTGAGTATTTACTAATTGTTATGCACAAGAAGACAAGAGGTTGCCGACTTCTATTAGAGTTCTAGTGCTCCACCGACATTCATCCTGCTCGAATCGATTCACCAGAACATAGAAAGATTCTACTTATTCCATTTAACCATGGAAAGTTAGTTCTATAGCTTTTTAAAAAAAAATTTGTTCTCTAGAAATACCACAAAAAATCCCCCCATCACATAAAACACCATGAAAAACATGGTATGTAGACATACTACTGTATAACATGCATCGTTCCTCAACTTCTCCTTGCTAGAGACAAATAATCCTTTCCACCTTCACTGTCCATTAGCTCTGACAGAAGCAGATGTACTAGGAATATTCTAGCGAAGTCACTCTCGTGATGTCCTAGTGGGCTCGCGCTCCTCGGAGAAGTTGTAAGCCCACAGATCAGAGACTCTGATGGGGAGGGGGCTCGCGAACTGTGTTATGGCCTTGGGATGAGTCAGTGGGGGACCGAAGACCTTTCATCAAGTGCCTGGTGTTTGGGCTGATCTGTGGATAAGGCTGGTCCACTAGGCATCGTGCCAGCGGAGGGAAATTGAAAAGTTTGAATCAGAGCAAGGTCCCGCCCCGAGGAGGTGGGAGATGATGCCGTCCAAGGAAAAGATGCAAACTACTTTGCCCATTATCTCCATTGTTGTTTGTTATTGCCATCGAGCCCATAAAGCTAATTCTAGATTGTGCTGCAAGAGAATGTTTACTCACACCGATAGCACACAGAGCAACAAAAGTCAGAATCAGTTGGGTTGCAGATAAGCTTCCTAAAGAGCAGCAAAAGTCAGTATCTACAAACAAACTAATTCTGACTTTTCCTGCGTCCCAGAATTAGTTTGCTAATGCGAAGTTTTGGGACGACCTCTGGACTAATAACAAACATATCAAAAAGTGTAGCCCATCCAATCAGATGCAATGGGAATATGGGATTCAACTACATGAAGTCATGTGTGCTTTTCGATGTCACCAATAGACAAACATGTTTTTAGAGTAAGCACAGTGGTAAGGGAGATGGAAGAAAAGCAAAGTTTTGACAATCATCATGCCTGCATGGCCGAGCACCAATGGACATGTTTCGAGACCTGTACAGGTAGGCGTGGAGGAATAACAAAGTAGTGAGGTATGAATTGGAGAATTGGAGTTCGGCAAGATGGACATGGAGAATGCCAATTGTTGAGTAACTTGTGAGCTTCATCAAGCTTTGGGACATGGTACATCAAATCAATCTCAATCATGAGCAAGATGAAATAGCATGGAGATAGACAATGATGGACAATACAATAAAAAAATCAACTTATGACATTCACTTCACATGATTTTTAGTATTGTTTACTATCCGACAATATGAGAAGTGCAGGCTCAAGGAAAGCACAAGTTTTTTGCATGGCTGCTACTGCAATGTAAAATTCTCACTACTGGCAATTTTTTAATATACATGAACAACTACCAGTTCATAAGGTAAGTCAATAACAATAAAAGAAGAAAATGTTTCATTGTTTCAGAAACATAGAAATGAGGTACAAATGTGTTACGAAAAACATAGAACAACTACTTAGATGTCATCTAGGATCTAACTCCATTATTGTTAGATTTGATGAAGAACCTTCTTGTGTGGCATTGGTATCATCAACACCTGGTTCCAGAGGAGCTGGCATTGTAGCTATAAATTTCCCTTGGAGCAAGATTGTCACATTGGACATTGATGGTCTATTTCTTGGATTATATTGAGCACACAAAAGAGCAACATGCACACACTTGAGAACATCATCCTCGAAAGAGATGGTACACAGTGATGGATGCAGTGCATGCATTATTGTTTTATTAATCCAATTATCCCATACATGTACAAAGCAACTATGCATCAACACACAGGATTAACATATCACACATAACACATTCAGAATATAAATCACTAAAAACATTTACTGATTTAATAAGAAGAAGACCATCTTTGTTTATCCTCCCAGTTAGTATCTCCAAAACTATTACCCAAACCTGTAAACATTTGATTTATGGAACATTTCACCATACATAAGGTATTCAAGAGCCATATAACCATTGCAAGTTTGAAAGCACCTAAGCTCTGGGTGAAATAAATGTAATAAAGTTGAATTATTAAAAATGGTAGTTTGATGTAGTTCACATAATATGTTCCTACTATGTGGCTTGTGATAATATTTAAGTGACCCCAAATAACACTAGCAAACCCAAAATCAGATATTTTTGGATTGAAATCTATCTCTAGCAGTATGTTACTTGGCTTCAAATATCTGTGAATAACCCTCAAGCGGCAGTCAATATGTAGATACACCAAACCCCGTGCAATACCGCAAATCACCTTATAGCATATACTCCATGATAAATGTATCCTCTTCTAATGAACACAATATGGAACAAAACTCAGAAAAAAAGAAAAACATAACTATAAATGATAGATGGATGTGAAAAGGACAAGTACATTCAGAAATTTATTGGAACAAGAAGTACTCATTACCAAAAATAAATGCAGCAAGTGTGTTGTTTGGAATGAACTCATAAACGGGTGATATATCCTATTTATCAATTGATACCCATTAAATTTACTAAATTTTGGTGTTGAAGTTTTGCTGCGGAAACAAGTTCGTTTTTAACTTCCCTCATTCCTTACCCTAATGCTTCGGTTAGTTGTTTTACATCTATCTCCGTGCCATATGGCAGCAAACCCTAAAAAAATTACTAACTTTGAATTAATTTTCAATTATAATTCATACACTCTTTTATAACTGAGGGAATACATTTAAGTTTATCTTACTTTATAAACTTCCCAAATCGAGCTTCACCAAGTTCATTTTCTTCTACAAAATTTCCTGTTGACATCATTATTAGGGATGGTTCTAAAGCATCGACTTAAATTCTTAAATATCCTCCAAATATTATGTGCCAGCATTCAAATTCAGAAGATATAGTTTGGAGATAGATGGTAACACAAACATGAGCACTACATAAAATGACTAAACTTAATAAATATTGTTGAGACAACAAAGAACATGCAAGGGTTTCTTACTTGGCTCTTTTTTCTCTGATGTTGATCTCTTGCACCACAGAGCTATCAAAGCAATTGCAATGAAGCAATCTACAACAAATACATGGAGCATAATTTCCAGGATTCCATAGCCTGCACCTTTCTTTTTGTCTGCATGGTAATTAACAATTAATCAAGACAATAAGCAATAAAAAAGAATCATACACTCAATAGTATAGATGAGAAGAAGATTCTAATGTACATTTTTTCCTCTCCCAATGGTGTTTACCACTACTTGAGGTGGCGGCATGGTAACTGGACTTCCCAAAGAAGTCAAATTTATCGCTAGGATCTCATTAGTTAAATTACTTCTACCAAGTGCCAACATTGGGACACTTCTGTAAAATTTGTTAATATTGAAAACCATAGTGCATTGTTCCCTTACAATTGCTCCTTCACTATGTCCTATGAAATATGTGAGCATATATGAAGGCAGGGGCAATTCAGCATGGGGCTGGGGGGGGGGGGGCTAGAGCCCCCCCCCCCCAACATTTTCACCCATGAGTGAAGAGGAGGAAGAACGAAGAAGGAAGGAGAAGAAGAAAAGAAGAGGAGGAAGTAAAAGTTATATGCAACTAGGTAATGCTACCATAGGAAGAACCAATATAATTTTGTTTGATATAACGATGTGGCAAAAGTAATGGTAAGCGATTCCTATCTTGCATCATGAATTAAGAAGTACGTGGACAACATTTGATACACGCTTTGAGCAAGGGAGGCCTTCAAACCCCGTGCGACAGAGTGCCAATTCATATAGTATTTTTGGCTCTACGCGAGCAGTGGTGGAAGCAAAAATGTCAGTGGACATAACCTCATTTGTAACTTTAGTGAAATGTTATGAATATTGTCTATGTATGCTGTGGTTGCAGATACAGGGTTACGTTCCTTGAAACAATAAGAGGATTCGAGGGCAGAGCATGAGGATACAAAAACAAACAAGATGAGGACCTGCATGGCTACTGTCTACTGGGAATTTGGGATAGCTGTCCACTGGTAGTGTGCTTTATTTATAGCCAAAAGTTTGAAAAAACTCCAAGTTTTCCCGTATTATTCCTTTTTCAATGAGAAGAGCAAAAGTGATTCAATTCAGTCATATATTTTTCTTATTATCTTCACTAAATGTTATGGTTGTAGCAATTTCGGTGAAGATGACGAAGATCTAATTCGGGGAAACAAATGAAGTTAGCGTCTAAACTATACTGGAAATCTCCAATTTTTTCGTCATGAGAAATTATGACCACATAGATTATGTTTCAATGAGAACATATGCAGTCTGATTGGCCCATTTTCCAAGTTTTAATCCACTTAAACTTTCCTTATTTGGTTCATTATCCCTTGTAATGCAATTATCATTATACTATCCTTGGACTTTACAACGCCCATTTAGGGTAGTTTTCAAATCAAAATTGCACCATCTATAAACTTCTCGTTGATTAGGATGAATCTTCCTACCCTTCTGTCGGAGGCCAACTATTCTAGTTTTTTAGGAAATATGTATTAAAATATAGTGTAAAATAAATATACAACCCAACACATTGGTAAATTTAGTGAAACTATCTACTTGGATGCTGTTAATGTTGGAAGTTGTTAGTTGTTTATAAACTTACAGAAATTTGACTTACAGCTAATATGAAATGGAGGAGTAAACATCATTGTGATGTCACCTTGAACCATTTCAGCATGATATCTTTTATTACTAATTGGTGGATCTTTTTGAGGTCTTAGGTGAAGACACGTAAGATCATAGGTAGAAACTCTATAGAAAGATAGAGAAATACTAGAAATTCTGTAAAAAAACAAAAATATCTAATCATCAATCGATAGGCCCAAATCATCATAGCCACTGATCTATTATGTTTTCTAAAAAATTTCCCACCCATACCATTACAAAAATAGACTAACTAACCCACTAAATCTATATCTAAGTTACTCACCTCTGCTATTATATAATTAAAATTAAAATAACTCACTAATATCCATCAAAATTACCCTCTTATGTCATTATAAACAATATTGAAAATAACTTCTAAATTTACCACTATAATAATTAAGGTATACACATGAATGATGGCGTGTGTCGTTGTTTAACATGACTGAAAGAAAATGGTGAGAATATAAATAATTATAGTTCTAGTCCGCACCAAAAGGTCGTCCCATGTTTCTAGCTTTGTGTCGTGACGACCCTCAGCTCTTGGTCAGCTCTAGTCGTGCTCATCGAACCCCTACTAGTAGGCCAATGGCACCGGTAGTCTACTAGTTGTGACCTTCATCATCATAAGCCGACAAGTTCTTATTATCGCGAAGCAGAGAAGACGTGCCAACTAAAGTATATGTGATCTCTAAAAAAAGTCGCACACAAGCTCGATGGACATGCAACACATTGCAGTTTTCAAGGAGTCCATACCGCCGACATATACCTCATTGTCACTTTCTTGGCGAATGGGGGATCGCGGAAACCGCTCATCACTTTCCTTTGCAACGTTAGATAACAAGCTTTAGGTTGAATCATATAAGCCATTCAACAAGTCTACTAATCAAACCAACAAACTTGAAGAACTCAACTAGGTGTAGCTAGCAACTCGATCGGTCTCGATATGGACTTCCAACCTAGCTAGAAAACGAATCAACCCAAGTAAACCCCCATTGCAATAATCCACATCTTTGAGCAGGAGAAGACAGTGAGAGTGCATGTCATGATCATGGTCGGGCAGAGCATGAAGATTTGAGACGCTTCATCATCTCTATCGGTTACTGTGTTGCTGTGTTCGTCGTCATTTCTGTAGAGCATCCAACCTGCAGGGCAGTGCGCAGAAGCAGTTGGGACCTGGCTGTTTTGTCTTGACATGCATGAAGAGCATGCATGGTACTACTAGAAAGTGGTCTTGGACACTCGGAGGCAGGCGACGATATCCAGCTGGCGTTGGTACGAATGCTCGTCACGTCGATCCACTAATCTTGCGCCGGGGGTGGTGAGATGAGATCATTTACCAATTGCCATGCGGTGTACCTTTCAAATTTAATTTGGACAATGATTACAACATGCCCGAGTCATGGTGAGTATACGATGGCTACCGTGGGTTCTTTGCCTACACGGAGGCCACCCCAACTTGAAAGTGCCTTGAAGCATTCGATCGAAAGAATTCAACCATTGCCTTGGAAAGAGCCTGATGAAACCTTAACGAGTGTGAAGAGGAATGCATAAATCCTACGCACATGCAAGCTTCAATAGTAGCATATATATTGAAGGTGGATGACCTGACAAGGCGCGCTCACCAGTAGCTAATTGGATGGTGTTGATAGTCAAGATTTTTTCTTCAAAAGAAAACGACAGTCAAGATCGAGTCTCTATCCACATGTATCCGCGACAAGACAGATCGTGTGCATTGGCCACTGTCACTGGAAGTTATGTAGTGATGGCATCTGAGCCATCCAATTGACGAGAAAAGGCTCTCATATTTCCTGTTTTGAGCCATATATAACACACACAACTTTATATTGAACATGTCTTTCGATAAGAGCTAGTCACTAGTTCATCCAACTATATAACTAAAATCTTACATATGTCTTCTGCTAAACCAAGATGTGCTTAATACAAAAGTTGTCAGCCACAAAAGCTTAACACAAGAGCACATGCCTTCAGAGTTTACCATATACAAAAGCTTGTACTGCACCCAGTTTATCATGTCGACAGTACATTTCCTGCAAAAAATGAAGATGATACTTTGTTGATTAAATCCAGCATGTATAATTCATGTAGACTTACATTTAAGAGCTAAAAATATGAGCCATCTATCCCTCCTAAGGAGTGAGGACATCTTGAATAACACTTTGAACTCTGTAAAGAGAAATAAACATAAGAAAAACAATGATAAGAAAATAGTTCTGTCAAATTTTAGAATCCTTTTTATGTAAGAGGAAAAGTGTCAGTATACCATAAGAAGTTGGTTAAAACTACTAATGATATCCTTCCAAATTAGACTGTATGTTCCTCTCATATACTTGAGAGTCTGGTGCAAGACTTCCAATTTTTTCATGTTGTACATGTCTTCTTCTTCTTCTTCTTCTTCTTCTTCTTCTTCTTCTTCTTCTTCTTCTTCTTCTTCTTCTTCTTCTTCTTCTTCTTCTTCTTCTTCTTTGTGTTGTTCTTGTTTGCATTATTCCTCCTTTTCTTCTTAAATTTTTCAACCCAAGTTTTCTTTTGTTTTGATCCATTGTTTTGCCTTTGTTTTTTCTTTCAGACCAGCCACATGTTCAGGTAAGATGCATGTTGCTCTAACACTAAGCTTTTCAACATCATTGCTTACTCACACTATGAAGTGCCTCTTCCACAAGCAAGTAGCAATGTTCAAAACCAGCAGCTCGTGAGGCCAATGGAAGGAATCTATGGAAAAAAATTATACCGAAGTGTAGCATCTAACTTTGGATTTCCCACTATATCCCTCCCCATGCATATCTTTGATAATCCCTGACCTTACATCTCAAGTCCGTCTCTATAAAATGTATCTTTCAGGCAATAGCTTAATCTTCACCAAATGAGACCTTTTAGTGCATGCCTACATACCTACATAATATACCAACTCTCTCACATAGTCGACAGCTACGCGAGACAATCTGATCAAGTGGGTTTACTATAGCATTGTGTTTTTTCTTCAAGTGTAAATGTATCTCCAAAATTGTTTTAGAGTTCTAGGGCCTTATCGTTAAACGGTTACAACACAGAATTCGCCAAACCATCGGCTTACATGAAAGTTTCAACCCTCAAGCACCTCTGCTCTCAAAAGGAAAATACAAACACCCCACTTGGGCACACGACATACTTTCGAAGCTAACTAACTATAACTCGACACAACCACTTTGTAACCTTGCAGCTCCATTACCTAGGTTCCATTAGCAGCTTGAGGTTGATCCATATGTCTCTCCAAAATCTCCAAATGCAATGGCAAATTCATTGATTCCATTTAAATCTACTGTGTAAGCTGCCAGGGACTTTTCATATTCAGCTTGGAACACTTCAAATGTTGCTGGTGTGTAAACCATAGCCTGTTTTAACATAGGTGTCATCATGCCAACCCTTGGTCGTTTCTTTCTCGATTCAAATTCAGCTTGTAATTCCCTCTCCCTCTTCTTTTGAACAACATGCTCCACGCACTTTAGGAATCTAATGATGTCCAAATCTGATTTCAAATGGCTTTTCAGTGCATTATTCATGCTCTCACTTAGTTGTGTACTTCACATTCTTATAGAAAACACACCTAGCATGTAGCACTTAGCCCACTTATGTTTCAATAAGTAAATGTTGTCCAGCCAAGTCAATTTTCTAGCTTTTTCTATCATAGCATCAAATGCTATTTCAAATTCTTCCTTTCCTTCATACTGATACATGCAAGAACTGAAATCTAAGGGGGCGTTTGGTTGCCTGCATATGGAGAACCAGGCCCCCGGGATGCAGCCTGTCCCTGTTTGGTTGCCTGTATCTGCCCCTGAGTCAGGCTGCGTCCGTGCAAGATTCCCCTCCGAGCCTGGCTCCAGAAAAACGCCCGAATCGACCATTTTTTCGGGCCTCGCTCACTCGTTGTAGCACTTAGTCCGCTAATGATGGTATTAGTCTATAATTAGTGAATATTAAGTAATAGTAATATGTTTTAAAGATGTTTAAGGCATAATTATCTAAAATAAGAACATTGAGAGTGTATTTGCACAAAATAAAAATTTTAATCATAAAATTATAATATTTCATGCAACATGTCTTTCTACAGGCAACCAAACAACATCTCGTCTCAGCCAGGCTAAATAGGTACAGACAACCAAACATGACAGGGTGTATGCACTCCTCCCGTCCCATGTGAGCCTGACTCCCACATACGAGCCAGACTCAACTAGTACGTGAACCAAACAGGCCCTAATAGAATACTCATCTCTTCTCATTCTCACACTCTTTTTTTGTTATGAGAACACAAATGCTTCAGTGCATTATGTGATATATATGCCAAGTACATGGACCATGTCATGCAATAGTGAAGACCACAAACACAAAAATTGTTTGACATTGCTTGTTGTTATGTGATGACAAAACACATTGAATAACCACTTGAATTACTCAAATGTTTAATCATACATCAAATCTTCTCCAAATACCACAATCTCTCTAAAGTGGTTGAAACCCACAAACACACCAAACGGTCTACTCCCTCCGTCCCATAATGTTAGTCATTTTTTATGTTCATGCCACAAATTTGACCGGATTTGTAGAAAATACATGCAACATTTGTATCTCAAAATAATTTTGTTAAAAAACTATATTCAAATATGTATATAATGATATCAATTTTTTATCATAAATATTCATATATTTTTATATATTTAGTCAAAGTTATTTCTTGAGAAGTGGAAACGACAGTCATTCCAGGACGGATGGAGTATATTCTTTATTGGTTCCAAAGGTAGTGTCAAATGTGATGACATCGTCAAAGCGAGCATAGTCGACAATCATCTTTGCATCAGTCGAAATATATTTGCTATCCGTTCTTCACAATCCAATTGTATGACAATTTGAATTTAAACCCTATATTAATCTCTCAATCTTAGAACAAATTCTGGGGTGTTCTAACATCATAAGCAAGCACTCCCTCCGTATCGCAGTTTTTAGTGTCATTACATTTTTTTAGAACTTTGACCATTCAAATTATTCAAAAAATTATGCAAGTATCATCATCTTTGTTGGCTACATGCTTTACTATTGTAGGTATTTTAAACTTGGCTTAACTTTACATATATATATTCCATTTTTAATAAGATGAATACAGATGTAGTAACAATCATGCGGATTATTGAAAGGTTGATTAAACACAAGATCGAGGAAGATAGTATACACGTGGAGAACTCTTGAAATACGTTGATAATAATGTACAATGCAGATTTTTGTTCTATAAATGATGTATTACATTTTCTTAATAAGTCAAGTACACGAAGAAGTTCTAAACAGAAGTACTTGAAAAAGTTCTAAACCTAGGTACGGAATAGGAGCATGTTCTGATTTCTGAATTCTGAAGATAAGCATCGCAAGAATGACCGAAGGTGACCACTGCAAGACTATAGGCTTACTACTGTCACAAGGTTAGCTAGCAAATGAAGTTGTTCGTATAAGATTACATACTCTCTCCGTTCTTAAATATATGGTGTTTAGAACAAATAATTTAGTTTATTTTTGAACTAACTAGCTTGTCCTAAACGACATGTATTTAAAGACGGAGGTAGTAATAAGCTAGGTTGTTTTTATTGCAAAGTTCATTCCACCTCCTTTATCAAATATATATTGACTTAATATTACTACCTCCTCCTATTAAAAGCGGATCAATTTAATCCTCAACTAGGATTCTAAATAAGTTTTGCTAATGTGTCGTAGTTTTGACTTGTTTAAGTTGTGTTGACGCACCCGCAAAAAAAAAAGTTGTGTTGACGGCTGACGTGGACTGCATGTCACAGCTCAGCAGAGCGCCGCGCCTAGCGCACACACACCAGGGTGAGCTGCAGGGCTGCGCCGTGCCCTCAGCCCCTCACACGGCAAAACCCCGAGCCCTACGCCTGGTATCTCGCTCACTGTTGTGCTCGTCTCCACACTGGAACATGCATGTTCCGTACTCCGAACCAAATCTCATTTTGCATTTTTTGTGTGTGCGTATATATTACTGCCATGCAGGGTTCACCTTACCGTTGGTAACCGGTCCGGTTACCGCGGTAACCGGTCTTACCTGTCCGGCTCGGTAAGGAAAAAGCTCGGTTACCGCTCTCTAACCGAGCCTAGTAAACCATAGCAAACCGCTCTTGTCGGTTTAGGTCGGTTTTACCGGTTTACCGAACCGGTTTTGCCGGTTTCGAAAACCGCTCCAGCAGCGGTTTTGTGAACCCTGCTGCCATGTCGGATCATTTTGCACACAGGGAAAAGGAAAGAGTTCTTGAAATTGTGTGGACGGTAAAAAGAGGACATGTTAATTGACGAGAGGAGAAATACATGTGTGTGCAAGGCAGGCGCAATGCTGCAGCTTGGAAAAAGAAAGAGTTCTTGAAATGTTAATTGACAGCGCTGCAGACTTGCAGGTGTAGCTCGCTTTTGCGCGAGGGAAGAGGCGCAGCCGCGCACGCATTCTGCATGTTAGGCGTGACACGCAGTCCACGTCAGCCGTCCAAACAACCTGAGCCCGGTCAAAACTGGTTCCTAATCCAATGATGGGCCCAGCCCAATAGGAGCCAATCCACCCAGTGAACAGATCAGTTTGGATCCTTTGCGGCTTTGCCTCTCCCTCCCTCCTTGCTAAGGAAATGATTGTTTGGGCATGTTTGGGAGAGCTCCACGCAGCTCTAGATCCACAAAAACAACTCCGCTTCATTTTCTTCCTGCCAAACATCACAGCTCCAAAAACTCCAGATCCACCAAATCCATGGATCTAGCTCCCAACTCCACCAAATCCATGGAGTGCCTCAAGGGGTACTCTGCGAAGGCACTTTTTGTACTCACTCGTGGAGTTGGGTGGAAATTACCCACCTTTGCCACCCATTACACAACGTACCGGTTCGTTTCTTTTTTTTCTCTTCCCCACGCGACCCGCGACCTCCCTCGACCTTTCCTCTCCTCCGCCGCCCGCCTTACATCAACAGGGCGCCGGCGCCGCCGTTCCCTCCGCCGGCCGACCGGCAAGACCACCGGAGACAGTGAAGATGAGTCGTCCGCCGCCCCCTCCCCCTCCTCCTCTTAATTCCGGGCGTCGAGTTGGCCTTCGCCGTCCCCCTCTTCAAACCCTACCCGGCTCGGATGGCTATGGCGCGGCGGCCGCCGGAGATGAAGAAGAAAACGGGGCCCACGCGGCCGTCACCGCCTCACGCTCACAACCCGAGAGCCCGAGACAGCCAACGAAGGGGAAACGGAGAGGGAGAGACGAGAGCTCGGCGTCGGCGGGGATGGAGGAGTGGACGGCGCTGGCGCGGACGGTGCCAGACACCCTCTTGCGCGTCGCCGAAGGCACGATCGGGTTTCTCGGGGCCTTGGACTTCGCCCACCGCAACGTCGCTGCGCGCATCAACTTGCTGCTCAGCATGCGGAGGGGCGACGTCGCCGCGGTCGGCCGCGGCCGCGACGACGTCCGGGAGCGGCCGCACGCCCGTACGGTGCTCGACGACGCCCGTCGCGAGCTCGCCCCGCCTCCGGAAGCTTCACCACATGGCCGCCCGGTCTTCATCCTCTACGCCACGCGCACGGGCCCCGAGGTCGGCCGGCGGTCGCGGACACAGGGGCAGGCAACCACGACAAGACCGTCGGCCACGGCTCCTGGCACGCGAGGCGATCAAGGCGAGGCACGCGGCGCGGCGGATGCGCAACACGGTCATGGTGGAGTTGGAAGAAGCCCTGGTGATCCTGAATCGCTAGGCGCGCGGCGCGGCGGCGCGAAGCCTGTTACTGCTCAAAGCTCCAAGCAAGAGTTCCTGTCTGTCTGTACATAAACATGGGTGACCGAGTTGATTAGTAGTAGTAGTACATCATGCCTGATCATTGATATAATTGCATTGGCTCTTGATCCGTAAAGACACATGGGTGATCGAGGTTATTAGTAGTACATCTACTTCTAGCCTGATCATTGAGATAATTCCTTTGACTCTTCATCTGAAATAGACAGGCACACACCCACGCATGCAACCATGCAGGCCACGCAAGCACGACACAGCATGCACACGCACCAAGCACAGCACGCACGCACACAAACACAACACGCACATGCACAGCAACACACACAGCACAGCACGCACACGCAAAAAAAAATGAGGGCAAAAAAGTAATCTATTCAAATCTTCATTTGTCGGAGCTGGAGTTGTTGTTTCAGCCAAACACATCTCCTCAGCTCCAAAGTGAGAGTCCAGCTACACGGTGGAGCTGCAAATTGGTGGAATTGCTGCTCCAGAGTTGGTTTGGTGGAGCCGGAGCCGTCCCAAGTGCTAAAATTAGCTTAGATAAATTTTGTGCACTTTTTTACACCAAATACGACAACTCTTCCATAATTGGTTTTCCAATAAACACTGTCGTTAAATTTAGTAGCCATCAAATATGTAATAAATTTGAGAAATTTTAGAGTAGCTATGCTTCTTTAACTATCAATCTCTACTACTAAAAAGAGTAAAAGTAAGACAATTCCATGGGTTCACCTATGACCGTCCACCTCCGCGCCTTCACCTCTTGCCGCGCCTTCACCCCACACCCTCGCCATTATTTTTCCGCGCCGCGATCACCCCCCTAATCCGTCGCCCCGATCTAGGGTCCCACACGGCTCCGCTCGGCGCCCGGCCCTCACTGCGCCTCCACCTCCAGGATCGGCCCGCCTCGGCACCCTCCACGGCCCCGCCGCGCCCCTCCTGCTCCACCACCACCACCACCACCACCGCGTCGGCCCTCGCGCGCGCACCCCGCCTCCGCGGCGGCGCCGTCTCCCTCTTCCTACCCCTCGTGCGGCGCCTCTCATTCGAGCCGCCGGCGCCGCCGCCAATCTCGAGTGGATGGACACAATGGAGTACCCGGACGAGTCGGGTGTCTTGCTCTCCTCGGTGCCGGGGCGCGGTCGGCCGTGCCGGCGCCGACCCCACCATCATCTCCGCACCTCGGCGCACCCGCTCCCGCGCCCCCACCGCGGCGGCCCGCCTCGCGGCGCTCGCGCTCCGCCACCGCTCGGGCGCGCCCCTCTCCGCCGCGCTCTCGGCGCCGCCCTCCGTGCCCGACAACACGCTGCTACACCTCGCGGCCTCCTCGCTCCCGGCCGCCGACCCCGTCCCACTCATCTCCCTCGTCGCGTGGGCGCGCCTCCAGCCATGGTTCGTCCCCTCCGACAACATCTCCTCCCCCCTCGCCACGCGTCTCCCGTCGGCCACCCACTCATCAGAGCTCCTCGCGCTCTTCGACAACACCCTCGCACTCCCCGACCCCGTCGCCTTCCCTAAGACGTTCAATGTCGTCGTTTCCGCGCTCGCCACATACGGCCTCCTCGATCCGGCATTCTACCGCTTCAAGCGCCTCCGCGACGCCGGCTTCAAGGGCCTCCAGACGCCTGCGTACAACACCCTCCTCTCGATGCTGCTCACCAGGGGCCTCGCCTTCAAAGCCTTCGAGGTGCTCGACGAAATGGCGACCTCGAGCTGCGCCCTAGACGAGGGCACCTACGAGCTCGCTGTGCCTGCGCTAGCACGCACCGGGAGGATTGACGCTGCCCGCAAGATGTTTGATGAAATGAAGCTGAGGGAGGGAATTGGGCGGGCGCCGGTTGGCGTGTATTCTGTGATGGTGGGCGTGCTCGCCAAGGCAGGGAGGCTTGATGCGGCCATGGGGATGTACAGGGAGATGGTGGCAGTGGGGCACCGGGTAAGCACAGCAGTGAGCACCGCCATGGTGGAAGGGCTGGTGAGGTCCGGGAAGCTTGATGCTGGGATGGAGCTTTGGGAGGAGATGAGACGGGGAGGGCTCCGACCAAGCTTTGGTTTGTACACCATGGTGGTTGAGGCCGATGCTCGGTCTGGAAGGCTGGATATCGCCGCCAAGTTGTTTGGGGACATGGAGAAGGTTGGTTTCTTCCCCACGCCGGGTACATATACATGTCTGGTGGAAATGCATGCTTCAGCAGGGCAGGTGGATGCAGCAATGCGGTTGTATCACTCCATGGCAAATGCCCTACAACAAAATGTCAAATTATTCAGTTTGTCAGGAACATAAGTCAGACACTCTGAACAATCCAGGTAATTGTGGATGGAATTCAGAGCAGCACTTGTGTGCAAGACTCAATCTGACAGAAAAAAAAGATGACGCTTTAACAGTAAAACTGATTCTGAAGAATGGACAAGGCCATATTTTTAACAACTGATCAGAAGGTACTTTGTGAGGCAAAGCAGAGATCGTCTTAAGTTTTTAAAGAAACCAAAGTAACTCGGTTTGATGAACAAGGTCCTTACCACTGGCTGCATGCGCCTCTTCCCAATCGGATAGTTGTACTTGTTGGGCTTTTTCATGGCATTCGCTGTAAACCAGAATATGAAACCTGACAGAAGGTCCAGCAGAGAGTCTAGGGCCGACGCTATTACTGCCATGGATGCACTTTCAGCTGAAGCAACAACTTTTGTAACAAAGAGGATCAGGTTGACTATATTCGACAGGTTAATAGCAAATCTTTCACTCTTTGCCAATTGCCTCAACTCTTCCTAAGAACAAAAGAAGAGGATTCAGTCAGTTCCTTGTAAGAAAAAAACACAGCTACATACATTACATAAATCTGTAGGATGGACTTGCACCTCGGTAGGAGCATTCTGCTCTAAGCCACCATGTTCATTCATGGTCTCCATCTCGCTGAAATCCTTCAGCAGATTCTCTTGTTTCTTATAGTACTTTGCAATCTTCCTCTACTTCCCTAAAATTAGGAACTAGACTGTCAGAGGTGTATGAGCCTATGAGGTGGTGCACTACAAAATAGAACATAAGGGGAAATGTTGGTTAACCAAAGGTAACTTTAGAACAGTGTTCCAACCAAAGGTAACTTCAGAACAGAATAGAGTTTATTTTTCTTAAAGTGTGTGCTCCACATGATGGTTGAATCTGATGATGGAGGTGGTAGCTGCCCACTAGACGTGGTGGCGTACAGCACTGTCATCAATCTCTTCTTTAGACAGGGTCAGGTGGACACAGCTTACAACGCCGAACATTAATACATATACTTGTCTGATCAATGGATATCGCACTTCAGGACAATGAAATGAGGTGATTCGAATGCTCAAGAAATGTCCACACAAGGTCTGCAGCCAGATGTTGTTACTTATGGTATGCTTCTGGACTATCTTTGCAAGAATAGAAACATCACAGAAGCTAGGAAAATGTTTGATTCAATGATTGAAATGGGCATGGAACCTGATGTAACTGCCTATAGCATTCTGCTTGATGGGTATGCTTCGAAAGGAGATCTTTCTGATATGCGTGATCTCTTAGATTTGATGCTAGCAAATGGTATTTCACCAGACCTCACGTCTTCAACATAGTATTCTGTGCATATGCACTGATGAGGCAATGCATGTATTTGACCAGATGAGGCAGCATGGGTTGAGTCTTAATGCAGCTAACTATGGAGCATTAATAGATGCACTTTGCAAGTTGGGAAGAGTGGATGAGGCCACGCTTACATTCAATCAGATGATCAATGTAGGGGTGACTCCTAATATCAATGCACCTCGTTTTCGCTGGAATGAATTGTTGTAGAGGCGTAGTAGATCATATGTACTGGCGCCACGCAAATGAATGATGAGTTGCCTCTGCAATCTGTGTTTGGATCAATTTGTTTTTGGAGTTTCACTTTTTTTATGTCGCAAGTGAGGGTAATCGGTGTTTGGATCAATTTGTATTTTCATGCATACCGTTTAGATTTGGTATCTTCTTTTATAAATGTCATTTTTATTGACTTATACAACTCTTATTATTCAATTGAACGTTTTTATATCGTTTGTAATGTATGAGTAGCCATCTATTCATCTATAATCCTTTGTATGCTCGTCGCAACGCACGGGCATTGACCTAGTTAGTACCTAAAATTAGATGTAACCATGACTTCTATAAATTCCGTTGTATTTCTTCGTCTGACCACGGATTCTGACAATTTGGTTCTTGGTCAGAAGTAGCACAAATAAAAAATTAAGCAAGGTTTTTTTTGTGAGTATTGGAGAGCTTTGCTTAAATCTCAGAAACACTGAAGATTAGCACCATGGTTATCGTTGGTCTTGCCCTTCTAGTCCTATCTCCAGGTAGCTTCGATGTTTGGGCATTTTATTTATTGTTGAAGAATCATTAGTTATCATTTAACCTAGCTATAATGTTATCTATGCCTTGGTTTTTTTCTAACTATTCATGACCACAAATATATTCAAAAGGGCCATAACACTACCGGAATTTCAGTCTTTGCCTAGAGTCTGGTTGTGCCGAGAGCCAAATAAAAAACTCTCGGCAAAGAAGGCTTTGCCGAGAGTTTTTTATTTGGCTCTCGGCGCAGAAAAAACAATTGGCAAACGGGCTTCTTTGCCGAGAGCCAAACAAAAAGCTCTCGGCACAGAAAAAAACACTCGCCAAAGATTTCTTTACCAAGAGCCAATTGGCTGGCTCTCGGCAAAGAATTTCTTTGCCAAGTGCAATTTTATGACTCTCAGCAAAGAAAATTTAAAAAAATCACTTTTTTGCCTCCAATTTTTTTCTATCCTCAACATACACTTATACAAAACTTATGCTCAAATTTGACACAATTTCAGCTCTATTTGCTATATTTAAAATTTTTACTTCTTTCTAGGTATTTTTTCGTATGCGTCCGATATGAACTGCAAGTGCATGAAATCATAAAATAAAGTTGTTGGAAAAATGATATTCATGTCCATGAGACATCTCTAAGACCATGTACACGAAACGAAGCTAAATTTCTGGCATTTGGTTCTATATGCGTGATGGAGATCGTGATGTAGAAAGGATTTAAAATTGTATAAAATTCAAATGAAGTTTGAAAATCACGAAATTTGTCAAGTGCTCATGATATCATATGTGGAGGTTGTGATATAAAATTGAGACTATTTTGAACACTTAGACACGTACACTCTTTAGAAACCGAAACATCTCACGAGAAGTTTCATAGAATTTGAACTAATGTCAGTAGATTTTGTGTCTTAGAGAAATTCAAATTTGAGTTTCATTACAAAAACTTCTCTATAAGTAATATACCACATAAATAGTGTCATGTCAAGTGTTGCAATTTTTCCAGATATATTTGCTATTTTTAATAATTAATAGGAATATAATTTTCTTTGACGAGAGGATTCCTCTCGGCATAGCCTTATTGGGCTAGCCGGCCCATCCTGGCCAGCCGGCCCACTATCCCGTGCCAGCCCACTGCCCCCCTCCTCTAACCCTACCTATATAAGGCCGCCCTCCCACCCTCCCACCGCATCCTCCCTCCCATCTCAGCCACAGCGCGCCCCCAACGCCGGATCCGCCGCCGCCCACTCCTCTCCCTCCCCTCCGCCACGAGAGAGCCTCGCCGCCCCCCTCCTCCCCCCTCCGCTCGCCCCTCACCTCGTGGCGAGGAGCGGCGGCGGGGTGAGGAGCGGTGGTGGCGGCCGGCCGGTGGTCTACTCCCGACGGTGGCGCGGAGGCGGCGACCGCGCTCATCCACGACGGTGGCGGCCGGATCTACGACGGCGGCGGCCGGGGGCACCATGGCGGCGGCGACCTCCTCCTCCTCATCATCATCGTGTGGTGGCGGGGCGACCTCCTCCTCCTCCTCATCGATGTGGTGGCGGGGAGGCCGGGCGAGGCGGGGTGGCGGGAGGCGGGGTGGTGGTGGTGGTGGGCGGCGGTAGTGGTGGTGGCGGTTCCGGTGGTGGACGGTGTTCGGCGGCGGTTGTGGTGGCGGGCGGCGTCGGTGGTGGTGGTGGCGGATCTGGTGCTGGTGGTGGGCGGCGGTGGTGGGGCCAGGGCAGCCGGCTGGTGGGCCCGCTGCCTTGGATTTGTTTCTTTTTTTTGTTTTATGAAATTTCATTTGCCGAGAGCAATATCCCACTCTCGGCACACGTGTAACGAGTGGATCTGACGTGGCTCTCGGCAAAGGGCTCCTCGCCGGCCCAGCGGTGCCGAGTGCGTTGTGCCGAGAGTTCCCTCTCGGCACAGCCTGTGCCGAGAGGAATTGTACCCCTGCCGAGAGTAAGGTGCTCTCGGCAGAGCCTTGGAATCCGGTAGTGTAAAACCACATTCAGTGTGGTTCACTGGGATGCAAATGCACATTCTGCTAGATCCCGAGCAACATAAAATGCATCATCTCTGCATATGTAATAATTTCAATCATAGACAATCTATTGTATGGTTATAAGAAACATTTATGAAACCACATTTCATTAAGGGCAAAACTATCAAGTGACATCATTCCGAAATGTAATCATACTAATTGTATTGCATGCTAAACTTTTGCACGATAATGCCTTTCCAGAACATTGGGTATCCAAGCATCTATACGGGTCGCTAGGACCTAGCTCCAAGCCCCAAGTGCAAATAATTCCCTGCATTTGCTCTATCTAACTCAGTATGCCTCCATGTGGTCTTTGATCCAAAGTCTTCCATCCGGGCACCCCTACCATATTAACGCACTCCTATTATAAGAAGGGTTCATAGTAGATCTTTAATAAAAAGAACAATACATTTACACATGTGGCAAGGACAGGATTCAAAGGAAGCTTGATGTCCCTAAGGCCAGTATCAGTGGCAGGGTCATCGACATTTAATAGACTGTCACATAGGTATTTTTGATGACATGACACCAAATAAATGAAGAAAGAGAAGATCTTAGGGTCATGGTGATGACCCCAGGTCGACACAGGTACCAATGCTCACGACCCTCCACTGAGAGCTCATGACCCTGCATTTGATCACAACACATGCAGATTTAAATGCTACATTCTATCTATGAATTTGTGCCCATGACCCTGTGCATTGAGAGTGACAGGGTCATCATACTGAAAAACTGATGTGGCAAACTTGGTAACTGTGCTCGTGACCCTGCCACAGAGATCGGTCTAAGGATATTAATAAACTTCTTGTTGGTGATAAAGAACGCCCAACAACTTGGTGCGGTTGGTGATAAAGAACGCCCAACAACTTGGTGCGGGCTCTTGGGTTAAGTGGCTATATATAGAATAAAAGTTATCCTATAGAGAACTTGAATGTGTACGTCTTTATATAGACGTGGGCAAGAGGACCGTCTCATCCCAGTCCATACAGCCTTCCACAACCTTCCAGCTTGATGCAATTCTCAAGAGCTACAGTAAGGGGTAATTTCATCTCATCTCTAGATCATATCGCTACATTTTTGGAGCTAAAGCCATGCCTTTTCCCCCGGGGGCACGATAACTCTGAGTTGAGGAGATGGGGGACCCTCAAGGTTGGGAGACCCCAGGCACCCAGGGATGCCCTTTGTGGGCTTCATACCCCCCTCCCCCTTGAAGTATGTCGTCCGATTCAATTGCTATCATACATGCCACATACTTCTCTTCTATTTGGGAGATCTTCGGGAAACCTCCAGCTGGTCTATGGTCACTCGAATGTTGACCCTCGGCGATATTGGTGTCCCTAATTCGGAGGGTCATGGGAAAATTTTGCTTACATCCGGGGGTCACCCTCCGTCAGGCTCTTGATGGTTTCCGCAACATTCCTCTTGGTGTGACATCATAGACTAGAGAGCTAATTAAGACCGCTGTATTGGAGGTATATAGCTATATTCTAACACATGAGGATCCAACACCGGTTGTCAATACTCAATAGTAGGTGTAGGTCAATATTTGATGGGACCCAAAGAGGGTCTAGCGTTGTGGCCCCAACACCTTTTTTTAGTTTTGAACCCCACATGTTCATTCCTTCAAATACTTCCTCTTGGCACACGTGTTCTATTTTGCATGTTTAATAATGTACCAAATATCTAAACAAGCAAACTGGCAGCACCTTTACAAATTTTATTCATGACTACACATAATATCTAAAGGCAACATATTTGGTGGAAACTACAACCTTCTCTCTTGAAAATCCGTGCAAACCATGGCAAAAAAGTTGTCTAAATTCACAAAAAAAATCACAAATGTAGATGATATAATGATACACAACCTTGTAAAATATTTGATCCAAACTCTACTTCATTTGTGAGAAATTTGTTGATTTTATATTTCACAAACGAAGTTGAGTTTGGAACATATATTTTACAAGGTTGTGTATCATCATATCATCTACATATGTGATTTTTTGGGTGAATTTAGACGATAATTTGTTGTTATTTGCACAGGATTTCATGAAGGTTGTGGTCTTCACCGGATATGTTCTCATACTAAATGATGATGTGACCAGATAAATATTAGCCAACAGTGTGCTCTTGTTCTCCCTTCAAGATGGATTTAACACAACCTATGGAGTGAAACATCAAAGGTGAGAATGTTACAATTTTTGGAAACATGCCTCAGAAACAATGGATCATGTCAAAACCAACACGCATTAGTGAAAAAGATAAATTATTTTCATTGTTAGCTATGTGCTAAACAAATCTTATTAACTTTTTTATACATATACATCCCAACATTAATGCTAATTGAAACTTGAGGAAATGATTTGGCTTCAACATGATGCTAAACTTTTGATGATCGGGACTATAAGATGCTATTTTCGAAGGAGATATTGGCTACTGGAAACCTGGAAGGTGCTTGGGGCACTCAGCGAAGCCTATAAAACACTCAACGTTTTATTCGCTGAGTGTTGCAATCGGCAACAAGCACTCGGGAGCCAAAGACTCGGCGAAGAGAAAAACGCTCTAAAGTGTCAGACATCGGGCACTTGGTGAAGCTTCGCCGACTGTCGAACATAGAGCATCTTTTTTAAGCTTTCGCCGAGTGTCTGTGCTTTGGCACTCGACGGACATTTTCTGAAAAATAAAAAAATATCCAACCTCCCGGTGCTCCACAGGTCGCGTCGTCGCTGGTACCAAGCACCAATAGGCCGCTACCGCCAGCACCCGCATAACAGCTCTGCAGCTCCTCTGCTATCGTCTGCGGTCGACCACGACACCCCTTGCTTCTCCACACCGCCGTCGGGGCCGACCGCAGTGAGCCTCACTGGTCGCCGCACCTCCGCGCCCCTGGGAGGCCGAGCCCCCCGTGCCAACAGGAGGCTTGTGCGCCTCCATCCCGCTCACTTGAGCAGTGGCCATGGACCATGGTGCCGACGCCACAGTGCACCGGTCCTGCATGGTGCGCACGAGCTCCCACAGCTCCTCCTCCAACCGTGGTCACCGCTGACTCCGAGGACCCTCAACGACGTCGACCTCCCCACGCCGACACTCCTGGGGCTCGATCCGGCAAGGGAGGGAGGGGAATAGGCAAGCAGCGCACAATCCAGCAGGGGAGAGGGGAAGAGGTCGACGACGCTCATTTCGACGGGGGAGAAGAGCTTGGCGCTCGATCTGGTGGGGACAGGACCGGCGGTGCGTATGGGGGTCGGCAGCCGCAGTGGGGGCAGGGGCGAGGACGGGACTAGCGGCACGGCTGGTGGGGGAAGCTTCGATAGGTGTGAGGCGACACCGGTAGGTGGGGAGGCGGCGCCGAGAGGGAAGATGGAGGGGGCGGCCCGCGGAGGGAGGTAGAGGGAGAAAGATAAGGAGGAGGAGGGGGGGAGGGATCCGGTGGAGACTAGGAGAGCCAATGAGAAACAAGTTTGGGAGGAGCTTTGGATCGATGACGTGGAGGCTTCGCCGAGTGTTGATGACGTGGCACTCGTCGTCTAGCTGCTTCGCCGAGTGTCATCATTATACACTCGACAAAGACATAACGTAAAATTAAATTAATATTAATTAAGTCAACAATATTCTATCACATTCACTCAATAATATGTATTTGATTTTTCTACACATATAGTTCAAATATTTTATGCACTTATAGCTCAAATTTAATTTATATCAATTAATTTTTTACAATGGTGCTCAATACATTAAAATTATGAAGTCCAAAATATTACCAAAAAATCACATTAAGCAATCTTTGTTCTGTATTGCTTGAAAAAAAAGTTTTGTACTCAAATCACAATTCGACCATCACTTTGACTCCAAATCTTATTGAATTCCGGCTCAACTCTAAGACTCTTCCTGTGAGATGCTTTGATTTCTAAATATCATATTTGACAACATGTTCAAAATCTTTTAAAATTTTTACCATAACCTTCATTATGATATCAGGACATCTTGACAAATCTCATGATTTTCTGACTTCATTTCCATTTTTTTAAATTTAAAAAAAATTTGGCCACAACCTCATCATCATGTTCATTGAACAAGACTTGTAAAATTTCCTTTGATTTAAGGAGCAAGGTCTCAAAATAGACTAACTATCATAAATAATATTTTTTTACTAATTTTATAGAATTATTGCAATCACTTCCTGTTCAAAGTTGACTTATTCAAAAAAGATTCTTTTAAATGAAATTAATAAGTTAAATATCGCAAATAGATTGAGAAATATATCAAATTTGAGTATGGAGTAGCTAGTAGTAGTACTGTATGAGAACTAAAGAAAAAGTTTGAAAGCAAGAGAGAGAAAATTCAAATTTTCCTAAGTGTCCTAGTCAGACACTCGGCAATGACACTCAACTAATACATAACGCCGAGTGTTTTTGTATGTGGCACTCGGCGAATAAGGCTAGACGCCGAGTACCCGACGGAAAACATTCGTCGTCTTCGCAACTTTCGTGGTCTTTCGGTTTCAAGTAGTGATTGTGTGGACCACGAAGCCCCACAAGATATAACCGATTTCCCATTTGTGCTTGTAACTCATAATATATCATCATCATGGAATCCAAATTCAAAAGCGCCTTTGGCGACCAACCTCTGAAGGCAATCTTGGGCTGCGGTAGTAGTGAGCTTATACGAAATCAGAGACGCTATTTGTTGGACGTCCAGTTAACAACGGAGGCGCATTGCAGTGGTAATAATGTAATGCAGGTGACGTTCGAGCAGACGTCGGCCAGTTCCCTCTCCTCCTAGACTCCGCCGGGGAAAGGGAAACGAGCCAAGATCCCTCATGTCCGTCTCTATATACACGTACAGCTGGTTCCGGTCGTCCTGCCGTGCTCCGATCGACTCGGCGTTGAGCCGTTGACAGACATGGCGCACGTGGCGGCGGCGTCGCACGGCGCCACTGTGACGAGGCCCCGTGCTGGCGACGACGAGGAGGCGGCGGCGCGGCGGCTCTGGGAGGAGCTGGAGCGTATGCCCACGCCCCAGCGCGCCCGCAGCGCGGTCGTGACGCTAGAGGAGGTGGAGGGGGGCGGAGGGGCCAACAACGGCGGCGCCTGCAGGAAGGCGGTGGTCGACGTCGGCCGGCTCGGCGCGGGGCAGCGGCGGGCGCTGGTGGGCCGCCTCGTGGGTTCCGTCGACCGCGACAACGAGCGGTTCCTGCGCGAGCTCAGGGAGCGCATCGACCGGTACGTTACGTACACACCTGCACCTGCTCATTGATCGCCTCATCGCGCTCGAGCACTCCTTTATTTATTTTATTTTATTTTGAAATTAAAGCTCATCGTGCTCGAGCACTCCAGCCTGCTACATTGCGATCATCAGTTTGATTAGAAATGTGGCCAGAGATTGGGTGATTTTCATAGGAACCCGATCGAATTAGTTTCGGGCAAATTAAGGTTATGTTCACGAGTCATTCGGGCAGTGCCGCCTAGGGTTTTGTGGGTTCATCGTTTATGTTTTTCTTTGATGAGCACGCGGCATGGCATGGAGTGAGAGTCTGAGAGGGACGTCTGAACTCTGTAGTGGGGTCAGAGGACAAGGTTCTTGCTCTAGCCGTACTTGAGTGAAGTTTGTGGGAAACTCGGATCCACCGTCAACGATTGGAATTGTCGGGAGCAGAAATCTAGGATACTGTACTCCCTCCGGTTTGGTAAAGGAAGACGTTTAGGACAGCGACACGGTCTCCAAAGTGCAACTTTGACTTCCTATTTTTACAAAAATAATTATTAAAAACTAACATATGTATATTTTTATGAAAGTATTTTACAAGACAAATCTACTCATGGAGTTTTCACATTTCCAAACTCAATAACGTAAAAGTTATTCATGATTTATATTCCCAATGTTTGACTCAAATCTTGTCCAAAACGTCTTCTTTTGCCAAACCGGAGGGAGTATTTTATCTAGGCACCACTCAGATCAATTGGAGTTTGGGATTGAGGTTTACATGTGTTGCTACGTGAGGCAGGGTTAACCGAACCGTGTGAAGGCCGGTTCCCACGATTCAAAAAACCGGCCGGTAAACCGGTCAAACCGACCGGTTTGCTGAGAGGTAAAAATTGTAGGGACGGTTTGGGGGTGGGAACCGGACCAGTTCATATACCGGGCCGGACCGGTTCCACTGGGAACCGGCCGAACCAGACCGATTCCCACCGGTTTTGCGAACCCTGACATCAGTGGTAAGATTTCTTACAGTGATCTACCCACTCTTATTTCAAATTCTCGACTCGGAATGGGTACTTGTATTTTACTGAATTCATTTTAAAATTGTATCAGTGAACATGTTTGTTTCGAAGCAAATAATAAAAAAAGCTCCAGTAGAGATTAGCCACCAGCAGGCACCACATCTCACCACCGACCGCTAATGAACAGTTTCACCAATAGGGAGGGTGTCGAAGTGTCGAACGTAGTTTTCATGAGAGCCCTTCTTTTATTTATTTTCACATCTAACATCATAAAACCTTCCTTTTCATTATGAATATCCCCTATTTGCCCCTCTAATTTCGAAACTGAAATGGGAAAAAAAATCAAAATTACCACTTTTAAGTAGGGTTGGATGAAAAAACTCGTGGCTCGCAAACTCGCTCAAACTCGCTTGGTAGTAGCTCGACTCAACTCAGCTCGTTAGGACTTATAAACGAGCTGAGCTAAGGTTTCGGCTTGGTCGTATAAGAGCCAGCTCGAGTTGGCCCGCGAGTTGCTCACGAGTCAAAACGGCCAACCTTACTTAGCTGCCTAGCAAAATATTGTGATAAAGTGTCAAGTATTGTTGCATGAAGTATTTTAATTTCCTGTTGGATGAACTAAAGTTACAATGTTTTTGTGTGTCAAGCATTGGTCGCGGTGTTGCCTTGTTGCTACATGGCTGCATGATCGCACGGAGTGTTTCGCTATTAGATGAACTTAACGTTGAAGTTCATTTAATGGTCAAATACATTCGATGTGATTTTTCATTTTCTTTTTGTTATTGGAAGTTATATAAAGTATAAACCAATATATATTTATAGTGTATCTCAATATGAGAGTAATGGACAAATTTTTTATGCCCTAGGTCACGAGCTAACAAGCCGGGATCGAGCTTTCAAACGAGTCGAGTCAATCTCGGCTTTTAGCTCGGCACCTTAACGAGTTATAATGAGTCGAGCCAAAATGAGGAGGCGAGCCACTAACGAGCCGAGCCGGCTCGATATCCACCCCTACCTTCAAGTAGAACGAAAGTTCATATAATCTATTAAACTATATATATATATATATATATATATATATATATATATATATATCGTATATATATTATGCACCCGGGTGCATTCTAGGCACGGAATGCACCCGGAGCCAACCGAGATGTACGGTCCGGCCAACCGCTCCAACAATCTAATCTAACCGGCCGCACAACCCGCACCAAAGTTGTAAAAAAACCCGCACCCGCACAACGACCATCACCACCAAGCACCCGCCCCCGATGCCGTTTTCCCTTTTTCCCCTCATCCCCGATCCGGTTGTCCCTTCGGCGGCCGTTGCGAGCTCACCGGCGGGGGAGAGGGGCTAGCACGGTGGAGCGGGCGCGAGCTCCCCGGTAGGAAGCGAGCGGGGGTGTGCGGCGGCGAGTGGATGAGGGAGCGAGCTCCCCGACCTGTGGCGGGCGCAAAACCAACGATTCGTGAGGACCGACGGGGAGCAAGGCGGGTTTTCATGGAAGTTCGGCGGCGGAGCCTCGGGAGCTCCGATGGGTCCGCGACGAGATCCTCGGCCGGCCGACGCGGCGAGGGGAGCTCGGACCGTGCTCGAGAGCAGATCCCTTGTGCGGCGTGCATCCCTCTCCGGCCAAGACGGTGACGGGCGCGCGGCCCCTTCCGGCCACGGTGGTGACAACGTGCGCCCCCCCCTCCGGCCATGAAGGCGACGGGCGCGTGCCCCCTTCCGGTCACGGCGCACGGCGTCTGCGGTCGGGGCGTCGTCCTTTTTGGGCATGGATACCATCGGAGCGGGGGTGGTGCACGGCTTCCCGCAGTCGGCGCTTCCTCCTCCTTGGAGGAGTGGATGTCGCCCGAGAAGGGGTGGCACACGGCTTCTGCTCAAGATTTGGCACATAAGGGATGCATGTGCCACCGTGGTAGCGACGCCTTGCTTTCGTCGTCCGTGCCCGGCCCGCAAACCTGTGGCATGCGATTACGCCTTCTTGCTTGCTGGATTCGAGAGATCGATAGAGCCATGAAAGAGGAAGAGAGACCGGGAGAGGCGGAAAGAGGCAACGGGATGAAGATGAGCGACAAAGGGATAAGGTGAAGTGCTTGGGCCATAGTGGGCCTTGCGGCCTTTCGTACACATGGACCACGAATGGATCCTCCTTTTTTCGTTTTCCAAAATTAACTTGATTTCTTTTTCGGTTGTAAATCGATCCCGTACCTACGTATCTCCCCTCCACATTCTTTTCTTTTGTGCTTGTTTGATTTTCCCAAATTATCGATATCGAATGATATCGATAATTTTTCTACCTAAAGGTTTCATTTTCCGAATTGCAACAAAATAGTAGTTCGAGTTGCAATCAATATACACTACGAGTTGCAAATATTGAGTGCTTCCATCCGATACTATACTACCCTTTAGTTGCAACCTTTGTTAGTGGTTCGAGTTGCAATTAATATAAACTACAAATTGCAAATACTAAGTACTTACGTCGCATCTTTGTACTACCCCTTTAGTTGCAACCGAACAGGTGGTACGAGTTGCAAACGATGTACACTCCAAGTTGCAAATACCGAGAGCTTCCGCCTAATACTGTACTACCTCTTTAGTTGCAACCGAACGAGTTGTTTGAGTTGCAATTGATATATACTCCGAGTTGCAAATACCGAGTGCTTCACCCGATACCGTAATACCCATTTCGTTGCAATCGGATAGTGGTTGAAATTGCAATCGATGTACATTCGAGTTGCAAATACCGAGTTCTCCCGCTTGATGCTAAACTACCACTCCGGTTGCAACCCGACGGTGGTTCGAGTTGCAATTGATATACACTCCAAGTTGCAAATACTAAGTGCTCCCTTTGATAATGTACTACCACTTCGGCTTGCAACCGGACAATAGTTCGAGTTGCAATCGGTGTAAACTCCGAGTTGCAAATACTGAGTGCTTCCGCCTGATATTGTAATACCCCTTTAGTTGCAACCGGACAATAGTTCGAGTTGCAATCGATGTAAACTCCGAGTTGCAAATATTGAGTGCTTCCGCCTGATATTTGTAATACCCCTTCAGTTGCAACCAGACAGTGGTTCGAGTTGCTATCGATGTGCACTTCGAGTTAGAAATACCGAGTTTTAAAGGATTTCACCAAGTAAGTGATTTGCACTATACATTTTTCCCTTTTGACAACATATTAACTAGCTTACTACCTAAGTTGTAATTAGTTTATATTCAATATTACAATTAGACAAATTATCACCTCATAGCCGATTGTTTTTATCGGAGCTCAACCCAAACACTCATAGAATTTTGCCAAATATACATAGTAGTAATCACTTTAGTGGTTTTGTTGGAACTAGCTCATGACACCGGTGGCAATTCGGTTTCACTTTGATTTTATCGTCGCAAATACATACACATGGTAGCAATTAGTTTATTCTTTTTATTGCAAGCGGCCCGTGGTACCAGTTGCAATTTGGTTTTTTTATCGGAGCTCAACCCGCACATTCATACAATTGTGTATACATAGTAGTAATCACTTTAGTAGTTTTATTGCAACTAGCTCATGACAACCGGTGGGAATTCGATTTCACTTTGATTTTATCGTCACAAATATGCTCATACACATAGTAGCAACTGGTTTATTCTTCTTGTTGCAGCGGGCCCGTGGTACCGGTTGCAATTTGGTTTTTTATCGGAGCTCAACCAAGACATTCATACAATTGTACCCAAATATACATAGTAGTAATCACTTTAGTAATTTTGTTGCAACTAGCTCATGACACCAGTAGCAATTCGGTTCACTTTGATTTTATCGTCACAAATATGCTCATGCACATAGTAGCAGTTGGTTTATTCTTTTTGTTGCAGTGGCCCGCGGTACCGCTTGCAATTTGATTTTTACACTTGAAGTGATTGTAGTTGGCAAAACAATATTATATTTACACTGAAACAATAAAGTACCATATTTTCTCTTGGCAAATTATATTAATTTTGGACTTGAGAAGTCGCAATTTGTATTTTTTTTGTATTTTTCCATTTTTTTTAAGATTCTGTTGTGTGTGTTGCAATCGACAATGACGTTGTTAAACTAGCACCCCTCAAGAGCTTGCAAATGAAACATGGTCTTAGTTGCAACCATACTTTATTTTTTACCTATTTTATTATCCAGTTGCAACTAAGCTATTATCCTAGTTGCAATTGGAAGAAGCACACTTGCAATTGCAAGTGAGTGTGCATGGTTTGATTATTTTTGTACCTATTTCATTGTCCAGTTGCAACTAGGTTATTATCCTAGTTGCAATTTGGAGGAAGCAACCACTTGCAATTGTGACTGAGTCCGCATGTAGTTGCAACTACGTTATTATCTTAGTTGTAATTGGAGGAAGTAACTATTTTTATTATCGAGTTTCAACTAGGCTATTATCCTAGTTGCAATTGAAGGAAGAAACAACTTGCAATTGCGACTAAGTGTCCATGATTTTTTAATTGTTTTTATACCTATTTTATTATCTGGTATCAAATAGGATATTTATCCTAGTTGCAAACGGAGGAAGCAACCACTTGCAATTGCAAGTGAGTGTTCATGATTTTAATTATTTTTGTACATATTTTATTGTCCGGTTGCAACTAGGCTCTTATCCTAGTTGCAATTGGAGGAAGCAACCACTTTTGTAATTACAACCGAGTTTGTATGCTTTTTAAATTATTTTTTGTATTGATTTTATTATCGAGTTGCAACTAGGCTATTATCCTAGTTGCAATTAGAGGAACAACCACTTGCAATTGCGACTTAGTGTGCATGATTTTTTAATTATTTTTGTCTCTATTTTATTATCCGCCGTACACATATAGGGATCTCCATCAAATGATTACCAACACGAATGTTTTCCCCCGCGAATTAAAGGATTCATTTCTCACTTCTTTTTTTTCCATCGAGGCTATTCTTGAATTGCTTGCGGGTCCGAGCCGAGATTCGATGCCCATGGTGCACGGGATGCAAATCGAGTTCGGACCCGTCCATCGAGTCACTCACGGCTCGCGCCGACGGCTCTGTCACACTCGGCCCGCACGCGCTTGCTCCGGCGTCCTCACCACGGGCATAATTCGTCGTGCCCCTAGGGCCTGCGGCTCTTGCGCCGCGAATCGGTTTCAAACAACCGGACGGACCTCACCCGTGAGCATGCCGGTCTCCGCGCCGCGCTCGATGGGATCCGCGTCGGAGGCCGCGCTCACCGAGCTCGGTGCGCTAGTCGGCCCGCTACCACCGCACCCGCCGGTCGGCCTGCATGCTCGCTAGGCCCCGCGCCCGTTCCGGATAGCTTGCAATCTCCAATCGCCGGCCCGCCGCCGCACCTTTTGTAGCACGCACCGGGCACCTCAAGCTCCCATCGCCGCACGATCCGAGCCGGGCCGAAGCCCCCATCTTTGGGGAGGTCCGGCGGCGAGCTGCGAGCCGCGCCGAAGCCCGCACGCCGGGAGGTCTCACGCTCGCCGCGCTCCGCGCGTCGCGTTTCGCGCTCGAGATAGCCATTAGGCGTGGGGAATCTGCGGGTTGTGGCCTAGATTAGGCGGCGGGGTTGCTGCTTGCCTTGCCTAGATCGGGTCCGTGCATTTCGGGTTCAAAATGCACCCAGGTGCATTTTAGTGTCACCGTATATATATATATATATATATATATATATATATATATATATATATATATATATATATATATATATATATATATATATATATATATATATATATATATATATTGGTTCAATTTACCACCTAAATTGTGCCAGTTGGTTCAATAATACAATTTACTATTAATTTTGTTTCTCTATACTGGATTTTAATGATACTTTGCATGATAGTAGTGGATATCATAATCTATATTAAAAAATATTTTATGAATTTTCATCATTAATTTTTATATAATTTTGTATCGCTGTGATAAATTTTATTATTAAATACCCAATCCTATCAAAATAGTAATGGAAAAATTCATGATCTGTTTATTAATATCCAACCCTATCAAAATAGTAATAAAAAATTTGTGATCTGTTTTTTAACATGTTACATGCCGTCTTCTATCATTTTACAAAATTTATAAACTTAAAGCTTCACTTGTGCGTGAAGAAAAAAGAACAAATTGTGTTTAAGGATAAATTGAATCAAATTACATAGTTTTGGGGTTAAATTGAAACAAGAAACCAAGAAGAAGTATTTGATGAGGTTATCCGGACTTTAAATATATACTTGAGTTGATTAATTTGGATTTTTTTTCCAAACTGAATGTGAGGAAATTCCTGTACCGTGCCACCAGCCCGACGCCCTCCGCCACCACCGCCATCTTCCCCTAGCGCTCCCGGCGTCTACCGCCGCGCCCCTAGTTAGGAGTTCCAAACCAATTAAAGCCCGCCGTTGCCGTCCCACTACCCCGCACGATCGACGGCTCGGCGTCATGCCCACTGTCTCCATTGATCATTGTTCACGGGCGCGCGAGCGCGGCCTGGAAATTTCATGTCAATTTGTGGAGATGGACTGGAGCAATGGGAGGCTGGGGTTGGAGGCGAGTCGACGCGCTCGTCTGTCCGTAACCGTAAGATTTTGCTTTTTTTTTTCTCCTCAACGCGCGCATATTATTTGCCGTTTTCAGTTCAGTGCATCGAGGAAAAAACGTGATCTTCTGAATATATCAATCCGGTTAATTTGTTTTCTCTCATTGCTTATGCTGAATTGTAGCGTTGGGATCGTTCTGCCGACAATTGAGGTGCGTTTCGAAAATCTGAAGGCAGATGCTGATGTTCACATTGGGACCAGGGGCTTGCCAACCATTCTGAACTCGGTCACTAACATTTTTGAGGTACAATACCCCCCCCCCCCCCCCCCCTACAACACTGGGATGTCGTGTCTGAACTTCATATTTCTGTAAAATTCATATGGTTTGGGATTTTTGTTTTGTTTCTTGATCAGGGAGCTGCGAATGCTCTGCGCATATTGCCAAGCAGGAGGCAGACGATGCCAATTCTCAATGGTATCAGTGGTATCATCAAGCCTAAGAGGTATAGCTCCTTGAGTGAACTAGTGCTTCATGAGTTCATGTAGTTACCTTGCTCTGCTTCTTCTGCAGAATGACTCTGCTGCTGGGCCCACCGGGGTCAGGGAAGACCACATTGCTGCTTGCATTGGCTGGGAGGCTTGGAAAAGATCTCAAGGTATTAAAATTGAGCATTCACTTCTTATAGCTAAATGCTTTTGTTGAGAAAGAAATTTGCAGGAGGCTGAATGCATTTATATGAACAACAGACCTTTTAGCTCCGGTATTTCTATAGAAATTGTCTTGCACCACATATATTCATTTGTCCATGGTCTCAACTTCCAAGTACCAGTTTTTGGTACTGAATATATCTGACTACATGAAGTTTACTTGGCTTCCATTTCAATCTACTCCGCGAAAATGTTCTGCTTTCCATTATTCGTTAACCATGGGCGTTGTTTAGCTTAGGCATTTAAGAACAATCACACACCAAATTCCTCTCCTATTCGCAGGTTTCAGGTAATGTCACTTATAATGGGCATGGAATGGATGATTTTGTACCCCAGAGGACAGCTGCCTATGTAAGCCAGCATGATCTTCACATAGGGGAGATGACTGTGCGGGAAACACTTGCCTTCTCTGCAAGGTGCCAAGGAGTTGGATATTTCTATGGTATGATGCACCATTTAAGAAATCACAATAAGACTGTCAGTACTTAAAATCTCTTGATTGGTACTTTCTTTCCTTTCATTACTCAGATTTATTGTGTGACTTGTTAAGGAGAGAGAAAGAGGTAAACATCAAGCCTGATACTGACCTTGACGCTTTTATGAAGGTACAGCATACAAAATCATACACAATCTATATGCTTCCTTGTGATTTTACATGATTACTAATCATATGGGTCAGACTAAATGTTTTGTGCTCATTTCAGGCAGCTGCATTGGGAGGGCAAGAAGCTAATGTGGTGGCAGAGTACATGCTTAAGGTATGTAAAAAATTGGAATACTTGTAACTTGTGGATGAAATTTTGCATGGCCTGACTCTGACTTGTTAGGTTTACCAATCATTGCTGTAGATATTAGGACTAGAGGTATGTGCAGACACAATGGTAGGAGATGAGATGTTCAGGGGCATATCTGGAGGACAACGGAAACGTGTTACTGCAGGTACAGACATAACAACCAACAGTTATGTCCTGGATTTGGAACAACGAGTTTACCATTATTCCTGTTGGAATTAAACTATAACGTCTGGTTGTATTTGATTTCGGTATGTCCTGAAGGTGAGATATTGGTTGGCTCAGCAAGAGCGCTGTTCATGGATGAGATCTCCAATGGGCTTGATAGCTCCACGACATTCCAGATTATCAACTCCCTCCGACATGCTATCCACATCCTTGGCGGCACGGCAGTAATTTCCTTGCTGCAGCCTGCACCCGAGACATACAACTTGTTTGATGACATTATACTCCTCTCGGATGGCCAGATCGTGTACCATGGGCCCCGTGAGTATGTTCTTGATTTCTTTGAGTTCATGGGGTTCAGATGCCCTGACAGGAAGGGTGTTGCTGACTTCTTGCAAGAAGTATGAGCGGCTGCACCATGTTAATGGTACTTACATTTATGTGCAACTTTTAGTAATATGTGCATTTATCTGTTAACTCTCTGGTTAGGTAACGTCAAAGAAAGATCAGAAGCAGTACTGGGCTCACCATGACCAGCCCTACCTCTACATATCAGTGAAGGAATTTGCAGAGTCATTTCATTCATTCCATGTTGGCCAGGTCATGGCAAATGAGATTGACATGCCATTTGACAAGAGAATGAGCCACCCGTCAGCTTTGGCAGCCTCAAAGTACGGTGTAAGCACCAAAGAGCTTCTGAAAGCCAATATCGACCGAGAGATTCTACTGATGAAGAGGAACTCATTTTTCTACATGTTCAGAGTTGTACAGGTAATTGTTCCCTGAACTTCAGAAGTCTTGGTTCAAAATATTATTTATGCACCAACCAAATGTGGAGCGGTTTGTCCCTCTTCTTACCCAGCAGTCTATTGTGTATTGTTGTGTGCTGCTAAAAGCCATTAGTCAAAGGTTTTTTTTTAATTAGCTAGTGGTAAAAGGCCCACATGGAAGGTGATTCCCTAGCATATAAGTAGCATAAACATATTTCCTTTTTTCAATATGTCGCATGCTTCACCAACTAGCGCGAATCAAGTTAGGATGTTCCTTAGGTGGCGTTTAATTGGGAAAATCCCAGAATCTATTGCCTATGGAATGCGGGGGTTTAAAGAAACCACAATTCCTAGACATATGCAAAATTACCGCGTCCGTAATGGAGCCTTATGGTTTCAAATGCAATGAATATTAATAAAGCTTAGTTGTACACAAAATGGCCAATGAGTAGTCGATTAGCACTAGCAGTTATATGTTACATTCACAAAATATGTAACTGTGGGGCTGTGCCTACCTTTTCTTTTGGCACCACAGCTGATAATGTTGTCAGTCATTGAGATGACACTTTTCTTCCGTACGGAAATGCACCGTGATTCCGTGGAAAATGGAGGCATCTACATGGGCGCACTCTTCTTCACAACACTCATGATCATATTCAATGGCTTCTCTGAGCTTACCTTAACTATTTTTAAGCTACCTATTTTCTTCAAGCAAAGGGATCTTCTGTTCTATCCTGCTTGGACTTACACTGTACCATCATGGATTCTCAAGATCCCAATCACATTCCTTGAAGTTGGTGGGTTTGTTTTCATAACCTACTATGTCATTGGCTTTGATCCAGATATAATCAGGTAGGTTTCACTACTTATGTCTTATTTTTCGATAATGTATCTAATAGACTTGCATGCTTGCTCTTTTTTTATGACCGACTGACAGAGTTTCGTTATTCTCAGGCTTTTCAAGCAATATCTGCTTTTCTTAGCAGCTAATCAGATGGCAGCTTCGCTGTTCCGGTTCATTGCTGGAGCAGCAAGAAACATTATAGTTGCATATGTCTTTGGATCATTTGCGATTTTAGTTGTTATGCTTTTGGGTGGATTTGTTGTTTCTAGAGGTACTAATCAGTCATCCTTTTCCATGATGCTGAACTCATACTGCATCCGTCCTCGCTGCTAAATTGCCCCTTACTTTATTGACCCAGATAACATAAACAAATGGTGGATTTGGGGATACTGGACCTCTCCGATGATGTATGCGCAGAATGCTGTGTCGGTGAATGAGTTCTTGGGACAAAGCTGGCAGAAGGTCTTGCCAGGCACGACCGAGCCCCTTGGTGTGCTTGTCCTGAAATCCCGTGGAATATTTCCGGAAGCCAAGTGGTACTGGATTGGCTTTGGCGCATTACTTGGATTCACAGTTCTCTTCAACTCTCTATTCACGCTCTGCCTTGCATACCTCAAGTGTGAGTGCACACCTTCTGGACTTATTTACTAAGTAGTGTCTTTCTGGCAGCAGCATCAAGTGATCAAATCTCGGTACATCAGTTACACTGTACGAAACAAAACAAGAAACTGCAGTACTTTACTGAATGCATTCAAGCTTCAGTCCACCAAATAGCAAGGCAGCTTTGCTAAGAGACATGCCCTCTTTGGTTTTACAGCATATGTTCACTCCCATCCATCAGTATCAGAAGAAACGCTGAAGGAGAAGCATGCCAATTTGACTGGTGTGGCTGCAGAAATTCCCTTACATAAAGAGAAGGGACCAGGAAGTAATTGCCAGTCATCTGAAAGTGTTTGTCAGGCAACAGGCAGCTACAATGAAACCAAATCGGCAAGTGTTGATGCCAATTCTATGCCTGCACCAAAAGGGATGGTTCTCCCTTTTGTTCCACTCTCACTAACTTTCGACAGTATCAGATACTCTGTCGACGTCCCACAGGTAAGTTTTAGAGCAAATAATTATAATTTTTTAACTATCTTTATTCTCTATTTTTCAAGAACTCTAAGCAAATAATGTCGATGCAAAACTTTAGGAAATGAAAACACAAGTTCTAGAAGGTAAATTGGAGATCCTAAAGGGTGTTAGTGGGTCATTCAGACCAGGAGTACTGACTGCCCTGATGGGCATCAGTGGCGCTGGTAAGACAACTCTGATGGATGTGTTGGCAGGAAGAAAGACCAGTGGATACATCAAGGGAAGTATCAGCATTTCTGGATATTCAAAGAAACAAGAAACATTTGCTCGTGTGTCAGGGTACTGTGAACAAGATGATATTCACTCTCCACAGGTTACAGTACACGAGTCACTGCTGTTTTCAGCGTGGCTCCGACTGCCAGGGGATGTGAATTCAAAGACAAGAAAGGTCAATTGAATTTGATAAGCACTCACTTTTAGTTGATTATTTTCTGTAATTTCTTGATTTGCGGATGCAGATGTTTATTGAGGAGGTGATGGAGCTTGTTGAGCTCACGCTAGTGAGAGATGCTCTGGTTGGATTACCTGGAGTAAATGGCCTGTCAACGGAGCAGAGGAAGAGGTTGACAATTGCTGTGGAGCTTGTCGCAAATCCCTCAATCATTTTCATGGATGAGCCAACATCAGGACTCGATGCTCGAGCTGCGGCAGTTGTGATGAGGACAGTGAGGAACACTGTCAATACTGGTCGAACAGTCGTCTGCACAATCCATCAGCCAAGCATTGACATATTTGAAGCTTTTGATGAGGTGCATGAGATATTACCTTAAATCAATAGGGAAAAATATATTTTGAGCAGACCTTATTTGCCCTATAGTAGTTAATACTTAATTGAACTGAGTTTAGGCCAGTTTTGTGTGAGGGGTGCTCATTTTTTATTATGAAGACACATAGTTCCTGTGAGGTCTTATAAATAAATAAGAAATTTTGACAAAATTTAGCCCCTAGCAATACCATTTAACCAAGCAAGCCATAAGAATTTACAAGAGGAAATGGGGAGGGAATGCTGATTGCTGGGGAACATGAGGGTCCTAGAACAGCATTTCTCGCTTGAAGAGATGAAACTATGGCAATTATCAATACATTAGTGACTGAGAATCCTGAAATTCATAATTCTATTCATGCAGCTTTTACTGTTAAAGCACGGCGGAGAAGAGATCTATTTTGGTCCACTAGGCCATCAGTCCTCGGAAATGATCAAGTATTTTGAGGTAAATGGGTGGCTCAAAATTCAAATGTTTCTATGCCTCAGTTTCCAGATCTCATGTTATTCCATTTGTTCAGGAAATTGAAGGAGTTGCCAAAATCAAAGACAGCTACAATCCAGCAACCTGGATGCTGGAAGTGACAACAGTTTCACAGGAATTTGTGCTAGGTGTTGATTTCAGTGACATATACAAGAATTCCGAACTCTACCAGTCAGTAACCTTCTCTCAACCCTACTAGTATCTGCATATAAAACTATAAATGATACTTGTAGAGTTTTTTGTTGTTGTTTTAAACTGTTAACTGTTTGTGTTGTTTGCGTTTTGGTTTCTACTGTAACTTGGCAACCAATAGCATTTCTTGTTGCAAGTTGCAACAGCACCATTAACGTAAGTTGCAACAGCACCATTAATGTTTATTTTGGTATGTTACAGGAGGAATACAGCCTTGATACATGAACTGAGTACTCCACCACCAGGTTCAAGCGACATCTACTTCTCGACCACGCACTCGCGGTCGTTCTTCACGCAATGCCTGACTTGCCTCTGGAAGCAGAACCTTTCCTACTGGAGGAACCCGCAGTACAATGCTGTCAGATTTTTCTTCACCGTCATTATAGCTCTACTTTTCGGCACCATATTCTGGGGCCTTGGCGCCAAAAGGTTTGAACCCTCACACTGTAGTTCATACTAGATAACAAAGATGTCATGGTCTTGGTATCACCTTTGAAATGGCCGCTATTCTCTTTTGCCTCTTCACCCAGGGAGAAACCTCAGGACCTGTTCAATGCAATGGGGTCCATGTACGCTGCTGTTCTAACCATAGGCGTGTTCAGCTCAGCGTCTGTTCAGCCAGTGGTGTCCGTCGAGCGAACGGTCTTCTACCGGGAAAGAGCTGCCGGCATGTACTCAGCTTTCCCTTATGCATTTGGTCAGGTAGCTCTACAACATTTGCTGCCGCTTTCGATGCATTGACCCCCCCCAAAAAAAAATGCACTGCCTGAAATATAGTGTAACTTTGGAGTGAGTGTCTGTACTGCAGGTTTTGATTGAGCTGCCTTACACGTTAGTTCAGGCCTGCATATTTGGGGCCATAGTGTATGGCATGATGGGGTTCAAGTGGACAGCTGCTAAGTTCTTCTGGTATATCTTCTTCATATACTTCACGCTGCTATACTTCATCTTTTGCGGGATGATGGCGATCGGGCTGACAAGGAACCACACCGTAGCATCCATTGTATCCGCAGCCTTCCAGGCCACATGGAACCTCTTTTCCGGTTTTCTGATCCCCCGAACGGTATGCCGTATCTAGTTCTTATTGCATTTTGAACGAATTGAATTTAAAATTTTGAACCTTGAGACATGGCAGTTACCTGATCTGTTCTGTTCCAACACCATCATTCAGAAAATTCCTATCTGGTGGAGATGGTACTACTGGCTCTGCCCTGTTGCGTGGAGCTTGTACGGGATGGTTGTGTCGCAGTACGGTGATGACGTCGACACCCCGCTCTTCGATGGCGTCAGCAACATCACCGTGGCGGATTTCGTCAGGGACTACTTCGGCTTCAACCACAGCTTCCTCTGGGTTGTTGCCGTGGTGATTGTGGCATTCGGGCTCCTTTTTGCTGTCTTGTTCGGCCTTGCCATAATGAAGCTGAATTTCCAAAGGAAATGACCAGATAACTTGACGCCTTTGGAAACGGTAGAGAGAACTTGATGCCTTTGGAAATGAGAGAAGTTTGATTTGTAATTTTGGAGACGCTAGTAGATTTTCTTCAGAACAAGAACAATCAGGCTATTATTGTTTCAGGCTCAACATTGCAGTTTCTTTGTTGGCCAATTAAGGGTCACGGTCCAGCAGCGTGTCCTGTCCGATCGAACTGGAGATTTGCTACCAGGTAGAGGCAGTGACACAGCCTTGACAAGCACTCACGATATGCTGTCCAGATTATCTGTACTATCAACACAGTTCAACAGCCTTAGCACCAAAACGTAGCATAAACATCAGCCAGGACGGAATATCAACTAAAATTATTCCGCTGTTGTCTCAGCTTTTGTAATGACGCCTAATCACGACACAGACGTAGATGCGGAGAACAACAGAAATCAATGAAACTGTAAATATATATATTATGAGCTATTACAGTATTACATTATTCAGTGAAAAGAATGGCATCAAAATGTTACAAGCCTAAAGTTCATTACTTTGTTACATATGCCTTGTTCTTATTGGCTGCTCAATAACTTATGTCATTCTAGTGTCATCCTATCTTCTGCAGTGCCCTGAAGGACCTAGTTACAACAATTGTATGCAAGAATCAACCTTCTTTACTGTACATGTGAACCTACATGGTTTTAACAAGGCCTTCAAAGACCTTGCCGACAATCAACTCAATGTTTCTCAGAAAAAATGCAACCAAACACCACCAACCTTTTTGGTTGTGGCTCAGGAAGTTATGCCTTGATCAAAATGCTTCAATGGTCTCCGACAGCACATGGCAGAAACGACTTGGTAACATGTAATCTGCTAGGGCCATGTGGCTCCTCTCTTCAGGAGCAAGGTTGATCCCTATAGTAAGCAACAGGGCCATTTCTGATTAGAAGGTCAAGTTGTCAATGGCAGAATAGCACAGAGCATTTAATATATCACACCTTGGAAAGGCTGGGGCTCCAAATGGTGGTGATCAAGTGGTCGGTCTGGTCATTGTTGAAAGACCCCGGCCTCCCATGGGAGCCATGCCGTGAAGATCCAAATCAGCTTCATCATCTGCATTTCAAACAAAAAAAAGGATAAAACTACAACTTAGACAAATGAGATAATCTTTGTATGTGTCAGCCAATGTATGCAATCCCATCACGCGAACAAGTTACATGACAGAAAATGGCTGTTTTATTTACGACAGAGTACTGTTCTTGATCAAGTTTGAAAACAGTCTGGGCTGATTAGTGTAAACAGCAAGGTTAGGAACATTTGGTAATTGAATAAATTCTGTCTTCCGGTTCATTTTTACTTATTTCTTTCAGACATGAAAAGAAAGGTTAGGAACATTTGGTAATTGAATAAATTCCGCCTTCCGGTTCATTTTTACTTATTTCTTTCAGACATGAAAAGAACCTTTGATCATTACTCTTTTTTTCTATATACCTATTGAAAAAAGACTTTGTTTTGGCTTTTCTAGATATGGATCTAGATGTATGTATGTCTAGATACATAGCAAAAGCAATGTATCAAGAAAAAACCAAAATGAATAGTATTTTGGGACGGAGGGTGTAGACTAGATTAATCTAGAAGTATTTCTCATAATGAATACACTAGTACCATTCTCATGATAAATCTATGTAATTTGATATATAATAGTAATCACATAATTTGTTTAACTTAGCATCAGTAGCCTACCATTTGTATCTTCGCCAGATTCAGCGCCAGCAATTCCAATGCAAGCAAACAAAGAAGAATCGTCAACTTTCAGATGCTCATATGCAAGATACAAATCCTCGATTGTGGCGCTTTCATATAATGTTGTCAATTCCTTGATACATGATACACCCTGCAGTTTTGGAGCACATGAATGATATTAAGACAACAAACAAGCAAAAGCAACCAAAAAACAGAGATGCAAGTAGAGCTTTTGAAATTAGTAAATTAAGGATAAGATGCAGAAGAGTTCCATCCACTAATAATAAATGTATATAGGTCCTACAAGCAATATAAGTTATTAAATGAAGGAAAAGATGCAGAACTCCATTCAACACTAACATGATTAGATAGCACTACTTCCTTTTGCCCACGCACGGCCAACTAGTGTTCTAGATTCTTTCATAGCCAAGGATCAACAAAGGTTCTAGATTCTTTCATAGCCATGAGATAGCAAGCACTAAGTTCAAGTTCTAGACATGAGAGTACTTTTCAGATTTAATCATTCTTCATACAATCATACCACTCGTAGCAATCTTCTAGGCGGACTTCAGTTAGAACTTAGAAACCAGAAGAGTGATTTTAATAAACAATCCCCATTCAATATAACTTTTTTCTTAATATATCAATATCATGTACGGGAAGCTAGCAAGTTACCTAAGTTCCAACAAATAAGTTACAAATACTAAATGCCATCCATATTTATTGTTTCTGTTTCTTCATATACATCAAATTTAATAGCTCTCTCAATATACCATGCTGAGAAGAATACAACAGCAGCCAAGTGACATGGCCTGCAATATCGTTTCTGTTTTCCTTCTGTTGCAGAGAGTACTGCTGCAAAATTTTGTTCAGGCCAGTAGAGTAGTTTGATTTCATTTACTTTTTTTTGGGTAAGAGTTGGCGAGTTGCTATCTATGTTACCCCGATACTTCCAGGTGACCACGTATCCCGTATCCGATACTCCACAGATACTCCAAGGATACGTATCCACCACGTATCACCGTACTGGGCCGTACTGGGTCTTGAAACTCAGCTTTCGATACGTATCTGCTGCCGTATCAGCCCATCAACTCAGTTCTGTTCCTGCCCCTCCTGAGTCTCCGGTCTTGATACCCAATCTACCTCTCTCATCTGTGAGCGCGATGTGTGCCTACAAGTCTGTTGTTTCTTCCCTTCCTCATTCTCGAAGTTGAATCGATCTGCTCCGTTCCAACTGCAGTGTTCCTCACTTCTCCTTCCTGCTCTGTTCCTAGATTCACTACATGGTGACCCCAAATTTGAGATGTTGGTAGTTCTAGTGCTACTGGTAGCCCCCTGTATGAGGGAGGTTCTAACCATGTATGTTGTATAGGAGGCATCAGGAGGTTCTGACTAGCTAGTAGCGGAAGGAAATTTGCCACCCTCATATGGGAGGAGCAGTGCAACAAGTTTTGGTATTATCTACTGATTTTGTAACTTAATATGCATTATTATCTATTTATAAAAAATAGTTAAAACGTATCCGCGTATCCGTATCCTTCCGATACTGATACACATATCCGTATCCGTGCTGCATAGGTTGCTATCACTTTCCATGTTTAAATACCCCGTATTGCATGTGGCTGTAAACTCTTTTTCATCTCAATACAAACAGCTCTCCTGCATATTTTGAAAAAAATGTGACTAAGGTATTATATTTTGTCATTGCATGTCTAAGGGATGGGGTATCAGGTCAACAGCTTGCCAAAGTTCATTCAGAAGCTATGTTGCCATCAATCTAGCAAGATTGGCTAGAACATGAGTTTCTAGCAAGGAAAATGGCGCCGATGCAAGAAAAGCTCAAGTAGATAATCACTTCATTTTGGTTCCATAAGATGAGGATATGTACAAGCAATAAATAAACTTTCACCTTTCTTGGCACAGATGAAGATTGTAGATGGGCTAGCAAACCAAGCCAATAGGCATTTGTCTTCGTCTCAGCCTCGTGTTTCATCAATAGCGTCCTCTTGGCCTGAAGTTATGCAATATCAGATGATAAAAGTTAGTTCAATATACCTCAAACTTTCAAAATGTATTCAACCAAAAAGTATTTTAAAATGTGTACTCCCTCCGTTCCGTTTTATATGACGTTTCCGACCAAAGATTTGAACTAGAAACAGGCTATTAGGCTGGTCCGAAACATCATCTAATTGGGACCAGAGGTAGTATAACCTTAAACTTTCAAAATGTGTATTCAACTAAAAAGTATTTAAATTTAAACATGCAATTAATATGCTAAAACTTAATATTTCTATACTGATTCACGTCATACAGCCTGTTCGGTTGGCTGGTGGCTGATGGCTGGTGCTGGTTTGTTCTGAGAGAAGAGTACTGCTGGCTGGTTGCTGGTGGCTGGTTTGTTGTGAGAGAAAAGTACTGCTGGCTGGTGGCTGATAAGCCAAGCGAACAGGCCGATAGATCTACAAGACTACAAGAGCTTACTGGCTCTGCGATAATATTAATGAAAAAGAACTGCAAAGTTCAACTAACCCGGTCGAGCTCCCTTTCCACAATTCGGCTACTATGTAATCCTCTCAAGACCCCTTTGCATGCATCAACAGCTTTATGGACCTGGCATCAAAGATGATAAGATGAATGAAATGAAGCACACAGAATACTTGAATTCAATAGGACTAAGTAAAATACCTTGCTTGGAGTTGAAGTGACTGCAATCACATACCAACCAAGATCCAATTTGTCAAAAAGGTTTAATTCAAAAGAAACATCATATGTTAATCCCATGGAATCTCGAACTGTTGTAAATAGCCTGGCAACAAAACAGTGCAGCACATTAATTAGGCCTGCCAACTAAATACCCAAAAAAAACATTCACTAAAAAAAGAAATAGAAAAATATCCGTCACGCGAACACAGATATCTTCTAATCAGGACTGGTGAGGCTGGCATATAACCCGTATGGCGGTATGTGCAAAAACATTCAAATTTATAGGGACAAGGACAAATTCAGGTTTACTACATGCCAAACCACAGCCTGATGAACTAGTATTAACACAGATACCCACAGTTCATAGATGGTATGCAAACTACTGACATTGTCATGTTTGAAGAAGCTTTGCAATAATCTACATGGGAATCATATAGAAAATTTTACCTAGAATTGATAATTTCAGCAAGCAGACTCAAAGTGACGCCGAAGAAAAGAGGATGGCTGCGAACATCAATGTGTTTCTTCCCTGTTAGATCCAAGTTTACTGGTTCGGATATTTCTGCTGCAATAGCATGACAAATATTAGCCAATATACTAATATCACATCTATGCAATCACTAGCATAAACCAGGTGTAACTTGCAAGATATTTGGAATTTTGGATCAACTAGCAGAAGAAGTACAAATCTAGCCACAAATTGGCATTACCATCAGCACCGGATCTCCGAATGACATTAAATAGGTCATTTCCTTCAGTAGCAAATCCCCAACGATTAGGTGCAGGGCCTGCAATATACGCACAGGCTCTCTCATCTGTGTCCTTTATGTAAACCTGGAGAAGAAGCACAATCAACAAACATGTCTTGTCAAAGCACATGCATTGAATGGCTCAAAATACATGATTATCAGGCAATCAAATATTTAAGCACATGCTTTTAATTCCTCATCAGCGTTTCAACTAATCAGTATTGTAACAAAAATGTAACGATATATTAACGCTTCAACTAACATCAATATTAAAATGACCATGTAATCATCTCTCATGTTGTGCCAAAAGAGGACAGCTAGGATGTAATGGGAGTGGGACCAGCTAGGTCTGGGCCCACGGTATTGTAGTGCGTGAACAGCACAAGGGATAGGATTAGTTGGATAAGATCAATTAGAGATAAGATTAGAGTTAGTTTGGATCTTTACTTAAGGGTCAAGCCATCCCCTCTATATAAAGGGAGGCAGTGTATTCAGATAATCAATCAATGAAGAAGAATTAAATCCAATCTATCCCCCCAAATCTCAACAAGCGATGAGCAGCCGAGGCAAATAGACCTCGACCCTCCTCTGCCTATCCCCGGCCAATCCATGGCCATAACATAGGATAGAAAAAACAGCTAAAATAATATAAACAGTTATGATAACAGATGATGCAAGAGACTTCATACTTGCTGGAAATGCAGATCTGATGGAAATGGTCGGAAGGAAATCTTTTCAATACGCTCCTCTGTGTTTGGAGAACTTGCAGCCCTCACAGTTCCAAGATAATCAAGTACACAAGATTCTACTTCTTCTTCAGTGAAATCACCAACAATGCTTACCTGGAGGAGCAAGCAAAAGTACCATGAGAACACTTTAAGAGAAAACACAAGAAATACAAGAAGGAAAAAAGTAATTCACAAACCTCCATGTTGCTACCCACAAACTGGTTCATCACAGCATCTTTAACTGACTGAAGAGTCAACTTCTGCAATGAATGTGGTGATGGCTCTACAAACCTTTCGTCATGGTTTAGCATGGCCAACATAAGCTTATGAGCTGTAGAACGTTCCAAACTTTTGGGGATAGAGCGATAGTAAGACAGATATAACTGAGTTGCTCTATCAAATGCATCTTCGAGCCACACATTATGCTGTAAGACAAAAGGGGAAATGTAATAGGTATCAGATGTCCTTTGTTTGGAAGGAACTAGTTCTCAGTGAGCCAGGTGACTGTTATGTTGTAAATAAAAGGCCATACCTCAAGGACCATATGGAGGAGTTGGAAAGCAGCACGCATGCCATTGTCTCTTAAGGCAAATCTAAATTCCATAAATATAAATTCCTCGTTGGATTCCAGGGAGCAGTTGATAAGATTATTTACGCAGAAAAGTTCAACCTGAAATTAATATGCGTGAACTTCTACGAACACAGCCAAACAATAAGTACTGCTGTGCATTCAGCGGATGAAAGGCACCCAAAATGTCACTTTTTGCGACTGGAGGTGATAGCTTTTGTATTATGGAGATAATAAATAAAAGGATGAACTACAACATCATAGAAATTAGACCCCATAAGTAGAATATACTTTACCTGTTCCCTTGAAAAGTTACCAACACAACCACCTTCACTCAGGGTACGAACACCAACAATGACAGATCCTTTTGATTCAGAATCTTCCGTTGCTCTCCCTCCGCCTACTATCAGCCGCATGACACCAACCCTTGCTTCATTTTGTGTGATCTGTGATATCATAAACCAACTTTCAGTAAGGCCGTAAAGGACATGGACAACATGCAATAGGCACGTAATGTGAAGATTCTTATATCCACTGAAGAATAGCAAGAGACAAACAGATGAGCATATTACCTTGTAGTTGATGGAAATTCCATTAGAAAGACGGCGCTGTGCTATACCAGTTTCAGTGTCAAACACTTTCACCACATTCTCTTCAGTTAAAGGAACGAATGACGGTTTGTATTGCAATTTCAGTTCATTGAGCTCTGATTGAGTAATCAATTCCTTTGGCACTTCAAGCTGCAACAGGAATAAAAGTAGTCAATTAAACAGCCCAGAGCCCCCGAACACCATGTGCTGCTTGGATTTTCCAGTTTTCAGAGGTCCCAAGAGAGACTTTAAACTCTGTTGAACTGAGTTAACCCAAGAAGTTGTTTCAATAGGAACCAAGAGATACAAAAACAGACAATCATACCTCAGGCTCTGGGTAAATAGGTTCGTCAAGGCCTGCCTTCATAGCCTCAGTGATTTCGTCTGGATATATCTGAAAATCAGTTTCACCTACGCCATCAATATGCACCTTCTTGGGGACACAGGCCACAATAGCGGCAGGAAGGGGAGCATTGGGTTTTCCAAAATCCGAAATGAATTCCAGTACTTCTGCGCCAACAGTGTTGACCTGCATGTGGTAAGCACATTAGTACAATACAAGAATAGTGCTTTAGAGAGGGAGGGGGGCATTAATTCATAATGCAATATGTGCAAAGAAATGATAGTACCTCTTCAAGGGTGACAGTTTCAGCAACTGCAAGCAAACTTTCATGTCCCTGCAACTGATCCATAACAGTATGGCCAAGTGCATCACTCTCCATGATAAAGTCCAAGTTGTCAACTGAAGGAACACTGTCAATCATCATAGCCAGCTGCTCACTATCTTTTATTAGTGCATCCATGTAACGAGTCATTTCTCCCATTGTTACACCAAATTCTTTCAGCCTCCGCACCTGAAATAGTACGAAGAAATGTTGCTAAAAAGGACAAAGCACTTATGAAGTGGTAACTGGTGAAATAAATCTCTTTGTTTTGTGCATAGGTGAATGTAAACAGCTCAACAATTGTGCCGCAATAGCAAAAATTGATGGCAACCATTACCCCATTTTCATACATCAGTTGAAATAGCTCTAGAATACTGAATATCAATTGAGAAAAGTAGAGCTCTAGTATTTCACTTGGTTCAAAACATGATTTAGCTGTTCTTTTGCCAAACTTAGGTTTGGGCTACGTTCAGGGGCTTCAAATGTCCTTAAGGAAAGGGATAAGCGGGTTGAGCCCGGATTGGCTTGCATCGTAGCATAGTATTAGGCTAATTCACAATTGGATTTGCAGCATATTTGGCATTGGATTGAATTAGTTGGCTTCGAGCTAGGCATAGGCTCATAACTAGGAGTCTAGGACTGGGCAAACTCAAGCATGGTTGATGCTGGCATGATCTGGTTAATATCATTATCATCCATTTTTGTTCCTTGTTTTTTGTTCATTTTCAAAGGTCAGAGTTTCTAATTGATTTACTTCTGCCCAAAATAGGAACTTTCCGTGCACTAAACCAAACAAAAAGGTACAAGCTACCAAGAGTTGCATCATATGATCTCAGAATAAATCAGTTTGTTCTAGTTTTGAAATAGTTCAAAGCTTAAGCAATTGACGATTCGTTATCATCAAAGACTTTTATATACATTTCAAGACATACAATACAATGAACTATTACAAGATTTGGAAAACAAACCTCGTGAACAGCAACTTTGATTGCACTTCTCCAGTTCTGGGGTTCAGCAGTTACTGTAAGAGTAGTGACCGTGCAGCCTTCCCTTCCTGAGTCACTGTGGTCCAGCTCAACAGACGTAAAAGGAGGGTTTGAGCTCTGTACAAAGTCCAAACAGGAAATTATTCATTCAGTTGTACCCAAAACCCTCAAGATGCAACAGACAAAGATCAAAATTTATGAATAATCACAAACCTTGTATCTTGTATTAATTCGAAAATGTAGGGCAGACAAAAATATCCTTTTCATGAGTACACTACGCAGATCCTTGTAGGTCTGAACTTTGCTAACAGGTATCTGTCGAAAAGCAAAACTACATTAGGGATATACAATTATGCAGTGTTAAGAAAGTATCATGTTCAAATATCATAAAAATGATTATGTCCAGCAAGCACCATTGGTTACATAAGGATGACACAATTAATGAAGGTGCAAAAGCCATCAAAGCTTGCAGGAATTATGACAAAGGTTGATCTGGTTTGTTAATCCAAAAAATATAATAACAGGAACTGCTAAAAACATATGGCATTACACTTGGCCACAAAAGCTTCACTTAGATTACCAGACATGAAACATGAGTAATACCTTACAGAACATGTTGATAGAGAAACTCTGAATTAACTCATGCTGAAAAATTGCTGGGGGCTTGGCATCCTGAGCAACTCCAGGAAGGGACCACTTATGCTCCACAGGTGGTCTAACTGCTTGTCTTTCCCTCTTTACAGGCTTTATTTTATCTGTGGCAGGTGATTTCTCACCAGTTAGGTTTGCAGCAAATCCACTTGGGAGCTTTGGTGCAAAAAGGCTTGCCATAGCACCAAATGGACTACCGCTCGGTACAGAGTTTCCTTCATTTTCTGAAAGAGTATGTTCAAAGACAGCCTGCATTGCAACAATTCAACCCATCAATGTGCTATAATTCTACAGTGGCTGACAATTGTTTTTTTAAATGGATATAATTTCTGACTACCTCTATTTCTCGCACAGCTCTGGGAATATCATCAATTTCTCCCACCAGATATAAAGTGGCATTAGCAGGATAGTACCAGCGCTCATGAAATCTGCGGATCTTATCTGGGTCCCATTTCTGTATTTGCTCTTCAAGTCCAATAGGAAATCTGTTGCTCAGTTTGTTTTCTGAATGCAGATGTTGTAGCAACTGCAACAAAAGGATCGTTTTTAGCATACCAAGATGGCATTCTCACACATTAATCGATTTTGCATGAAATTTCGGGAGCGGTAAGGACTAAGGATATAGCCTTCTCAAACAAAGTCCTATATTGGTAAAACAAAGGACAATGGGAGGGTGTAAAAAAGTTCACTTGCCTGACAATCAACACGATATTCGATTGTGTTCATCATCTGGAGCTCAGAAAGAATTGCTCTTCTCTCCTTCTCAACACGAGATGAAGAGAACTTTGGATGAAAAGCTATCTGGAAAAAAATAAATTGGCATAATTGTTATATTCTGCATCACAACTGAAAGAATTTGTTATGAAGCTTCCAAACAACTGGGAAATGTTGACCTAAAATTTCAGGTACCTATGCTTCCAATTTCAAATTTGGTAAAAAAAAGAAAAGGCCAAAATTGGCATTTGACAGATGATAGCTGCAAAAAGGAATGTCATTTAGTAACACATTACCTCATTCAATGCATCCAGCACAGAAGGGAGTAAGTCTTCACCATATTCCTGCATAAGACATGCTAACATGTAAATATTACATGCCACAAGGAAATACATCTAATATAGGATCATTAGTTCTAAAAACAATTCAATTTTTTATGTCCATTTTCATGTGAATTTTCATGCAAGGACAACTAAAACAAGAAAACAAGACAAATTAGCACAAGTTCATTTCCAATTTAAAAAATGGACACAGAACTTTGGCTGAGAAAACTGAAACAAATAAAGTCAGAAAAAAAGTAAAGACCTTTGTTTTAGTTGGGGAGTGGATATGGAACACTGTATGGTGGAAGTCCGTATATGCATTAGATCTCGCACCAGTTCCCAGAAGTTTTTCACGCTTTTTACTGCCGAGAAATGCAACATGTTCAATCATATGTGCAATTCCCTGCTCGTCCTCCTCCTCGTCAATTGATCCAACATGAACTTCCATGTGAGCTTCAAACCTGCAAAGTAGTTAAGACTGTAATATACATATCCTCCATATATATCATAGTAATGTCAAGCTCCTTCACAGGCTCACAGCTAGCACAAATCTTAGCATGAAAGAATAATTTGTGTTGCTCAATTGATCACTAATGCATAGTTGATGTTCAATAAGTAAGATAAACACTTCACACTAGTTCAGATGTGCAAAGACTCCACCTATAGTTGTCAACTTTCAAGTATATTCAAAGTTTAAATTAACAAATAAAGAAAGCCCTCTAATGACTAAAACCACTATAGAAATTAAGTGTGGCATCCTCCAAAGGATTCAATGAAAAATTCCAGTTGAAAGGAAACAAGTTAAAGGGCACAAACCATGAAAATACTTTTGTGCTTGCAGCAAAAGATATGGAAGTACTTCGCCAAAAATAAAGAGAGAGCTTCCTAACCTGTTTGCAGGAACTTTGTTTGGTAAAATAAGATACCGAAGACCATTCTTCAATTGACCCCGAATTAGCTTAGGATGTTCAGGAAGTGGAGTGTTGAGAACATCTTCAAGCTCCTCATTACTAATAGCATGATCCAGATCAGGTTTATCAAGGGAAGTTTCAGACCATGTTGGACTTGCAACATGTGGCTCGTCAGGTCCAGCAGCATGTAATATATGACTAGGCCTGACCTGAAAGTTAAAGAAGGATTGATTAAGGCTCGATTAAGCTGTTCACATTCTGCAAATTATAGAAAGGACACAAGGATGATGAGGATGTGATTAAGTGCATCAGAACAAACACATAACAACTACCCAGAAAAAATAATGCTTCCAATACAGCACGGTTGAGATTAATTAACCATCAGTGTGTTGATGGGACATGGAAAACTATCATGGTAAAATATCACTTCCTTATATTGATATAAAGAAAGACCTTTCACTAAGTTCAAAATTTGAGGATAATTCCACAATAAGCATACCATGTGTTCAAAAAACAAATGTGATTGATATTTTAATAGATTACCCTTTTTCTTAACAAAATTAATGTTTTACTGATGAGGACAAAAACAAATAGAAAGTTGGATTTCCAATCCATGCATTTATTGTTATATGAACTGATCACACGCCACTTATATCCCTCACAAGCTGCTAAGCAAGCAATCTAACAAAAGCTTCCCAGAGAAGTATGGTGCTGGAACTTTTCACGGCACTCACGCAATCCAAAAGCGGCGAGAGCAGCATCGTGATTGCATTCGAGACGTAATAGTGGATGAGATTGAGTACAAACCTTAGCCCCGCTCAACCTGCTGCGAAACGAAAGTCCCGACGCGTGCGGGAGCGCGCACGGCGCGAACCTCGCGAGCCCCGACCGGCCCCGCCTGCTCTTAGGGAAGCACGAGAGGCACCCGTCCCTCCCGGCGGCGGCGCCCCAAGTGGACGCCGCTAAATCCGACGCGGACGCGGACGCCGCGCCGAAGCCTTGCGCTCGTCTCCTCGACCTGCAGGGCACCACGCGACACACCGAGCGCGAGTCAGCGGAGGGGGAGCGAGGCGGAAACCCGCCAAACAGGACGGATGGACCCAACAACAACCTAGAGCTGGCACGGTCAGGGAGGAACCCACCTGGGCGAGACGGCGCGGCGGTGCACGCAGCGGAGGGGGGTAGCCGCGGCGGCGGCGGAGGAGCGGAGCGGGAGGATGGCGGGCCGACGCGCGGCGTGGCGGAACGAGAGGGAGGAGCGGCGCGCGGTGGCTGCGGCGGCGAAGGGGTGGCGCGGGGCCAGGCGCGGCGGCGCGGAGGCCACCGCCGCCGCGACGGGCGGGAAGGGGGGAGGAGGCCATCGGGGTGGGGATGGCCCGGGGGAGGGGGGAGGGGAGGATAGGAGGAGGACGCTCTCCTGTTTGTTTTTTTATTTTGTCTCTTTTCTTAATGCTTTTGTGAAAGGTATGGAAGCCGGGGCCACGGCGTCCGCGTTCCTTGTTCCTTCGCGGAGACGAAGCGCAATGCAAATATCGTGGTCGTGGCTCGCGTTGGCGGCGGGAGCGGTGAGGGTGAGGGATTGTGGCTTGGGTTTGGGCTTGGGGTTTTGTGCGTGTTTTGGGTTTTTGAGGACTGGGTTCGGCAGGACCGCAAAGAGATATTTCGGTCGTTCTTGACCACATCGCAAAGGTGCAACCGTCAAGGCAGTTTTCCTTTGGGATTTTTTATTTTCGAAGCTGAATGTTTATTGTACTCCTACAAGTTGAGCTTATATTCGGGTGACTTTATTGAACTCAATTTCAGTCATGAGCTCTAGATATATTGAGAAACCCCTGGTGATACTACATTATGAAACACCTATTTGACTGCAAGATATTTAGAATTTTGAGAGAATTATATAGAAACAACATAGTGTAAAAAACTTTAAAGTAGTTGGAGCATCCACCCTCTGTTGTGATTCGCATACACGACTTGTCTCACAACATGTGTATCATTTTCGTCAATTCTTTTCGCACGAGATAGTTGACAATATGAATATTGTTAGAACCACAATTTGTTCATAAATGACACCATTTTCCCAAATCACATACTATAAATGTTTCATAGACAATGATTATAAAAATTGTTTTAAAATATCAATAATTCAAACGACACAAATTAGCAATAAGCTCATTGAAACATTAAATTTTATAAAAAAACTGTAAATTAGTGAGGTATGACACATTTTGCCTACAAATAAACTCCTTTGTGATGAGTAAAATGGTGCTACAAATTGTTGTTGGTGTGCTTATGATAGTAACTAGGTAGGCTGGAAATGCTTAATTGATGACAATAGATTTTTAAAATATGAGTACTTATTTTGTATGAGATGATTAAATTAATTTGGACTCTAAGACGCGATTTCTGTGTGGAATAAGCGTCTAGTATTAGTAATGCTCACAGCTTTAAATTATGGTCAGAAGCACTTCACCTAGTCACGAGTGTCTATACTTCTCTTTCTTATCACTCATCAGAAGTGAGTTCATTGTTGTTGTTTGGCGAAACTTTTCCTTGACAAAACCTTTTATTGTTGTAGAAGCGAGCTATCTATCAAAATCATGGTTGAACGAAGCGCATGGAAAAGGCAAAGAAAATATATATTGCGATTAGAAATCTGTGACTCTGCAGTTAGCTCGGTGGCTATGTAATATAGAAAGAATGGGGAGTTAGGGCTTTGGTTTCCTGTGGTCAGTTTAAATTCCAAATCATTTGCTGACATATGGACTCACTTCTCTTTTATGGGATGAAAGACCTTATCCCATTTGTCTATTTAGGTGGGTGGCTAAATTTTTTTTCCTGATCGCTTACGTCGTCTCCTCTTCAAATACTTTCCTCAATTATTGCATCATATGTGAACCGCTGGAGAAGATTTTGATATCTCTTCATTGCTGGCGGCATGTGGTGGAGGTGGCGAAAGGGAAGTCATACAAAATTCTTATGTAGATACTAACATTTATGATCTTGCGAGGTATGGTTGTAGAGAGGAGGACAATTATGAGCTTGTGAAGTATGGTTGAAGAGAGAAGGAAAACTTACCATCTCTTTGTGTATGAGTGACCATGATATCTTTGTACATCGTGACAGTCCAACCCCTAATGTAAAAGACTGATTTGGCAAAGACATAGCGAACGTCGTAGTCTACTTCGCTCTGTCATATTAGTAAGTCCAACTTCATCCTCTTGCTACTCCCTCGCCCTTTCATCTAACTCCTTCCTGATGTTTCTCTTTTGATATTTATTGTGGTTGTCTCTCTCTGATATCTAATCATCTAACTCCTTCCTGATGAGACCACTTGTAATCTCTTTTCTTGATGGCGTTATTTCTGTTCTGATCTTGATTGTGGTTGTCTCTCTCCGATATCAAGATATTGTGATAGTCAAGGTGCATCATTTATACTCATTTTGAAACCTTATTAAGGAAAAGTCTTAAAGTACTTATTAATACGCCTAAAATAAAAATGTGTAGATTGACTTAATGTTGACGCGAAAATAGGACGTCACCTCTGCGCGCAACACACGTGACTCCCCGGTCCCACCGAGCATGCCAAAAGTGTGTTGACACAACAATAGGACGTCACCCTTGCGCGCGACACGCGTGACTCCCCGGTCTGTTGCGAGGCGTGCCAGCCAATCTGACCTGTTGAGTGACTATGAAAAATATTAGGGATCGGTTAGAGAACCGATGGCCTTTCTGTGACACGAGTACCAGCCAATCGGCCGATACGAGTAAAAGCGGGATGGGTCGACTCGAAGGCGACCGAAGCGCGGGTACGTAAGTAGATCGATCGGCTGAATCGGCCGATCGTGACATCTTCGCTCGGGTAGACCAGAATCAGCTGCGGTGTTAGAAGTCGATAGGATCTAGATCGAGCTGAAGATAAAGATAGTAGCTAAAACCACAAGAATTGGTAAAAAACTTGTAGATATAGCTAATATCGATAAGGGTGAATAAAGAACTAGACTAAACCTCAGCGATGCACCCGGAGGTTAAAGCCTAGGGTTATTCGGTAAAAAGGTACTCAAAAGGCTTGCCGGAGATCAATTGATGCAGACCGACGAACTCAAAGCACGGTGATATAGAAAAGAGAAAAAATGCAATGACGAAGTCGCTGAAAAGTAGATGTTGTAAAGTAGATGCGGTAAAAGTAAAGGGTTTGCCCGGAGGTGATTTGTTTGATATTAGTGTGTACAGTTTTTCTGACCACGCAGGGTCGCTATTTATGTCCTAGAGACAAACTGACTCCTAACCGATCACGGCACTGTTTACTTGTATATAAAGACAAAAACTACTAAAAATAGAATAGGACTCTTGCAGGAGTCTAAGACCTTCTAAAAAACTGACTCTTGACCCACTGCCAATCGTGGAGTGACCCGCCCCCACCGTACTTTCTATCTGGTGTATTTCTTTGAATACCGCCTTCTTCATGCCTATCGGTCGATCCTCTGGTTTGCCATCGACCGATCGCTCTGACCTGCTGGCCCACTGTCAGGACTGAACTCTTCTGACCATTGGCAGATCTCGTTGACCATCCTTCTCTCCCTTCAATCGGCCGATTGTACTCTGTTTTTCATCGGCTGCTTCTCCTTATCCCTTTTTGACCTGTTTTTTTCCAAAAAACGGTGTCAACACATGCCCCCTAGTTTCGGAGTAAATAATCTTTTGCTCCGAAATTTCCTCGAATCCATTATCTTCCCTTGATTCGAAGTCGGCCACAGGATCTTAACAAATCTTTGAGGTCATAAATACAACTGCCTTGGTGTTTTCTTTTCACCCAAATCTCATTGCCCTAGCAGTTCAAGCTTTCAAGTGACGAACCCTAAGCCTTCAAAGCTTCTGCTGATCCATGGCGTCTTCAAGTTCCGCTGGAGGTTCTGACTCTGCTTTCGCTCCTCCGAAGGCATCCATTTCTTTAGTTCCTCCGATATTTTCTCAATCCTTGCTTCTTAGATTTCTTTGCGTACTGTTGCCCTTCTTTACTCTAAAGCCCAGATTTTCCTGTCTCTTCAGGAACTTAGATCCCATCTCACCATCCCTGTTGATGATAAGCCTGGGCTTACCTTCCTAGGACCAATGGGTGATACTGACCCCATTGAGATGATCAATTTCGAAACTAGACGCATCCCTTTTAAGCATGCTTATTTGAATTTGGCCGATTGGGACAACTGTTTTAGGTCTTGGACGGGTTATGTCAAGGGTTGGAGATATTGGTAACTTAGGGTTTCTGTGAAGAACAAAGGATCTTGGGAACAGTATAAAATTAGTCAATGCATCACCTTGTCCCTGTCTGAGATGTCCCGGAATGAATCCCTTCTAATTGTTGCCTCCTATTTTTGGTATGATGCACTTAATGCTTTTCTGTTCGGCCATGGGCCGATGGCTCCAACCTTGGCCGATGTACTAGTGTTGACGGGTCTGGATATTTCCTCTTCAGACACTCTTTTCACCCACCGAAATGATAAACCTTCTCATCATTTGAAAACCAAAGGCATAGGTGGATGGTCAGGCTACATTGCCGAGCACAAGAAAGAGGGAACTTTGGGATAGAGGGAACACATTGCTTTTCTGAATATGTGGCTTGAGAAATTTGTCTTCTGTGGCAAAACTTTTGGCCCTACTGCCAATTATCAGATAATAGCTGAACAGTTGGCTGCCGGCAATCGCATTCCTCTTGGAAAATACCTCTTAGGTGTGGTATATCATCTTCTTCACCAAGTAGCGGTCAGCTTGTCAACCAATTCTCCTATAAGTACTCCTAGAGGCCCTTGGTGGTTCATCAACATGTGGCTAAACCTCCATCTTCGAGATAGATTAGAGCAGAACATTTTTGCCAACACTTTTCCAGGAGACCAACTAGATGGTGTCCAAATTGTGAGGCGTTGATGTATGAATTTTGGAGAAACTGTCTCTACCTTTCCAGGGCATAAAAGGACTCCTTCCCGCATATTAGAGCATTTCAGAAGTTTTTACCTCGGTTTCAACTTAAATTTCATTATCTGGTTTGCATATAAAGATGATGAGCCCCATTTCGAGACCACATTCAACTTCGATGACATCCACAAGGATGATAAGACAGGATTGCTTTTGTAGAAATCATCAAATTGGGGCTTCTTCCTTCTTATGTCTTTGGAAAGGATCAATCGGCCACCTATGAATTTTATAACCCCTCAGTATGTACTTGTCAGCTGGGGTTTGGCCAATTGCCGATTGGCCTTTACTTCTCTAATCTGATTAAACCACGAGAGATTATTCCTAGTGGTACTTGTTATCAGCGTCTTTTTTGGACAGGGCCCCTGACTCTACTACTATTAATCTTGATTCCTGGAGATTTCTTGGCTTTTCTCCCCCCTTTTAATGTTTGGTGGGCAGAATGGTGTGATCACCTTTTCTGTGTTTTTCCAAAAATCTACTGTAAGCAATTGGATCCTGACTATTGGAGTCAGCTGATGAGGTACTTCCTTTATCTGTTTACTTCATGCATTGCTTGACTATACTCAGATTTGTTATATCCTCTTTTTCCTCCTTTTCTTTTTCAGCATGAAACTATAGAGCCCCCTACTGTCAGCAAGAGTGGTAAATCGATTCAATATTGGCCACCGAGACAGGTACCATATATCGGCCATAAGGCTCCCTCAGTCTCCTCAATCATGCAGGGTCCTCGAATCAATCCTGTGATGGACAATCTGCCTTTGTCAACACTCAAGAGGAAGAGTGGACTTAGCAAGACCCTTGCTCGCAAAACAAGGAGTAAGATTGATACCACAGTTGTTGATATTTCTGACATGGCTGGGAAGTTGGCAAGTGCTTTCGAGGTAGAGATGGCAACGGGCATGAACCCGCTGGGTTTAGCTTGCCCAGACCCATACCCGTTAAAAACCCATGATCCATCACGGGTACAATTTTTAGCCCAAACCCATGCCCGCCGGGTCTCGGGTGACCCACGGGTCACCCGTCCACGACAACAATACACACTAGGCGAACAGAGCAGCAGGAAAAAACAAGCAAGCAGCAGAAAAGGCAGGCCAGCAACCGAGCCAATACGCATCACCCAAACCCAACACTCATACGGCCATACTGATACAGATTGATTGGTCATATCAAACACTAGTACACCACCGTAGTCAAGCACCCAAATTGAAATTACTAAAATACAAGTTCACCTATATCAATTAAGACGGAGAGCAAGATATGCTACAAGTCTCTGAACTCTGACTGCGGTTCACGGTGGCTAGCACGAGGTGCCAGGATGGGTGCGAGGTGAGGGATTGAGGGTGGCGAGCGCCTAGCACGCCATGGCTAGCGAGCCAGTAAATGGAGTTGCTGCGTGCAACGTGTGAAGCGCCGGGAGCCTGCCGAGATGCGCGGCCGCATTGCTGAGAGATGGGGTGGGTGGGGAATGAAATTAGATTAGGGTTTGGATATTATATACTCTATACTAATTGGGCCAACTACTTGGGTTGATACATGGGCTGATTTGTTTCGTGGACCGGGTTTGAAAAATCCATGGGTTTATGGGTTTGGGTTCTACGATCCCAGACCCATGCCCGCAAACCCACCGAGTCTGATTTTTGACCCGTTAACAGACCCATGGGTTTAGAAATTGACCCACGCCCGTGCCCTAATAGAGCAAAAACCCATCGGGTTTCGGGCACCCATTTCCATTCCTATTTCGTTGTACTAACTTTCTGCCTTTCCTCTTCTTTTCTGCATCTTTGATTGATCATCCTCTCTTATGCGGTCTTCGGGATTAATTGGCCAATCAGAACAAGCCATGACTGCTGATCTTGGTCAAGACAAGGTTTTGGGAGAAACCTCAGTTGATGATGTTGATCAATCTAGAACTCATCAGAGGGTTGATGCTTTTGCTGATCAACTTCAAAGTTCTCCTGCACGAACTGACCCTCATACTGAAGACCTAATCGAGGTAGGATTCTTATTAATGTTTTCTCCTATTTTCCCCATGTTCAATCATTTGTCTCTGTTCAGGGTGTCACTGAAGCGCCAATTGAGATCCAAGATAAGCTTTTGGATGATTCCCAGCAGAATATCGGCGACCAACCACAACTGCCGATTACTGAAGTCCCTGAATCATCATTGGCTGAAAATTCAACTTCCCAAACTCAAGCAACACTTTCTAATGCAGAGGTAAACCTCCTGGTTTCCTTAAACTTCTTTTTAGCTCTCTTTTGCTTATTCACACTTTATTTGCAAGTTCCAACAACTTCATCTCTTATCATTCAGAGTGGATTAGTAACCTTTCTTCCTGATGATGTGAAAGCCAAGCTGATAGAAGTGCTTCCACTGCTAAACCGGGATATCGATCAACTTGTACAAGACGCTGAGCCAATCAAGACCATCTTTAAGCAAATTCAGGGCCAATTGCCCTGAGATCTTAAGGCAAAGATGATCCAAGTCGCTTACAT